>OX451739.1:398876878-400076878 GCA_948472305.1 Vicia faba
GCCTTGTTTCCCTCTCTCATTCCATTCAACTTCATTTTCTTCATCAAAGCATTAAGTCTATTATATTTAATGTTTTTTTTTATTGAAAATAAATCTAAAAAAATTATTTAGTTTAACTATTTTTTTGCCTAAATATCTTCATAGAATTTTTTCTATGGATTTTATAGTTATAGTACTTATATAAGTAAAATTATTTCATGGATAATTTTTATTTTTAAATTGTATAATTCATATTACCAATCATTGGTTTGACCAATAATCTATCTCTCAGACTATAATTAAAAAGAATATTATAAAAATGATTATTCAAATGATAATACATTGTTTATGATATTAAAGGGGGTATATATTTATAGTGGAATAACCGTTTTCTCTAAGTATTTTTGTGCTTTGTTTTGATTAACATAATATATAAAACAAAAGAATGTTAGAGAAAAGAAAATATGTATAATTTTATTTATAATTAATTATTTTTTTGTTCTATACGTGTTTGCATGTGCGCGGATCTAAAGCTATTTTATGTTTTTCATCTTTAAGAAGTGAGATTATGGTCATTAAACTATTAGATAAAAAACTTTAAATATCATTGATTTAATAAATTAATAATATTATTTAATTTAACAATTATATTTTTAGTTTGATATTAATGATAAATTAATAAATTTTACTATTAAGTAATTAAATTATTAGTATAAATATATTTTAAAATTTTAGCAATGACATTTTATTAAAAAATAATTTGAATTATGCAACTTGAAATTTTGTAAAAACATATAAACTAAAATTTATAATAAAAGTTTAAAGGAACAGAGTTTAAAAAAATAGAGAAACTAAAATTAAAAGATAATATATATTTAAAAAAAATCAAAAACATATTTGATCATAAATTATATAAAATGTTTTTTAATTTAATTTATTTAATAATATAAAATTACACTACTATAATACTTTGAGAAATGATATTCTTACACCAATTTTTTAAACTACAATTTATTTTACTGTTCACCAATACGGTGAATATATATATATATATATATATATATATATATATATATATATATATATATATATATATATATATATATATATATATATATATATATATATAAAAATTAATTTTTGTAAAATTTTTTTTTTTATAGCAAAATTAACTTTTTTTAATTTTTTTTATTAAGAGATACCGATATAAAATTATTTAATTAACAAACTTCATAATTTCATTAACTAACATTTTACATTTTATTAATCAATTTTTTTTACTACTAAAAATTATTTTTAATATATAAGTATTTATTAACTAATTTCATAACTTGATTAACCATCATTTTATTTTTTATTAATCAATTTTGTTTTACTATTAAATTATTTTTAACATTCGTACGTTTATTAATCAATTTTATTTTACTACTAAATTATTTTTAATACCTGAACGTTTATTAATCAATTATATCACTTCATTAATTAAATTCTTATATTTTATTAATCAAATTTATTATTTTACTAAAAGTTATTGTTCATTCTCTATTCATGAGTATTGTTCATTAACTAACTTCTTATACTATATTAACGGTGTTTTTCAAATTTTTCTTAAAAAATTAAAGAAAGCAAATCTGATAATATGGATAAAGTAAAAAGAGAGAAAAATTGAATAATAAATTCAGTCTACTGAATATATAAACAAAAAAAAATAGTTTGATTATTTAATTGATTTTTTTAGTATAAATGAACAGGAAATATACAGTATGAAGTATGTTTGCAGTGTTAACATAACAAACATATAATATTTTAATATCATTCTTATTGAACTTGTAAAATGAGAAAACATCAAACAGAGAGATACGTGGGTCTACTTATTAATCTCCTCACTCAGAAAGCATTAAAAAGGAGATATGTGGATGTACTTAATAATCTCTCTACCTTTATAGCTAATATAGTATGAATATTAATAATAATTTTTTGAAATAAAAAAAAAAATCCCCAAGTTTTTTTTTAATGTAAAAATCAATACACATTCTTATTCTATAAAATTGATTGTTCTTATTTAACTTAATTCATCTTTTAATTCCTTAAAATTTAATTTATTATTTTACTTCTTTAAGTTTTTCCGTTAGTCATTTTAGTCATTTCATTAAATTTTCAAGAATGAATGTTAACTATCGTATATGTGGCACTGATGGATTTTTAACATATGACTTGGTTGTTTTTGACATTTATTTTATTTTTGACTTTTTCTTTCTTAACACTAAATCCTATTAGCAGCCGTCGCCTTCTTTCTCTTCATTCTCATCCATAAATTCTTCACCAGCTTCCCATCCTTCATCTTCATTTATTTCTTTTTTACATCTTCCTCCTGCTTTTACTTACCTTGATGTTATTGATAACGCTGTTTGGATTACTTATTTTGGATCTTCTTTTAACTTTCAATTTTAAGTTTCAATTTTAGGTTTTTTTAAATTTTTTAAAAAGAGGAGGTTAAGGGTTTTTTTTGGGTAATTTTAAATTGATTTAAATTTTGGGGTTTGTGGGTTGTTCCTAAATCAAATCGGAGAAAAAAATTCTTTTATTGATTTATTCCGAGTTTTATGTTGTTTTGGGGGTTGTTTGCAGAAGATTATAGGTTGCAAACAATACAAAATGAGAATAAAAAGAATTCGATATCTAAGTTTGATGTGGTTAAAAAGTTCTCCTTCAACCAGATGTTCTAAGTTGTGGTTGCAATCCTGTTATTTGCATTAAGTTGTTTCTGCAATTAGATATATTATGAGTTAATTTCATATTATCAAAATTGTAATACAAGGTTTAATTGCTTAAATACTTTGTCCTATTTGATTTTTAATGCAGTGTTGTCAATATTGAATGCTCGGTAAATATGAAAGACTATTTGTCACTAATCCAAGCGAATAGTAGCGTGTTTGTTTTAGGAAAAGAAACATGTCAATCTAGTTTATATAGTGAAGTGTTTGTAACAAGAAGTCATTAATTATGAAAGTGTTCAAACTCCTGCTCAAGCTTGTTCTGCCTGATGGACAATTTTTATTAATTTACCAATTGAATAATTTCATTATTGTCATGTGTTGTTTTGAATTATCTATTTGGTGTATTGAAACGTGCAAGTGTTTTTTATTTGAAAGGAGAAGAATTGTATTAATGTATGAATATATTTACATGCAAGTTATACTTGAAGGAGCGTTGAAATTTAAAAGGAGAATAATTTTAATATTTATGATAGGAGAATAATTGTCTTTTTTTTAAACATTAATAACAATTTGTGGGGGTTTTAACCCCCTGAAAACAGTTCTCAGCAAAAGTTAATAATTTTTCAGAAAAGTTAACGGAAGGACCAATAATACTAACATAACAGTTTTAAGGGACCAAAGACCAAAGTTTAATTTGATATAAATTGATTGATAAGGAACGTCAGAAGGTTGAGTGGTCTAGTTAAATACTAAGATCATAGAAATATAATTACAATTAAATCAATAAAAATAATGTGATTCATTTGATTCATCGATCAAACCAATGGATCAATGAATTTTCTAAATCGAAAGACTCATTTTTTATGTATTTCTTAGAGCACGTCAAAATGACATCACGGAGAGTAAAAAAAATAAAAATTAAAGGGAATTTAATTTCCCTCCTCATGTTTAAAAAATCTTTTGAAATCTAAACAAAATACTAAAGGAGCATTTGTTTCACGGACTCAAAACTTAGTTATAGGGAATTACTCGAGAAAATAAAAATGAAAAATTTATTTCAAGAGTTTTTTTTTTGAAAAATTGTTTTGACACGCATTTTAATATTTCTAGAAAATTGTTTGACATCCTTTATCTTCAAAATAATTTCATGAAAATATGAGAGAAATAAAAAAATATTCTAAAAATTTATATACATAAAAATATTATGTACTCACTTATCTCCTATTCATGTATTCACATGAATGTGATTTTTAAACTAATACTCATATTTGTAATTAAAAAAAAAAACTAATACTCATCTCATATTCATGTATTCACTTGAATGTAACTTATAAACTAATATTATTCTTTTATTCATGTATTCGCACGAATGTAATTTTAAACTTAAAACAAGCACTTCTATTGTTTCTTTTTCTTCCCTTCAAGTGGAATCTTGTGATAGAAATTGTATCCTTATTATTGTAGCCTTGTTTCCCTCTCTCATTCCATTCAACTTCATTTTCTTCATCAAAGCATTAAGTCTATTATATTTAATGTTTTTTTTATTGAAAATAAATCTAAAAAATTATTTAGTTTAACTATTTTTTGCCTAAATATCTTCATAGAATTTTTTCTATGGATTTTATAGTTATAGTACTTATATAAGTAAAATTATTTCATGGATAATTTTTATTTTTAAATTGTATAATTCATATTACCAATCATTGGTTTGACCAATAATCTATCTCTCAGACTATAATTAAAAAGAATATTATAAAAATGATTATTCAAATGATAATACATTGTTTATGATATTAAAGGGGTATATATTTATAGTGGAATAACCGTTTTCTCTAAGTATTTTTGTGCTTTGTTTTGATTAACATAATATATAAAACAAAAGAATGTTAGAGAAAAGAAAATATGTATAATTTTTATTTATAATTAATTATTTTTTGTTCTATACGTGTTTGCATGTGCGCGGATCTAAAGCTATTTTATGTTTTTCATCTTTAAGAAGTGAGATTATGGTCATTAAACTATTAGATAAAAAACTTTAAATATCATTGATTTAATAAATTAATAATATTATTTAATTTAACAATTATATTTTTAGTTTGATATTAATGATAAATTAATAAATTTTACTATTAAGTAATTAAATTATTAGTATAAATATATTTTAAAATTTTAGCAATGACATTTTATTAAAAAATAATTTGAATTATGCAACTTGAAATTTTGTAAAAACATATAAACTAAAATTTATAATAAAAGTTTAAAGGAACAGAGTTTAAAAAAATAGAGAAACTAAAATTAAAAGATAATATATATTTAAAAAAAATCAAAAACATATTTGATCATAAATTATATAAAATGTTTTTTAATTTAATTTATTTAATAATATAAAATTACAATACTATAATACTTTGAGAAATGATATTCTTACACCAATTTTTTTAAACTACAATTTATTTTACTGTTCACCAATACGGTGAATTATATATATATATATATATATATATATATATATATATATATATATATATATATATATATAATATATATATATATATATATATATATATATATATATATATATATATATATAAATTAATTTTTGTAAAATTTTTTTTTTATAGCAAAATTAACTTTTTTTAATTTTTTTTATTAAGAGATACCGATATAAAATTATTTAATTAACAAACTTCATAATTTCATTAACTAACATTTTACATTTTATTAATCAATTTTTTTTACTACTAAAAATTATTTTTTAATATATAAGTATTTATTAACTAATTTCATAACTTGATTAACCATCATTTTATTTTTTATTAATCAATTTTGTTTTACTATTAAATTATTTTTAACATTCGTACGTTTATTAATCAATTTTATTTTACTACTAAATTATTTTTAATACCTGAACGTTTATTAATCAATTATATCACTTCATTAATTAAATTCTTATATTTTATTAATCAAATTTATTATTTTACTAAAAGTTATTGTTCATTCTCTATTCATGAGTATTGTTCATTAACTAACTTCTTATACTATATTAACGGTGTTTTTCAAATTTTTCTTAAAAAATTAAAGAAAGCAAATCTGATAATATGGATAAAGTAAAAAGAGAGAAAAATTGAATAATAAATTCAGTCTACTGAATATATAAACAAAAAAAAATAGTTTGATTATTTAATTGATTTTTTTTAGTATAAATGAACAGGAAATATACAGTATGAAGTATGTTTGCAGTGTTAACATAACAAACATATAATATTTTAATATCATTCTTATTGAACTTGTAAAATGAGAAAACATCAAACAGAGAGATACGTGGGTCTACTTATTAATCTCCTCACTCAGAAAGCATTAAAAAGGAGATATGTGGATGTACTTAATAATCTCTCTACCTTTATAGCTAATATAGTATGAATATTAATAATAATTTTTTGAAATAAAAAAAAAATCCCCAAGTTTTTTTTTAATGTAAAAATCAATACACATTCTTATTCTATAAAATTGATTGTTCTTATTTAACTTAATTCATCTTTTAATTCCTTAAAATTTAATTTATTATTTTACTTCTTTAAGTTTTTCCGTTAGTCATTTTAGTCATTTCATTAAATTTTCAAGAATGAATGTTAACTATCGTATATGTGGCACTGATGGATTTTTAACATATGACTTGGTTGTTTTTGACATTTATTTTATTTTTGACTTTTTCTTTCTTAACACTAAATCCTATTAGCAGTCGTCGCCTTCTTTCTCTTCATTCTCATCCATAAATTCTTCACCAGCTTCCCATCCTTCATCTTCATTTATTTCTTTTTTACATCTTCCTCCTGCTTTTACTTACCTTGATGTTATTGATAACGCTGTTTGGATTACTTATTTTGGATCTTCTTTTAACTTTCAATTTTAAGTTTCAATTTTAGGTTTTTTTAAATTTTTTAAAAAGAGGAGGTTAAGGGTTTTTTTGGGTAATTTTAAATTGATTTAAATTTTGGGGTTTGTGGGTTGTTCCTAAATCAAATCGGAGAAAAAAAATTATTTTATTGATTTATTCCGAGTTTTATGTTGTTTTGGGGGTTGTTTGCAGAAGATTATAGGTTGCAAACAATACAAAATGAGAATAAAAAGAATTCGATATCTAAGTTTGATGTGGTTAAAAAGTTCTCCTTCAACCAGATGTTCTAAGTTGTGGTTGCAATCCTGTTATTTGCATTAAGTTGTTTCTGCAATTAGATATATTATGAGTTAATTTCATATTATCAAAATTGTAATACAAGGTTTAATTGCTTAAATACTTTGTCCTATTTGATTTTTAATGCAGTGTTGTCAATATTGAATGCTCGGTAAATATGAAAGACTATTTGTCACTAATCCAAGTGAATAGTAGCGTGTTTGTTTTAGGAAAAGAAACATGTCAATCTGGTTATATAGTGAAGTGTTTGTAACAAGAAGTCATTAATTATGAAAGTGTTCAAACTCCTGCTCAAGCTTGTTCTGGCTGATGACAATTTTTATTAATTTACCAATTGAATAATTTCATTATTGTCATGTGTTGTTTTGAATTATCTATTTGGTGTATTGAAACGTGCAAGTGTTTTTTATTTGAAAGGAGAAGAATTGTATTAATGTATGAATATATTTACATGCAAGTTATACTTGAAGGAGCGTTGAAATTTAAAAGGAGAATAATTTTAATATTTATGATAGGAGAATAATTGTCTTTTTTTTACACATTAATAACAATTTGTGGGGGTTTTAACCCCCTGAAAACAGTTCTCGGCAAAAGTTAATAATTTTTCAGAAAAGTTAACGGAAGGACCAATAATACTAACATAACAGTTTTAAGGGACCAAAGACCAAAGTTTAATTTGATATAAATTGATTGATAAGGAACGTCAGAAGGTTGAGTGGTCTAGTTAAATACTAAGATCATAGAAATATAATTACAATTAAATCAATAAAAATAATGTGATTCATTTGATTCATCATTCAAACCAATGGATCAATGAATTTTCTAAATCGAAAGACTCATTTTTTATGTATTTCTTAGAGCACGTCAAAATGACATCACGGAGAGTAAAAAAAAATAAAAATTAAAGGGAATTTAATTTCCCTCCTCATGTTTAAAAAATCTTTTGAAATATAAAAAAAATGCTAAAGGAGCATTTGTTTCACGGACTCAAAACTTAGTTATAGGAATTACTCGAGAAAATAAAAATGAAAAATTTATTTCAAGAGTTTTTTTTTTGAAAAATTGTTTGACACGCATTTTAATATTTCTAGAAAATTGTTTGACATCCTTTATCTTCAAAATAATTTCATGAAAATATGAGAGAAATAAAAAAATATTCTAAAAATTTATATACATAAAAATATTATGTACTCACTTATCTCCTATTCATGTATTCCCATGAATGTGATTTTTAAACTAATACTCATATTTGTAATTAAAAAAAAACTAATACTCATCTCATATTCATGTATTCACTTGAATGTAACTTATAAACTAATATTATTCTTTTATTCATGTATTCGCATGAATGTAATTTTAAACTTAAAACAAGCACTTCTATTGTTTCTTTTCTTCCCTTCAAGTGGAATCTTGTGATAAAAATTGTATCCTTATTATTGTAGCCTTGTTTCCCTCTCTCATTCCATTCAACTTCATTTTCTTCATCAAAGCATTAAGTCTATTATATTTAATGTTTTTTTTATTGAAAATAAATCTAAAAAATTATTTAGTTTAACTATTTTTTGCCTAAATATCTTCATAGAATTTTTCTATGGATTTTATAGTTATAGTACTTATATAAGTAAAATTATTTCATGGATAATTTTTATTTTTAAATTGTATAATTCATATTACCAATCATTGGTTTGACCAATAATCTATCTCTCAGACTATAATTAAAAATAATATTATAAAAATGATTATTCAAATGATAATACATTGTTTATGATATTAAAGGGGTATATATTTATAGTGGGATAACCGTTTTCTCTAATTATTTGTATGCTTTGTTTTGATTAACATAATAAATAAAAGAAAAGAATGTTAGAGAAAAGAAAATATGTATAATTTTATTTATAATTAATTATTTTTTGTTCTATACGTGTTTGCATGTGCGCGGATCTAAAGCTATTTTAAGTTTTTCATCTTTAAGAAGTGAGATTATGGTCATTAAACTATTAGATAAAAAACGTTAAATATCATTGACTTAATAAATTAATAATATTATTTAATTTAACAATTATATTTTTTAATTTGATATTAATGATAAATTAATAAATTTTACTATTAAGTAATTAAATTATTAGTATAAATATATTTTAAAAATTTTAGCAATGACATTTTATTAAAAAATAATTTGAATTATGCAACTTGAACTTTTTGTAAAAACATATAAACTAACATTTATAATAAAAGTTTAAAGGAACGGAGTTTAAAAAAATAGAGAAACTAAAATTAAAAGATAATATATTTTAAAAAAATCAAAAACATATTTGATCATAAATTATATAAAATATTTTTAATTTAATTTATTTAATAATATAAAATTACACGAGTATAATACTTTGAGAAATGATATTCTTACACCAATTTTTTAAACTACAATTTATTTTACTGTTCACCAATACGGTGAATATATATATATATATATATATATATATATATATATATATATATATATATATATATATATATATATATATAATATATATATATATATATATATATATAAATTAATTTTTGTAAATTTTGTTTATTTTATAGCAAAATTAACTTTTTTTAATTTTTTTTATTAAGAGATACCGATATAAAATTATTTAATTAACAAACTTCATAATTTCATTAACTAACATTTTACATTTTATTAATCAATTTTTTTTACTACTAAAAATTATTTTTAATATATAAGTATTTATTAACTAATTTCATAACTTGATTAACCATCATTTTATTTTTTATTAATCAATTTTGTTTTACTATTAAATTATTTTTAACATCTACGTACGTTTATTAATCAATTTTATTTTACTACTAAATTATTTTTAATACCTGAACGTTTATTAACCAATTATATCACTTCATTAATTAAATTCTTATATTTTATTAATCAAATTTATTATTTTACTAAAAGTTATTGTTCATTCTCTATTCATGAGTATTGTTCATTAACTAACTTCTTATACTATATTAACGGTGTTTTTCAAATTTTTCTTAAAAAATTAAAGAAAGCAAATCTGATAATATGGATAAAGTAAAAAGAGAGAAAAATTGAATAATAAATTCGGTCTACTGAATATATAAACAAAAAAAATAGTTTGATTATTTAATTGATTTTTTTTAGTATAAATGAACAGGAAATATACAGTATGAAGTATGTTTGCAGTGTTAACATAACAAACATATAATATTTTAATATCATTCTTATTGAACTTGTAATATGAGAAAACATCAAACAGAGAGATACGTGGGTCTACTTATTAATCTCCTCACTCAGAAAGCATTAAAAAGGAGATATGTGGATGTACTTAATAATCTCTCTACCTTTATAGCTAATATAGTATGAATATTAATAATAATTTTTTGAAATAAAAAAAAAATCCCCAAGTTTTTTTTAATGTAAAAATCAATACACATTCTTATTCTATAAAATTGATTGTTCTTATTTAACTTAATTCATCTTTTAATTCCTTAAAATTTAATTTATTATTTTACTTCTTTAAGTTTTTCCGTTAGTCATTTTAGTCATTTCATTAAATTTTCAAGAATGAATGTTAACTATCGTATATGTGGCACTGATGGATTTTTAACATATGACTTGGTTGTTTTTGACATTTATTTTATTTTTGACTTTTTCTTTCTTAACACTAAATCCTATTAGCAGCCGCCGCCTTCTTTCTCTTCATTCTCATCCATAAATTCTTCACCAGCTTCCCATCCTTCATCTTCATTTATTTCTTTTTTACATCTTCCTCTTGCTTTTACTTACCTTGATGTTATTGATAACGTTGTTTGGATTACTTATTTTGGATCTTCTTTTAACTTTCAATTTTAAGTTTCAATTTTAGGTTTTTTTTAATTTTTTAAAAAGAGGAGGTTAAGGGTTTTTTTTGGGTAATTTTAAATTGATTTAAATTTTGGGGTTTGTGGGTTGTTCCTAAATCAAATCGGAGAAAAAAATTCTTTTATTGATTTATTCCGAGTTTTATGTTGTTTTGGGGGTTGTTTGCAGAAGATTATAGGTTGCAAACAATACAAAATGAGAATAAAAAGAATTCGATATCTAAGTTTGATGTGGTTAAAAAGTTCTCCTTCAACCAGATGTTCTAAGTTGTGGTTGCAATCCTGTTATTTGCATTAAGTTGTTTCTGCAATTAAATATATTATGAGTTAATTTCATATTATCAAAATTGTAATACAAGGTTTAATTGCTTAAATACTTTGTCCTATTTGATTTTTAATGCAGTGTTGTCAATATTGAATGCTCGGTAAATATGAAAGACTATTTGTCACTAATCCAAGCGAATAGTAGCGTGTTTGTTTTAGGAAAAGAAACATGTCAATCTGGTTATATAGTGAAGTGTTTGTAACAAGAAGTCATTAATTATGAAAGTGTTCAAACTCCTGCTCAAGCTTGTTCTGCCTGATGACAATTTTTATTAATTTACCAATTGAATAATTTCATTATTGTCATGTGTTGTTTTGAATTATCTATTTGGTGTATTGAAACGTGCAAGTGTTTTTTATTTGAAAGGAGAAGAATTGTATTAATGTATGAATATATTTACATGCAAGTTATACTTGAAGGAGCGTTGAAATTTAAAAGGAGAATAATTTTAATATTTATGATAGGAGAATAATTGTCTTTTTTTTACACATTAATAACAATTTGTGGGGGTTTTAACCCCCTGAAAACAGTTCTCGGCAAAAGTTAACAATTTTTCAAAAAAGTTAACAGATGGACCAATAATACTAACATAACAGTTTTAAGGGACCAAAGACCAAAGTTTAATTTGATATAAATTGATTGATAAGGAACGTCAGAAGGTTGAGTGGTCTAGTTAAATACTAAGATCATAGAAATATAATTACAATTAAATCAATAAAAATAATGTGATTCATTTGATTCATCGATCAAACCAATGGATCAATGAATTTTCTAAATCGAAAGACTCATTTTTTATGTATTTCTTAGAGCACGTCGAAATGACATCACGGAGAGTAAAAAAAATAAAAATTAAAGGGAATTTAATTTCCCTCCTCATGTTTAAAAAATCTTTTGAAATCTAAAAAAAATACTAAAGGAGCATTTGTTTCACGGACTCAAAACTTAGTTATAGGAATTACTCGAGAAAATAAAAATGAAAAATTTATTTCAAGAGTTTTTTTTTTGAAAAATTGTTTGACACGCATTTTAATATTTCTAGAAAATTGTTTGACATCCTTTATCTTCAAAATAATTTCATGAAAATATGAGAGAAATAAAAAAATATTCTAAAAATTTATATACATAAAAATATTATGTACTCACTTATCTCCTATTCATGTATTCACATGAATGTGATTTTTAAACTAATACTCATATTTGTAATTAAAAAAAAAAACTAATACTCATCTCATATTCATGTATTCACTTGAATGTAACTTATAAACTAATATTATTATTTTATTCATGTATTCGCATGAATGTAATTTTAAACTTAAAACAAGCACTTCTATTGTTTCTTTTCATCCCTTCAAGTGGAATCTTGTGATAGAAATTGTATCCTTATTATTGTAGCCTTGTTTCCCTCTCTCATTCCATTCAACTTCATTTTCTTCATCAAAGCATTAAGTCTATTATATTTAATGTTTTTTTTATTGAAAATAAATCTAAAAAATTATTTAGTTTAACTATTTTTTGCCTAAATATCTTCATAGAATTTTTTTCTATGGATTTTATAGTTATAGTACTTATATAAGTAAAATTATTTCATGGATAATTTTTATTTTTAAATTGTATAATTCATATTACCAATCATTGGTTTGACCAATAATCTATCTCTCAGACTATAATTAAAAAGAATATTATAAAAATGATTATTCAAATGATAATACATTGTTTATGATATTAAAGGGGTATATATTTATAGTGGGATAACCGTTTTCTCTAAGTATTTTTGTGCTTTGTTTTGATTAACATAATATATAAAAAAAAAAGAATGTTAGAGAAAAGAAAATATGTATAATTTTATTTATAATTAATTATTTTTTGTTCTATACGTGTTTGCATGTGCGCGGATCTAAAGCTATTTTATGTTTTTCATCTTTAAGAAGTGAGATTATGGTCATTAAACTATTAGATAAAAAACTTTAAATATCATTGATTTAATAAATTAATAATATTATTTAATTTAACAATTATATTTTTAGTTTGATATTAATGATAAATTAATAAATTTTACTATTAAGTAATTAAATTATTAGTATAAATATATTTTAAAATTTTAGCAATGACATTTTATTAAAAAATAATTTGAATTATGCAACTTGAAATTTTGTAAAAACATATAAACTAAAATTTATAATAAAAGTTTAAAGGAACAGAGTTTAAAAAAATAGAGAAACTAAAATTAAAAGATAATATATTTAAAAAAAATCAAAAACATATTTGATCATAAATTATATAAAATGTTTTTTAATTTAATTTATTTAATAATATAAAATAACACTACTATAATACTTTGAGAAATGATATTCTTACACCAATTTTTTAAACTACAATTTATTTTACTGTTCACCAATACGGTGAATATATATATATATATATATATATATATATATATATATATATATATATATATATATATATATATATATATATATATATAAATATATATATATATATATATATATATATATATATATATATATATATATATATATATATATATATATATATATATATATATATATATATATATATATATATATAAATTAATTTTTGTAAATTTTGTTTATTTTATAGCAAAATTAACTTTTTTTAATTTTTTTTATTAAGAGATACCGATATAAAATTATTTAATTAACAAACTTCATAATTTCATTAACTAACATTTTACATTTTATTAATCAATTTTTTTTACTACTAAAAATTATTTTTAATATATAAGTATTTATTAACTAATTTCATAACTTGATTAACCATCATTTTATTTTTTATTAATCAATTTTGTTTTACTATTAAATTATTTTTAACATTCGTACGTTTATTAATCAATTTTATTTTACTACTAAATTATTTTTAATACCTGAACGTTTATTAACCAATTATATCACTTCATTAATTAAATTCTTATATTTTATTAATCAAATTTATTATTTTACTAAAAGTTATTGTTCATTCTCTATTCATGAGTATTGTTCATTAACTAACTTCTTATACTATATTAACGGTGTTTTTCAAATTTTTCTTAAAAAATTAAAGAAAGCAAATCTGATAATATGGATAAAGTAAAAAGAGAGAAAAATTGAATAATAAATTCGGTCTACTGAATATATAAAAGAAAAAAATAGTTTGATTATTTAATTGATTTTTTTAGTATAAATGAACAGGAAATATACAGTATGAAGTATGTTTGCAGGGTTAACATAACAAACATATAATATTTTAATATCATTTATATTGAACTTGTAATATGAGAAAACATCAAACGGAGAGATACGCGGGTCTACTTAGTAATCTCCTCACTCGGAAAGCATTAAAAATGAGATATGTGGATGTACTTAATAATCTCTCTACCTTTATAGCTAATATAGTATGAATATTAATAATAATTTTTTGAAATAAAAAAAAAATCCCCAAGTTTTTTTTAATGTAAAAATCAATACACATTCTTATTCTATAAAATTGATTGTTCTTATTTAACTTAATTCATCTTTTAATTCCTTAAAATTTAATTTATTATTTTACTTCTTTAAGTTTTTCCGTTAGTCATTTTAGTCATTTCATTAAATTTTCAAGAATGAATGTTAACTATCGTATATGTGGCACTGATGGATTTTTAACATATGACTTGGTTGTTTTTGACATTTATTTTATTTTTGACTTTTTCTTTCTTAACACTAAATCCTATAGGCAGCCGTCGCTTTCTTTCTCTTCATTCTCATCCATAAATTCTTCACCAGCTTCCCATCCTTCATCTTCATTTATTTCTTTTTTACATCTTCCTCCTGCTTTTACTTACCTTGATGTTATTGATAACGTTGTTTGGATTACTTATTTTGGATCTTCTTTTAACTTTCAATTTTAAGTTTCAATTTTAGGTTTTTTTTAATTTTTTAAAAAGAGGAGGTTAAGGGTTTTTTTTTGGGTAATTTTAAATTGATTTAAATTTTGGGGTTTGTGGGTTGTTCCTAAATCAAATCGGAGAAAAAAATTCTTTTATTGATTTATTCCGAGTTTTATGTTGTTTTGGGGGTTGTTTGCAGAAGATTATAGGTTGCAAACAATACAAAATGAGAATAAAAAGAATTCGATATCTAAGTTTGATGTGGTTAAAAAGTTCTCCTTCAACCAGATGTTCTAAGTTGTGGTTGCAATCCTGTTATTTGCATTAAGTTGTTTCTGCAATTAGATATATTATGAGTTAATTTCATATTATCAAAATTGTAATACAAGGTTTAATTGCTTAAATACTTTGTCCTATTTGATTTTTAATGCAGTGTTGTCAATATTGAATGCTCGGTAAATATGAAAGACTATTTGTCACTAATCCAAGCGAATTGTAGCGTGTTTGTTTTAGGAAAAGAAACAGGTCAATCTGGTTATATAATGAAGTGTTTGTAATAAGAAGTCATTAATTATGAAAGTGTTCAAACTCCTGCTCAAGCTTGTTCTGCTTGATGACAATTTTTATAAATTTACCAATTGAATAATTTCATTATTGTCATGTGTTGTTTTGAATTATCTACTTGGTGTATTGAAACGTGCAAGTGTTTTTTATTTGAAAGGAGAAGAATTGTATTAATGTATGAATATATTTACATGCAAGTTATACTTGAAGGAGCGTTGAAATTTTAAAGGAGAATAATTGTATTATTTATGATAGGAGAATAATTGTCTTTTTTTTACACATTAATAACAATTTGTGGGGATTTTAACCCCCTGAAAACAGTTCTCGGCAAAAGTTAATAATTTTTCAGAAAAGTTAACGGAAGGACCAATAATACTAACAGAACAGTTTTAAGGGACCAAAGACCAAAGTTTAATTTGATATAAATTGATTGATAAGGAACGTCAGAAGGTTGAGTGGTCTAGTCAAATACTAAGATCATAGAAATATAATTACAATTAAATCAATAAAAATTATGTGATTCATTTGATTCATCGATCAAACCAATGGATCAATGAATTTTCTAAATCGACAGACTCATTTTTTATGTATTTCTTAGAGCACGTCAAAATGACATCACGGAGAGTAAAAAAAATAAAAATTAAAGGGAATTTAATTTCCCTCCCTCATGTTTAAAAAATCTTTTGAAATCTAAAAAAAAATACTAAAGGAGCATTTGTTTCACGGCCTCAAAACTTATTTATAGGAATTACTCGAGAAAATAAAAATGAAAAATTTATTTCAAGAGTTTTTTTTTTGAAAAATTGTTTGACACACATTTTAATATTTCTAGAAAATTGTTTGACATCCTTTATCTTCAAAATAATTTCATGAAAATATGAGAGAAATAAAAAAAAATTCTAAAAATTTATATACATAAAAATATTATGTACTCACTTATCTCCTATTCATGTATTCACATGAATGTGATTTTTAAACTAATATTCATATTTGTAATTAAAAAAAAAAACTAATACTCATCTCATATTCATGTATTCACTTGAATGTAACTTATAAACTAATATTAGTCTTTTATTCATGTATTCGCATGAATGTAATTTTAAACTTAAAACAAGCACTTCTATTGTTTCTTTTCTTCCCTTCAAGTGAAATCTTGTGATAGAAATTGTATCCTTATTATTGTAGCCTTGTTTCCCTCTCTCATTCCATTAAATTCATTTTCTTCATCAAAGCATTAAGTCTATTATATTTAATATTTTTTTATTGAAAATAAATCTTACAAAAATAAATCTAAAAAATTATTTAGTTTAACTATTTTTGGCCTAAATATCTTCATAGAATTTTTTCTATGGATTTTATAGTTATAGTACTTATATAAATAAAATTATTTCATGGATAATTTTTATTTTTAAATTGTATAATTCATATTACCAATCATTGGTTTGACCAATAATCTAACTCTCAGACTATAATTAAAAAGAATATTATAAAAATGATTATTCAAATGATAATACATTGTTTATGATATTAAAGGGGTATATATTTATAGTGGGATAATCGTTTTCTCTAACTATTTTTATGCTTTGTTTTGATTAACATAATAAATAAAAGAAAAGAATATTAGAGAAAAGAAAATATGTATAATTTTATTTATAATTAATTATTTATTGTTCTATACGTGTTTGCATGTGCGCGGATCTAAAGCTATTTTATGTTTTTCATCTTTAAGAAGTGAGATTATGGTCATTAAACTATTAGATAAAAAACTTTAAATATCATTGATTTAATAAATTAATAATATTATTTAATTTAACAATTATATTTTTAGTTTGATATTAATGATAAATTAATAAATTTTACTATTAAGTAATTAAATTATTAGTATAAATATATTTTAAAATTTTAGCAATGACATTTTATTAAAAAATAATTTGAATTATGCAACTTGAACTTTTGTAAAAACATATAAACTAAAATTTATAATAAAAGTTTAAAGGAACAGAGTTTAAAAAAATAGAGAAACTAAAATTAAAAGATAATATATTTAAAAAATCAAAAACATGTTTCATCATAAATTATAAAAATGTTTTTTAATTTAATTTATTTAATTATATAAAATTACACTACTATAATACTTTGAGAAATGATATTCTTACACCAATTTTTTAAACTACAATTTATTTTACTGCTCACCAATACGGTGAATATATATATATATATATATATATATATATATATATATATATATATATATATATATATATATATATATATATATATATATATATATATATATATATATATATATATATATATATATATATATAAAGTAATTTTTATAAATTTTGTTTTTTTATAGCAAAATTAACTTTTTTTTAATTTTTTTTATTAAGAGATACTGATACAAAATTATTTAATTAACAAACTTCATAATTTTATTAACTAACATTTTACATTTTATTAATCAATTTTTTTACTACTAAAAATTATTTTTAATATATAAGTATTTATTAACTAATTTCATAACTTGATTAACCATCATTTTATTTTTTATTAATCAATTTTGTTTTACTATTAAATTATTTTTAACATTCGTACGTTTATTAATCAATTTTATTTTACTACTAAATTATTTTTAATACCTGAATGTTTATTAACCAATTATATCACTTCATTAATTAAATTCTTATATTTTATTAATCAAATTTATTATTTTACTAAAAGTTATTGTTCATTCTCTATTCATGAGTATTGTTCATTAACTAACTTCTTATACTATATTAACGATGTTTTTCCAATTTTTCTTAAAAAATTAAAGAAAGCAAATGTGATAATATGGATAAAGTAAAAATAGAGAAAAATTGAATAATAAATTCGGTCTACTTAATATATAAACAAACAGAAAAAATAGTTTGATTATTTAATTGATTTTTTTAGTATAAATGAACAGAAAATATGCAGTATGAAGTATGTTTGCAGTGTTAACATAACAAACATATAGTATTTTAATATCATTCATATTGAACTTGTAATATGAGAAAACATCAAACGAAGAGATACGCGGGTCTACTTAGTAATCTCCTCACTCAAAAAGCATTAAAAAGGAGATATGTGGATGTACTTAATAATCTCTCTACCTTTATAGCTAATATAGTATGAATATTAATAATAATTTTTTGAAATTAAAAAAAATCCCCAAGTTTTTTTTAATGTAAAAATCAATACGCATTCTTATTCTATAAAATTGATTGTTCTTATTTAACTTAATTCATCTTTTAATTCCTTAAAATTTAATTTGTTATTTTACTTCTTTAAGTTTTTCCGTTAGTCATTTTAGTCATTTCATTAAATTTTCAAGAATGAATGTTAACTATCGTATATGTGGCACTGATGGATTTTTAACATATGACTTGGTTGTTTTTGACATTTATTTTATTTTTGACTTTTTCTTTCTTAACACTAAATTCTATTAGCAGCCGTCGCCTTCTTTCTCTTCATTCTCATCCATAAATTCTTCACCAGCTTCCCATCCTTCATCTTCATTTATTTCTTTTTTACATCTTCCTCCTGCTTTTACTTACCTTGATGTTATTGATAACGCTGTTTGGATTACTTATTTTGGATCTTCTTTTAACTTTCAATTTTAAGTTTCAATTTTAGGTTTTTTTTAATTTTTTAAAAAGAGGAGGTTAAGGGTTTTTTTTGGGTAATTTTAAATTGATTTAAATTTTGGGGTTTGTGGTTGTTCCTAAATCAAATCGGAGAAAAAAATTCTTTTATTGATTTATTCCGAGTTTTATGTTGTTTTGGGGGTTGTTTGCAGAAGATTATAGGTTGCAAACAATACAAAATGAGAATAAAAAGAATTTGATATCTAAGTTTGATGTGGTTAAAAAGTTCTCCTTCAACCAGATGTTCTAAGTTGTGGTTGCAATCCTGTTATTTGCATTAAGTTGTTTCTGCAATTAGATATATTATGAGTTAATTTCATATTATCAAAATTGTAATACAAGGTTTAATTGCTTAAATACTTTGTCCTATTTCATTTTTAATGCAGTGTTGTCAATATTGAATGCTCGGTAAATATGAAAGACTATTTGTCACTAATCTAAGCGAATAGTAGCGTGTTTGTTTTATTTTAGGAAAAGAAACATGTCAATCTGGTTATATAGTGAAGTGTTTGTAACAAGAAGTCATTAATTATGAAAGTGTTCAAACTCTTGCTCAAGCTTGTTCTGCTTGATGACAATTTTTATTAATTTACCAATTGAATAATTTCATTATTGTCATGTGTTGTTTTGAATTATCTATTTGGTGTATTGAAACGTGCAAGTGTTTTTTATTTGAAAGGAGAAGAATTGTATTAATGTATGAATATATTTACATGCAAGTTATACTTGAAGGAGCGTTGAAATTTAAAAGGAGAATAATTTTAATATTTATGATAGGAGAATAATTGTCTTTTTTTTACACATTAATAACAATTTGTGGGGGTTTTAACCCTTTGAAAACAGTTCTCGGCAAAAGTTAATAATTTTTCAGAAAAGTTAACGGAAGCACCAATAATACTAACATAACAGTTTTAAGGGACCAAAGACCAAAGTTTAATTTGATATAAATTGATTGATAAGGAACGTCAGAAGGTTGAGTGGTCTAGTTAAATACTAAGATCAGAGAAATATAATTACAATTAAATCAATAAAAATAATGTGATTCATTTGATTCATCGATCAAACCAATGGATCAATGAATTTTCTAAATCGACAGACTCATTTTTTATGTATTTCTTAGAGCACGTCAAAATGACATCACGGAGAGTAAAAAAAATAATAATTAAAGGGAATTTAATTTCCCTCCTCATGTTTAAAAAATCTTTTGAAATCTAAAAAAAAATACTAAAAGAGCATTTGTTTCACGGACTCAAAACTTAGTTATAGGAATTACTCGAGAAAATAAAAATGAAAAATTTATTTCAAGAGTTTTTTTTTTGAAAAATTGTTTGACACGCATTTTAATATTTCTAGAAAATTGTTTGACATCCTTTATCTTCAAAATAATTTCATGAAAATATGAGAGAAATAAAAAAATATTCTAAAAATTTATATACAAAAAAATATTATGTACTCACTTATCTCCTATTCATGTATTCACATGAATGTGATTTTTAAACTAATACTCATATTTGTAATTAAAAAAAAAACTAATACTCATCTCATATTCATGTATTCACTTGAATGTAACTTATAAACTAATATTATTCTTTTATTCATGTATTCGCATGAATGTAATTTTAAACTTAAAACAAGCACTTCTATTGTTTCTTTTCTTCCCTTCAAGTGAAATCTTGTGATAGAAATTGTATCCTTATTATTGTAGCCTTGTTTCCCTCTCTCATTCCATTCAACTTCATTTTCTTCATCAAATCATTAAGTCTATTATATTTAATGTTTTTTTTATTGAAAATAAATCATACAAAAATAAATCTAAAAAATTATTTAGTTTAACTATTTTTTGCCTAAATATCTTCATAGAATTTTTTCTATGGATTTTATAGTTATAGTACTTATATAAATAAAATTATTTCATGGATAATTTTTATTTTTAAATTTTATAATTTATATTAGCAATCATTGGTTTGACCAATAATCTATCTCTCAGACTATAATTAAAAAGAATATTATAAAAATGATTATTCAAATGATAATACATTGTTTATGATATTAAAAGGGTATATATTTATAGTGGGATAACCATTTTCTCTAAGTATTTTTATGCTTTGTTTTGATTAACATAATAAATAAAAGAAAAGAATGTTAGAGAAAGGAAAATGTGTATAATTTTATTCATAATTAATTATTTTTTGTTCTATACGTGTTTGCATGTGCGCGGATCTAAAGCTATTTTATGTTTTTCATCTTTAAGAAGTGAGATTATGATCATTAAACTATTAGATAAAAAACTATAAATATCATTGACTTAATAAATTAATAATATTATTTAATTTAACAATTATATTTTTAGTTTGATATTAATGATAAATTAATAAATTTTACTATTAAGTAATTAAATTATTAGTATAAATATATTTTAAAATTTTAGCAATGACATTTTATTAAAAAATATTTTGAATTATGCAACTTCATCTTTTGTAAAAACATATAATACTAAAATTTATAATAAAAGTTTAAAGGAATAGAGTTTAAAAAAATAGAGAAACTAAAATTAAAAGATAATATATTTTAAAAAAATCAAAAACATATTTGATCATAAATTATATTAAATGTTTTTTAATTTAATTTATTTAATAATATAAAATTACACTACTATAATACTTTGAGAAATGATATTCTTACACCAATTTTTTAAACTACAATTTATTTTACTGTTCACCAATACGGTGAATATATATAAAAAAATTAATTTTGGTAAATTTTGTTTTTTATAGCAAAATTAACTTTTTTTAATTTTTTTTATTAAGAGATACCGATATAAAATTATATTATTAACAAACTTCATAATTTTATTAACTAACATTTTACATTTTATTAAACAATTTTTTTTACTACTAAAAATTATTTTTAATATATAAGTATTTATTAACTAATTTCATAACTTGATTAACCATCATTTTATTTTTTATTAATCAATTTTGTTTTACTATTAAATTATTTTTAACATTCGTACGTTTATTAATCAATTTTATTTTACTACTAAATTATTTTTAATACCTGAATGTTTATTAACCAATTATATCACTTCATTAATTAAATTCTTATATTTTATTAATCAAATTTATTATTTTACTAAAAGTTATTGTTCATTCTCTATTCATGAGTATTGTTCATTAACTAACTTCTTATACTATATTAACGATGTTTTTCCAATTTTTCTTAAAAAATTAAAGAAAGCAATTGTGATAATATGGATAAAGTAAAAAGAGAGAAAAATTGAATAATAAATTCGGTCTACTTAATATATAAACAAAAAGAAAAAAATAGTTTGATTATTTAATTGATTTTTTTAGTATAAATGAACAGGAAATATACAGTATGAAGTATGTTTGCAGGGTTAACATAACAAACATATAATATTTTAATATCATTCATATTGAACTTGTAATATGAGAAAACATCAAACGGAGAGATACGCGGGTCTACTTAGTAATCTCCTCACTCGGAAAGCATTAAAAATGAGATATGTGGATGTACTTAATAATCTCTCTACCTTTATAGCTAATATAGTATGAATATTAATAATACTTTTTTGAAATAAAAAAAATCCCCAAGTTTTTTTTAATGTAAACATCAATACGCATTCTTATTCTATAAAATTGATTATTCTTATTTAACTTAATTCATCTTTTAATTCCTTAAAATTTAATTTATTATTTTACTTCTTTAAGTTTTTCCGTTAGTCATTTTAGTCATTTTCATTAAATTTTCAAGAATGAATGTTAACTATCGTATATGTGGCACTGATGGATTTTTAACATATGACTTGGTTGTTTTTGACATTTATTTTATTTTTAAATTTTTCTTTCTTAACACTAAATCCTATAGGCAGCCGTCGCTTTCTTTCTCTTCATTCTCATCCATAAATTCTTCACCTGCTTCCCATCCTTCATCTTCATTTGTTTCTTTTTTACATCTTCCTCCTGCTTTTACTTACCTTGATGTTATTGATAACGCTCTTTGGATTACTTATTTTGGATCTTCTTTTAACTTTCAATTTTAAGTTTCAATTTTAGGTTTTTTTCTAATTTTTCAAAAAGAGGAGGTTAAGGGTTTTTTTGGGTAATTTTTAATTGATGTAAATTTTGGGGTTTATGTGTTGTTCCTAAATCAAATCGGAGAAAAAAATTCTTGTATTGATTTATTCTGAGTTTTAGGTTGTTTTGGGGTTGTTTGCAGAAGATTATAGGTTGCAAACAATACAAAATGAGAATAAAAAGAATTTGATATCTAAGTTTGATGTGGTTAAAAAGTTCTCCTTCAACCAGATGTTCTAAGTTGTGGTTGCAATCCTGTTATTTGCATTAAGTTGTTTTTGCAATTAGATATATTATGAGTTAATTTCATATTATCAAAATTATAATACAAGGTTTAATTGCTTAAATACTTTGTCCTATTTGATTTTTAATGCAGTGTTGTCAATATTGAATGCTCGGTAAATATGAAAGACTATTTGTCACTAATCCAAGCGAATAGTAGCGTGTTTGTTTTAGGAAAAGAAACATGTCAATCTGGTTATATAATGAAGTGTTTGTAACAAGAAGTCATTAATTATGAAAGTGTTCAAACTCCTGCTCAAGCTTGTTCTGCTTGATGACAATTTTTATTAATTTACCAATTGAATAATTTCATTATTGTCATGTGTTGTTTTGAATTATCTATTTGGTGTATTCAAACGTGCAAGTGTTTTTTATTTGAAAGGAGAAGAATTGTATTAATGTATGAATATATTTACATGCAAGTTATACTTGAAGGAGCGTTGAAATTTAAAAGGAGAATAATTGTATTATTTATGATAGGAGAATAATTGTCATTTTTTTACACATTAATAGCAATTTGTGGGAGTTTTAACCCCCTGAAAATAGTTCTCGCCAAAAGTTAATAATTTTTCTGAAAAGTTAACGGAAGGACGAATAATACTAACATAACAGTTTAATTTGATATAAATTGATTGATAAGGAACGTCAGAAGGATGAGTGGTCTAGTTAAATACTAAGATCATAGAAATATAATTACAATTAAATCAATAAAAATAATGTGATCCGTTTGATTCATCGATCAAACCAATGGATCAATGAATTTTCTAAATCGAAAGACTCATTTTTTATGTATTTCTTAGAGCACGTCAAAATGACATCACGGAGAGTAAAAAAAATAAAAATTAAAGGGAATTTAATTTCCCTCCCTCATGTTTAAAAAATCTTTTGAAATCTAAAATAAAATACTAAAGGAGCATTTGTTTCACGGACTCAAAACTTATTTGTAGGAATTACTCGAGAAAATAAAAACGAAAAATTTATTTCAAGAGTTTTTTTTTGAAAAATTGTTTGACACACATTTTAATATTTCTAGAAAATTGTTTGACATTCTTTATCTTCAAAATAATTTAATGAAAATATGAGAGAAATAAAAAAAAATTCTAAAAATTTATATACATAAAAATATTACGTACTCACTTATCTCCTATTCATGTATTCACATGAATGTGATTTTTAAACTAATACTCATATTTGTAATTAAAAAAAAAACTAATACTCATCTCATATTCATGTATTCACTTGAATGTAACTTATAAACTAATATTCGTCTTTTATTCATGTATTCGCATGAATGTAGTTTTAAACTTAAAACAAGCACTTCTATTGTTTCTTTTCTTCCCTTCAAGTGAAATCTTGTGATAGAAATTGTATCCTTATTATTGTAGCCTTGTTTCCCTCTCTCATTCCATTCAACTTCATTTTCTTCATCAAAGCATTAAGTCTATTATATTTAATGTTTTTTTTATTGAAAATAAATCTAAAAAATTATTTAGTTTAACTATTTTTTGCCTCAATATCTTCATAGAATTTTTTCTATGGATTTTATAGTTATAGTACTTATATAAGTAAAATTATTTCATGGATAATTTTTATTTTTAAATTGTATAATTCATATTACCAATCATTGGTTTGACCAATAATCTATCTCTCAGACTATAATTAAAAAGAATATTATAAAAATGATTATTCAAATGATAATACATTGTTTATGATATTAAAGGGGTATATATTTATAGTGGGATAATCGTTTTCTCTAACTATTTTTATGCTTTGTTTTGATTAACATAATAAATAAAAGAAAAGAATGTTAGAGAAAAGAAAATATGTATAATTTTATTTATAATTAATTATTTATTGTTCTATACGTGTTTGCATGTGCGCGGATCTAAAGCTATTTTATGTTTTTCATCTTTAAGAAGTGAGATTATGGTCATTAAACTATTAGATAAAAAAACTTTAAATATCATTGACTTAATAAATTAATAATATTATTTAATTTAACAATTATATTTTTAGTTTGATATTAATGATAAATTAATAAATTTTACTATTAAGTAATTAAATTATTAGTATAAATATATTTTAAAATTTTAGCAATGACATTTTATTAAAAAATAATTTGAATTATGCAACTTGAACTTTTGTAAAAACATATAAACTAAAATTTATAATAAAAGTTTAAAGGAACAGAGTTTAAAAAAATAGAGAAACTAAAATTAAAAGATAATATATTTAAAAAATCAAAACATGTTTCATCATAAATATATAAAATGTTTTTTAATTTCATTTATTTAATTATATAAAATTACACTACTATAATACTTTGAGAAATGATTATTCTTACACCAATTTTTTAAACTACAATTTATTTTACTGCTCACCAATACGGTGAATATATATATATATATATATATATATATATATATATATATATATATATATATATATATATATAAAGTAATTTTTATAAATTTTGTTTTTTTTATAGCAAAATTAACTTTTTTTTAATTTTTTTTATTAAGAGATACCGATATAAAATTATTTAATTAACAAACTTCATAATTTTATTAACTAACATTTTACATTTTATTAATCAATTTTTTTAACTACTAAAAATTATTTTTAATATATAAGTATTTATTAACTAATTTCATAACTTGATTAACCATCATTTTATTTTTTATTAATCAATTTTGTTTTACTATTAAATTATTTTTAACATTCGTACGTTTATTAATCAATTTTACTTTACTACTAAATTATTTTTAATACCTGAATGTTTATTAACTAATTATATCACTTCATTAATTAAATTCTTATATTTTATTAATCAAATTTATTATTTTACTAAAAGTTATTGTTCATTCTCTATTCATGAGTATTGTTCATTAACTAACTTCTTATACTATATTAACGATGTTTTTCCAATTTTTCTGTAAAAATTAAAGAAAGCAAATGTGATAATATGGATAAAGTAAAAATAGAGAAAAATTGAATAATAAATTCGGTCTACTTAATATATAAACAAACAGAAAAAAATAGTTTGATTATTTAATTGATTTTTTTAGTATAAATGAACAGAAAATATGCAGTATGAAGTATGTTTGCAATGTTAACATAACAAACATATAGTATTTTAATATCATTCATATTGAACTTGTAATATGAGAAAACATCAAACGGAGAGATACGCGAGTCTACTTAGTAATCTCCTCACTCAGAAAGCATTAAAAAGGAGATATGTGAATGTACTTAATAATCTCTCTACCTTTATAGCTAATATAGTATGAATATTAATAATACTTTTTTGAAATAAAAAAAAATCCCCAAGTTTTTTTTGATGTAAAAATTAATACGCATTCTTATTCTATAAAATTGATTGTTCTTATTTAACTTAATTTATCTTTTAATTCCTTAAAATTTAATTTATTATTTATTTCTTTAAGCTTTTCCATTAGTCATTTTAGTCATTTTCATTAAATTTTCAAGAATGAATGTTAACTATCGTATATGTGGCACTGATGGATTTTTAACATATGACTTGGTTGTTTTTGACATTTATTTTATTTTTGACTTTTTCTTTCTTAACACTAAATCCTACCAGCAGTCGTCGCCTTCTTTCTCTTCATTCTCATCCATAAATTCTTCACCTGCTTCCCATCCTTCATCTTCATTTGTTTCTTTTTTACATCTTCCTCCTGCTTTTACTTACCTTGATGTTATTGAGAACGCTGTTTGGATTACTTATTTTGGATCTTCTTTTAACTTTCAATTTTAAGTTTCAATTTTAGGTTTTTTTTTTTAATTTTTCAAAAAGAGGAGGTTAAGGGTTTTTTTGGGTAATTTTTAATTGATGTAAATTTTGGGGTTTGTGGGTTGTTCCTAAATCAAATCGGAGAAAAAAATTCTTTTATTGATTTATTCCGAGTTTTATGTTGTTTTGGGGTTGTTTGCAGAAGATTATAGGTTGCAAACAATACAAAATAAGAATAAAAAGAATTTGATATCTAAGTTTGATGTGGTTAAAAAGTTCTCCTTCAACCAAATGTTCTAAGTTGTGGTTGCAATCCTGTTATTTGCATTAAGTTGTTTTTGCAATTAGATATATTATGAGTTAATTTCATATTATCAAAATTGTAATACAAGGTTTAATTGCTTAAATACTTTGTCCTATTTGATTTTTAATGCAGTGTTGTCAATATTGAATGCTCGGTAAATATGAAAGAATATTTGTCACTAATCCAAGCGAATAGTAGCGTGTTTGTTTTAGGAAAAGAAACACGGCAATCTGGTTATATAGTGAAGTGTTTGTAACAAGAAGTCATTAATTATGAAAGTATTCAAACTCCTGCTCAAGCTTGTTCTGCTTGATGACAATTTTTATTAATTTACCAATTGAATAATTTCATTATTGTCATGTGTTGTTTTGAATTATCTATTTGGTGTATTCAAACGTGCAAGTGTTTTTTATTTGAAAGGAGAAGAATTGTATTAATGTATGAATATATTTACATGCAAGTTATACTTGAAGGAGCGTTGAAATTTAAAAGGAGAATAATTGTATTATTTATGATAGGAGAATAATTGTCATTTTTTTACACATTAATAGAAATTTGTGGGAGTTTTAACCCCCTGAAAATAGTTCTCGCCAAAAGTTAATAATTTTTCCGAAAAGTTAACGGAAGGACGAATAATACTAACATAACAGTTTAATTTGATATAAATTGATTGATAAGGAACGTCAGAAGGTTGAGTGGTCTAGTTAAATACTAAGATCATAGAAATATAATTACAATTAAATCAATAAAAATAATGTGATCCGTTTGATTCATCGATCAAACCAATGGATCAATGAATTTTCTAAATCGAAAGACTCATTTTTTATGTATTTCTTAGAGCACGTCAAAATGACATCACGGAGAGTAAAAAAAATAAAAATTAAAGGGAATTTAATTTCCCTCCCTCATGTTTAAAAAATCTTTTGAAATCTAAAATAAAATACTAAAGGAGCATTTGTTTCACGGACTCAAAACTTATTTGTAGGAATTACTCGAGAAAATAAAAATGAAAAATTTATTTCAAGAGTTTTTTTTTGAAAAATTGTTTGACACACATTTTAATATTTCTAGAAAATTGTTTGACATTCTTTATCTTCAAAATAATTTCATGAAAATATGAGAGAAATAAAAAAAAATTCTAAAAATTTATATACATAAAAATATTACGTACTCACTTATCTCCTATTCATGTATTCACATGAATGTGATTTTTAAATAATACTCATATTTGTAATTAAAAAAAAAAACTAATACTCATCTCATATTCATGTATTCACTTGAATGTAACTTATAAACTAATATTCGTCTTTTATTCATGTATTCGCATGAATGTAGTTTTAAACTTAAAACAAGCACTTCTATTGTTTCTTTTCTTCCCTTCAAGTGAAATCTTGTGATAGAAATTGTATCCTTATTATTGTAGCCTTGTTTCCCTCTCTCATTCCATTCAACTTCATTTTCTTCATCAAAGCATTAAGTCTATTATATTTAATGTTTTTTTTATTGAAAATAAATCTAAAAAATTATTTAGTTTAACTATTTTTTGCCTCAATATCTTCATAGAATTTTTTCTATGGATTTTATAGTTATAGTACTTATATAAGTAAAATTATTTCATGGATAATTTTTATTTTTAAATTGTATAATTCATATTACCAATCATTGGTTTGACCAATAATCTATCTCTCAGACTATAATTAAAAAGAATATTATAAAAATGATTATTCAAATGATAATACATTGTTTATGATATTACAGGGGTATATATTTATAGTGGGATAACCGTTTTCTCTAAGTATTTTTATGCTTTGTTTTGATTAACATAATATATAAAAGAAAAGAATGTTAGAGAAAATAAAATATGTATAATTTTATTTATAACTAATTATTTTTTGTTCTATACGTGTTTGCATGTGCGCGGATCTAAAGCTATTTTATGTTTTTCATCTTTAAGAAGTGAGATTATGGTCATTAAACTATTAGATAAAAAACTTTAAATATCATTGATTTAATAAATTAATAATATTATTTAATTTAACAATTATATTTTTAGTTTGATATTAATGATAAATTAATAAATTTTACTATTAAGTAATTAAATTATTAGTATAAATATATTTTAAAATTTTAGCAATGACATTTTATTAAAAAATAATTTGAATTATGCAACTTGAACTTTTGTAAAAACATATAAACTAAAATTTATAATAAAAGTTTAAAGGAACAGAGTTTAAAAAAATAGAGAAACTAAAATTAAAAGATAATATATTTAAAAAAAAATCAAAAACATATTTGATCATAAATTATATAAAATATTTTTTAATTTAATTTATTTAATAATATAAAATTACACTACTATAATACTTTGAGAAATGATATTCTTACACCAATTTTTTAAACTACAATTTATTTTACTGTTCACCAATCGGTGAATATATATATATATATATATATATATATATATATATATATATATATATATATATATATATATATATATATATATATATATATATATATATATATATATATATATATATATATATATATATATATATATATATATATATATATATATATATATATATATATATATATATATATATATATATATATATATATAAATTAATTTTTGTAAATTTTGTTTTTTTTATAACAAAATTAACTTTTTTTAATTTTTTTTATTAAGAGATACCGATATAAAATTATTTAATTAACAAACTTCATAATTTCATTAACTAACATTTTACATTTTATTAATCAATTTTTTTTACTACTAAAAATTATTTTTATTATATAAGTATTTATTAACTAATTTCATAACTTGATTAACCATCATTTTATTTTTTATTAATCAATTTTGTTTTACTATTAAATTATTTTTAACATTCGTACGTTTATTAATCAATTTTATTTTACTACTAAATTATTTTTAATACCTGAATGTTTATTAACCAATTATATCACTTCATTAATTAAATTCTTATATTTTATTAATCAAATTTATTATTTTACTAAAAGTTATTGTTCATTCTCTATTCATGAGTATTGTTCATTAACTAACTTCTTATACTATATTAACGGTGTTTTTCCAATTTTTCTTAAAAAATTAAAGAAAGCAAATCTGATAATATGGATAAAGTAAAAAGAGAGAAAAATTGAATAATAAATTCGCTCTACTGAATATATAAACAAAAAAAGAATAGTTTAATTATTTAATTGATTTTTTTAGTATAAATGAACAGGAAATATACAATATGAAGTATGTTTGCAGTGTTAACATAACAAACATATAATATTTTAATATCATTCATATTGAACTTGTAATATGAGAAAACATCAAACAGAGAGATACGTGGGTCTACTTATTAATCTCCTCACTCAAAAAGCATTAAAAAGGAGATATGTGGATGTACTTAATAATCTCTCTACCTTTATAGCTAATATAGTATGAATATTAATAATAATTTTTTGAAATAAAAAAAAATCACCAAGTTTTTTTTAATGTAAAAATCAATACACATTCTTATTCTATAAAATTGATTGTTCTTATTTAACTTAATTAATCTTTTAATTCCTTAAAATTTAATTTATTATTTTACTTCTTTAAGTTTTTCCGTTAGTCATTTTAGTCATTTCATTAAATTTTCTAGAATGAATGTTAACTATCGTATATGTGGCACTGATGGATTTTTAACATATGACTTGGTTGTTTTTGACATTTATTTTATTTTTGACTTTTTCTTTCTTAACACTAAATCCTATTAGCAGCCGTCGCCTTCTTTCTCTTCATTCTCATCCATAAATTCTTCACCAGCTTCCCATCCTTCATCTTCATTTATTTCTTTTTTCCATCTTCCTCCTGCTTTTACTTACCTTGATGTTATTGATAACGATTACTTATTTTGGATCTTCTTTTAACTTTCAATTTTAAGTTTCAATTTTAGGTTTTTTTCTAATTTTTCAAAAAGAGGAGGTTAAGGGTTTTTTTGGGTAATTTTAAATTGATGTAAATTTCGGGGTTTATGTGTTGTTCCTAAATCAAATCGGAGAAAAAAATTCTTGTATTGATTTATTCTGAGTTTTATGTTGTTTTGGGGTTGTTTGCAGAAGATTATAGGTTGCAAACAATACAAAATGAGAATAAAAAGAATTCGATATCTAAGTTTGATGTGGTTAAAAAGTTCTCCTTCAACCAGATGTTCTAAGTTGTGGTTGCAATCCTGTTATTTGCATTAAGTTGTTTCTGCAATTAGATATATTATGAGTTAATTTCATATTATCAAAATTGTAATACAAGGTTTAATTGCTTAAATACTTTGTCCTATTTGATTTTTAATGCAGTGTTGTCAATATTGAATGCTCGGTAAATATGAAAGACTATTTGTCACTAATCTAAGCGAATAGTAGCGTGTTTGTTTTAGGAAAAGAAACATGTCAATCTGGTTATATAGTGAAGTGTTTGTAACAAGAAGTCATTAATTATGAAAGTGTTCAAACTCCTGCTCAAGCTTGTTCTGCCTGATGACAATTTTTATTAATTTACCAATTGAATAATTTCATTATTGTCATGTGTTGTTTTGAATTATCTATTTGGTGTATTGAAACGTGCAAGTGTTTTTTATTTGAAAGGAGAAGAATTGTATTAATGTATGAATATATTTACATGCAAGTTATACTTGAAGGAGCGTTGAAATTTAAAAGGAGAATAATTGTATTATTTATGATAGGAGAATAATTGTCTTTTTTTTACACATTAATAACAATTTGTGGGGGTTTTAACCCCCTGAAAACATTTCTCGGCAAAAGTTAATAATTTTTCAGAAAAGTTAACGGAAGGACCAATAATACTAACATAACAGTTTTAAGGGACCAAAGACCAAAGTTTAATTTGATATAAATTGATTGATAAGGAACTTCAGAAGGTTGAGTGGTCTAGTTAAATACTAAGATCATAGAAATATAATTACAATTAAATCAATAAAAATAATGTGATTCATTTGATTCATCGATCAAACCAATGGATCAATGAATTTTCTAAATCGAAAGACTCATTTTTTATGTATTTCTTAGAGCACGTCAAAATGACATCACGGAGAGTAAAAAAAATAAAAATTAAAGGGAATTTAATTTCCCTCCTCATGTTTAAAAAATCTTTTGAAATCTAAAAAAAATACTAAAGGAGCATTTGTTTCACGGACTCAAAACTTAGTTATAGGAATTACTCGAGAAAATAAAAATGAAAAATTTATTTCAAGAGTTTTTTTATGAAAAATTGTTTGACACGCATTTTAATATTTCTAGAAAATTGTTTGACATCCTTTATCTTCAAAATAATTTCATGAAAATATGAGAGAAATAAAAAAAAATTCTAAAAATTTATATACATAAAAATATTATGTACTCACTTATCTCCTATTCATGTATTCACATGAATGTGATTTTTAAACTAATACTCATATTTGTAATTAAAAAAAAAAACTAATACTCATCTCATATTCATGTATTCACTTGAATGTAACTTATAAACTAATATTATTCTTTTATTCATGTATTCGCATGAATGTAATTTTAAAATTAAAACAAGCACTTCTATTGTTTCTTTTCTTCCCTTCAAGTGAAATTTTGTGATAGAAATTGTATCCTTATTATTGTAGCCTTGTTTCCCCTCTCTCATTCCATTCAACTTCATTTTCTTCATCAAAGCATTAAGTCTATTATATTTAATGTTTTTTTATTGAAAATAAATCTAAAAAATTATTTAGTTTAACTATTTTTTGCCTAAATATCTTCGTAGAATTTTTTCTATGGATTTTATAGTTATAGTACTTATATAAGTAAAACTATTTCATGGATAATTTTTATTTTTAAATTGTATAATTCATATTACCAATCATTGGTTTGACCAATAATCTATCTCTCAGACTATAATTAAAAAGAATATTATAAAAATGATTATTCAAATGATAATACATTGTTTATGATATTAAAGGGGTATATGTTTATAGTGGGATAACCGTTTTCTCTAAGTATTTTTGTGCTTTGTTTTGATTAACATAATATATAAAAAAAAAAGAATGTTAGAGAAAAGAAAATATGTATAATTTTATTTATAATTAATTATTTTTTGTTCTATACGTGTTTGCATGTGTATGGATCTAAAGCTATTTTATGTTTTTCATCTTGAAGAAGTGAGATTATGGTCATTAAACTATTAGATAAAAAACTTTAAATATCATTGATTTAATAAATTAATAATATTATTTAATTTAACAATTATATTTTTAGTTTGATATTAATGATAAATTAATAAATTTTACTATTAAGTAATTAAATTATTAGTATAAATATATTTTAAAATTTTAGCAATGACATTTTATTAAAAAATAATTTGAATTATGCAACTTGAAATTTTGTAAAAACATATAAACTAAAATTTATAATAAAAGTTTAAAGGAACAGAGTTTAAAAAAATAGAGAAACTAAAATTAAAAGATAATATATTTAAAAAAAATCAAAAACATATTTGATCATAAATTATATAAAATGTTTTTTAATTTAATTTATTTAATAATATAAAATTACACTACTATAATACTTTGAGAAATGATATTCTTACACCAATTTTTTAAACTACAATTTATTTTACTGTTCACCAATACGGTGAATATATATATATATATATATATATATATATATATATATATATATATATATATATATATATATATATATATATATATATATATATATATATATATATATATATATATATATATATATATATATATATATATATATATATATATATATATATATATATATATATATATATATATTATATATATATATATATATATATATATATATATATATATATATATATATATATATATATATATATATATATATATATATATATATATATATATATATATAAATTAATTTTTGTAAATTTTGTTTATTTTATAGCAAAATTAACTTTTTTTAATTTTTTTTATTAAGAGATACCGATATAAAATTATTTAATTAACAAACTTCATAATTTCATTAACTAACATTTTACATTTTATTAATCAATTTTTTTTACTACTAAAAATTATTTTTAATATATAAGTATTTATTAACTAATTTCATAACTTGATTAACCATCATTTTATTTTTTATTAATCAATTTTGTTTTACTATTAAATTATTTTTAACATTCGTACGTTTATTAATCAATTTTATTTTACTACTAAATTATTTTTAATACCTGAACGTTTATTAACCAATTATATCACTTCATTAATTAAATTCTTATATTTTATTAATCAAATTTATTATTTTACTAAAAGTTATTGTTCATTCTCTATTCATGAGTATTGTTTATTAACTAACTTCTTATACTATATTAACGGTGTTTTTCCAATTTTTCTTAAAAAATTAAAGAAAGCAAATCTGATAATATGGATAAAGTAAAAAGAGAGAAAAATTGAATAATAAATTCGGTCTACTGAATATATAAACAAAAAAAATAGTTTGATTATTTAATTGATTTTTTTAGTATAAATGAACAGGAAATATACAGTATGAAGTATGTTTGCAGTGTTAACATAACAAACATATAATATTTTAATATCATTCTTATTGAACTTGTAATATGAGAAAACATCAAACAGAGAGATACGTGGGTCTACTTATTAATCTCCTCACTCAGAAAGCATTAAAAAGGAGATATGTGGATGTACTTAATAATCTCTCTACCTTTATAGCTAATATAGTATGAATATTAATAATAATTTTTTGAAATAAAAAAAAAAATCCCCAAGTTTTTTTTAATGTAAAAATCAATACACATTCTTATTCTATAAAATTGATTGTTCTTATTTAACTTAATTCATCTTTTAATTCCTTAAAATTTAATTTATTATTTTACTTCTTTAAGTTTTTCCGTTAGTCATTTTAGTCATTTCATTAAATTTTCAAGAATGAATGTTAACTATCGTATATGTGGCACTGATAGATTTTTAACATATGACTTGGTTGTTTTTGACATTTATTTTATTTTTGACTTTTTCTTTCTTAACACTAAATCCTATTAGCAGCCGTCGCCTTCTTTCTCTTCATTCTCATCCATAAATTCTTCACCAGCTTCCCATCCTTCATCTTCATTTATTTCTTTTTTACATCTTCCTCCTGCTTTTACTTACCTTGATGTTATTGATAACGCTGTTTGGATTACTTATTTTGGATCTTCTTTTAACTTTCAATTTTAAGTTTCAATTTTAGGTTTTTTTTAATTTTTTAAAAAGAGGAGGTTAAGGGTTTTTTTGGGTAATTTTAAATTGATTTAAATTTTGGGATTTGTGGGTTGTTCCTAAATCAAATCGGAGAAAAAAATTCTTTTATTGATTTATTCCGAGTTTTATGTTGTTTTGGGGGTTGTTTGCAGAAGATTATAGGTTGCAAACAATACAAAATGAGAATAAAAAGAATTCGATATCTAAGTTTGATGTGGTTAAAAAGTTCTCCTTCAACCAGATGTTCTAAGTTGTGGTTGCAATCCTGTTATTTGCATTAAGTTGTTTCTGCAATTAGATATATTATGAGTTAATTTCATATTATCAAAATTGTAATACAAGGTTTAATTGCTTAAATACTTTGTCCTATTTGATTTTTAATGCAGTGTTGTCAATATTGAATGCTCGGTAAATATGAAAGACTATTTGTCACTAATCTAAGCGAATAGTAGCGTGTTTGTTTTAGGAAAAGAAACATGTCAATCTGGTTATATAGTGAAGTGTTTGTAACAAGAAGTCATTAATTATGAAAGTGTTCAAACTCCTGCTCAAGCTTGTTCTGCCTGATGACAATTTTTATTAATTTACCAATTGAATAATTTCATTATTGTCATGTGTTGTTTTGAATTATCTATTTGGTGTATTGAAACGTGCAAGTGTTTTTTATTTGAAAGGAGAAGAATTGTATTAATGTATGAATATATTTACATGCAAGTTATACTTGAAGGAGCGTTGAAATTTAAAAGGAGAATAATTGTATTATTTATGATAGGAGAATAATTGTCTTTTTTTTACACATTAATAAAAATTTGTGGGGGTTTTAACCCCCTGAAAACATTTCTCGGCAAAAGTTAATAATTTTTCAGAAAAGTTAACGGAAGGACCAATAATACTAACATAACAGTTTTAAGGGACCAAAGACCAAAGTTTAATTTGATATAAATTGATTGATAAGGAACTTCAGAAGGTTGAGTGGTCTAGTTAAATACTAAGATCATAGAAATATAATTACAATTAAATCAATAAAAATAATGTGATTCATTTGATTCATCGATCAAACCAATGGATCAATGAATTTTCTAAATCGAAAGACTCATTTTTTATGTATTTCTTAGAGCACGTCAAAATGACATCACGGAGAGTAAAAAAAATAAAAATTAAAGGGAATTTAATTTCCCTCCTCATGTTTAAAAAATCTTTTGAAATCTAAAAAAAATATTAAAGGAGCATTTGTTTCACGGACTCAAAACTTAGTTATAGGAATTACTCGAGAAAATAAAAATGAAAAATTTATTTCAAGAGTTTTTTTTTGAAAAATTGTTTGACACGCATTTTAATATTTCTAGAAATTTTTTTGACATCCTTTATCTTCAAAATAATTTCATGAAAATATGAGAGAAATAAAAAAAAATTCTAAAAATTTATATACATAAAAATATTATGTACTCACTTATCTCCTATTCATGTATTCACATGAATGTGATTTTTAAACTAATACTCATATTTGTAATTAAAAAAAAAAAAACTAATACTCATCTCATATTCATGTATTCACTTGAATGTAACTTATAAACTAATATTATTCTTTTATTCATGTATTCGCATGAATGTAATTTTAAAATTAAAACAAGCACTTCTATTGTTTCTTTTCTTCCCTTCAAGTGAAATTTTGTGATAGAAATTGTATCCTTATTATTGTAGCCTTGTTTCCCTCTCTCATTCCATTCAACTTCATTTTCTTCATCAAAGCATTAAGTCTATTATATTTAATGTTTTTTTTATTGAAAATAAATCTAAAAAATTATTTAGTTTAACTATTTTTTGCCTAAATATCTTCGTAGAATTTTTTCTATGGATTTTATAGTTATAGTACTTATATAAGTAAAACTATTTCATGGATAATTTTTATTTTTAAATTGTATAATTCATATTACCAATCATTGGTTTGACCAATAATCTATCTCTCAGACTATAATTAAAAAGAATATTATAAAAATGATTATTCAAATGATAATACATTGTTTATGATATTAAAGGGGTATATGTTTATAGTGGGATAACCGTTTTCTCTAAGTATTTTTGTGCTTTGTTTTGATTAACATAATATATAAAAAAAAGAATGTTAGAGAAAAGAAAATATGTATAATTTTATTTATAATTAATTATTTTTTGTTCTATACGTGTTTGCATGTGCGTGGATCTAAAGCTATTTTATGTTTTTCATCTTTAAGAAGTGAGATTATGGTCATTAAACTATTAGATAAAAAACTTTAAATATCATTGATTTAATAAATTAATAATATTATTTAATTTAACAATTATATTTTTAGTTTGATATTAATGATAAATTAATAAATTTTACTATTAAGTAATTAAATTATTAGTATAAATATATTTTAAAATTTTAGCAATGACATTTTATTAAAAAATAATTTGAATTATGCAACTTGAAATTTTGTAAAAACATATAAACTAAAATTTATAATAAAAGTTTAAAGGAACAGAGTTTAAAAAAATAGAGAAACTAAAATTAAAAGATAATATATTTAAAAAAAATCAAAAACATATTTGATCATAAATTATATAAAATGTTTTTTAATTTAATTTATTTAATAATATAAAATTACACTACTATAATACTTTGAGAAATGATATTCTTACACCAATTTTTTAAACTACAATTTATTTTACTGTTCACCAATACGGTGAATATATATATATATATATATATATATATATATATATATATATATATATATATATATATATATATATATATATATATATATATATATATATATATATATATATATATATATATATATATATATATATATATAAATTAATTTTTGTAAATTTTGTTTATTTTATAGCAAAATTAACTTTTTTTAATTTTTTTTATTAAGAGATACCGATATAAAATTATTTAATTAACAAACTTCATAATTTCATTAACTAACATTTTACATTTTATTAATCAATTTTTTTTACTACTAAAAATTATTTTTAATATATAAGTATTTATTAACTAATTTCATAACTTGATTAACCATCATTTTATTTTTTATTAATCAATTTTGTTTTACTATTAAATTATTTTTAACATTCGTACGTTTATTAATCAATTTTATTTTACTACTAAATTATTTTTAATACCTGAACGTTTATTAACCAATTATATCACTTCATTAATTAAATTCTTATATTTTATTAATCAAATTTATTATTTTACTAAAAGTTATTGTTCATTCTCTATTCATGAGTATTGTTTATTAACTAACTTCTTATACTATATTAACGGTGTTTTTCCAATTTTTCTTAAAAAATTAAAGAAAGCAAATCTGATAATATGGATAAAGTAAAAAGAGAGAAAAATTGAATAATAAATTCGGTCTACTGAATATATAAACAAAAAAAATAGTTTGATTATTTAATTGATTTTTTTAGTATAAATGAACAGAAAATATACAGTATGAAGTATGTTTGCAGTGTTAACATAACAAACATATAATATTTTAATATCATTCTTATTGAACTTGTAATATGAGAAAACATCAAACAGAGAGATACGTGGGTCTACTTATTAATCTCCTCAGAAAGCATTAAAAAGGAGATATGTGGATGTACTTAATAATCTCTCTACCTTTATAGCTAATATAGTATGAATATTAATAATAATTTTTTGAAATAAAAAAAAAATCCCCAAGTTTTTTTTAATGTAAAAATCAATACACATTCTTATTCTATAAAATTGATTGTTCTTATTTAACTTAATTCATCTTTTAATTCCTTAAAATTTAATTTATTATTTTACTTCTTTAAGTTTTTCCGTTAGTCATTTTAGTCATTTCATTAAATTTTCAAGAATGAATGTTAACTATCGTATATGTGGCACTGATGGATTTTTAACATATGACTTGGTTGTTTTTGACATTTATTTTATTTTTGACTTTTTCTTTCTTAACACTAAATCCTATTAGCAGCCGTCGCCTTCTTTCTCTTCATTCTCATCCATAAATTCTTCACCAGCTTCCCATCCTTCATCTTCATTTATTTCTTTTTTACATCTTCCTCCTGCTTTTACTTACCTTGATGTTATTGATAACGCTGTTTGGATTACTTATTTTGGATCTTCTTTTAACTTTCAATTTTAAGTTTCAATTTTAGGTTTTTTTTAATTTTTTAAAAAGAGGAGGTTAAGGGTTTTTTTGGGTAATTTTAAATTGATTTAAATTTTGGGATTTGTGGGTTGTTCCTAAATCAAATCGGAGAAAAAAATTCTTTTATTGATTTATTCCGAGTTTTATGTTGTTTTGGGGGTTGTTTGCAGAAGATTATAGGTTGCAAACAATACAAAATGAGAATAAAAAGAATTCAATATCTAAGTTTGATGTGGTTAAAAAGTTCTCCTTCAACCAGATGTTCTAAGTTGTGGTTGCAATCCTGTTATTTGCATTAAGTTGTTTCTGCAATTAGATATATTATGAGTTAATTTCATATTATCAAAATTGTAATACAAGGTTTAATTGCTTAAATACTTTGTCCTATTTGATTTTTAATGCAGTGTTGTTAATATTGAATGCTCGGTAAATATGAAAGACTATTTGTCACTAATCCAAGCGAATAGTAGCGTGTTTGTTTTAGGAAAAGAAACATGTCAATCTGGTTATATAGTGAAGTGTTTGTAACAAGAAGTCATTAATTATGAAAGTGTTCAAACTCCTGCTCAAGCTTGTTCTGCCTGATGACAATTTTTATTAATTTACCAATTGAATAATTTCATTATTGTCATGTGTTGTTTTGAATTATCTATTTGGTGTATTGAAACGTGCAAGTGTTTTTTATTTGAAAGGAGAAGAATTGTATTAATGTATGAATATATTTACATGCAAGTTATACTTGAAGGAGCGTTGAAATTTAAAAGGAGAATAATTTTATTATTTATGATAGGAGAATAATTGTCTTTTTTTTACACATTAATAACAATTTGTGGGGGTTTTAACCCCCTGAAAACAGTTTTCGGCAAAAGTTAATAATTTTTCAGAAAAGTTAACGGAAGGACAAATAATACTAACAGATCAGTTTTAAGGGACCAAAGACCAAAGTTTAATGATTTTTAGTTAAGGAAGTAAAGCAAAATCTTAAATTAAATTAAAGGACTTTAGAATTAATTATGTCTTCTTATTCTATAAAATTGTTTATGATTTAAAAGTATAAAATAATGTTCAACCAAAAAAAAAGTAAAATATTTTATATTTAAATAATTTCACGTAAAATTGCGTTGAAAATACATCTCAATTTAAAATCTCATTTAAATTCAAAAGTTATAAATAGTATCTTCAAGTAGAATATTCTAAAAGCAAAATTAATTCTACTTTAAAAGAAACAAACACTTTAAAATTATTTCAAAAATTAATTATACACCACTAAAATTGTTTTTGCTTCTTGATTTTAACAAAATTGAGTTTAGGATAATTAACTTATATTTATATACATTTATATATTATAATATGAATTGAACAACAAATTTTAATGTAAAAATCTCATTTAAACTCTGAAACTACAAATTCTAATTTCAAGTAGAATCAATTCTTGGAGCAAAATCAATTCTATTTTAGAAGAATCAAACACCTCAAAATCACTTAAAAATCAATTTTACACTACTAGAATTATTTTTCCCTATTCCAAAAGCCAAACTAAAAAGGAATTCTGAACAAGTGAAGGTGTCAAATTGCTCTATTCGTTCAACCAAACATAAATCCTTCACTCGACTTCTTACTTTTCATTCTTCTATTATGAAAAGAAATTTCATATTGATTCTGTATTTCTATATAAAAAATTGATTTTCTATACTTCTGAAAAAATCCATACTTTGTATCTCCATAAAAAGTCGATTTTCTATATTTCTGATAAAAAGTCGATTTTTTGTATTTCAGACAAAAATTCAACTTTTTGTATTTCCGTAAAAGAACTCGATTTATTGTATTTTCAGGAAAACTAAACTTACTGTATTTCTGCAAAAAAAACTCGATTAGTTGTATTTTCAGAAAAACTCAATTTACTGTATTTCCAAAAAAAACTCAACTTACTGTATTTCCGTACAAACTCAATTTACTGTATTTTCACAATAAACTTGATTTACTCTATTTTTGTAAGAAAAATCAATTTACTGTATTTTTGCAAAAATTAGATTTACTATATTTCCATAAAAAAACTATATTTATTGTATTTTCATTAAAAAATGTGATTTACTATAATTTCAACGATAAACTCAACTTACTGTATTTCTACAAAAAAAATGATTTACTGTATTTCTGTAAAAAAACTCAATTTTCTGTGTTTCTGCCAAAAACTCAATTTACTGTATTTTCTCAAAAAAAACTCAATTTACTGTATTTTTTATCAAAAACTTGATTTTGCAGTATTTTCGTAAAAAAAACCTGATTCTTTAAATTTCCATAAAAATTTTGATTTATTGTATTTTCGTAAAAAAAAAAACTTAATTTATTGTATTTTCGTTAAAAACTTGATTTACTGTATTTCCTTAAAAAATCTCAATTTATTGTATTTCATAAAAAAATTGATTTATTGTATTTCTATAAAAACTCAATTTATTCTATTTCCTTAAAAAAAAACTCTATTTACTGTATTTTTGGAAAAAACCGATTTGCTATAATTTTGCTAAAAACTCGATTTACTGTATTTCCACAAAAAGAAACACGATTTATTGTATTTCCATAAAAAACTTCATTTACTTTATTTTTGGAAAAACTCGATTTAATGTATTCCCGTAAAAAAACTCGGTTTATGGTATTTCCGCAAAAAACTCGATTTATTCTATTTTAGCAAACAAATCAATTTGCTTTATTTCCGCAAAAAAAAAACTTGATTTATTGTATATTTGGAAAACTCAATTTACTGTATTTCTATAAAAAAAACTCGATTAATTGTATTCGCACAAACAAAAACTTGATTTACTATATGATCCCCATTTGGATTTCTAGGATCTACCATTTTTCTACCACTTCTCAATCTCATGCACAGATTGAGACGAACTTAACACAAACGTGTTCCATCACAATTTGTTCGCGGGAGTTTCTCGCGGACAATCTCTAACCTCTTAATTAAAGGATACTTGCAGGACCGGCTACAAAAGTCTTAGACTTAGTGTTAATTTTGAGAGCGTTTTGGTGTTTGAAACGGTTAAAGTGCGAAAAACGTAATAAGAAAAAAGGTAAAAGACAAAGATAGATAAATAAATTGCAAGATAGAAATGATAAACAATACTTGAAATAAACTGCTTTGAGTTTAAAGTTTGAGGCAATCATACATTTCTCATAATTGACTCGTTTCTCTCTAGACGCGGGTACTTTGAGTACTCTCTTACAATATTACAAAATGCGACATATTAAAATGAATACAACAACTTGTTTAAATAGATGTTAAAATGTAATCGTCGACGGTTACTTGAACAACTCACGTTCAGAGTTCGTGGAGAACTACTTCAAAAACTTCCCACGTTCTGCTGATACTTGTAGTTGGCAACTGCTTTTGCCACCGGTTGCTCTTGTTTTCGACTGATCTAGACTTCGTCGACCTAGTTTATGTTTTCAGCGCCAACTCGACCAACCAACCTCTGAGTGAAGCTTCTGAAATTCTGTCGATAGCCCCAACTTATCACTTGTAGGATAATTGACACTCCTCTTTGACAAAGGATACCATCCAATTTATGACATAATCTCTTAGTCGAAAATTACTTGTCAACAACATAGGAATAATTATTTTCAATCTTGTAATAAAAATGGATATACTCATCTCCTATTTATGTATTTGTCTTATGTGCTTTCTAAACAAATACTTATATCTTATTCATGTATTCACATGAATGTGATTTCTAAACTTGAAACAAACACTCTTATTATTTATCTTCTTTCTTTCAAGTGAAATCTTATTGTTGTAGCCTTGTGTCCTTCTCTCATTTTGTTCAACTTTATCTTCTTCATCAAAACATTAAGACTAAATATATTTAATTCTTTTCTATTGAGAATGAGATAAATCTTACAAAAATAAATCTACAAATTTATTTTGTTTTTTTTTTTTGCCTAAATATCTTAATAAATTTTTCTTTCCATATATTTTATAGTTATAAAATTTATCTTAAAAATTTATTTCATGGAGAGTTTTTGCTTTTAATTTGCACTCCTTTCATTCTCTTTTATAAATTACTTTTATTTTTTTAGATTCTTTAAATAATTGATATATCTAATTTATATATAATTTAAATATATTATTTATTTAATAAATTTAAGAAAATAAAATTTATTTATAAAAGAGAATGGATGAAACATATTTCATGTTAATAATCATGTGGTTTAACCAATGATTCAAGAGTCCAATTAGTGATCTAATAATTTAGTGTGTTAACCAGATGGATCCAAATTTTGAAACATTGTTCCATTTACTATAATTAAAAACAACATTATAATAAATAAATGATAATTCAAATAAGACATCGTTTATGTTAATGAAGGACTATATGTTTATAGTGAGATATGTTGTTTTCTTAAGGACATGTTTAGTTGAGAGTTTTTGAAGGAGATGGGAGGAAAGGGGAGAGAGTATTTTAAATGAAAAATATTTAATTCAATATTTGAGGAGAAGAGAGAAAAAGGGGATCACAATCCCACTTAAAATGATTTTTCTTCACCCAAATCAGAGTTTTTTTTAAGGGGAAGAGAGATGAGAGATGCACAAATATAATTTAATATATTGAGGAATTTAATTTTTGTTTTTTTATAAAAATTATAATTTATCTCTAAGAAAATATTAAAGCTTGGATTCTTTATCAAATTTTTCTTCTTCTTTTTTGATGTTGGAGTTTTCTTTTTGCAGTTAAAAATTTTATGATTATTTTTAAAATTTTGATGTCACTTTTTATTATCTTTTAAGATGTTAGTTAGAGTATAACTTTTAAAGTGAGTGTGAATAGTAGAAAAAGAACGTAAGAACATTGTAAATTTCTCATCACGAATTCTTATTCTATAAAATTAATTTTGATTAAAATTGCGTTAAATATAAAATGATTTATATTTAAATAATTTTATATAAAAATTATATTTAAATTCAAAAATTACAAAATTTATTTTTACGTCAATTTTGAAAATAAAATTAATTCTACTCTTAATAAAAGCCCCACTTTTTAAGGTGTTAAGTTCGGATTTTAAAATATTTATTACCGAAGAAATTACCAGGTTGAGTCGCGGACTAGGTCGCTCTCTTTAAGACGTTTCGCAGCACTGCTCAAAATTATGCAAAGCAGTCGAACTACCGCGCCGCCTCCAGGATAAAATAACACAGTTCTATATTGTACGATTACTACTTGCATGATAGATAATCGGTCTAGAAATACACCCTCTAATGGTACAAGACCATTCAAATATGGTTTCAACACCACTCGTAGTATCTGGTACAAAGACCAGTCATAATAATTTCTCAAACAAAAAGAAACTCAAATAATTTTCCAAAGAGAAATTAATAATGGTCATTTGACCACTCATAATAATTTCTCTAACAAAGAGAAATTGAAATAATTCTCCAAAGAGAATCCAAAAGATTAAACTTGAAAATTTCTCAACTCAAATGAGGAGAAATTAACATAATTCTCTAAAGAGAATTCAAGAAAATACTCAGAAAATTCAACGAGTAGAAAGAAAGGGGAAGAAGATGGCGCTTCGACAATTTGAGAGACGTGGAGTTATGAGAGTGAGGAAGGAAAAACTAATAGAATAGTTTTTGGTGTGATTTGGAATGAAACATATGCACTCCTTATATAGTGAAGTAGGATAGTTAATATTTCTCACATGAGTAATGTGGGACTAAATGGTTTTTTCAACCAAAAAATATATTCTAACAATGTGGGATTTGAGAAATTTTTAAATTCAACATATTGAAACATGGACATGTTCCAACAATCCCCCACTTGAATTTAAAAAATTGATTTTAGAAGTAACGTCAAACGTTTCTAAGATTGTGCATAAACAAATGTGTCTACGACTTGAACCTTTGCATAGCAAGTAGGATTCCAATTCAACAAGAGTGACACAAATGTCTTGAACTCTATCTCAGACATCAAACTCGCACACAACCTTTTCTTAAGGTGTATTCTAATAGCCCGTTCTTTAATGGCCCTGCACGTGTATCCCAGTTTAATGAAGGCTCTAGGAATTTTGCCTCGAAATTCCATAGGAACCGGCCTAAGTTCCACAATCACATTGGTGAGTCTATCAAAAGTACTCATGTAGCCTAGGTACTCCTTCATACAGAGTATAGATCTCATTAAGAGTTTCTATTATCTCATCCTCTTATTACTTCAGGATTCATGCTTTACTTGCATGATCATCTCATATTACTCATAACTTGTTATTACCCATTGAACCTATTTCTTGGGATCTCCAGTCATTTAGGTCGGGTTACCATCATGAGAAACTCATTTTCCTATAGGCATTAGTCTCATCTTATATGATGTATTATAGACTTTCTCTCTAGCTAATCCTTTCGTCAAAGGATCTTCTAAATTTTCATCAGTGCGTACATGATGCACTCTTACAACTCCTTTAGAGATATAATCTCTAACAGTGTTGTGCTTTCTTCTTATTTGACATCTTTTACCATTATAATAACGGTTCTCAATTTTTGCAATAGTCGCGGTACTATCGCAGTGGATCAACACAACTGACATATGTTTTTCCCATAAGGGAATCTCAGTTAGCAAGCATCTTAACCAACCTGCTTCTTCACTAGCAGTCGCTAATGCTATATTCTCAGGATAGTATGTTTCTTTGATTTCAAAGATACAACTCATCTAGCTATGTTGAATACATAGCCATTAGTTTCTTTGGAATCATCTGATAAGGTATTCCAATCTGCATCATTGTATCCTTCAGGTACAATAGGAAATCTATGATAATGTAAACCGAGATTCATGGTCCTTTTAAGGTACCGTATGACTCGCTCAATAGCTTGCCAATGTTCACTACTCGGTCTACTAGTAAACCCGCACAACAATCCCACGACATATGCAATGTCAGGTTTAGTACAATCAATGGAATACCTAAGACTTCTAATGATGCTCGCATGTTTTGTTTGTCTAACACTTTCACCAGTGTTCTTAAATAGCTTCACAATTGGATCATTTGGTGTGCTCATAAGTTTACTGTCAAAGTAATTATATTTCTTTAAGATCTTTTTCACATATTATGATTGATCCAAAGAAATTCCTTGCTCGGATTTTGTGATCTTGATACCAAGAATCACACTCACTTCTCTGAGGTCTTTCATATCAAAGTTGTTGCACAACAACGATGTCATATTATTAATGGCATGAATGTTTGATCTAAATATGAGTAGATCGTCTACATATAGACATATGATAGTGCAAATACAATTCTCAAACTTGTAATAAATGTATTTGTCACTTTCATTCACTTTGTACACATTCGATATCATTAAGTTATCAAACTTTACATGTCATTGCTTTGGAGCTTGTTTTAGCCCACACAAAGACTTATCTAACTTACAAACCTTGTTTTTCTTATCCATAGATCACAAACCCCTCCGGTTGTTTCATATAGATTTCTTCTTCTACGTCACCGTTTAAAAAAGTTGTTTTAACATCCATTTGGTGTACTATTAAGTTATAAATAGCAGTTATTGAAATAAGTACCCTAATAGATGTAATTCTAGTGACAGGAGAAAAGGTGTCGAAGAAATCTATATTTTCTCTTTGTCTAAAACCCTTGGAAACAAGGCAAACCTTGTATTTATCAATAGTTCCATCAGGTTTTAGTTTCTTTTTCAAAACCCGTTTACAACCGATTGGTTTGCAACCAGGAGGCAAGTCTACTAAGTGTCAGGTCTTGTTAGATTCTAGAGATTATATCTCATCATTGATAGCTTCTTGCTATAACTAAACATCCAGAGATGACAAGGCTTCTTGAAGATTCATTGGATCTTCTTCTACATTATAAGCCGCATAATCAGGCCTATAGTCTTTAGTAACTCTTACTCGTTCGTTTACTTCATTGAAGTTCTGTTTCTACATTGTCGTTGCTTTCTGTGCTTCTTATCACATGAATGTGACTCGATTGTGTGCCCCCACTATTTCTCAATTTGAAAGGAAATTTGTCTTCATAGAATTCAACATCAGTTGATTCTATGATCACTTTTGCCTTTAGGTCATAAAACCTATATGCTTTACTGTTTGCTGCATACCGAATAAAAAAAACATTCATATGCTCTACTAGCGAGTTCAACTCATTTCGGATCCGGAATTCTGACATAAGTCAGACAACCCCAAGTTCTCAAATAAGACAAGTTTGATTGTCTTTTCTTTAATATCTCATAAGGAGAGATCTTACATTTTTACTTGGGGACTCTATTCAGGACATAGCAAACAATCAATAAAATTTCCCCCACCAGTGAGGAGCAGCATCATAATTCATCATAATTGCAACAACATGTTCAGTAAAAGTTATATTCTTTCTTTATATTTTGCCATTCATTGCAAGATAGTATGGTGCAGTCGTTTCATATACAATTCCATGTATAAAATTCATTAATAAACTAGACTCGTACAGTTTCTCTATCACTATAAATTCTTATTATATCATTTTCAAATTCTTTACAAAAATTTTAAACATATAAACTTCATTCTTCGTAATGGCATATAAATCTACTCCAATAGACTGACTAAACCATGTCTTATTAAAAGAAAACCAGAAACAATATTCTTTCTAATCTTAGGAACATGCATAACATTCCTTAAGATTAAAGTCTTTTTGAAGGTGAAATTTAGCTCCATGTCTACAATTCCAGCAACATTCATGGTTTGGCCATCTCCCAACAACACTTTCTTATCTTTAGTATTCGTGTATGTTTAAACATAACACGATCATAACAGACACAACGAGAGACGCATGTGTCTATCCACCAACCAACATATCCATCAACCATGTTGATTTCAATGACCATAGCAATAAATTGCCCATTAGTCAGGTTGACCCATGCATTATGGACAACACCAAGAAGTTCAAGCTTACTTCTACATTTCTTAGTCATATGACTTGATTTTCCATAGTTAAAACAAAGGGAAACCAACGTCATTTCTTTTAGATGGTGGTTGTTGCCTAGTTGGAGCTATTGGGATCATAGAAGGATTCCAATTCTTAATTCAGTTCACAATATTGCGGTTCTGATTCTTTAATCATTTTCCAAATGGCTTCAAAACTATACCGAATTTCTTTTTGTTGTTTAAAACAACCAAGACTTTTTCTTTTTTTGATATTGTCTCTAAGATTTCATTTTTTGTTTTTTTTTAAACATTCAAACAGTGGGGTAGTTTGTCAATAATAAAACCAATTTGAAATTGTTCATTTAAACACATACCTTTTATAATGATCTTTTAAGCAATCTTTTGAAGTTCGTAACATTGAGCCTCCATCGACCTTACATTTTCGCATTTGATACTTGAAGTAGCGGCTAACAACATACTTCTTTGCTTCAGCTTCTACGTCATACTTCTTTTTCCGAGTCTCTCAATCTTGTTTTGTAGTATCACATCAACTGTAATTATCATACAGATCATCTGCGAGTCTATTCAGAATATGATTTTTGTAGAGATTTTCATTCTCTTTCTATAAGGTGATTTCTTTACTATGTTGTAAATCATTCGCTTTAATCTGTGCAGCAGATTCAACTTCAACACTATTAAGTGTTCCTTCTAAATCTCCAGATTTACTACCGTTAGTTTGTTCGATTGATCCAGAAGGAGCAACAGAATGTCATCGATCAAAACGTTAGCAACTTTTTTTCAACATTAAGAACTTCATCTTTTGTTGTCAATGTTTGAAGTGACTTCTCTCAAACATGAATGATTTCTCAAAGACAATATCCGCAAAAGAACCAATAATTTCTTCGGTAGCCGTGGAAGTTTGAAACGTCTTAAAATTGTTGAGTTCGGATTTTAAAATATTTGCCACCGAAGAAATCACCCCGGAGCTGTTTTATCATGTACGATAATCGGTCTAGAAATACACCCTCTAATGGTACAGGATCATTCAAATATGATTTCAACACCACTCGTAGTATCTGGTACAAATACCAGTCATAATAATTTCTCAAACAAAAAGAAACTCAAATAATTCTCCAAAGAGAAATTAATAATGGTCATTTGACCACTCATAATAATTTCTCTAACAAAGAAAAATTGAAATAATTCTCCAAAGAGAATCCAAAAGATTAAACTTGAAAATTTTTCAACTCAAATGAGGAGAAATTAACATAATTCTCTAAAGAGAATTCAAGAAAATACTCAGAAAATTCAACGAGTAGAAAGAAAGGGGAAGAAGATGGCGCTTCATCAATTCGAGAGACGCGGAGTTATGAGAGTGAGGAAGGAAAAACTAATAGAATAGTTTTTGGTGTGATTTTGAATGAAACATATGCTCTCCTTATATAGTGAAGTAAAATAGTTAATATTTCTCACATGAGCAATGTGAGACTAAATAGTTTTTTCAACCAAAAAAAATATTCTAACAATGTGAGACTTGAGAAATTTTTAAATTCAACATATTGAAACATGGACATATTCCAACATAAGGCTTTTTAACAAGTGAAAGTGTCAAATTCATAAATTTACCTAATACTCCAGCGTTTATTCTCCTACCTCTATATTATTTCTTTTACAAAATCTTCCAGTACATAAAATGAAAATTAAAAATATTAAAAAATTGACTATCGAAACTCTTTTACAAACTCTTCTAATACACAAAATAAAAATTTAAAAATACTTTTAAAAATTACTACCTCTTTTACAAACTCTTCTAATACACAAAATAAAAATTTAAAAATATTTTTAAAAATTACTACCGAAACTCTTATGTAAAGTCTACCAGTACACAACATAAATGTAAAAATAACTACCGAAACTTTTTTCCAAAATCTTCCTATACACAAAATAAAAGTTAAAAAATATAAAAAGAAAAAAATAACTACCAGAATTCTTTCGTAATGTCTTCCCATACACAAAATAAATATTTAAAAAGTAAAATAATAAAGTAGTTAAAAACACATAAGGGAAAAGTTGGAATTTTTTATAAAATGTAAATACAGAGATATGAGGTAAAATTTTCCAAATTAATGTATTCGTTCAACCAAACATATCCAAAATATCAACTAACTTATCTGAAAACAGTTTTATCAATAATAGTCAAACAACTCAATTGGAGTTTAACTGTCTCAAAAATCCACAACTTCATCTAAAACTTCAAAAACTTTACAAATTTAATGAAGTCATACAACAAAGACTTCCAGAGGTTAATACATTCTCATCTATAAAAACTAAAATTTGCATATAGCCTCTTATCTTTCGGTTTATTTTACTCACGGTATTGAACTATGCTACATAAACTTTCCAAAAGCCAGTTATTTTGTAGGCTGTTGAGAAGCATCATTTTGCTCTTGTTTTGAACCAGCCATAGCTGCAGTTGCTGCTGCTGTCATGGCAGCTGCAGCCGCACCAACCTTTACGCCACCTGCAGCCTTCATTACACCTGCTACTTTAGCAAATGCCGCTATGCCTCCAACAAGGATTGCTCTTAATGCAACTGTCGGCTTCACTGCCATAACTAATAAGGGGACAACCTGCAAAATGCAAACTGATATTTTTCATACAAAATAAGTTCATAAATCACAACACCTGCACAGAATGATCATGGCATGCTACAACACCGCGGTTTCCATTAACAATCTAAATGGATACAAAAATTCATGATTTACTATTTAACCCTTGGAAACAAAAGCACTTCATCATGCTTATTGCTTCTTGGCAGTAGAGATAATTCCAGTGTGCAACAGTATGTTTGGTGTTACAAACAGCCATAAAACAATTCCATGAGAAATATGATATGCATAAATAGTGAAGAAAAAGAAATAGATACGCATCAAGATGTATATGGACCAAAAAAGAAAATGATCAAACTTCACTTTCTCATAAAATACATTCTTGTCAATTATTTTAAGTTTGCTTCGATTAAGCTTTTATGATTGGAAAAATGGAATGACCAAAAAATTAAACCTCAAGAAAGATTAATCCTTTTCAGAAATTTTGGTTTTTGATAGATATCAATGCATCAGTTGAGATCTTGTCAAGTGGAAAAAGACCTATTGTTGTTTTATTCTATTAATTTTCATCAAAGATCAACAACTAGATTAGCAATTTATCATATAAACTTCATACTAGACAAGCCTCTATCGTTTGAAACGCTACCATAATGATCAAAATCTGAGTTTGAAGTCTGAATTGACAGTACTAATGATGCCAATTTCTCTGTTACAGAGACTTTATTTTTTATAGTAGACGGTACTAGTTGAACCTTAAGGAATAAATATGATTCTTTTCCATTCAAATCCTTACAAACACCAAAACCTAGTAGATCCTGTACCTATACCATTATCTCTTATCAAAACATTTCAACAATTCCAATAATTTCCTATCAATCATTCATTACAGAAACATAACTCTCTTTCTTTCATTTGTCCTATTTCTTCACTAAGTAATAACAATGGCAATCAATCAAACTCAATACACATCTCATTCTCATTATGCTAGAATTTCAGAAATCCACATCCTGCAAGGTTTTCATAGTTGCATTGCATCATACAGGTGGGGGGAGAAAAACTCATGTTGACGCAGAAACCAAACTTAGAGAAAATTATAAACGGTTAAAAAGCATTACATTGCATCAAAATAAAACCCCTTTTTCTCAATCTCATTTAACATGAGGTAAGTTAAAGCATAAGTAAGGGACAGTTTGGACGGACTTATTTGAGCTTATCTACGGTCATAAATTTCCGATCTTTTGTTATAAAAATAGCTTATGCGAGCTTATTCATAAGCCTTTATTTCGATAAGCACTTGTGCTATAAGCTGCAAATAAGCTGATTATCCAAAACATTATTAACTTCTAATATCATAAATTCATAATCAAATCCACTAAATAAACCCTAACAAAAACATTATTTTGCCCCAATTCATAATCTAGATCAAATTCGTCACGAATGAATTTGTAATGAAAAAATTTAACAGATAGATTCGATGGCATGTGGAGTATATACTAGTATGCAGCAAGTTAAAGATCGAGAGAAAATGGGTGAAATTGAAGGAAAGTCAAACCTGGAATTGAAAATGGAAGTTGATATGATACCTGAAATTGAAACCCTTTAGAAAATGATACGTGGAGAGTGAAATTGAATAGACGCAATGAATCTAAACGGTGTTGTTTCCTTGTACCTCGGACCTAGAAATAAGGAGGTGATGTGTGTCTAAAACGACAACGTTGTTTCTTTCTTTCTATGAGGCAAACATGTGTTTGGTTTGGATAGTAATAACACGTGAAGAGTGTGTTTGGTTGTAATGAGAAAGTGAGGAGAAAGAAAGAATGAAAAGAGAGAAATATGTATTGGAATTCATGTATATATTAATTAGAAATTCGTGCGGCCGCATGGATTAATTAAATTATTGTTGAATACACTATCAATCTAGTATTATTTGATAATTCTTTAGGTTGATCTAAATTTTGCAACATTATTATAGTTGTGTCAATTTTCATTTTGATAGAATGTTTTAGAAAACTAGAAGTTTTGAGCCAATTTAAAAATTCAAGTGTGTAACTGTTCAAATGCATCAAAGTCATTAGCTCTAGATATGTTTGTGAATATATGTCTTTGTAGGTATGGCCATCAGTTTGTTTTGATGTTGACTATTGATGAAGCAACAACTTTGAAGATAATAACTTTATAGGTCAAATAATTTGCGGATGTTGAGAATTCTCTATGATAGGGAGTTAACTTTAACTGCCAATTAAGCTTCTAATGATGGAACCAAATCGAGAAGATATCTCAAGCCTCGTTAATCAAAAGATTTAAGTTCTAGTTGAAGTGTTAAGTCATAGTTGTATCGAGCAAAGGAACTTGAAGACCTAAAATTGTGAAGGTGTGATAGTTTGCCTGATCTTACTCTTCGCGTCTTAGAGTGATCAGTTAAAATGTTAAAGGTCAAGAGTAAGTATTTTAAAACCCTATCTTCTTTATAAAATTTCTTGACACACACACGCAAAAAAAAAAACTTTTAAAAACCTCTCTATTTTTTTAATAATATTTCTTCAAACCCCATTTAGGCTTTATGTATAATAGACTAAGGAGTAGTTCTAATCAATTAAGAAAGTTTTTACACTTCCTAATCGATTAAGGATTTGGTCTATTGGATTAAATCAAGGTAAATTGACCTCTCAATCAATTAAAAAATATTTTGATTGATTAGTTCATATAGTCATCTTAGACTTTCCTTTTTTGGATTAGGGTTGCCTCTCTTGAAGAAGTGTTAATCGATTAAAATATTAAAATGGCCCATGGATTATTTTTATTTTGAGCCAAAAATGTTTCTATATAAAAAAGAGGTTTCTCCTCATTTCATTTAACACTGAAATTCTGATTAGAAAATCTTCTATGCTTCTTCTACCCTTTTTGCTTTCATTTTTGCTTTTCACGAAGATTATTGTAGTGTCGAAAGATCTAAAAACCCTTATTAGAGATATTTTATAATTGTCGTTGTGCCTTATATGACGTATTCAAGAATGTTTTCTCTTGTGGAAATTACTTTGTAAAAATTGCAAGTTAATCCTATATAAAATCTTGGTTGTAGGTTATTGAGTTTGTCCTACATTAAAAGCTTTGTTTTGCTCTGGTGTATGCCATGTGTTAAAAGTTCTGTTTGGCTCTTGAGCTTAATCTGTTAAAAGCTCTGTTTGATTTTGAGATTAGTCTGTGTAAAATCTATTGTTTGATTGTAAGAATGTTTATGGACAGAACTTGTGGAAAGCTCAAGTCCCTATTTAGTGAAATATCTCAAGAGGAAACTCTTAGAGACAAGAATAAACTAAGTTGTTAGGTCAAACCTATACAAATCTTTGTTGCATGTTCTTTATCCTTTACCTCTTTATTTTTCATCGTATTGTTTCCTTTACGTTACGTTTCTTTCTCTCTATATATCAGCTTCTCTTTCTTTTACTTATTTTGCTGCTTAATTTCTATTTGATTAATAAAATTAACTTGTATATTTTTATAAATAAAAGTTTTTATAAATTGGCTTTAATTTTTAATCAACACAATTCACCATCTCTTGTGTTTGGAGTCACTTGGCTAACAAGTGGCTTCAGAGTCTAACTCCTGTTACAAGACTAATTGTCTCAGGAAATAGTATGACGAATTTAAACGTATTAAGAATCAATTGGAAGGGCCTATAAATATTTGTGCAAATATTTGTCTAAATCTTCGTCCAAAAATTTGTCCTAATCAAGTGAAGCATCAACCAAAGAAGAGGAACATGTATACTTTAAATCTACTTATGCATAGGATGATGATGAAGTAATAACTTTAACTTACAAATAAATATTTTCCTTAAGTTCTAAGCTTAGTAAATAAAAGGAAAAGTTAGAAACAAACATCTTAGTCTTGAATGATCATATTGAATATCTTGAAGGTAATAATGATAGGATTGGTACTGAATGGATGATTTTAGAAAACAAACTTTAAAATCAAGTGATTGTGAAACTTGTGGTTATTTAAAAAAGGAAAACAAAAAGTTATATGAAACCTTAAGAAATTTTACCAAAGATAAATAAAATCTAGACTTAATTTTATCAAACCAACGGGTTTATTATAATAAAACTGGTCGACTTATCAACCTAACATATTTTTTATAAGTATTTATCTTGCTAAGAAGAAGACCAATCATTTAGTGTATAACATCAATTTTTCCTTAAGCATGATCATCTAGAACCTTTCTATTTTGTTGAAATGCATGATTTAAGATGGTCTAAAAATTTGAATATTTTGTAGGGAAGTTTTGCAGCTTCAATGACCAAAATGCAAATCAAGATAAGTTATGCAAAACATGATTTTCAAGATTCCTCAAAGAAATTTGATCCAATATTTGAGGAGTTATTTAGAATAAGTTCAACAAGAAGTTCCTTAAGAAACCCCTTAGAAGATACCTCACCAAAGAAAAAAAATTCTTCAAGATCAACTCTCATATAAACGATTTAGAGAGATGTAGAAAGAAGAAATCAAATGTTTGACTCAATATTTGTTAAAAGGGGTAGAAATTTCTCCTCGACAACTTCTAATATTTTTAGGTAAAACACTTGGTAGAAAAACAAACTAGGAAAACTCTAGTTATTTCTATAATAAGTTCTTATTTAATTTCCTATCCCATTTGGATTATTTAATCGTTAATCAAATTGCTTGAGAAATGAAGTTTGTAGCAAATGGGGAATGTAAACCCATATAAGGAGGAGGTGAAAAGAGAAATTCAAAGACCAAAGTCTCTTAAAGGTTCAATAGAATTAAAAGGAGCTAAAAAAATCAATATTCTAATTGATTAAAAGTTAGGGTTAATCGATTAGGCCTTTTTTAATTTCAAATTTGGCATCAACTAAACAATTAAACATAAAGGAGTCATCGATGAAAAGACCCATAGAGTTGCACACCACATCAACCAATCATCCAGAATCAATTGACATTAATGGCTTAATCAATTAAAATATCTTTTAATAAATTAAAATCATCCTATAAAAGAGGTAACATGTTCCTCACTTTTCTCATCCCACTCTCAGTCATTCTCTTCATCTCTTGCTTCCATTCTTATGTTTGTGTGCTTGCATTCTCTATTATTTTTGCAATGCTCGTGTATCTTCATCATCACCATAATGGAATCCAAGAGAGTCTAAACATCTAGAAGTTCCTCAAATTTATCCTACTTCTCAAATTATTTCTCATTTAAATAGCAAGAAGAAAGTTTATTAGAAACTTTGTTGAAAAGAATCTCACTCCAGCTAACTTTTGGATGAGAGCTTTTATGGAAATTTAGAATTTTTCGATGTTTTTCATTCAAGCCAACCTAAATATTTTCTTTTGTAGCAAGCCTCAAGATATTCTTCCAAATATGAAGAAGATGGTATATGCTCATTTTTGTGCCCCAAAAATTTCCCTCCCATTTTCACACAAGACATACTCCTAGAGGTTCTCGATTGCTCAAGGTTGACCAAGAATTGACCAGACAATTCTCCTCCTAAGGAAATGAAACCCCAACTAGGGTTTAAATTTTCATCAAGATGGATGAGCTCCAAATTTCTCAAATTCTTTCCATGGTCCTAACGTGTCTTCAAGATCATCCATGCCAAGTTTCATGCCTTGCTCAATAAGCTTGCTCAGTCAATTGCTCAAGTATTGGAAAATCAATTGTGCTGGGTCAAAAGTCAATTGTGGCCCATGAATAGTCAAAGTTCAATATTTTTGGTCAACATCAACATTTTGAAGTGATAACCACCATTTGATCAAGGGTTGATCATGATTTCTCAAGAAATGCTCCTAATTCATCAAAAGTCAAAAATGGCAAATTAGGGTTTCTATAGGAAAAGTCAACCAAACTTTGGCCAAACATAACTTTCTCATACTTTATCAGAAATTTTCCAACCAAATCTCATTTTGAATAGAATCCAATTCCCTACAACTTCTCTTCAGCCCCCAAGATAAATAAATGCACCATTTGAAAGATATGAGCTCAAACATTACATGTCATTTTAAAAAAGTCAACAAAAGCCACTTTTTTACAAGACCTTTTACATCAAGATAACATCTTCAAATACAAAATTTATCAAAAGAGGTATTGAAGTAGACATCTTGGGCTTTCCAAAAAGTATAATATCATCATCACGAGATACAAATTGAGCAAGTTATGGCTTTCCCAAGTTGGGAAAATCTTGGAAATTTCAAGATTGGTGCATTGAGCAAATTTGAATTTTTTGGTCAATGGCCTAACTTTTTAAGATTCAAATATCTTGCTAAGGTCATAGAGGACCTATACTCTTATTCTGGCATGCTCTTATATTTTCTACCTATTTTTTACATATTTATTTTAATTTATTTCAAGTAAGTATAAAATAAATAGTATAAAATATTTGGAGATGGGCTTAGACGTGTGGGCTAGTGTTTTGGCTTGCTTGGAGGCCCAAGGATTCGTGCAAACTTTACCAGATGCATTGAACATGAAAAATGGCATGAAATATCAAATTTGGTAACTTTTCAAAATGGTGATAATAACTTTAAACCATGGCTTTATGGGATTGATTCTCTCTTCATTATCTTGTCCCTTTCTTCTATGCTATAGGTACACCCCTTTGGTAAGCCAAACACACGCATATACACTACACAAAAGCTCTACCAAACTTGCAAAAAAATCATCCAAATCGTGAAAATCAAAATAAACTTTCCCAGCCACTTTCAGTCCCAATCCATTTCCTAAACGTGTTCCTGAGGTTGCCAGGGTTTGTTTCCCACCATCACTCAAGCAAAAACACGTCCGGAACTCGCCTAGCCCAGTCACCATTTCTTGGTAAATTTTTGAATTTCTATCTCTTAATCTATACATTATTGAATGTTTTGAGGTTTTGATTCATGTTTAGGACCTTCATTAGGACAGGGTAGATGCTTCGCATGAGAGGTTTGGAGCCTAGAATGCCATACGCCATTGTTAAGGCATCCATGGCTGCCAAGGTCCAAACTCTTAATCCAAGGGTTTTCAGGCTAATCCAAGGCCATATTTGAAATCAACGCATGATTTTATGCAGGATAGGGTTTTTGCTTTTTCTTTAGTTTTCTTATTTTGCAGGATCACGTTTTGAGTTGGTCGGAGATGGTGACCGGAGTGTTTACTCCGGCACCGTAGACTTGTTGACTCCAGCGTGAAGTGTGTCAAATCCCCATTGGTCGGTCAAGGCAGCACGCGTTTTTTTTTTAATTTTCAAATAATTGTGTTAGTTTTATAATATAATGTTATTATTTATTTTATGTAAATGAATGATGTAGCAGCACAACTGGCGAAGGCATATGTATGTGAAGGGAGGAACCTGGGTTCGAATCCCAGGTCCAACATTTTCCATTTTTCTAATATTCCATACAAGATCGAGCGTTACACATGGCCAGAAATGTATCATGAACCATCAATCTGAGCCATCAGATCACCACTGGATTCAGATCTAGTGCCTCTACATGCAGCTTCATGGTAGACTTGCAAAGGCTGGCAACACAGGATCCAAAGCCAACCTGGGCTATCCACTGGGCCCAACGTTTTTTTTAAAACAACACCCCCTTTCAGCTTTTTACACCCCAGGCCCATTTGTCTTATTTTAGTTTTTTATTTTTTTTATTTTTACTTTCAATTATTTAATTAACTATAAAAATCAGAAAAAATAATCAAAAATATTAGATTAGTATTTTTTTAAATTAAACTATTTTTGTAAATAATTTAGATAAATATTTTAACTTTTTCTTTAATTTAAAATAAAGTAGAACTTAGGATTTAATTAGATTTAATTATTTTTCTTTTCATAATAAAAAAACAAAAAAAAACTTAGATTATTTTTCTTGATTAATTTTTTTTTAAATAGACTTTAGGATGTTAGCTTAATTATTTTTCTTAATTAAAACAAAAAAATCAAACAAATAAGTTTTTTACTTAGACCCTTTCTTAGGTTGTTAGACGCTTCTTTATTTTGCGCGCGCATTTCATATTATATTGTAACTGCTTACGGTTGTAATAGTTTAGGACTTAAAATTCCAGACTTTTAGTTTCGCACTTTATTTTTCGCCCATTATTATGTATCTACACCAAAGCCTTGTAATAGCGTAGGAAAATTTATTTCTCGCTTTTTACATTTTTTTGTATGCTTGTATATAATTGCTAGTAAGTAGGAGTGCATGACAAGATTAATCAAATTAATCGTAGATCACTAACTTCAAGATAATATAACTGAAAAAACACACTTCTCACACTTGCACCCTTAGGATATTCCCCACTCGGTTGCCTCGGAAATGGTCATGTCCCTCGAATGTAGGGATATCTTAGCAAAGACCCTCGGTATAAAAGTAATCATAAAAGATCATGGTCCCTAAACGTCCCTCGAGTTGCCTTTCGGTAAATGATCTTGTCCCACGATGTTGCCTATATGATGACAGTCCCTTCGAAATGCTAAGATATCCTTACATGTTGCCTTCAATAACCATAAGCGTCCCTTTCAATTGCCCCTCAACATCCAACGATAGGGCTACCTACTCACTAATAGTAGGATAGCACTATCTAAAGGAAAGGAGGAAAAGAACGTCCTTTTTCGAGTAGGTTGATGACTCTTAAGTACTTGCTCAAAAAACAAATTTTCACACTTACACATTTTTCAAAAACTATTTTCAAAAACGCTTTATCACACTCTTGAGGACTCATACAAGAGTTACCATAAAGCAAATAAAAAACTTTCAAAACACACAGACACAAACAGTTTTCAAAAATGAGCAAGTACCTAAGAGCCCGTGTAAAACCACAGATGGAAAGGGTGATAACACCTTCCCTTTCCATAATCTACTCCCTTACTCAGAAAATCTCGAAAAAGGTATTTTTTCTGTTCTTTTCACCCTTTCCTTTGTTGGATAAAAGAAAAGTCGGTGGTGACTCTTGCTTACCGCGACATTTGCGAACAAAAAACACAAACCAGTTTTAAACAGTCGGTTCTGCCACCATATCACAGAACTGGCGACTTTGCTGGGGATATATTATAAAGTGGGGTTTACCTTAGGGTCTAGATCATCTTAAACTTGCTTCTTTATCTGTTTGATTGCTTTACTTTTAAGGGTATTATTTGGGTTACTATAGATCCTACACTCAGATCTGGGGAAACCTTTAGATAAGTAGCAATAGATTGTGGAAACTGTGTGGGGTATACCGACACGGTTGAAGTGATGGCTACGTTGATGCGACACTTTGGTTGGTACCGGTAGCCCTTGAGTTAATCAAGGAGAATATGGGGCTGCTGCGTGGTGTCATAAGCGTCAACTGACCTTAGAACCTTTAAATGAACTACTTGCCTATTAGGACGTAACGAGATGGTCGTCTTTGGTGTATTCCCAAAGTCGGCAGATACTCGATGCTACACTCATTGAGACTTGACTCTTGAGTTTTGTTTGGTTGCGAGTCAGTCGCCTATCGAACGAAGCTTGTGGGAAAGGTCATTGATATTGAGATCCCTTAGAACCCAGTTACTATTTATAGGACAGGTTAAACCAATCCAACTTCAAGAGGGTACTACCTTAAAACCCATGCAAGCCTTAAACCTAAGGTCTTTTGTGTGATTTGCTTGTGCTTTCTATATTTGTGATTTCTTAGCATAATCATGACATCATAACATGGCATATCATACTAACCATTTCAAGGTTTTTCTAGGGCTTATCTTTGTCTTGTTTTGTAGGATATGACATCCGCCCGCAGGAACACTATCCAAATCAACCTTGTGAAAATACCTCCTCAACTCAAGGAATTAGCATCAAGGATTCCTGAAAGCTTTCCCTTCACTGAAAAACATGCTCGACTTCTCAACTTTGTCACTTCAACCCCTGATGAAGAAATGTTAAAGGTTCTCTTTCAGTTCTTTGACCCGTTACACTACTTCTTCACTTTTCCAGATTACCAGTTAGTGCCTACTATGGAGGAGTTTTCTCAGTTATTGGGGGTACCTATCCTTAATCAGCCACCATTCAACGGTATGGAAAGAGACCCAAAGCCTGAAGAGATTTCTCAAGCTCTGTCTTTACAATGGTCTGATGTAGTGGCAAATTGGGAAACCAGAAGAAGTGTCCAAGGATTTCCAGCTAAGTTTTTATTTGAGAAAGCTCGTCATTTTTGGGATAGCCTGGATTTACAATCTTTTGAAGAAGTGTTGGCCCTTCTCATTTATGGGATGGTACTATTCCCTAATACGGACCAACTCATAGATGTGAATGCGGTTAAGATTTTTCTGTCTCAGAATCGGGTACCTACTTTACTTGGGGATATTCTACACTCTCTCTATACTCGCACTCTAAAGAGAAGAGGGACCCTTCTGTGTTTCACTCCTCTATTGGCTAGGTGGTTTATTTCGCATCTACTCCGATCTATTTTGAAGAATGAGCAGGGTATGAGATAGTCTCATAGGCTGATGTCCCTTACACATTTGGATATTCATTGGTGTTCCCGATCCTTGGAGAGCATCACTATCATTGATCACTGTGGGGAATTCCCTAATGTCCCTCTCTTAGGAATTAGGGGAGGAATCACTTATAATCCTTGTTTGGCATTGTGACAGTTTGGTTATGATATAAGAGATGGTCCTCACGACATACTCGTCTAAGGAATCACATTTGACTATGAGAATGATGTTCAGGGTTATCACAAGAAGTTCATTTGAGCTTGGGGAATGATAAACAGAGTTGATAGCAAGACACTGGGGCACAAGAATTCCATCCCTCTTGAGCCTTACCTCAAATGGGTGCGAGCTCGTGCTCAATGTCTTATGATGCCTTACCCCGCAATCTTATCTGTGATTATGGAGCCAATCACTGAGGGAGACACTCCTTACATTGTGTTTCATCCTGACATGCCAACTGACCTTGAGAAGCTACGAAAATCCTTGATCCAACTTAAAGAAGAACGAGATACTTTCGAAACCCAATTCTACGCCAGCGAGAAGAAGGTTTTAGAGCTCACCAGGTTACTTCACGAGTAGAAAAGTATAAACGCTTACATTTCACCAAAGAGGATATGTTGATGGGAAGCTTGATTCTCTTTGCTTAGAGAGTTATTTTTGTTATATTATCTCCTTTGTAAGCCCAAGAGGCATCATTGTGATCGATAAAACTTCTTAATGCAATTAACGTTTGTTCTCTTTCTGTTTAAGCAATTTTAAGTCTTAGAAATCCTTGAAAACATTACATACATATATCATACATATCATTTCATAAGCAGGTTTCATAACAGGTCTCTCATGTTCTCGCTGTTTATTTCAGCAATGTCTCTCAAACAAGACAACAAAGATCTCCAAATTTAAGAGGCTTAGTTCATGGAAATGTTCCTAAACCTATCCAAGGGGTGGTAAGAGTTGAAAGCACTCCTCGGTGGGAACCTAGCCAAAAAAATCTTGAAGACAATAAGGACGAACGATTGGAACAACTGCAAGTTGAGGTTGAAGCAATGAGAACCCATATGCTGGGGCAGATGGCTCTTATCCAAGGTCTGGCTCGGGTACAAGAAGAGATGAGAGGCATTGTCAACAAGCTTCATCAAGACGGATGCAACCGTGTGAAGCAAACAGTAGAGGTGGGGGACCAAGTCATTGATCAACCTCCGAGAAGACAAGAGGTTAGTTTGGTGAAGAGCGGACCTTTCCAAATTGCTACCACACCACGGGTCCAACAACAACCTCACCAAAAATAACGGGTTAATTAGAGTAAGCCGGATACACCCAAGAGGCAGTTTACCAAACTCAACATGCCGCTGTCTCAAGCTTTACAACACATGTTGAGGATGAATCTGGTTACGTTGATAGGGCCTCCTCCGAATCCCAAGACTTCTTCCCCTAACTACAATCCTGATGCTAGGTGTGCATATCACTCAAACAGTCTGAGGCATGATACTGACGATTGTTGGATGTTGAAATATAAAATTCAAAACTTGATTGATGAAAGAGTGTTGGAGTTTACACAAGATGGTCAGGCTGAGTTCTTCTGCCATCCCTCCAAGGCACACCATCTGAAGTGACAAGATCAGACGAAGAAGCTTTTGTTCATTAGAATTTTCAATTTGTAATTTTCTTTTGATTGTTCGAACATTTATTCATGTCAAACTTTGTTACTTTATCAATGCATTGTGTTGTACCCCAAAATTTTCCCTCCCATTTCATCAACACTTTCTCATCACAAGACTCTTGGAATTCAGGATCAAGCTAGGGTTTGCTCTGCTCAAGACCCCTCCTTGCACTGTTGACCCAAACTAGGGTTTGAATTTGCACAGGGATATTTTGACCTATAATACCCAAATTGACTTTCATGCTTCATGTTGGGTTCACAAGTTTGCCCATACCAAGTTTCAAGCCTTGATTCAAATCTTTGCCCAGGCTATTGGATAGTTGACCTAGAAATCAGCTGTATTGGGGAAAAAAGTCAACTGTGGCCAATTGACAGTCAAACCTCATGAAATTTGACCCACATCAACATTATGAATTCATATGAACCATTTGATCAAGTTTGGATCACAATTCCACAAGAAATTTGATCAGATCACCAAAAGGGCAAAATGGTCATTTTTAGGGTTTTGACTACACAAAGGCAATTTTTGACTGTTTGTTCTAACCATTGGCAAATAAAGCTCACATATGGACTCAAGGACTCAATGACATTGTCTTGACCCATTCAACAAGTTCAAAAGATCTCAAATGCATAGGATGGACAGATGAATTTTTCAGTCAACTGATCAAAATTTGATTGTATACTGAAAAGTCAAACTTTGACTTTTTGGTCAAAATCAAGTGCCAAGGGTCATTTTTCTTCAAGACATGTCAAATTATGAAACTTGTTCATCAAGAAACCCAAAAATGCAAATTAGGGTTTAAAATGGAAAATTTTCATAACTTAGAAATTTTATAAGTTATGAAATTTTCTTATTTTTTCCTAACTTTGTCCCACTTTTTCACCAAGATACAAACGGATTCAAGCAAAACTTGCAACATGAAAGTTGTATTCTATCACAAATTCTACAACTTTGATTCACAAAGTTTTCTCAAAAGAAGCTTGTATCTAAAGTTATGATTTTTGGAACAAGGGTACCTAAAACTTTTAACTTAGAGAAAATTTGCCCTAATTTAGGCAGGATTTTGACCCATCTTCTTGGCCATTTTTCACATAGTTACACTTGGAGTTTCAAGTTGCATTACAAAAAGGGATTGTATTAAATGTTCCAAGCTTTACAAATTGTCCAATAACTCCTCAAACACCCCTGTGGTTAGAGAGAATCGAATGCTTGAAGTTGGCAAAAACTCACTTTTGTCCATGGCCAATACATGTTCATAACAACTTGCAATTCTGATCTAGCTAGCTTGGTTCAACATTACAGGTCTCAAAACCAATTTGAACTCCATAATTTAATGCAAATCCATCAGTCTAAGCCTTTTTTTTGTTCACTTGGACATTATACACAAGATTAAGCCTTAAGTAGAAAAAGGCAAATTGCCATTTTTGCCTAATTTCACTTTATGTCAAAACCAAATCCTTGAAGCATGGGGGCCAGATCTTTGAGGAAAGATCAAGTCCACTAATTCCAGTAACCAAGAACAAAAGTTGCAGCATGATAGGAGGGCTGATACAGGGCTATAACATCATTTCCATTCTCTTGCTTCAAGTAGAAGAAAAGTGGCAAAACATAAGCAAGCTCTCATATTTGTTAACACAAGCTTACAAGAACTTTATGAACAAGTTCCATATCTCCCAGCAAGCCTAAAGCACGACCCTTTCATCACTCATACCTCCTGATACTCAGAACCACTGTTTTTCTGCAAAACAGGGCAGGTTCTGCATTTTACAAGCCACAACAAAATTCCATCGTGCGTTTTGTCCCAAGATAGTCCCAACACCTTCCAATCAACTCACATGAACTATCCCAGGCCCCCATTGCAAGATGTAACACCTCTAACTCACTTTGCCATTTTCATTTCAAAGCTCTGCAGGTTGAGTTCTACAGCACGATTCAAGTTGTTTCAAAGCAAGCCAAACATTGGAGAAGCTTCCTTGGACCTCAGGCAAGCTCAACAGAAGCTCAAACCCCATTGAAGGTTGCTACATTGTCCAGCTCGAAGTCAACTGAAACAGGTATTTCATGGACTTCTATCTCCCTATCTAGGAATGGTTAGGCTTAGGTTTGTGAATGAAATATGTTGTACTCATAGCCCTGAAGCCATACATATGCTTAGTTTTCATTTACATTAATCGTGCTGAGAGAATTTCACTCATGAACTTTCTGAAAAAACTAGGTTAAAAATTAGGGCCAGAGAAATTCTCTCTGGTCTTTGAGAGTTAATCCAAGTTTTTTATATGGTTAGATTTGTTATTTGATGCTCTACAAGTTTTATGTTTTGAGTTTTGTCAAAAGATCAAAGAATCAGGAGATACAGGTTGGGGTAGCTAGCGCGCGTTTTTTCAAATTCTGTTGGACAGAGGAAGAAGATGAAGTAGCTGGGCTGGGCCTGGCTACTTCCTACTTTTGGCACCCCCCATTTTCAGTTTCACACCCCCTGGCCCATTTTCTTATATTTTAATATTTTTGCATTTTTATTTTCTTTTCTGACTTTGATATTTTATTTTCAAATATAAAAAATGATCCAAAAATATTTTTATAATTTTTTGCATTTATTTGGTATTTATTTTATTTATTTCCACCATAAAAATGTTTAAATACTTTATGTTATTTTGTTTAAATCTAAAAATAATGTAAAAAATATGTTTATTTTCATTTTTATTTTTATACACATTTGAAAATATTTTCTTGAAATATATACATTTTTGTAAATAATTTATTTCAATTTTTTTTCCGCATTTAATATATTTAATGTATAAATATACTTATATATTTTATCTTATTAGATAATTAGGTCAAAAATACAAAAAATGTTACATTTTCATTTTTATTATTATTTTGGACCAAAAATGTCATTTTTACAATATACTTTTATTTTTTTTATAAATTAGTATATTATTGCACATAATTAATAAATAATTTTTTTTACTTATTAAGAATTAGGGTTTCTTGCCCTAAATAGGAAAAATAATTAAAATTGATCTTCTTTATTTTACTTTTCACATTGAAAAATTACTTTTTACATACTAAAAACATTTTGGCATAATACATTTTATTTACATTTATTTATTATATTTATTTCAATTATTGTACATTTAAATATTGTATCTTGTACATTCGATATGGTTGTAATAACTTAGAATTTATTTTCTTGTCAAATACTCCCAATTCAAATTTGTACCCCCTCCCTATATCATGTTGTAATAGTGTAGCATTTAAATTCCCGTACATTTAAAAGCTTTCAATTATGCCATGCTTAGACTTAGGGTTTGTATGCAAATAAAATCAACAATTAGTTTGACATAATCCAAGATAACATGCATGAAAAACAAACACAATACACACTTGCACCCCTAGGGTTTCATCCACTTGCTGCCTTCAAAAATGGGCCATGGTTGCATGTTGAGTACTTTGGCAAAACAAAAACAAACAAAAAGATCATAGTCCTTCGATGACGCTATTTGAGTTTCCTAAACAAAATGATCAAGTCCCTCAAGAAAATTGCCAAAGATACTTGACACAATTGCTATCATGGTCTATACGATGACCCGCGCCTGTCCCGTTAACATCCTAACACAAGGTTGTTCACAAAATGCAATGGTGAAACAACACTGTTAAAAGGGTTAAAAACATAAGAAATATATTTGAGTAAATAGGGTAGATAGCTCTTAGTTACTTGATCAAGCTTGCAAAAACATCCTTGCTACTTTTCAAAACACACTCCACAACACAATTTCAAAACCCTACTTTCAAACATTGAAAACCTTTTAAAAGACAAAAACACCTTTGTATACATTCAAACAAGAATCATTACAAAGGTTGCCACGACGATGGCCTCTTTTCAAAACATTTTCCAAAATCACGCACAAAGCACCATTTCAAACAATTGAAAATCACCATTTCAAACAATAGAAATGCAAAGCAAGTGATCTAAGTAAGTAACTAAGAGCCCATGGATAACCATGTATAGAAAGGGTGCTAATACCTTCCCTTTTTATAATCTACTCCCCGAACCCAAGAAAACATCTCAAAGGTCTTTCCTGTGCTTTTTGACCTTTCCTTAGGATAAAATAAAAAGTCGGTGGCGACTCTTACTAAACCGAAACATTTGCGAACACAAACGCAAAATCCCAAGTCAGTTCTCCCACCGTATCACAGAACTGGCGACTCTGCTGGGGATATATTTTTAAGTGGAGTAACCTTAGGGCTTAGATCACCCTTTGCATGATTATTGTTTGCTTTGATTGCTTTACATTTTGGTTCTTTTGTTTGGGCTTGAAATCCTCCACCCGGATTTGGGAAACATTCATAGATAGCAATACATTGTGGAAACTGTGCGGGGTATACCGACACGGTTGAAGCAATAGCTATATTAGTGCGACATATTTGTGAGTACCGGTAGCCTTTGAGTCAATCAAAGAGAATACGGGGCCGCTGAGTAATGTCATCAAGCACTAATGAACTAGAACCTTACTTGACCATATTGGCCTTTTATTAGGGGTAGTGAGATGACCGGCTTTGGTGCAGTCCGAAGTTGGTAGATACTCGATACTACACTCATTGAGGGTTGTTTTCTTGGAATATTTTGGTCGCTAGTTAAGTGGCTAAACCAAAACAATGAACATAGAAAACAATCCAATGATATTGAGCTCCTTAGAACCCGGTTACTATTTATAGGACATGTTTTGAACTAACTAAACTCAAGAGGGTACTTACCTATGAAACCTCATGCAAGCCTGAAACTAGGGTTTTGTGTGACTTGCTTGTACATATGCTTGTGCATACATCATGAACATCATAAAGCATCACATGCATCCACTAACCATTTCAAGGGTTTGGATCTTCATCTTTGTTCTTGTTTTGTAGGTGATGGAATCTCTTCGCAGGAAAACAATTCAAGTCAACCTTGTGAGGATCCCTCCTCAACTCAAGGATCTTACTTCCAGGATTCCAGAGATTTCTCTCTTCAGTGAAAGACATGGTAGACTCCTCAACTTAGTCAACACCAGCATTGAAGAAGACATGGTGAAAGTTCTCTTCCAGTTCTTTGACCCCCTACACCACTGCTTCACATTCCCTGATTACCAATTGGTGCCTACTTTGGAGGAATTTTCTCAACTCCTGAGAATTTCTATTCTTAATCAACTACCCTACAATGGTATGGAAAAAGAACCGAAACCTGAAGATGTTGCTCAAGCATTACACTTGCAACCATCTGACATCAAGGGGCATTGGGAAACCAGAAGTGGTGTTAAGGGTTTCTTGGCAAAGTTTCTGTTTGAGAAGGCACAAGACTGCTGGAATTCTCTTGATCTACAAGCCTTTGAAGAGATTGTGGCACTCCTTATCTATGGGTTGGTTTTGTTCTCAAATCCTGATCAACTTATAGATGTGAATACCGTCAAGATTTTCATATCCAGGAATCCCATACCTACATTGCTTGGGGACATCCTACACTCATTTTACACACGAACAATGAGGAAAAGAGGTGTTCTCATGTGTTGTACTCCTCTCCTAGCAAGGTGGTTTATTTCTCACCTCCCACAATCAGTTTTGAAGAATGAGCAGGGTTTAAGGTGGTCACAACGGTTGATGACCCTCACACATTCTGATGTACATTGGTGTTCTCGGTCCAGAGAAAATGGCATCATCATTGATCGTTGTGGTGAATTCCCTAATGTCCCATTACTTGGCATTAGGGGATGCATTACCTACAACCCCTGTCTAGCTTTGAGGCAATTTGGATATGCCCGGAGGGATGGCCCTCATGACATGCTGATTCCTGACCTAGTTTTTGACTTCGACAACGATGCGCAAGGACTTCGACAAAGGTTCATCAGAGCTTGGAGGATGCCTAACAAGGTGGATAGTAAGACAATGGGGCACAAAAATTCCATCCCCCTTGAGCCTTACCTCAAGTGGGTATGGACCCGCTCCCAGAATCTTATGATGCCATATCCTCACATTCTCCCCTTGATCAAAGAGCTTGTTAAGGAAGGAGAGGTTCCATACACCATCCTACATCCTGACATGCCAACATCATGGGAAGAAATGCAAAAGAATTGGATCCAACTCAAAGAAGAACGGGATACTTTCGAAGCCAGTTTCTATGCCAGTGAGAAGAAGGTTTTAGAGCTCACCCGCCGACTTCACGAGGAGGAAACTCTCAACATCTACATCGCACCAAAGAGGATGTGCATTGTCTTTTTACATTAAGAATTTTGTAATATTTTGCCCATGGGGCACTTATGTACTAACAATTTCTTTTAATATGACGTGCGTTCCTTTTTGTTTGCAACAAATTTGAATTTTTGAACCCTTGAATGCATTACATGAATAACATACCATTCATCATATGCATAAACAGGTCTTCAATCCAGGTTTCCTTATCTTTCTGCTGTTTATTTCAGCAAGATGGATTTGGAGCAAACAATAAAAGATCTACAGGCACAAAATTCGCAATTTCAGCAACTCCTCATGACCTTGACAAAGGGTCAAGAGGATCTCAAAGTTCTGCTAGAGAAGAATAAAGAGAAGAAAAAGAAAAAGAGACCGGGGGTAGCCACTTTCGGAAGAAGGTTTAAGGGCGATGCTAGAAGGACTCTTGAGTTTCCTTCAACGTCTGACGAAGGGATTGGCAAGGGGAAAGGAGTTACTATACCTTCTGATACTGAGGTAGAAGAGGAGGAAGAAGAAGAAGAAGAAGAAGAAGACGAAGACTATTCAAAACAACAGTATCCACCAGCGGATGACAAGTATAAGAACCTTGAAGACAGATTGGCAGCTATGGAGTTGCAGAGGGTGTCTGGATTGGATTTTGAGGAACTGGGTTGATAGATGGGATTGTTATCCCTCCCAAGTTCAAGGTGCCAACATTTTCCAAGTACGACGGTCTGTCTTGCCCTAAAATGCACTTGAGGTCGTATGTTAGAAAGATCCAACCTCATTCATCCGATAAAGACCTCTGGGTGCACTTTTTCCAAGACAGCTTGTCTGGCACTCAGTTAGATTGGTTTTATCAGCTCGAGAGATCAGAGGTTTACAATTGGGAAGACTTGACAGCTGCTTTCTATCGTCAGTATTAGTACAATGCTGATTTGGCGCCCACTCGTACTCAGTTACAAAGTATGGGGATGGCTTCAAATGAAGGGTTTAAGGAGTACGCCCAGAAGTGGCGTGACCTGGCTGGAAGGGTGCAGCCACCGCTATCAGATAGGGAATTAGTTGACATGTTTCTGGGGACCCTGTCTGGCCCTTTTCTCAACCATCTAATCGGGAGCTCTTCTGTGGGATTTATTGAACTAATTTTGACCGGCGAAAGGGTGGAGGCCGGTATTAAAAGTGGAAAGATTCAAAAGGATGCCTCCGCATCCACAGCTGTTAAAAAACCTTTTCCAGCCAAGAAGGAAGCATCTGCTGTGTATTATCAGAAGGGATTGGGAAGAACTGAGCGTCGGCCGACTGTGGGGGCTGTGATGATTCAAAATTCGTCAAATGATCAACCTCGTAACACTCAGTCGAGACCTAATCAACAACGGGTAGAACGGCCACAACGGCAGTTCACCCACATCAACATGACGCCCGCTCAGGTTCTTCCCCATTTGTTGAAGCTGAATCTGACTAGCTTGAAGGAGGCGCCAAAAAACCCTAACACTTCCTCTCCATACTATCACTCCAACACCAAGTGTGCTTACCATTCCGACAGTGCTGGGCATGATACCAATAATTGCTGGGCACTTAAGAACAAAATTCAGGATTTAATTGACGCCAAAGAGGTTGAATTTGACGCTCTTGAGAAGCCCAATGTTATATCTGCTCCGATGCCCAAGCACGGCCACAATGTGAATGCCATTTTGGAAAACCTCCATGTTACTGATGTTTCCAATATGTTGACTCCTTTGTTTGTGATTAAAGAAAATTTGTTGAAAGTCGGGATCTTTCCTGGTTGTGGTAAAAACTGTTATTTTTGTTTGAATATTCAAGGTGACTGTCCAATGTTGAAGTCAGGTGTCCAACGCCTGATGGATACTCAAGAAATACTTTTCCAGAAAACCCATGTTAACACTTTCAATCTGATTACTCCTGATACTTGTGATACTTCAACCAACGATATTGCCATCATAACCATTTCCGACAATCCTCCCAAGGCTTGCAAAAGGCCTGTCAGGATTACACCCAACTCTGAATGTGTACCTTTAAAGATCACCATGCCGGGACCTGTCCCGTACCAATCAAGCAAAATGATACCGTGGAACTATGGGGGAGAAATCTTCTACCACGACATCAAAAAAATCGAAACAGTCCAAGAGATTTCTGAAGAAGACCCTGATATAGGGAACATCGCGGGTACAAGCAAGATAACCCGCAGTGGCCGGATCTTTTCTCTGGAGATTGCTCCCCCTCGAGCAGTTTTCGGACCCTTAAAAGCTTCTGCACCTGTTGGACCCTCTGTGCAAGGCCCAGTGATTGAAGAAGTGGTTACTCCTGAAGAAAGACCATCCGCTGATAATACCAACAAGGGTAAGGGGATACTGGAAATGCCTGTCAGGACAAAGGCTCATGTTGTGGCTATCCCCGAAACCACTCAGAAGGAAATGGATAAAATCCTAAAAATAATCAGAAAAAGTGACTACGGCGTTGTAGAACAACTGGGGCAGACCCCTTCTAAAATTTCAATGTTAGTCCTCCTGCTCTGTTCAGAGGCCCATGCTAAGGCCCTGATTAAATTCTTGAAGACGGCACATGTACCCCAAGAGACTTCGGCTGACCAATTTCAGGATTGTGTGGCCAGTCTTACTGCTGACAATGGCCTGGGCTTTTCTGATGCTGACTTAACTCCCAAAGGAAGGAAGCACAATGATGTGTTGCATGTTTCAGTTGAATGCCGAGGAACCACTCTCGCCCATGTCTTGGTGGATACTGGTTCTTCCCTGAATGTGCTGCTAAAGAAGGCCTTAGACCGTTTGGATTGCGAAGGTTTGACCCTCAAACCTAGTAACATCGTTGTTAGGGATTTCGATGGTTCCAAAAGGATGGTTCATGGAGAGGTTGATATTCCTATCAAGGTAGGCACCGAAGTGTTCAACTCCACCTTCTACGTAATGGACATCCGCCCGTCATACTCATGTTTGCTAGGAAGACCGTGGATCCATTATGCCGGGGCAGTTACATCCTCTTTGCACCAGATGCTGAAATATCTCGTTAAGGGTAAAATCATAACTGTGCACGGCGAGGAAGAGTACATGATCAGTCATCTCAATTCCTTTCGATATATGGAGTTAGATGGCGAGTTCATCGAAACGCCTTTTCAACATTTTGAGGAAGTTTCTCCCGAGGTAGCAGTCGCGAAGACAGTGATTGAGGTACCTATCATTCCCAAGCATGTGGCTAGGATGGCATCTCTCAAGGATGCAGAGGCTGTGATTAAGGAGGGGAAGAGAACGGTATGGGGACAATTGCCTGACTTTCCCCATAAGACGGGCAAATTTGGACTAGGGGTTACAGCTGCAGGACAAAAGGCTATGCGTCGTTCCAACACTGGAGGGCCACCCGTAAAGATCTCACACCACAGAATCAATGTTGTAGAAGATGAAGATGAGGAGAGCCATTTTGAAGATTGGATCTTTCCGACGGTCGAAGGGGATTTGAGCAATTGGGAAGCAAAGGATTTCGTTCCTATCACCTTTATCAACCAGTAATTTTATCTTTGAACAATTTCCCATTTTTATGGTCTGTAATAACTAAAACAATTCGTACACTATTTTCACCTCATGCCTTGCCCGGGGCATGTAGGTCCATTTGTAAGGGCTTGATTTTCTTCATAATCATATGCCATGTTTTAATGAATCATTGGACGTTTTTCATCTATAAATTGTTGTGTTCATTTTCTTTCCTTTTGCATTTTTGTTTGTTTAAGGATGGCTATCCCTTACACACACCCACACTCACAAATGCAGGTACCCATCCACTCCGGATTCCATGGGTGACTATTCTGTTTTAGCCTTCGATAACTCTGAAGATTTGGTCAATCATGCTGAGTACGAAGTTGATGAAGATTGTGAAGTGCCGGGAGAGTTAGCCAGACTTCTACAACAAGAAGAGAGGGCCATTCTGCCTCATGAAGAGCTGTTAGAAACCATCAACTTAGGGACAGAGGAAGACAGGAAGGAAGTAAAAGTGGGTGCCAACCTGGAACCAAGTGTCAAAGAGCTCTTAGTGCAATTGTTGAACGAATATGTTGAAATCTTCGCTTGGTCTTATGAAGACATGCCAGGTGTGATCGGTGGATTTAGAACTGACCGTTTAACGCTGGTTCGCGAAATGTCGCGGAAGCAAGAGTCGCCACCGTCTTTTATTTTCTCCAACATGGAAAAGACAAAAGCACAGAAAAATTCCTTATTGAGATTAGTTCTCGGTTCGGGAGGTAGATTTATAGAAAGGGAAGGTGTTAGCACCCTTTCTATCCATGGTTATCCATGGGCTCTTATATACTTGCTCATTTGTGTTTTCAAAAATGTTTGTTTGCTTTTCAAGGTGAGTGAGTTTGAAAAAGTTTCTTTGAAAGTTTCAGATCGACTCTCGTATCAGTCCTCAAGAGTGTTTGAAAAGTTGTTTTTGAAAGCTTTTTGCAAAGCGTCGGTGTGAAAAGAAATTTTTGATTTGTTTTGAATTAGAGCAAGTATCTACGAATCATCTACCTACCCTAAGGAATTAGTCTGTGTAAATGTCCTTGGGGTAGTGCTATCCCACCATTGAGAGGCAGGTAGTACCACCGTTGGAGGTGTTCGGGTCAATTCGAGTTTAGGGACAGTGTGGTCACCAGAGTAACAGTAGGACACCTTAGAAGCTACCCCCATGCCATGTTCATGGACATGAGGACTTACTAAAACGTCCTATACTCGACGATCACGTTTCGAGGGGCAAGGCAACAGTGAGGCGTACCCTAAGAGTGGTGTGTGGATTGTGTGTCTTTTTCAGATAATATTTGTCTTGTCATGCATTTGGTGAGCTACGTTTTGATTTTATTTGGGCATACATTCTTTCATGTGTCTTAACAGTTTAAAGGTGCAGAAATTAAAATGCGGAAAAATAAAAGTCCTACGCTATTACAAGGCGCGGGTCCATACATCGCCAAATTAACAAAACCCGATTTTGAATAAAAGTGCGGAAAGTAAATGTCCTAATTATCTATTACAAGGCCTTGGGGAAAATACATTATATCCACAAAAGAAAATAAAAATAAATGCGAAAAGAAATTAGAATCGAGTGCGAGGGCGTTGGACCCTTTAAAGAAATTAACTTAAAATTACAAAGTAATTAATGATTAAGTAAAGAAAAGAACTTGTTTTTTATGTTTTTTTTAATTATGAAATTAAAGAGAATTAATTGGAATTAAAAGTTAAATAAAAACCCTAGCTCTAAATTGTTTTTAATTTATTAAAGAAAAATGTTTAAGTTTGACCTAATTTAACCTAATTATTTAATGATAAGTTTATTTACAAAATAATTAATAATTAATAGTGAAAAGAGAAAAAGATTATTTATTAAAAAAAAGAATAAAAAATGCTAAAAGACCTGTTTTTATATTTTTTTAATTATCTAAGAAAAAGCATTAAAGTTAAAAACCTAAAATTAAAACTAAATTGATTATTAAATTTATTTACAAAATAAAATATTAGTGAATTAAATAATAAACATATTTTATTTTTTAACTTTCTGATTTATTTTGTATTTTTGTATTATGAAAATTAATTTAATAAAAAGAAATAATTAAGCATTAAAAGAATTAAAAGAAATCAAATAGAAAATAAAATCAACATAATGCAAACCATGGGAGGGGTATCTGCCCCAATTAGGAGGTATATGTGTGATCGGTGGATCTGGAACTGACTGTTTAAAGCTGGTTTCGCGAAATGTCGCGGAAGCAAGAGTCGCCACTGTCTTTTATTTTCTCCAAATGGAAAGGACAAAAGCACAGAAAAATTCCTTAAAGAGATTGCTCTCGGTTCGGGAGGTAAGTTATAGAAAGGGAAGGTTTTAGCACCCTTTCTATCCATGGTTATCCATGGGCTCTTAGATACTTGCTCATTTGTGTTTTCAAAAATGGTTTGTTTGCTTTTCAACTGTGGGTTTTAAAAAGTTTCTTTGAAAATTTCAGTTCGACTCTTGTATCGGTCCTCAAGAGTGTTTGAAAAGTTGCTTTCGAAAGCTTTTTGAAAAGGTGTCGGTGTGAAAAGTATTTTTTGAATTTGTTTTGAATTTAGAGCAAGTATCTAGAGTCGTCTACCTACCCTAAGGAATTCGTCTGTGTAAATGTCCTTTAAAGTAGTGCCATCCCACCATTGAGAGGTAGGTAGCACCACCGTTGGAGGTATTCGGGTCAATTTGAGGTTCGGGACATGGTGATCACCGGAGCAATAGGAAGATACCTTAGAAGCTACCCTCATGCCAGGTTCCCGGATCATGAGGACTTACTAAGACATCCTCTACTCGACGATCACCTTTCGAGGGGCAAGGCAACAGTGAGGCGTACCCTAGGGGTGGTGTGTGATTTGTGTGTCATTTTCAGATATTTTGTCTTGTTCATGTCATGGGTGATCTACGCTTTTGTTTTTATTTTGACATTCATTCTTGCATGCAATTTATTAGCAGTTAAAAAGTTGCGAGAAATATAGTTCCTAAACTATTACAAAGGCGCGGGTCCACATCGCCAAATTTAATCCAGGACCCGATTTGAAAAATAAAGTAAAGATGCGAGAAATATAAATATTTAATTTACACGGCTTTGGGAGAATTACATAAAAATTATAAGAAAGGAAATAAATGCGCGAATTGGAATTATTACCGAATGCGAGGGCGTTGGACCCTTTTTTTTTAGGAAATTAAATTATAATTAACAAATTAATTAAATTAAACTAAAAAGAAAAGATTTTTTGGAGTTTTAATGAGAGGATTATGAAACTAAGAAATTAATTAACCCTAATTCTAACTATTTTTATTTATTAAGAAAAAATATTAAAATTGAACCTAAAATTAAACCTAATTAATTAATGCAATTTTATTTACAAGAAAATAATTAATAATTAATAATTAATAATTAATATGGTGAAAAAAGGAAAAAAAGATAAAAGTGCTTAAAACCCTAATTCTACCAATTTTTAGGTTTATTGAGAAAATATTAAAATTAATCCTAGAATTTAAAACTAAATTAATTGGTACAATTTATTTACAAAGATATTAAAATAAAATATATTTGTTTTTTTGTCTTTTCTGGTTTTTTATATTATTTTTATATTTTATGAAAATAAATTAAATTAAAGAATTACATTAAAACTAATTAAAACAAATAAAATAGAAAAAATATGAGAAAGAATGAAAAGCAAACCAATGGGGGGTTCTGTCCCCAAACTGGAGGTGTGATCCATCAATTCTGGCCCATCTTTGGAGGCCTTTGGTTGACTTTTCAGCGCGTATGTGGCACCTCTGACTCATGCCCATGGTGTTCTTCCAATCAGTACCCTTGGATTGAGGTTACAGGCCATGTGGCAAGCTTGGATATGGAGAGTATGGTGAACCTTAGGAGGCACGCTACATAGGAAGATATTAGAAAAAATAGTATTGAAGGGATAGGGGGACCTGGGAATCGAACCCAGGTCCTATCGCTTACCACACCATATGCCTTGCCACTGAGGCGTTTACGCATTCTGGACATAGTATAGAAAACAAATAATATAATTCAAAACAAGGGTTAGTGGATGATTTTAGCGCGAAATTCAAATGAGCCAACCATGCTTTGACACCTGATCTTCTTCTTCGTTGCTTACATTTTTACCTGAAACAAAAAAGAATTAGCGGGGGTTTTAAACCCCCCCAAAATGTACCCTTTTCAAAAATAGCGAATAGCTCGTCTTGCTACATAAATTAGGCGCGATAGGGTAGTTATGTTCGTCCAAGCTTCCTGAGTTTAGCCATGGTACTAGGACGTCTTAATTTTACAGTATTCGAAAATGCCCAATTTGAAGCTTGAGGAACCCTAGCGTGCTTCAATGGTGAAATCGCGTACGATGCATAAAAACTCAATCAAAACATATGGTTAGCTTTAGAATGGTTAACTGAATATAAATCAAACATTAAAAATTAAAAATAATGCGTGAATCATGATGCAAGAACGTGGAAAAAAGTATGAACAGGACGGGGTTATTCTACCAATTCTTCGCGTTAGAGATGATGGTTTTGATCCAGAAACTTTCCTTGAAGTCTCAGGAATGCAATGGAATGATTATTTTGTCTTGAAACCCTTTGCAATCGTGATTTCAATTTTTGAAAATTTTGAAAAAATGCCAACTTTGTTCTTGAGAATAGGCGCAGCTTTCAGGTCTCTAGCACTAGGGTTTGCATTAGTATAAGTATGGGAACTGATTAGGGTTGAAAATTGGATCCAAAACCCTTTGCATTGATGTACAAGATATTTGATTTTTATGCATATTCTTTCAAATCTTTTCCATGCATATTTGATACCAATCATGTCCAAATTACCTTGATTCTTTCCATATCAGATGATGCACGAAATCTTGAAGATATTTCATGCATAAAAAGATTTGAAAAGCTTGCTTTGGTATTTTTTCCATATTTTAATTAATCAAATGAATTATTAGCAATTAAAAATTCAAATAAATAAATAAAAATGATGAATAAATTCCCTTTGGGCCAAATGGTCGTGCACATGCTTTGGATGATGAATTTTGGGAGAAAATGTGGCCCATTAGCAATTTTAAGGCATTTGAAGCAAAGTTGACTTTTCAAAATACCCAAAAATTTCCCAACTTCCACAAGGCATATCTTGCTCAATTTTTAAGCTTTGATCATGTTCTTAGACATTTTGGAAAGGTCTTGAAGTCCTTTAACCAATTACTTTGGTCCCATGTCATTTTGATTTACCAATCTCAAGTTATGGCCTTTGACTTAAAGTCCCTTTTTGTTGACTTTTGAAAATGACCTATAATGTTGAAATTGATAACTTTTTGTGAGAGCATTTCTTGGACTTGAAGTGTGAAGAAGAGTTGTAGGAAATGTATTTATCTTCAAAATGAGCTTTGGATGGAATTTTTCTGATAAACCATGTGGAAGTTATGCCTTGGTCAAGTTATAGTTGACTTTTTCAATTGTCCAAATATGGAAACTTTTGCATCTTAAGACTTTTTGAGCCAAACTTTGAGAATCATGATCAAGCATTGATCAAAATATGTTTGTGGCTTCAAAATGAGATGTTGACCAAAAATTTGAACTTTTGACTGTCAAATGACCATTTTGCCCCTGCAGTTGACTGTAGTGCAATTAGGGTTTTTGACTGTGCAATTTTGTGTTGTAAGTCTTGAAACTTGGCATGAGGATGCTTGACCATGTTTATAGGCATGTGGGACTGGATTGGACCCTTGGAAACTTCATTTTCTTTGTCAGAACTAAAACCCTAATTTTTGACTGTTAGGAGGCCCTTGAACTGTGCAACCCTTGGGGAATTTTGAAGCATGCTCTTTGCAAATTTTGAAGAATATGGGAGGGCAAATTTTGGGGTACAACAGTTGCCCCTGTTCAATCTTCTTAGACCTGAGGATGCAGATTGGCTGACAGGCCTTTCGTAATCCGAAGGTGGAAGATGATTGAACACTAGAGTGCCCAGAAATTTGCGCTCACATAGTAGTGTGATGATGGGAATGGGCTTATAGATGCCATTTGAAGATTGATGGATAGGATGATGGGCTTAAAGATTCCATGCTGAGAGATGATGGATGGTGGATGGGCTTATAGATGCCATCTGGATGTTGATCGCATAAGAGATTCCTTAGCGAGAACTTGCGTACCTGCAATAGAAAAATGGTTACCTGACCTGTTACAGGAGTGGTCTTCAAACTCTTTGTAAGGATGTACCCTGACTGGTTACAGGAGCTGGATCTGGATCTTCAAAAGGTGATGAATGAACCAGGGATAGTTACTACCTCAACAGGAACGCTGAGAGAACCTTGGACGATTACTACCTCAACAGGAACGCTGAGAGAATCTGGGGACGATTACTACCTCAACAGGAACGCTGAGAGAATCTTGGGCGACTTCAACCTCAACAGTAACGCTGAGAGAATCTTGGACGACTTCTACCTCAACAGTAACGCTGAGAGAATCTTGGATATATTCTACTGAGTCTTTATCAGGAAAATCTGTTAGGGGTCGATTTAGCTGGACTAGAGAAGGCCTTTGACTGGATAAGAAACAGGAAAATCTTAGGGTCGATTTAACTGAACCTGTCTAGGTCTTGAAATCTTCAACTGGATAAGAAACAGGGAGATCTTAGGGTCGATCTGACTGAACCAGAGAAGGCCTTTGACTGGATAAGAAACAGAGAAATCTTAGGGTCGATTTAACTGAACCGGTCTAGGTCTTGAAACGTCTTCAACTGGATAAGAAACAGGGAGATCTTAGGGTCGATCTGACTGAACCAGAGAAGGCCTTTGACTGGATAAGAAACAGAGAAATCTTAGGGTCGATTTAACTGAACTGGTCTAGGTCTTGAAATCTTCAACTGGATAAGAAACAGGGAGATCTTAGGGTCGATCTGACTGAACCAGAGAAGGCCTTTGACTGGATAAGAAACAGAAAAATCTTAGGGTCGATTTAACTGAATCGGTCTAGGTCTTAAAATCTTCAACTGGATAAGAAACAGGGAGATCTTAGGGTCGATCTGACTGAACCAGAGAAGGCCTTTGACTGGATAAGAAACAAAAAAATCTTAGGGTCGATTTAACTGAACCGGTCTAGGTCTTGAAATATAGCTGAGAACTTAACTGGATCTTTCCTGAAAGGTAAAGGTCAGTCATATGCAATGCATGATATGAATCAAGCAATGATGTTCTCAACATAAATGAGATTTGTAAGATATGATGCGTATATGCATGCTATAATGTATGGAGATGCGATGTTTATGAATGTATGTTTTTCGTCTAGGAAAGTAAATCCTTGACGGGTGCCGGGAAGTCCTGTCCTGGGTTGATGTTGAAGAATAGATTTTGCTTCCGCTTGGGATGACAGTTGCAAGCATACCGGTAGGAGAAGATAACTCCGTTGGGGAATAAACTTGGCAAATGGATTACTCTGCGGGGAGAAAAGATACCCTAGAAATCTTGCTGGGAAGCAATACTCTGTGGGGAGAGAGGTACTTTGTTGAGTTGTTGATAATAACTTGCTGGGGATACCTTCGTTGTGTTGGAAGTGTTAATAGACTTCGCTGGGGATAAGAAGACTTCATCGAGGACGATCTTTCCGTGGCTTTTGGCTGAGGATAACCCAGTTATATCCCGGTAGGGAAATAACTCTTTGAATAAAGCCGGGAGACGCGTTCGTGCTCTGCGAGGATAAGCTTCCAGAATATACTGGGGATAAGCTTGCTGCTTGGGGAGATGGATTCCAACTTTTCCTGGGGAAACTGGGTTGGACTCTCCTGGGGAAGTTTGAGCTGTATCGGGAAAGTGACTCCATTGAATGTTGGATATACCGCCGGGGAACAATCTTTAGACCAAGATTGCCGGGTGTTGTACCCCAAAATTTGCCCTCCCATTTCTCATTAATTTCTCACCATAAAGCCTTTGAAGCTCAAGATCCAGTTAGGGTTTCATCTGCTCAAGACCTCTCCTTGCACTGTTGGCTCAAATTAGGGTTTGTGTTTGCACAAAGATGCTTTGACCTAAAATGCCCAAGATGACTTTCATGCTTCATATTGGACTCCCAAGTTTACCCACATCAAGTTTCAAGTCTTGATTCCAAGTTTTGCCCAGTCAATTGGACAATTGACCTAGAAATCAACTGTATTGGGGAAAAAGTCAACTGTGGCCAATTGACAGTCAAACCTCATGAAATTTGACCCACATCAACATTATGAATTCATATGGACCATTTGATCAAGTTTGAATCACAATTCCCCAAGAAATTTGATCAGATCACCAAAAGGGCAAAATGGTCATTTTTAGGGTTTTGACTGCACAAAGGCAATTTTTGACTGTTTGACCTAGCCAATAGCAAACCAAGCTCACACATGGACTCAAGTACCCCATGGAATTATCTTGACATGATCAACAAACTCAAAAGATCCCAAGTACACAGGATTGACAGTTGAATTTCCCAGTCAATTGATCAATTTTGACTGTATACTGAAAAGTCAAACTTTGACTTTTTGGTCAAAATCAAGAGTCAAGATTCATTTTTCATCAAAACATGCCAAATCATGAAACTTCTTCACCAAGAAATCACAAAATGCAAATTAGGGTTAAAATGGAATTTTTCATAACTTAGAATTTTTCTAAGTTATGAAAAACCCTAATTTTTTCCCAACTTTGCCCCACTTTTTCACCATGATCCATTTGGATTCAAACAAAAGCCCAAACATGAAAGTTGTAGTTGTTGCATAATCTACAACTTTTATTCACAAAGTTTTCTCATTTGAAGCTTGCATCTCAAGTTACAAATTTTTGAATAAGGGCACTAAACCATTCTTAACTTAGTGAATTTTTGACCTATTTTGACAAGGTTTTCTACCCCACTTCAAGGTCATTTTCCATACACTTCCACTTGGAATTTCAATTTGCATTTCAAAGATGGATTGTAGTACACATTCCAAGATTTCCAAAATGTCCAAGAACTCATCAAACAACCTCATAACTTGAGAGAATCGAATTTCACAATATGGCAAAAATTCACTTTTGTTCTTAACCAAAACATGATTCATAACACTATGCATTTTCAAAACTCAGCATGCCCCTTGATTACAGGCCTTTTATCTCAATTACACTCATAAATTTAATTCATATTCTTTGTGCCAAGACCATGTTCTTTGTGTTCTAGCATTGCATGGTGGATTAATCTCAAAGTAGATAAAGTACTTTATCCATTTTTGTAAAAAGCAAGCTTTATGTCAAATTAAAATCCAAGCAAGTACAGTTAGGATCTCATTGGCACAAGTTTATGTTTTAATCACACTGATCAAGGGGGATAGTTGCAGCTTACTTGAGGGGCCTGCATAAGCCTAGAAAACCAACTTGCATTTTGTTGCTTAAGTAAGAAGAAAAGTGCCATAACATAGGAGATCTCTCATATCAGTCAAAAAACCCTTAAGCAAAGATTGCAAACACATTCCAAAGATCATAACCAAGCTGATACACGACCCTTGCACCTCTAAAACACTCCAATTGCCATAATCACTCTCAAACTGCACAAACAGGGCAAAGCCTGCAGTTTGAGTGCTATCTTCCATTTCCCTCAAGCTCTTTTGCCAAAACCAGTTCACACACATTCCCTAACACCTATGCAAGCTAACCATGCCTTGAAACACGACCTGTAACCCCTCTAACAAGTTCCACCATTTTCACTTTTTCATTTTTGCAGTTGAAGTTCTACAGCTCAGTTCAAGGTGTCTCAAGGCAAAGTAGATATTGGAACAGCATCACCACACCTCAAGGAAGCTATACCAATCAGTATCTTGCACTGTAAGCTCCCCATTTGCCAGTTAGAACTTCAGCTGAACAGGTATATTGGTGAACTCGTATCTCTTTTATTAGGCATCATTAGCTTTAGGTTTGTGAATAAATAATGTCATACTCATGCCACTGAACATGTACATTCTTTTACTTTTCATTTCTTTTGCCTGAGTTGAGAGAATTTAAGGTTTAAAAATGGCAGAAAACTTAGGTTAAGATTTGGGATTGTTAAAATTCTCTCTCATTTTTGAGAGTTAGGAGATGTTCTTTATATGTTTGAAATCGTGATTCCATGCTTGACATGTTTTGTGTTGAAAGTTTGTGCAAAAGCTCAAAGAATCAGGATGTTTGAATCCCTGTTACAAGCGCACGTTTTTGAGACATTTTTGGCTGAAGGTTGAAGAAGGTGTCTTCTTGGGCTGGGCCTGAGCAATTTTCTTATTCACACCACTTTTCCTGTTTTGCACCCCTGAGTCCATTTGCTTCATTTTTAATATTTTGACTTTTTGCTTTTTTGTGATTGGTTCATTTATTTTTCCTCAGCATATTAAAAACATAAAAATATTTTTCCAATCATTTTTTGAATTTATTGCATATTTATTTGATTATTTCTTTAGTTTGTACATAAATAAATATATATATATATATATATACTTTTTTGTTTAAAATATTAAGATAATACAAATATACTTTTTATACACTTTTATTTTATTTTTACTCCCTGAAAATATTTTATAGAAAAATACTTTTTTTATTTAAATACTAAATATTATTAATTAATATATATAATGCATATTTTATAAATAATATAAATAAATAAGTATATTAATATACTTAGGATAAAAATGTATATATTTTATTTTTTAATATTTAATACTAAAAAAAATGCCTTTTTACAAATATACCATATTTTATTTTATTTTTGTATATAAATAATAAGTATTATATGAATTAATTGATTAAATACCCCTTTGATTAAAAATTAGGGTTTTTGCCCTAAATTTAAAAATACTCCAAAAAATAATATCTTTTTATTTTTTCTTTATAAATAATACTTTTTTTTTCATGCATATAAAAAATTTCCCTTTTTTGCATTCTTGCATATTTATTTTATTTCTATTTTATTTATGCTTTTGATCATATTGTAAATATTCAAGGTAAAAGATGTAATAGCTTAGATTCAATTTTTTGTCTAATTATCCCCATTTGAACATTGTACCCCCCTCCCTATATTGTTGTGATGTAATAGCGTAGGAATTTAAATTTTGCACTTTATCGCTTTCTAAACATACTATGCTAGAATTAGGGTTTTGTATGCGAATAAAAATGAACAAAGTAGTTGGACCTAATACAAGATAAATGAGCATGAAAAATGGACAACACATTTCACACTTGCACCCCCTAGGGTATTCCACTTGTTGCCTTTTATTATTGGGCCATATTGCATGTTGAACTCCTTTGGGCAAAACAAAACAATCAAATGATCATAATCCCTCAAAATGTTGCTTAAATGAATGATCAAGTCCCTTTTAAATAAAATTGCCCAAAGACATTTAACACTATTGAAATTATGGTCTAAACGATGACCCGCGCCCGTCCCTTTATCTCCTAAAACAAGATTGTCCACCAAATGCAATGGTGGAACAAAATTGTCAAAAGGTCTAAAACATAAACAAAAATCTTTGAGAAAATTTTAGGGTAGATAAACTCTGAAGTACTTGTCAACTTTCCAAGAAAACACTTGCCTTATTTCAAAACCCACTTCACAAACACTTTCAAAACAAACTGTCAAAAAAACCTTGAAACATCTTTTCAAAAAGACAAACACCTTTTGTAAAACATTCGAGTAAAGAATTGTTACAAGGGTAGCCTATACAAGGCATCTTTTTCAAAACCTTTTCAAAACCACACACAAAGCACCATTTTAAACAATTGAAAACCAAGGCAAGTTGATCTAAGCAAGTACTTAAGAGCCCATGGATAACCATGGATAGAAGGGGTGCTAATACCTTCCCCTTCTATAATCTACTCCCCGAACCCAAGAAAAATCTCAAAGGTTTTTGCTGTGCTTTTTAAACCTTTCCTTAGGATATAATAAAAAGTCGGTGGCGACTCTTGCTCAACCGAAACATTTGCGAAAACAAACGCAAAACCATAGTCAGTTCTCCCACCGTATCACAGAACTGGCGACTCTGCTGGGGACTAATGTTTTTAAAGTGGAGTAACCTTAGGGCTTAGATCACCCTCTTGCATGACTAATTGTTTGATTTGCTTGTTGTATACTTTGGCTCTATTGTTTGGGTTTACAATCCTCCACCCGGATTTTGGGAAACATTCATAGATAGCAATACATTGTGGAAACTGTGTGGGGTATACCGACACGGTCTAAGCAATAGCTATATTAGTGCGACATATTTGTGAGTATCGGTAACCCTTGAGTTCAATCAAGGAGAGTACGGGGCCGCTGAGTGATGTCACTAAGCACTAATGACCTAGAACCTTACTTGACCATCTTGGCCTTTTATTAGGGGTAGTGAGATGACCGGCTTTGGTGCAGTCCGAAGTTGGTAGATACTCGATACTACATGTAGGTGTTTAGGTATTGGCTTGTATTTTTGGTAAATTCCAAGTGTATGTGTGAATGTCATGACTGATGTCATAACATTCTAGTTCAGGTTGTACTAACTCTTTAGGTACATATGCAGAAAAATATTGTAACTCAAATACTGATGTTCATAAGTGTGTATCTGAGCATGTTTGCAAAATGATCACATTTAGCTAATCAGTAGACAGGTTTTCTCAGATGTCATAACAGATGTTATGACATCCTGTTCTGAACTAGCAGGATTACAGGATTGGATAAGTCTGAGTTTTTTCAGGAAATAACTCAGTCCTTCCTAAACAGAATCCTGCGTTTTCTGAGGAATAACCTCGCTCAATCCTAACCTGATCAACAAAGTACTGTGACCTGGACTTTAGGTCAAACGGAATCAACCCTAGGTTTTTGGAAACCCTAACTGAAGTTGCAGCTGCTATATATTCAACAGAGCTGCGGTTTTTGAAATCATCCCTGCTGATTATTTAGAAGATCAAGTTTGTAATCTGTATAGATTTGTTTAATTGTACTCCAAGCAATTATCATTGTGATAAGTGTCTTGGAATAGGTTTTAATTGTAAGGGTTGTGTAGCACTCAAAGCTTTGAAGCAAGAGTGTTTGAATGTTACTTGACTAAAGCTGTGAAGCAGAGTCAAGTTAGTTGTGTACATCACTCAAAGCTGTGAAGCACGAGTGATTGTGTTACTTGATTAAAAAGCTGTGAAGCATAATCAAGAGTGTGTTTTTGAAGAGTGTCTTCATCAATTCTCAAGTCAAATTGGTTTATAGATCACTGCTGTGATTGAGGGGGAGTGAGTAGGAACTCAGGTTTAAGTTGTACTTAGATTAGAATTGCATTGGGTAGGTCTTAAGTGAAGGAGATAAACTGGTTGGTTTATTCCTGAATTAACATCTCTTATAGTGGATTCTCTCCCTGGCTTGGTAGCCCCCAGAGTAGGTGTTGTTGCACACTGAACTGGGTAAACAATTGACTGTGTTATTTACTGCTTTTGCATTTACTGTCATATAGTAAGTCAGATACAGTGTCATAACATTGGACGTGACATTGAGTATCTGAAGCCAGAATTTTCAATTGGCATCAGAGCAGGCACCCTGCCTGTATTACTGGGTGAGATCTAGGGATATCACTTTCTGGCACTATGGACAAAGAAGGAGTTTTTGGAAACAGACCACCCATTCTGGATGGAACTAATTATGACTATTGGAAACCTCGTATGATTGCCTTCCTAAAATCTCTGGACAAAAAGGCTTGGAGAGCTGCTGACAAAGGATGGAGTCATCCCACCATAACTGAAAGAGATGGGACAATCAGTCTGAAGCCTGAGGAAGATTGGAGTAAAGAAGAAGATGAGTTAGCTCTGGGAAATTCAAAAGCCTTAAATGCCTTGTTCAATGGAATTGATAGAAACATCTTCATATTAGTACATCAATATGAACTGGCCAAGGAAGTTTGGGACACCCTCAAAACTACTCATGAGGGCACTTCCAAAGTAAAGATGTCAAGGCTTCAGATGTTGACCACTAAGTTTGAGAATCTAAAAATGATGGAAGATGAAACCATCCATGAATTTCACATGAACATCTTGGAGATTGCCAACACCTCAGGAGCACTGGGAGAAAAAATGTCAGAAGAAAAACTGGTGAGGAAGATTCTCAGATCCTTGCCTAAAAGATTTGCAATGAAGGTAACTGCCATAGAGGAAGCCCAGGACATTAGCAAGTTAAAAGTGGATGAACTTATTGGGTCTCTTCAGACTTTTGAGATGGGGATCACTGATAATGGTGACAAGAAGAACAAAAGCATAGCACTTGTAACCAACACTGATGTTGAACACAAGGAGGATGAAGAAGAAAACATATCAGAAGCCATTGCCATGCTTGGAAGACAGTTCAACAGGCTCATCAAAAGAATGGACCCAAAGTCAAGGTCAAATGTTCACAACATTCCTTCTGACATTGACAGTTCCAGCAGAAGACCAAGATCAGAAGATAAGGAAAACCAAGGCAGAGGAATTCAATGCCATGGATGTGAAGGATATGGACATATTCGAGCTGAATGTCCTACCTTTCTTAAGAAGCAAAAGAAAGGAATGACTGTTACCTGGTCTGACTATGATTCAGAAAGCAATTCTGAAGAAGAATCTGCCAAACTAGTTACTGCCCTAACTAGTGTTTGTACTTCTGAAAGTGACACCAGTGATGAAGAAGTAACATTTGAAGAACTGGCTGATACCTACAAGAAATTGTGTATCAGAAGTGGTGAAGTCTGTGTGCAAAATGAGAAACAATCAAAACTCATTGTAAAGCTAGAGGCTGAAAAGAGAGCAAATCTTGAAACTATAAGTCATTTAGAAGGAGAAGTTCAACTGCTGAACTCACAACTGAATCAAATGACCAAATCAGTCAAGATGTTGACAAATGGGACAGACAAATTGGAAGAGATTCTTCAGGCTGGACAAAATATGGGAAATAAATCTGGCCTAGGATTTGTGGAAACAAAGAAAGTTGTTACCAGGAAGCAAATGTCAAACCAGATGTCTCAACATTACTCTCCACATCAGGGACAGAGACACATGAAGAAGAGGTACCAAAGATGGAGATGTCATCATTGTGGGAAATATGGTCACATAAAGCCCTTCTGCTACAGACTACATGGATATCCTAATCAGAAATCAGATGTCAAACCTAAGTCTAAAAGGGTACCACACGCTCCTCAATGGAAGAAAAAGGCTATTGCACTGATAGCACACACTTCCCTGAAGATCTCAACAAAGGAAGATTGGTACTTTGACAGTGGATGTTCCAGACACATGACTGGATTCAAAAATCTCCTCAATAATGTTATGCCTCACACCACCAGTTTTGTGACCTTTGGAGATGGTGCTAAAGGAGAAATCAAAGGAGTTGGCAATTTGGACTACCCTGGAGTTCCAAGTCTGAATAAGGTACTGCTGGTAAAAGGGTTGACTACTAATCTCATCAGCATCAGTCAATTATGTGATCTAGGATTCATGGTCAACTTCTCAAGATCTGAATGTCTAGTGTTTAATGATAAACTAGATATTGTAATGAGAGGAATAAAATCCAAAAATAACTGTTATGTGTGGCAGCCTGAGAACACTGATATCCACACCTTGAGTCAAATCATCAAAGAAGAAAAAGATATGAAACAGTGGCAGCATAAACTTGAAGAAATGAAAAGAGATATTCCTATGGAAGATGTCAGAAGAACTCCTAAACTACAGGCTGATAATATATGTGATATGAACAAGTCTCATAAATTCTGTTCAAAAAAATTCTGGTCAACACAGATGCTACCTGAAGACAATGTTACACAAGATGTTGTGACATTGTGGTGTGATAATCTGAAAACATTCAACATTTCCTTAAACCCTATTGACTTTGGAGAGAAGAAATCATTTGAACTGAAACATAGGTTCTCTGAGCTTCAGCTAACTGATTCTTCTATCAAGGCGCTTGTTGGAAATCAACTTGAAAATTTGAAGGGCAGATTGGGTATTCACCAACATGAGAAATTATAGCAATTAGTTTTGCTGAAAACAAGGGTTGAAGGGATTAATTCTATTAAGTCTATATTTAGTGGGTTGATCATAGTCATTCACAATTCCTTCAAAAGCCTTCAGAAGTTGAAAAGACTCCCTTGTACTCCCTATCTCTCTCATTCTTGCAACCTGTTTTCTCCTCCCAATCAAAGAGCTTTCTCAAAGTGCTACTGCTACTCAACGTTAAACACAATGTCTCAGACATCATCTTCCACTATGGCGGCTTCGTCTCACTCATCATCATCGTCATCTGATCACGATTCTAGGGCAATCACGACATGCATAGAATCTGAAGTACTTGAGGTCACTCCTCTCAGGGAGATGGCAACTAATCCAGCCAAAATCAAGAAGCTCAGGACCAGAAAAGCAGGAAGAGCTCAAGCTGCAGTCTCTGGTAATTCTTCTCTTCCTTCATCTACTATACCTAATAAAGAAGGAACAGTGCAAGTACACCAAGCCATTGCTAGACTGGTTACTAGCATTCTGAGTGGCAACCAATCTGTACCGGGGATTTCTATTCCTCTGAATCAATCTGAGAGTCCAAATGTAGAAGGTTCTGAAAATATAGATGTCACTGAGAATGTCGTGACACCAAAAGACAACATTCAGAATCCCTCTGAAAAGGCTGCTGATCCACCTATCATTGATGTGGATGAAGAGTACTCAGATAATGAACTGATTGCTAATGTGAACCCTAGCATTGCTAGAAGATTGATGAAAAGAAAAAGTTGTGAGACTGTTAAACCTAAGAAGTCCAAGGCTGAAGGGATGGCTGAAAAAATTCAGACTAAAGGGAAGAAGGCTCAGGTGCTGACTGCTAGACAACCAATCTCCAAGAAAAGAAAAGAACCTGAAACTTCTGACTCTGATGATGAATCAGAATTTGAGATTGACATTGACAATGCTCCCATCAGAAGGAAGCTCCCTTCCAGCAAGATTGCTAGAGTGCCTGAAGTGCCAACTGACAACATCTCCTTTCATCATCCTGATAATGCAAACAGGTGGAAGTATGTTTGCTTGAAGAGAATAGCCTTGGAGAGAGAACTCAACAATGATGCTTTGGAGTGCAAAGACATCATGGAGCTGATCAGGAATGCTGGACTAATAAAGACTGTGATGAAGTTTGGCAAATGTTATGAAAATCTGGTTAAAGAGTTTGTAGTGAACCTATCCAATGATTGTGCTGATGGGAGGTCAGCTGACTTTGAGAGTGTGTTTGTTAGAGGAAGAAGGGTCAAGTTCTCTCCATCAGAAATCAACAAGTTTCTTGGAAGAACGAATAAGGACTGTCCTGATCTAGAGGCAACTGACAATGAAGTATGCTTGACCATCACTGCCAGGCAAGTAAAGTGCTGGCCATTGAAAGGGAAGTTGAATGCTAGTAAACTCAGCATGAAATTTGCCATCTTGCATAAAATAGGTGCAGCAAACTGGGTGCCTACAAATCACAAATCAACCATCTCCACAGGATTGGGGAGATTCATCTATGCTGTAGGAACCAAGACTGCCTTTGATTATGGAAGGTACATTTTTGAACAAACCTTGAAGCATGCTGGCAGTTATGCTGTCAAAGGACCAATTGCATTTCCCTCCCTCCTTTGTGGAATCATCCTTGCACAATATCCTGACATACTTGTAGCAAGAGATACAGTCTGCAAAAGAGCCCCTGCCCTTGGCCTGCACTACAAACTGTTTCAGGGATCCCATGCTCCAGACATTGTCATAACATCAGCTGAGACATCGTCTGCAAAGAGCCAGTCCAAAACATCAGATGTCATAGCTGTCTTAAAAGAAACTTGCAAAGATCTGGATGCTAGGAAAAGGACCCTAGAAGCACTAATTGCCAAGCTAGAAAAGGAAGAAGCTGAAGCAAGCATGAGGGAAGAAGATGAAGGACAGTCCAACAGTGAAGAAAGTGGCTCCTCTGAGTCTGATGACAGTACTTGAAGGATGATTGCTGCGTGCTGGTGTTGCTGGTGGAGTTTGGAAGTATGTCCTGCTGTTGTTGTCTGGTGTTCTGCTGCTGATCTCATTATTTTGTCTTGGATAACTGTATTACTTTATAAACATGTAATCTTTGGCCCATTTGTGGCTAAAGTGGGGGAGAATATTTGGTACTGCTTAATTAGTACTTAACACTATATTTTTCTGCTGTCATCATTTATTTCTGCTGCTATCTCTGATTGTTTAGGGACTTTAGCCAAAAATCTGCCAAAGGGGGAGTTTGTAGGTGTTTAGGTATTGGCTTGTATTTTTGGTAAATTCCAAGTGTATGTGTGAATGTCATGACTGATGTCATAACATTCTAGTTCAGGTTGTACTAACTCTTTAGGTACATATGCAGAAAAATATTGTAACTCAAATACTGATGTTCATAAGTGTGTATCTGAGCATGTTTGCAAAATGATCACATTTAGCTAATCAGTAGACAGGTTTTCTCAGATGTCATAACAGATGTTATGACATCCTGTTCTGAACTAGCAGGATTACAGGATTGGATAAGTCTGAGTTTTTTCAGGAAATAACTCAGTCCTTCCTAAACAGAATCCTGCGTTTTCTGAGGAATAACCTCGCTCAATCCTAACCTGATCAACAAAGTACTGTGACCTGGACTTTAGGTCAAACGGAATCAACCCTAGGTTTTTGGAAACCCTAACTGAAGTTGCAGCTGCTATATATTCAACAGAGCTGCGGTTTTTGAAATCATCCCTGCTGATTATTTAGAAGATCAAGTTTGTAATCTGTATAGATTTGTTTAATTGTACTCCAAGCAATTATCATTGTGATAAGTGTCTTGGAATAGGTTTTAATTGTAAGGGTTGTGTAGCACTCAAAGCTTTGAAGCAAGAGTGTTTGAATGTTACTTGACTAAAGCTGTGAAGCAGAGTCAAGTTAGTTGTGTACATCACTCAAAGCTGTGAAGCACGAGTGATTGTGTTACTTGATTAAAAAGCTGTGAAGCATAATCAAGAGTGTGTTTTTGAAGAGTGTCTTCATCAATTCTCAAGTCAAATTGGTTTATAGATCACTGCTGTGATTGAGGGGGAGTGAGTAGGAACTCAGGTTTAAGTTGTACTTAGATTAGAATTGCATTGGGTAGGTCTTAAGTGAAGGAGATAAACTGGTTGGTTTATTCCTGAATTAACATCTCTTATAGTGGATTCTCTCCCTGGCTTGGTAGCCCCCAGAGTAGGTGTTGTTGCACACTGAACTGGGTAAACAATTGACTGTGTTATTTACTGCTTTTGCATTTACTGTCATATAGTAAGTCAGATACAGTGTCATAACATTGGACGTGACATTGAGTATCTGAAGCCAGAATTTTCACTACACTCGTTGAGGGTTGTTTTCTTGGAATATTTTGGTCGCTAGTTAAGTGGCTAAACCAAAACAATGAACATTGAAAACAATCCAGTGATATTGAGCTCCTTAGAACCCGGTTACTATTTATAGGACAGGTTTTTAAGCCAACTACACTCAAGAGGGTACTTACCTATGAAACCCCATGCAAGCCTGAAATTAGGGTTTTGTGTGATTTGCTTGTACATATGTTTTATGCATACATCATAAACATCATAAAACATCATATGCATTCACTAACCATTTCAAGGGTTTTGGATCTTCATCTTTGTTCTTGTTTTGTAGGACATGAAAATCCCTCGCAGAAATACCATTCAAGTCAACCTTGTGAGAATCTCTCCTCAACTCAAGGAGATCACCTCAAGAATTCCGGAAAATTCATCCTTCAGTGAAAGACATGGTAGACTGCTCAGCCTAGTCAACACCAACATTGAAGAAGACATGATGAAAGTGCTATTCCAGTTCTTTGACCCTCTTCACCACTGCTTCACTTTCCCTGATTATCAGTTGGTACCCACTTTGGAGGAGTTTTCTCAACTCCTAATAATCCTTATCCTTAATCAACTACCCTTCAACGATACGGAAAAGGAACCAAAGTCGGAAGATGTTGCTCGAGCATTACATCTTCAACCATCCGACATCAAGGGGCATTGGGAAACCAGAAGTGGCGTCAAAGGATTCTTAGCGAAATTCTTGTTTGAGAAGGCACAAGAATGTTGGAGCTCATTGGACCTACAAGCCTTTGAAGAGATTGTGGCACTCCTTATCTACGGGTTGGTCTTGTTCCCAAATCCTGACCAATTGGTAGATATCAACGCCGTCAAAATCTTCTTGTCCAGAAATCCAATACCAACATTGCTTGGGGACATCCTTCACTCATTTTACACACGAACAATGAGAAAGAGGGGTGTTCTCATGTGCTGTACTCCTCTCCTCGCAAGGTGGTTTATTTCGCACCTTCCACAATCTGTCTTGAAGAATGACCAAGGTACAAGGTGGTCCCAACGATTGATGACTCTTACTCATTCTGATGTGCATTGGTGTTCTCGGTCCAGAGAAAACGTCATCATCGTCGATCGTTGCAGAGAGTTCCCTAATGTTCCTTTACTTGGAATTAGGGGAGGTATCACCTACAACCCTTGCCTAGCTTTGAGGCAATTTGGATATGCACGGAGGGATGGCCCTCATGACATGTTGATTCCTAGCCTAGTTTTTGACTTCGACAACGATGCGCAAGGACTTCGCCAAAGATTCATCAGAGCTTGGGGAAAACTCAACAAGGTTGATAGCAAGACTCTGGGACACAAGAACTCCATCCCTCTTGAGCCCTATCTCAAGTGGGTACGAGCCCGAGCCCAAAGTCTAATGATGCCTTATCCTCATGTTCTCCCTATGATTAAAGAGCCCGTCAATGAAGGAGAGGTTCCCTACACTATCCTACATCCAGACATGCCTACATCATGGGAGGAAATGCAGAAAAGTTGGATTCAGCTCAAGGAGGAACGGAACACTTTTGAAGCTAGCTACTACGCCAGTGAAAAGAAGGTTCTAGAGCTTACCCGCCGACTCCACGAGCAAGAGGCCCTCAACACCTACATCGCACCAAAGAGGATGCGCAATGTCTTTCTGCCTTGAGAAGTTTATTTTGTAACATTTGGCCCATGGGGCATTTATGTACTAACAATTTTCTTCTTATTAATATGACGTGCGTTCTTCTTTGTCTGAAACAATTTTGAATGTCCTAAATCCTTGAATGCATTGCATACATCAGCATACCATTCATCATGTGCATAAGCAGGTCTCACTCCAGGTTTCCTTATCTATCTGCTGTTTATTTCAGTAGGATGGATCTCGAGCAAACAGTCAAAGACCTACAAGCCCAGAATGCACAGTTCCAGCAACTCTTGATGACTTTGGTTAAAAGTCAAGAGGATATCAAGGCTCATCTGGAGAATAAGGACCCAGTAAAGAAGAAAAAGAGGGTCGGAGTGGCTACTTTAGGGAGAAGATTTGACAGAGAAGCTCGGAGATTGCTTGAATTTCCTCCTACTTCTGATGAAGGGACTAGTAAAAGGGATCTAGTTGCGGTGCCTTCCGAGTCTGATGCAGAGGAGGAAGAGGTTGAAGAGGATGAAGATTATTCTGACCAGCAATACCCTCCAGCTGATGATAAGTATAAGGGTTTAGAAGACAGATTGGCTGCCATGGAATTGCAAAGGGTACCGGGTTTGGATTTTGAAGACATGGGCTTGGTTGTCGGAATTGTGATTCCCCCAAAATTCAAAGTGCCAGTGTTTGTGAGGTATGATGGGCTGTCCTGTCCCAAAATGCATCTCAGGTCCTATGTGAGAAAAATTCAACCCTATACGGCAGATAAAAATCTCTGGATTCATTTCTTCCAAGACAGCCTATCGGGAGCCCAGTTGGAGTGGTTTTATCAGCTAGAAGGAACCAATGTCAGAAATTGGGAAGATTTGGCCACCGCTTTCTACAAACAATACCAGTATAATTCTGATCTTGCTCCTACTCGTACCCAACTTCAGGGTATGTCACTAGGAACAAGTGAGGGATTCAAAGAATATGCACAAAAATGGAGGGATTTGGCTGGCAGGGTGCAGCCTCCTTTAACCGATCGTGAGCTCGTTGATATGTTTCTTGGGACCCTATCTGGGCCATTTTTCAATCATCTAATTGGTAACTCTTCCGCAGGGTTTACCGATTTGATCTTAACCGGCGAAAGAATAGAAGTTGGCATCAAGTCAGGAAAAATTCAGAAGGGTGTTGCTGCAAGTGTTGAGAAGAAGCCTTTTAAGAAGGAGACAGCTATGGTATATTCTCAGAGAAGAGCAGGAAAGATGGAGCGTCGGCCAACTGTAGGGGCCGTAATGATTCAAAACACTCTGAGTGAGCAGCCTCGCTATAACCAGTCCAGACCAAATCAGCAACGGGTGGAAAGGCCACAACGACAGTTCACCCGTATTAATATGACTCCAGCGCAAGTGCTTCCCCATCTGTTGAAGTTGAATCTTGCCACCATCAAGGAGGCACCAAAGAACGTGAATACGTCCTCTCCACATTATCATGCCAATGCTAAATGCGCCTATCATTCAGACAGTGTTGGACACGACACCAATGATTGTTGGGCACTCAAGCATAAGATCCAAGACCTGATAGAGGCTAAGGAGGTAGAGTTTGACGCTCCAGAGAAGCATAATGTGATATCTGCACCTATGCCGAAGCACGGCCGAAATGTCAACGCCATTGAAGAGGATTTGTATGTTGCTGACGTCAGTGATCTGACTACTCCACTGCTAACCATTAAGTTGAATTTGTTAAGGGCCGGGATCTTCCCGGGATGTAAAGAAGACTGCTACTGTTGCCACTCTCTGCCGTTTGATCGTCCGCTACTGAAGAAAGGCATCCAAGGCCTTATGGATAGCCGACAAATTTTGTTCGAAAAAGTTTCTGCTGTTCCAGTTCATGTTGAAAATGTCTCAATCATAACCATTCACGCCAATCTTTCCAAGGCCGTCAAAAAGCCAGTTAAGATTACACCAGCTGCAAAATCTGTTCCTTTAAAGATAACAATGCCAGGGCCTGTTCCCTATGTTTTTGAGAAGTCGATACCTTGGAACTATGGTGGTGACATTTACTACCATGGTATCAAGCAAGTCGAAGTAATTGAAGAAAGTTTGGATGACGAGGAAGCCAGCATTAGTAACATTGCGGGCACCAGCAAAATCACCAGGAGCGGGAGAATATTTTCTCCAGAGATTGCCCCTCCAAGAGCAGTCTTTGGACCCTCATCAGCTAAAGAAGTCATCCCTGCACCAGTAAAACTCTGCGCTAGAACTCCTTTGATTGAAGAGGTTGTTGTTCCTAGTGCTGTCTCTCCTACCATTGCTGATAAAGGAAAGGGGATACAGGATGAGCCCGTCAGGACGAGGGCTCAACCCTTGGTAATCCCGGAAGCATCCAAGAAAGAAATGGACGAGATTTTGAGGATAATCAAGAGAAGTGATTACGATGTGGTGGAACAGTTGGGGCAAACCCCCTCCAAGATCTCCATGCTGGCACTATTGCTTTGCTCAGAAGCGCACGCTCAAGCTTTGATTAAGTTTCTGAAGGCAGCTCATGTGCCCCAGGAAACCTCCGCGGACCAATTTCAACATTGCGTGGCTAGCCTGACTGCGGACAATGGATTAGGTTTTTCTGATGCCGACCTAACCCCTAAAGGCCGAAACCACAATGATGCTTTGCATATTTCAATCGAGTGTCGCGGAACCACCCTTGCACATGTTTTGGTTGATACCGGTTCATCGCTGAATGTTTTGCCTAAGAAGGCCTTGGACCGGCTAGATTGCGAAGGGTTGGATTTGAAGCCGAGTGATATTGTCGTCAGAGCTTTCGATGGGTCGAAGAGAATGGTCCATGAAGAGGTTGAAATTCCCATCAAGATAGGTACTGAGGTGTTTAAATCCACTTTCTATGTAATGGACATCCGTCCATCATACTCCTGCCTGCTGGGTAGACCTTGGATACACCATGCTGGGGCAGTCACCTCCTCCTTGCATCAGATGCTGAAGTATCCTGTCAAGGGAAAGATCATCACTGTCCACGGCGAAGAAGAGTACATGATTAGCCACTTAAATTCTTTCCGGTATGTGGAAGTTGAAGGAGAGTTCATTGAGACGCCATTTCAACATTTCGAGGAAGTTCTTCCTAAGATAGCAGTAACAAAGTTGGCAGCCGAGACACCGAGACAGATGGCCAGGATGGCATCTCTGGAGGATGCAAGGGCCGCAGTTAAAGAAGGGAAGAATTCAACATGGGGGAAGTTACCCGACTTTCCGCATAAGACTGACAAGTTTGGATTAGGTTTCACAGCCGCTGGCCAGAAAGCTATGCGCCAGTCAAAGATTGAAAGAGCGCCAGTCAAAATTTCTCCTTACAGAATCAACGCCCTGGAAGATGAAGACAAGGAAAGCAACATTGAAGAGTGGATTTATCCAACTGTCAGAGGAGGATTGAACAATTGGGAGGCTAAAGACTTTGTCCCCATCACTTTTATTCATCAGTAATTTATCTGTTAAACATTTCTTATTTGGTCTGTAATATTTTACTTTCAAACAATCCGTACACTATCTTTTCACCTCCTGCCTTGCCCGGGGCATGTAGGTCCACTTGTAAGGGTTTTGACTATTTTTCATATTCATATGCCATGTTTAATGATTCATTGGACGTTTTTCATTTGATAAACTGCTTATGTTCATTTTCTTTCCTTTTGCATTTTTGTTTAAGGATGGCTATCCCTTACACGCACCCACACTCACCAATGCAGGTACCCATCCACTCCGGATTCCATGGGTGACTATTCTGCTGTATCTTTCAATAACTCTGAAGACCTGGTCAATCTAGCCGAGTATGAAGATGACGAAGGTTGTGAAGTACCCGGGGAACTAGCCAGACTTCTGCAACAAGAGGAAAGGGCCATCTTACCGCATGAAGAGCCATTAGAAGCTGTTAACTTGGGAACCGAGGAGAATCGGAAGGAAGTGCAAGTGGGTGCCAACCTGGAACCAAAAGTCAAGGAGCGCTTGGTACAGTTGCTGAATGAGTATGTTGAAATCTTCGCTTGGTCCTATGAAGACATGTCGGGTCTAGACACCGACATCGTGGTTCACCGTCTCCCCACAAGAGAAGACTGTCCACCAATCAAACAAAAAGTTCGCCGAATGAGGCCTGACATGTCCGAAAAGATCAAAGCAGAAGTAATGAAGCAATTCGATGCTGGCTTCCTGGCCGTTACGTCCTATCCTCAATGGGTCGCTAACATTGTGCCAGTACCAAAGAAAGATGGCAAAGTCAGAATGTGTGTGGACTACCGGGATTTGAATAGGGCCAGCCCTAAAGATGATTTCCCGCTACCTCATATTGACATCTTGATCGACAATACAGCTCAGCATAAAGTGTTTTCCTTCATGGACGGATTCTCGGGCTACAACCAAATTAAAATGGCTCCCGAGGATATGGAGAAAACAACTTTTGTCACACAATGGGGCACTTTCTGTTACAAAGTGATGCCGTTCGGGCTCAAGAACACAGGGGCAACTTATCAACGCGCCATGGTAGCTTTATTTCATGACATGATACATCATGAGATTGAAGTTTACGTAGACGATATGATAGCTCAATCACAAACGGAGGAAGAGCACCTTGAGCATTTGGAGAAGCTGTTTGCCAGGTTAAAAGAATACAGGCTGAATCCAAGCAAATGCACTTTTGGAGTTAGGTCTGGTAAACTCCTGGGATTCATTGTAAGTAACAAAGGCATTGAAGTCGATCCGGCAAAAGTGAAAGCAATACAAGAGATGCCTGCTCCCCGTACTGAAAAGGAGGTTAGAGGATTCTTGGGGCGCATAAACTATATTGCCAGATTCATCTCACATCTGACGTCTACCTGTGAGCCAATTTTCAAACTCTTGAAAAAAGATCAGGTAGTGGAATGGAACGACGATTGTCAAGCTGCTTTTGATAGAATCAAGGATTATTTGCTAGAACCTCCTATTTTGATGCCACCCGTCGAAGGAAGACCATTGATCATGTATCTGACCGTCTTGGATAACTCAATGGGGTGTGTTTTGGGCCAGCATGACGAGTCTGGTCGAAAAGAGCATGCTATTTATTACCTTAGCAAAAAGTTTACCGACTGTGAGACTCGCTACTCACTGCTCGAGAAAACTTGCTGCGCTTTGGTATGGGCTGCTCGCCGACTAAGACAGTATATGTTGACTCATACTACCTTGTTGATTTCCAAGATGGACCCTATCAAGTATATCTTCGAGAAGCCCGCTTTATCTGGAAGGATAGCTAGATGGCAAATGATCTTAACCGAGTATGACATCCAGTACACCACCCAAAAAGCTATAAAAGGGAGTGTACTAGCTGACCATCTGGCTCATCGGGCTATCGAAGACTATCAACCCATGAGATTTGACTTCCCAGACGAGGACATCATGAATTTGGACAACGTTGAAAGTGACGGACCGTATGACGGACCCGAAAAGGGATCCCGATGGACCCTGTACTTTGATGGTGCTTCAAATGCACTTGGAAACGGTATTGGCGCAGTACTCATTTCTCCGGAAGGTTGTCACACTCCTTTCACGACCCGACTTTGCTTCAGCTGCACAAACAACATGGCTGAGTATGAAGCTTGCATCTTTGGTCTCGAGGCTGCTATAGACTTGGGGATCAAATCTTTGATCGTATTTGGGGACTCGGCTTTGGTCATCATCCAAATAAAAGGAGATTGGGATACCAAGCATCCTAATCTTATCCCATACAAAGAACATGTCCTGACATTGTTGCCGCATTTCGAGCAAATTACCTTCGAGCATTTCCCGCGAGAAGAAAATCAGTTAGCCGATGCTCTAGCCACAATGTCCTCCATGTTTAAACTCAATTGGGATAACGAGGCTCCCCAAATCACCATCAAGCGAATGGATGAACCGGCACATTGCCACGAGATTAATACCGAAGAAGTAGTGGAACAACCTTGGTTCCATGAAATCAAAAGGTATCTCGAGACTAAAGATTATCCTGAAGGAGCTTCCGTGAATGACAAGAAGTTCTTAAGGAAATTCGCTGCTAAGTTCTTCCTGAGTAACGGCATCCTTTACAAACGAAGCCATGATTGTGTATTACTCCGATGTGTGGATAAAGCTGAAGCAGAGTTGATCATGACTGATATACACAGCAGCACATTTGGCACTCACTTGAGCGGGCATACAATGGCTAAGAAGATCCTAAGGGCAGGCTATTATTGGTCTACCATGGAGGCTGATTGCCATCAACATTCCCGTACTTGCCACAAGTGTCAAGTCTACGCTGACAAAGTTCATATTCCTCCGGTTCCCCTCAACGTCCTGACTGCTCCGTGGCCCTTTGCAATGTGGGGCATTGATATGATTGGAGAGATCAAGCCCACGGCTTCCAACGGACATCGCTTCATCCTGGTTGCCATTGACTACTTCACTAAATGGGTCGAAGCAGCTTCCTTCGCCTCTGTCACCAAAAATGTGGTTGCTCGCTTTATCAAGCAAAATCTCATATGTCGGTATGGTGTTCCAGACAGGATCATCACGGACAACGGTACAAATCTGAATAACACAATGATCACTGCATTATGCGAACAGTTCAAGATTTATCATCACAATTCATCTCCCTATCGGCCGAAGATGAATGGTGCTGTTGAAGCTGCGAACAAAAACATTAAGAAGATCATTCAGAAAATGACAGTCACTTACAAAGACTGGCATGAGATGTTACCGTTTGCTCTGCATGGATACCGTACGACGACACGTACTTCAACTGGGGCAACCCCATTTTCTTTGGTTTATGGCATGGAAGCTGTTTTGCCTATGGAAGTCCAGATCCCCTCTCTAAGGATTATGAAGGATGCCGGTTTGAATGAAGATGATTGGATGCAGACCCGACTTGATCAACTCAATCTGATCGACGAGAAGCGACTTGCTGCTATATGCCATGGTCAGACGTATCAAAAGCGGATGATCAAGGCCTTCAATAAGAAAGTCAGACGTCAAGTATATCGAGTCGGAGATCTCGTAATCAAGCGGATTATCTTGCCGCAAAGTGATCCCAGGGGCAAATGGACTCCTACATATGAAGGACCATTTGTGATCAAAAGCATATTTTCGGGTGGTGCAATGATTCTAACCACCATGGACGGCGACAATTTGCCGCACCCTGCGAACGCAGACATAGTCAAAAGATACTACGCATAAAATAACCCGACAAGTCGAAAACCCGAAAGGGCGGCTTGGGCAAAAATGGGCATCCCGGTGAATCGAAAACCCGAAAGGGCGGTTCAGGCAAAAATTAGGGATAAAAACGAAAAAAATCTGTACACCCGGCAAGTCAAAAACCCGAAAGGGCGGCTTGGGCAAAAAGGGGTTTCCCGGTGAATCGAAAACCCGAAAGGGCGATTCAGGCAAAAGTTAGGGAATTAAAGCGTATGACTATGTCTCGTCCGATCACTTCAAAGACAATTTCTTCGTCAACCAGTTCCAGACTTCTGATCAATCCAGTCATCGTCAAATAAAGCATTGAATGGACAGATATTCAGAGTTGTGAAAGCTATAGCGGAACGGAATCCCATGGAATTATTTCACATAGCCATCCTTTATTTTGTATAAAATCTTTCAATATTTACGACAAAGTCCTCTTACTAGGATGATTGTCTCCTTTGTACAAATATACTCAAAGAAAATCAATACAAATACTCTTCCCAAAATTTGTGTCATTTCCCTTTTCTCTTTCTCTTGCACTATTTGTTTTATTTTGAGAAACGTCCAATGTTTTGTTAAATAGGCATATGCATTTGAAACATAATCACTTCCTAAATGAACCTAATAAAGAGGATTACTGATAGGATGAAGGTACAGATGGATATCTTGACACCCTTTCGAAGGAACCCCCCAAGAGATTTGGAATCCACATCCCTAGCAAACCCTGAGGCTTATCTCCAACAGACTCTCGAAGCTTATCCCCAGTAAGGTTCTGGAAGATATCTCCCCGCAGAGCACGAACGTCTCTCCCGAGTTTTATTCAAAGTTATTCCCCATAAAGGCTTATAACTGGGTTATCCTCAGCTAACAACCACAGAAGATCGCACTAGCCAGAATTCTTCCTGTCCCCAGCGGGGTTCATCAAGAGTTTCCCAGCACAACTTATCAATATGATCCCCAGAGGAGTTTATCTTTGTATCACCAGCCAGAGGATCCTCCAGAACTCATTTTTCCTCAGAGTGCAAATTTTTCAATATCCCCAGCAGAGCCAGACTAATGAGCCTTCTCCCCACAGAGTTTTAGGAAGAGAAATCTTGAGTTCCCCAGTGAGATCGCCAGAATTACTTTCCGTCAAGTTGAAGATTCTCAGTCTTACCTCCCCAGCATGAGTCTACTAGATTGATACTCCCCAGTAGAGGTCATCAGGAATTCTCTTCCCACCACAGCGGCCAAGGATTTATTTTCCCCGGCAGCAGTCGAGATGCTTTTATCTTCAGCTACCTCGGATTCATTTATCCTCAGCAAGATAGCTCGTCAGCTTACATGCACATTCATCACATTCATGTCATAAACATCGATGTCACGTATATTGCAACATGCATCATAACGTTGCATACAACTAACTCTTTATCTTTTCAGGAAAGATCAGTCGACAGACTAAAATTATTCAACTTCAAGACTTCTGAAAACAGTTTATGGATTCTTCCCAACAACGGATGTTAATCTATCGACTTGTTCAGATGCAACTTCTGAAAACAGTTTATGGATTCTTCCCAACAACGGATGTTAATCTATCGACTTGTTTAGATGCAACTTCTGAAAACAGTACGGACGCTTCCCAACAACGGATGCTGCTCTATTGCTTATTCAACTTCAAGACTTCTGAAAACAGTTTATGGATTCTTCCCAACAACGGATGTTAATCTATCGACTTGTTCGGATGCAACTTTTGGAAACAGTTTACGGACGCTTCCCAACAAAGGATGCTGCTCTATTGCTTATTCAACTTCAAGACTTCTGAAAACAGTTTACGGGTTCTCCAAGTAACGGATGTTAACCTATCGCTTGTTCAGTTTCTTCTCCAAACCACTGAAAACAGTTTACAGATTCCTCCCAACAACGGATATCAATCTATTGCTTGTTCAGACCCCCCCAGTTCAGAGATGGTCCCAAGCCTGGACACCTTCCTGATATTCCCTTCCAGATGGAATCTCTAAGCCCATCCCCGACAAGATTTTTGTCACTCTCCCAGATGGCATCATTAAGCCCATCTCCAAATGGCATCTCTAAGCCCATTCCCACATCCATTGCCTTGACGAGTGCAAATTTCCGGGCACTCTAGTGTCCAATCTCCTTTTACCCTCGAGTCACGAAAGGCAAACTTGCCAATCTAAATCTTTGGATTCAAGAAGATTGAACAGGGGAAACTGTTGTACCCCAAAATTTGCCCTCCCATTTCTCATTAATTTCTCACCATAAAGCCTTTGAAGCTCAAGATCCAGTTAGGGTTTCATCTGCTCAAGACCTCTCCTTGCACTGTTGGCTCAAATTAGGGTTTGTGTTTGCACAAAGATGCTTTGACCTAAAATGCCCAAGATGACTTTCATGCTTCATATTGGACTCCCAAGTTTACCCACATCAAGTTTCAAGTCTTGATTCCAAGTTTTGCCCAATCAATTGGACAGTTGACCTAGAAATCAACTGTATTGGGGAAAAAGTCAACTGTGGCCAATTGACAGTCAAACCTCATGAAATTTGACCCACATCAACATTATGAACTCATATGGACCATTTGATCAAGTTTGAATCACAATTCCCCAAGAAATTTGATCAGATCACCAAAAGGGCAAAATGGTCATTTTTAGGGTTTTGACTGCACAAAGGCAATTTTTGACTGTTTGACCTAGCCAATAGCAAACCAAGCTCACACATGGACTCAAGGACCCCATGGAATTATCTTGACATGATCAACAAACTCAAAAGATCCCAAGTACACAAGATTGACAGTTGAATTTCCCAGTCAATTGATCAATTTTGACTGTATACTGAAAAGTCAAACTTTGACTTTTTGGTCAAAATCAAGAGTCAAGATTCATTTTTCATCAAAACATGCCAAATCATGAAACTTGTTCACCAAGAAATCACAAAATGCAAATTAGGGTTTAAAATGGAATTTTTCATAACTTAGAATTTTTCTAAGTTATGAAAAACCCTAATTTTTTCCCAACTTTGCCCCACTTTTTCACCATGATCCATTTATATTCAAACAAAAGTCCAAACATGAAAGTTGTAGTTTGTTTCATAATCTACAACTTTGATTCACAAAGTTTTCTCATTTGAAGCTTGCATCTCAAGTTACAAATTTTTGAATAAGGGCACTAAACCATTCTTAACTTAGTGAATTTTTGACCTATTTTGACAAGGTTTTCTACCCCACTTCAAGGTCATTTTCCATACACTTCCACTTGGAATTTCAATTTTCATTTCAAAGATTGATTGTAGTACACATTCCAAGCTTTCCAAAATGTCCAAGAACTCATCAAACAACCTCATAACTTGAGAGAATCGAATTTCACAATATGGCAAAATTTCACTTTTGTTCTTAACCAAAACATGATTCATAACACTATGCATTTTCAAAACTCAGCATGCCCCTTGATTACAGGCCTTTTATCTCAATTACACTCATAAATTTAATGCATATTCTTTGTGCCAAGACCATGTTCTTTGTGTTCTAGCATTGCATGGTGGATTAATCTCAAAGTAGATAAAGTACTTTATCCATTTTTGTAAAAAGCAAGCTTTATGTCAAATTAAAATCCAAGCAAGTACAGTTAGGATCTCATTGGCACAAGTTTATGTGTTAATCACACTGATCAAGGGGGATAGTTGCAGCTTACTTGAGGGGCCTGCATAAGCCTAGAAAACCAACTTGCATTTTGTTGCTTAAGTAAGAAGAAAAGTGCCATAACATAGGAGATCTCTCATATCAGTCAAAAAACCCTTAAGCAAAGATTGCAAACACATTCCAAAGATCATAACCAAGCTGATACACGACCCTTGCACCTCTAAAACACTCCCATTACCATAATCACTCTCAAACTGCACAAACAGGGCAAAGCCTGCAGTTTGAGTGCTATCTTCCATTTCCCTCAAGCTCTTTTGCCAAAACCAGTTCACACACATTCCCTAACACCTATGCAAGCTAACCATGCCTTGAAACACGACCTGTAACCCCTCTAACAAGTTCCACCATTTTCACTTTTTCCTTTTTGCATTTGAAGTTCTACAGCTCAGTTCAAGGTGTCTCAAGGCAAAGTAGATATTGGAACAGCATCACCACACCTCAAGGAAGCTATACCAATCAGTATCTTGCACTGTAAGCTCCCCATTTGCCAGTTAGAACTTCAGCTGAACAGGTATATTGGTGAACTCGTATCTCTTTTATTAGGCATCATTAGCTTTAGGTTTGTGAATAAATAATGTCATACTCATGCCACTGAACATGTACATTCTTTTACTTTTCATTTCTTTTGCCTGAGTTGAGAGAATTTAAGGTTTAAAAATGGCAGAAAACTTAGGTTAAGATTTGGGATTGTTAAAATTCTCTCTCATTTTTTAGAGTTAGGAGATGTTCTTTATATGTTTGAAATCGTGATTCCATGCTTGACATGTTTTGTGTTGAAAGTTTGTGCAAAAGCTCAAAGAATCAGGATGTTTGAATCCCTGTTACAAGCGCACATTTTTTAGACATTTTTGGCTGAAGGTTGAAGAAGGTGTCTTCTTGGGCTGGGCCTGAGCAATTTTCTTATTCACACCACTTTTCCTGTTTTGCACCCCTGAGTCCATTTGCTTCATTTTTAATATTTTGACTTTTTTGCTTTTTTGTGATTGGTTCATTTATTTTTCCTCAGCATATTAAAAACATAAAAATATTTTTCCAATCATTTTTTGAATTTATTGCATATTTATTTGATTATTTCTTTAGTTTGTACATAAATAAATATATATATATATATATACTTTTTTGTTTAAAATATTAAGATAATACAAATATACTTTTTATACACTTTTATTTTATTTTTACTCCCTGAAAATATTTTATAGAAAAATACTTTTTTTATTTAAATACTAAATATTATTAATTAATATATATAATGCATATTTTATAAATAATATAAATAAATAAGTATATTAATATACTTAGGATAAAAATGTATATATTTTATTTTTTAATATTTAATACTAAAAAAAAATGCCTTTTTACAAATATACCATATTTTATTTTATTTTTGTATATAAATAATAAGTATTATATGAATTAATTGATTAAATACCCCTTTGATTAAAAATTAGGGTTTTTGCCCTAAATTTAAAAATACTCCAAAAAATAATATCTTTTTATTTTTTCTTTATAAATAATACTTTTTTTTTCATGCATATAAAAAATTTCCCTTTTTTGCATTCTTGCATATTTATTTTATTTCTATTTTATTTATGCTTTTGATCATATTGTAAATATTCAAGGTAAAAGATGTAATAGCTTAGATTCAATTTTTTGTCTAATTATCCCCATTTGAACATTGTACCCCCCTCCCTATATTGTTGTGATGTAATAGCGTAGGAATTTAAATTTTGCACTTTATCGCTTTCTAAACATACTATGCTAGAATTAGGGTTTTGTATGCGAATAAAAATGAACAAAGTAGTTGGACCTAATACAAGATAAATGAGCATGAAAAATGGACAACACATTTCACACTTGCACCCCCTAGGGTATTCCACTTGTTGCCTTTTATTATTGGGCCATATTGCATGTTGAACTCCTTTGGGCAAAACAAAACAATCAAATGATCATAATCCCTCAAAATGTTGCTTAAATGAATGATCAAGTCCCTTTTAAATAAAATTGCCCAAAGACATTTAACACTATTGAAATTATGGTCTAAACGATGACCCGCGCCCGTCCCTTTATCTCCTAAAACAAGATTGTCCACCAAATGCAATGGTGGAACAAAATTGTCAAAAGGTCTAAAACATAAACAAAAATCTTTGAGAAAATTTTAGGGTAGATAAACTCTGAAGTACTTGTCAACTTTCCAAGAAAACACTTGCCTTATTTCAAAACCCACTTCACAAACACTTTCAAAACAAACTGTCAAAAAAACCTTGAAACATCTTTTCAAAAAGACAAACACCTTTTGTAAAACATTCGAGTAAAGAATTGTTACAAGGGTAGCCTATACAAGGCATCTTTTTCAAAACCTTTTCAAAACCACACACAAAGCACCATTTCAAACAATTGAAAACCAAGGCAAGTTGATCTAAGCAAGTACTTAAGAGCCCATGGATAACCATGGATAGAAGGGGTGCTAATACCTTCCCCTTCTATAATCTACTCCCCGAACCCAAGAAAAATCTCAAAGGTTTTTGCTGTGCTTTTTAAACCTTTCCTTAGGATAAAATAAAAAGTCGGTGGCGACTCTTGCTCAACCGAAACATTTGCGAAAACAAACGCAAAACCATAGTCAGTTCTCCCACCGTATCACACCGGGGATGCTTGTTAAGAATGCATATATACTGCCAGAAATTGTTGAGATCTGCTGGAGGATACCCAACCTCCTTAAGGTTGATAATAGCTTCGCTTGAGGAGAGTGTACTGACTTGCTGGGTCACTCTCTGGGGAATTGGGATGTACTGGTTATGTTCTTCAGCTGAACCTACCTTGGTACCTTGGAGGATAGAACAATTAGATTGCTTAGACAACTCTTTATTGCCCCTGTTTCTAATGTTACCTGTAATTAATCCTTTGTTTCGTATGCAAATATTCATGAGTTAGCAAATTATTGTCAATGCATATATCACAAATTGAACCTTGGACGTTCTTCGCAAAACAAAACAGAAAAAGGAAAAGCAATTGGCAATTCTAACTGAAAAGTATATTTGTATTGATTTTTGAATTTGCCTGTAAATAGGCGTTTTATGTACAAGAGGTTGTTGTCCTAGTAAGAGAACGCCGCCGAACAAAAGAGTTTATACAATTTTGTACAAGAGAAAATAAAACAGCTGTGTGAAATGAATGATCCCACTGGGTTTCAACTCTGCTATCGCCTTTATATCTTCGAGCGTCTCATCACTTGATGACCTTAGTTGAAGATGAAGCTGACTGATCGATGCCGTCTGAACTTGATGTAGATACCGGATTCCGGATGCAAAGTGATCAATGAGACATAGTATTACGCTTTATCCCTAACTTTTGCCTGGACTGCCCTTTCGGGTTTTCAGTCCACCGGGATACCCATTTTTGCCCAAGCCGCCTTTTCAGGTTTTCGACTTGCCGGGTGTACAGATTTTTTCATTTCATCCCTTCATTTTGCCTGAACCTTTTTGGTTCGCCGGGAAGCCCTAATTTTTGCCTAGGTATGTCATCCTAGCGGGTCTTTTTTCATGCGTAGTATCTTTTTACTATGTCTGCATTGGCGGGGTGAGGAAGGTCGTCACCATCCATGTTGGTTAGGATCATGGCTCCTCCTGAGAACACATGTTTAACCACAAATGGCCCTTCGTATGTAGGGGTCCATTTGCCCCTTGGATCACTCTGAGGAAGAATGATTCGTTTGATTACCAGATCCCCAACTTGATACTCTTGTGGTCTGACCTTCTTGTTAAACGCCCTGATCATCCGTTTCTGATACGTCTGACCATGACAGATAGCAGCAAGTCTCTTTTCGTCAATAAGGTTTAACTGATCAAGTCGTGTCTGGATCCAATCATCTTCGTTCAGATCTGCATCCTTCATTATCCGGAGAGAGGGTATTTGCACTTCGATCGGTAAGACTGCCTCCATACCGTAGACCAAGTAGAAAGGAGTTGCCCCGGTTGACGTCCTGGCTGAGGTACGGTACCCATGTAGAGCGAACGGTAACATCTCGTGCCAATCTTTATAAGTCACTGTCATCTTCTGCACGATTTTCTTGATATTTTTATTTGCTGCTTCTACAGCCCCATTCATCTTCGGTCTGTAAGGAGAAGAGTTATGGTGCTGTATCTTAAACTGCTCGCAGAGCTCAGTGATCATCTTGTTATTGAGATTGGTACCGTTGTCCGTAATAATTCTTTCTGGGACGCCGTATCGACAGATCAGATTATGCCGAATGAACCGTGCCACAACAGTCTTGGTTACTGTAGCGTAGGAAGCTGCTTCGACCCACTTCGTGAAGTAATCGATCGCCACTAGGATGAAGCGATGCCCATTGGATGCCGTAGGTTTAATCTCACCGATCATGTCTATGCCCCACATTGCAAACGGCCAGGGCGCGGTCAGAACATTTAGAGGAACTGGAGGAACGTGCACCTTGTCTGCATAAATCTGGCACTTATGGCATGTCCGAGAATGTTGGTAACAATCAGCTTCCATTGTGGACCAGAAATACCCTGCCCGAAGGATTTTCTTTGCCATAGTGTGCCCACTGGAATGTGTTCCGAAGGTCCCTTCATGTAGCTCTTCCATGATCCTTTCTGCTTCATTCTTGTCCACACAACGCAGTAAGGTCGAATCATGATTTCGCTTATACAGGATGCCGTTGCTAAGGAAGAACTTTGCTGCGAACCTTCTCAGGAACTTCTTATCGTTGACAGATGCACCTTCAGGGTATTCCTGAGCTTCCAAATATCTCTTCACCTCATGGTACCAAGGCTTCTCAGTCACCAATTCAGTCTCGAGATCACAACAGTATGCCGGTTCGTCCAGTTTCCAGATGATGATCCGGGGAGCCTCATTGTCCCATTTGACCTTGAACATAGAAGACATTGTAGCTAACACGTCCGCTAACTGATTCTCCTCTCTCGGGAAATGTTCAAAAGTTATCTCTGTGAAGTGGGGGATCAATGTCAACACACATTCTCTGTAAGGAATAAGATTTGGATGTTTCGTATCCCACTCTCCTTTGATTTGGTTGATCACGAGAGCGGAATCTCCGAAGACACTCAGAAACTTGATCCTTATGTCGATCGCAGCTTGGAGACCCATGATGCACGCCTCATACTCCGCCATGTTGTTGGTACAGTTGAAACATAGCCGGGCAGTGAGTGGAGTATGAGTGCCTTGAGGGGATATGATTATGGCGCCGATGCCGTTACCCAAAGCATTGGAGGCTCCGTCAAAGTGCATAGACCATCGGGATCCTTCCTCAGGTCCTTCATCCGGTCCAGGTACTTCACAATCAGTCACTATCATGATGCTCTCGTCAGGAAATTCGAAGTTCATTGACTGGTAGTCGTCCACTGCCTGATGTGCCAAGTGGTCTGCCAATACACTTCCCTTGATGGCTTTCTGGGTTGTGTACTGGATGTCATATTCTGTCAAGATCATTTGCCATCTTGCTATTCTCCCAGACAGAGCAGGCTTTTCAAATATATACTTTATAGGATCCATCTTTGAGATCAACAAGGTAGTGTGAGTCAGCATATACTGTCTCAGCCGGCGAGCAGCCCATACCAAAGCGCAGCAAGTTTTCTCAAGCAGTGAGTATCGGGTCTCACAGTCGGTAAACTTTTTGCTAAGGTAATAAATGGCATGCTCTTTTCGGCCAGACTCGTCATGATGCCCCAGCACACACCCCATTGAGCTGTCAAGTACTGTCAGGTATAGTATCAGAGGTCTCCCTTCAACCGGTGGCATAAGGATGGGTGGTTCTTGGAGATACTCTTTGATTCTGTCAAAATCAGCCTGACATTCATCATTCCAACGTACTACCTGATCTTTCTTCAGCAGCTTGAAGATTGGCTCACAGGTAGCAGTCAGGTGCGAGATGAATCGGGCAATGTAATTCAGGCGTCCTAAAAAGCCTCTGACCTCCTTCTCTGTCTTGGGAACTGGCATCTCTTGAATAGCTTTAACCTTGGCAGGGTCCACTTGAATACCCTTATCACGAAGCCTAGCAACTTCCCAGATCTTACCCCGAAGGTGCACTTGTTCGGGTTCAACCTTAGCTTGTACAGTTTCAAACGGTCAAACAACTTATGCAGATGATCAAGGTGTTCTTCCTCAGTCTGGGGCCTTGCAATCATGTCATCAACATACACTTCTATCTCATGATGGATCATGTCATGAAATAAAGCAACCATGGCTCGTTGGTAGGTTGCCCCAGCGTTCTTCAGTCCAAAAGGCATGACCTTGTAGCAGAAAGTGCCCCACTGAGTAACAAAGGTAGTTTTTTCCATGTCTTCAGGTGCCATCTTGATCTGATTGTAACCTGAAAAACCATCCACGAAAGAGAACACCTTATGTTGAGCTGTATTGTCAACAAGGACATCAATGTGAGGTAGAGGGAAGTCATCTTTGGGGCTGGCCCTGTTATGATCCCTGTAATCGACACACATTTTGACCTTTCCATCTTTCTTAGGTACCAGCACCACATTAGCAACCCACTGCGGGTAAGAGGTCACTGCGAGAAACCCGGCATCAAACTGTTTCATAACCTCGGCCTTGATCTTCTCATACATCTCTGGACGCATACGGCGGACCTTTTGCTTAACCGGAGGGCAGTCTTCCTTAGTAGGCAAGTGATGGACCACAATATCGGTATCCAACCCGGGCATGTCTTCGTAGGACCAGGCGAAGATCTCCATATAATCATGTAGCATTTGAGTCAACCGTTGCTTCACGCTGAGCTCTAGGTCGGCACCAATATTTACCTCCTTTCTGTCTGCCTCAGTACCCAGATTTATTGTTTCCACTGGCTCTTCGTGTGGTTGAATTGCCCTCTCTTCCTGGAGTAACAGTCTTGCAAGCTCGCCAGGCACTTCGCAATCATCTTCACTTTCGTCTTCGGCTAAGTTGATCAGATTTTCAAAGTCATAACTGGCAGTAGCAGAGTCGTTACCAGTGAGATCCAGAGTGGATTGAATCCTGTATGAGTGAGTGTGTGTAAATACAGCTGTTTTGTAATATATAAAGGAAGGAAAGAAAGAAAAGGAGCATAAGATTTGAAATGCAAGAAAACGTCCAAGATCTTTATTCATGATATATGAAATGACAATTTATATGCCCGCACAAATGAAGCCACGGTGCCCCGGGTAAGACACCGGGCCATAGAGTTCAATTTATTGTTTATTACAAATAACAAAACAAAGAAGTTTATTACTCAGTAACAAGAGAAACAGGTAGGTTGTCCTTTGCAATCCAATTGCTAGGTTCACCGTCGGTTGCCGGGTAAATCCAGCTGTCGAACTCAGCTTCATCCATTTCATCCTCCTCCCTGATAGCATTCACTCCATGAGCAGGCAAGGGGGCTGTCACTACATTAGGCTTCTCAGATGCCTCAAATTGTACCTCCTTGGCGTCAATAAGGTCCTGCAGCTTGTTCCTTAAGGCCCAACAGTCATCAGTGGAATGCCCCGGGCTATCGGAGTGATAAGCACAACGGGCATTTGGGTTGTATTTGGGAGAAGCAGTGTTCACAACTTTCGGGGCCTCTCTGACAGTCACTAGGTTGGTGGACAGCAACTGCGGCAAGATTTGCGATAAAGTCATACTCAAACGGGTAAACTCCCTTCTAGGTCTTTCAGCCCTTGGAGGATTGGCTTGCTGAGGAGCGACAGCAGGCTTAGCAATCATCACCGTGTTGACAGATTGGCGGCGCTCAGGTTTCTCTTGTCTTCTAGACCCGTATACAGCACTGGCCTCTTTTTTGAAGGGTTTCTTCTCAGAACTTGAAGACGCCCCCTTTTGAATTTTGCCAGACTTCATCCCAGCCTCTATTCTCTCTCCAGTCAGAATGAGATCAGTGAACCTTGCAGACGAGTTACCAATAAGATGATTGAAAAACGGCCCAGATAGGGTCCCCAAGAACATGTCTACCAACTCCCGGTCAGTCAACGGAGGCTGCACCCTGCCAGCCAGATCCCTCCACTTCTGTGCATACTCTTTAAAACCTTCACTTGACCCTAGCGACATACCCTGGAGTTGGGTACGTGTAGGGGCAAGGTCGGCATTATATTGATACTGCTTATAGAAAGCAGTAGCCAACTCCTCCCAGTTACAAACCTTGGTCCCATCTAGCTGATAGAACCATTCGAGATGAGTCCCTGAAAGACTCTCCTGGAAGAAGTGGATCCACAAGTTCTTGTCCACTGAGTACGGCTGAATCTTCCGCACATAAGACCTGAGGTGTAGCTTGGGACAAGACGCCCCGTCATACTTGGTAAAAGATGGTGCTTTGAACTTATGAGGAATGATCACACCAGTAGACAAACCCAAGTCTCCGAAATCCAGCCCAGGCACTTGTTGGATCTCCATAGCATTCAGTCTGTCCTCCAACTGCTTATACCGGTCTTCAGCGGGAGGATACTGTTCCTCATCAAAATCAGTCTCGTTGTCAGAGACTACCGGACTAGGACCTTTTCCCCCTTGGGGACTACCCTTGCCTATAGAAGAACCAGCCTCTTCGTTCTGCAGAGTGTTGCCAAACCTTCGGCCCGAGTTGAAAAGAACAGTTCTCCTCTTCTTCTTCTTCTCCTTCTTCAGGAGCAGAGCCTTCAGCTCTTCTTGGCCCTGAGCCAAACCCATGATTAGTTCCTGAAATTGCGCATTCTGCGCCTGAAGAGCCTTGATGGACATCTCGGTTGATGATGAGTCAGGATTCATGATGCTGAAATAAACAGCGAAGAACGGTAAGCAACCTGAAAAAGAAGAAAACCTGTTATACACATGATGAATGATATGTGTTTATGCAATGCATTCAAGGGTTCGAAAGTTCAAATTTGTTGTAGACAAAAAGGAACACACGTTATCATTAAGGAGATAATTGTTCAGTACATCAAAGCCTCATGGGCACAAATTACAAAGCAAATCAATCCCAAAAGACACTACGCATCCTCTTTGGAGCTATGTAGGTGTTGAGATTCCTCTCCTCATGCAATAGGCGAGTGAGCTCCAGGACCTTCTTTTCACTAGCATGTAGACTGGTCTCAAGAGAATTTCGTTCTTCCTTAAGCTGGATCCAGCTCTTCTGCATCTCTTCCCAGGATGTGGGCATGTCAGGATGTTGAATAGTGTAGGACACTTCTCCTTCCAAGACTGGCTCTTTGATTACAGGGAGCATATGAGGATAAGGCATCACTAACTTCTGGGAGCGGGCTCGTACCCACTTGAGATAAGGTTCCAACGGGATGGAGTTCCTGTGCCCCAGTGTCTTGTTGTCTATCCTACTGGGCATCCTCCAAACTCTGATGAATCTCTGGCAAAGTCCTTGTGCATCGTTGTCGAAGTCAAAAACTATGTCAGGAATTAACATATCATGAGGACCATCCCTCTGAGCATAACCAAACTGTCTCCAAGCCAAGCATGGGTTGTAAGTAATACCTCCTCTGATTCCAAGTAAAGGAACATTAGGGTACTCCCCGCAACGATCAATGATAGTGACATCCTCTCTAGACCGAGGGCACCAATGTATATCTGCATGTGTAAGAGTCATCAATCGTTGTGACCATCTCAAACCCCGCTCGTTCTTCAAAACTGATTGTGGAAGGTGCGAAATAAACCACCTTCCCAGGAGAGGAGTGCAACACATAAGGACACCTCTTTTTCTCATGGTTCGAGTGTAACATGAGTGAAGGATGTCCCCCAGCAATGTAGGTATAGGATTCCTGGACATGAAGATCTGGACAGCACTGATATCTATAAGCTGATCTGGGTTAGGGAACAAAACCAAACCGTAGACAAGGAGGGCCACAACTTCTTCAAAATCTTGTAAGTCAAGGGAGTTCCAACATTCATGGGCCTTTTCAAACAGAAACCTGGCTAAGAACCCTTTGATACCACTTCTAACTTCCCAATGTCCCTTGAGGTCAGATGATTGTAGGTGCAAGGCTTTAGCAATCTCTTCAAGCTTAGGTTCCTTTTCTGTACCGTTGTAGGGTAGTTGATCAAGGATAGGGATCTTCAGGAGCCGGGAGAACTCCTCCAATGTAGGTACCAGCTGATAGTCCAAGAAGGTGAAACAGTGATGCAGAGGGTCAAAGAACTGGAACAGGACCTTTACCATATCTTCCTCAATGTTGGTATTGACCAAGCTGATGAGTCTTCCATGTCTTTCACTGAATGAAGAGCTCTCGGGAATCCTGGATATAAGCTCTTTAAGCTGAGGAGGGATCCTTACAAGGCTGATTTGAATTGTCTTTCTGCGAACAGTTTCCATGTCCTACAAAACAAGAACAAAGATGAAGATTCGAACCCCTGAAACGGTTAGTCAATGCATATGATGCTGGATGGTGTCATGATGCTATGATTAAACACACCACAGATATTTACAAAGACAAACATGTAAGGCACACAAGTCACGCAAGACAAGCCCCTAGAGTTTAGGCCAGCATGGGGTCTGGGTATTACCCTCTTGAAGTTGGTGGGTTCAACCTGTCCTATTAGAAGTAACTGGGTTCTAAGGGTCCCAACATCACGGGATTCCTTTCATTGTTCATCGTTTCGATTTAGCCACTGAACTGGCGACCGAAATATTCCAGGAAAGCAACCCTCAATTGAGTGTAGTATCGAGTATCAACCAACCTCGGACTGCACCAAAGTCAGTTATCTCACTACCCTAAAGAGGCCAAGATAGTTCCATTAAGGTTCCTAAGGTTTGTTGATGCTTCACCACACCACGCGGAGGCCCCGTACTCTCCTTGACTAAACTCAAGGGTTACCGGTACACACCAAAGTGCCACATCAACGTAGCAGACTGTTTCAACCATGTCGGTATACCCCGCACAGTTCCCTCACAGCCTTGTTGCTACTTTCTAAGAAGGTATCCCCAGATCCGGGTTAGGATCTATTAGAACTCCCAAGACAGGCCCACAATAATAAAGCAAACAATTCAGACAATTGAAAACACAAGTGATCTTAGTCCTAAGGTACACCTCACTTTATAAGAGTCCCCAGCAGAGTCGCCAGTTCTGTGATCGGTGGATCTGGAACTGACTGTTTAAAGCTGGTTTCGCGAAATGTCGCGGAAGCAAGAGTCGCCACCGTCTTTTATTTTCTCCAAATGGAAAGGACAAAAGCACAGAAAAATTCCTTAAAGAGATTACTCTCAGTTCGGGAGGTAGGTTATAGAAAGGGAAGGTGTTAGCACCCTTTCTATCCATGGTTATCCATGGGCTCTTAGATACTTGCTCATTTGTGTTTTCAAAAATGGTTTGTTTGCTTTTCAACTGTGGGTTTTAAAAAGTTTCTTTGAAAATTTCAGTTCGACTCTTGTATCGGTCCTCAAGAGTGTTTGAAAAGTTGCTTTCGAAAGCTTTTTGAAAAGGTGTCGGTGTGAAAAGTATTTTTTGAATTTGTTTTGAATTTAGAGCAAGTATCTAGAGTCGTCTACCTACCCTAAGGAATTCGTCTGTGTAAATGTCCTTTAAAGTAGTGCCATCCCACCATTGAGAGGTAGGTAGCACCACCGTTGGAGGTATTCGGGTCAATTCGAGGTTCGGGACATGGTGATCACCGGAGCAATAGGAAGATACCTTAGAAGCTACCCTCATGCCAGGTTCCCGGATCATGAGGACTTACTAAGACATCCTCTACTCGACGATCACCCATAGAGGGGCAAGGCAACAGTGAGGCGTACCCTAGGGGTGGTGTGTGATTTGTGTGTCGTTTTCAGATATTTTGTCTTGTTCATGTCATGGGTGATCTACGCTTTTGTTTTTATTTTGACATTCATTCTTGCATGCAATTTATTAGCAGTTAAAAAGTTGCGAGAAATATAGTTCCTAAACTATTACAAAGGCGCGGGTCCACATCGCCAAATTTAATCCAGGACCCGATTTGAAAAATAAAGTAAAGATGCGAGAAATATAAATATTTAATTTACACGGCTTTGGGAGAATTACATAAAAATTATAAGAAAGGAAATAAATGCGCGAATTGGAATTATTACCGAATGCGAGGGCGTTGGACCCTTTTTTTTAGGAAATTAAATTATAATTAACAAATTAATTAAATTAAACTAAAATGAAAAGATTTTTTGGAGTTTTAATGAGAGGATTATGAAACTAAGAAATTAATTAACCCTAATTCTAACTATTTTTATTTATTAAGAAAAAATATTAAAATTGAACCTAAAATTAAACCTAATTAATTAATGCAATTTTATTTACAAGAAAATAATTAATAATTAATATGGTGAAAAAAGGAAAAAAAGATAAAAGTGCTTAAAACCCTAATTCTACCAATTTTTAGGTTTATTGAGAAAATATTAAAATTAATCCTAGAATTTAAAACTAAATTAATTGGTACAATTTATTTACAAAGATATTAAAATAAAATATATTTGTTTTTTTGTCTTTTCTGGTTTTTTATATTATTTTTATATTTTATGAAAATAAATTAAATTAAAGAATTACATTAAAACTAATTAAAACAAATAAAATAGAAAAAATATGAGAAAGAATGAAAAGCAAACCAATGGGGGGTTCTGTCCCCAAACTGGAGGTGTGATCCATCAATTCTGGCCCATCTTTGGAGGCCTTTGGTTGACTTTTCAGCGCGTATGTGGCACCTCTGACTCATGCCCATGGTGTTCTTCCAATCAGTACCCTTGGATTGAGGTTACAGGCCATGTGGCAAGCTTGGATATGGAGAGTATGGTGAACCTTAAGAGGCACGCTGCATAGGAAGATATTAGAAAAAATAGTATTGAAGGGATAGGGGGACCTGGGAATCGAACCCAGGTCCTATCGCTTACCACACCATATGCCTTGCCACTGAGCCGTTTACGCATTCTGGACATAGTATAGAAAACAAATAATATAATTCAAAACAAGGGTTAGTGGATGATTTTAGCGCAAAATTCAAATGAGCCAACCATGCTTTGACACCTGATCTTCTTCTTCGTTGCTTGCATTTTTACCTGAAACAAAAAAGAATTAGCGGGGGTTTTAAACCCCCCCAAAATGTACCCTTTTCAAAAATAGCGAATAGCTCGTCTTGCTACATAAATTAGGCGCGATAGGGTAGTTATGTTCGTCCAAGCTTCCTGAGTTTAGCCATGGTACTAGGACGTCTTAATTTTACAGTATTCGAAAATGCCCAATTTGAAGCTTGAGGAACCCTAGCGTGCTTCAATGGTGAAATCGCGTACGATGCATAAAAACTCAATCAAAACATATGGTTAGCTTTAGAATGGTTAACTGAATATAAATCAAACATTAAAAATTAAAAATAATGCGTGAATCATGATGCAAGAACGTGGAAAAAAGTATGAACAGGACGGGGTTATTCTACCAATTCTTCGCGTTAGAGATGATGGTTTTGATCCAGAAACTTTCCTTGAAGTCTCAGGAATGCAATGGAATGATTATTTTGTCTTGAAACCCTTTGCAATCGTGATTTCAGTTTTTGAAAATTTTGAAAAAATGCCAACTTTGTTCTTGAGAATAGGCGCAGCTTTCAGGTCTCTAGCACTAGGGTTTGCATTAGTATAAGTATGGGAACTGATTAGGGTTGAAAATTGGATCCAAAACCCTTTGCATTGATGTACAAGATATTTGATTTTTATGCATATTCTTTCAAATCTTTTCCATGCATATTTGATACCAATCATGTCCAAATTACCTTGATTCTTTCCGTATCAGATGATGCACGAAATCTTGAAGATATTTCATGCATAAAAAGATTTGAAAAGCTTGCTTTGGTATTTTTTCCATATTTTAATTAATTAAATGAATTATTAGCAATTAAAAATTCAAATAAATAAATAAAAATGATGAATAAATTCCCTTTGGGCCAAATGGTCGTGCACATGATTTGGATGATGAATTTTGGGAGAAAATGTGGCCCATTAGCAATTTTAAGGCATTTGAAGCAAAGTTGACTTTTCAAAATACCCAAAAATTTCCCAACTTCCACAAGGCATATCTTGCTCAATTTTTAAGCTTTGATCATGTTCTTGGACATTTTGGAAAGGTATTGAAGTCCTTTAACCAATGCCTTTGGTCCCATGTCATTTTGATTTACCAATATCAAGTTATGTCCTTTGACTTAAAGTCCCTTTTTGTTGACTTTTGAAAATGACCTATAATGTTGAAATTGATAACTTTTTGTGAGAGCATTTCTTGGACTTGAAGTGTGAAGAAGAGTTGTAGGAAATGTCTTTATCTTCAAAATGAGCTTTGGATGGAATTTTTCTGATAAACCATGTGGAAGTTATGCCTTGGTCAAGTTACAGTTGACTTTTTCAACTGTCCAAATATGGAAACTTTTGCATCTTGAGACTTTTTGAGCCAAACTTTGAGAATCATGATCAAGCATTGATCAAATGATGTTTGTGGCTTCAAAATGAGATGTTGACCAAAAATTTGAACTTTTGACTGTCAAATGACCATTTTGCCCCTGCAGTTGACTGTAGTGCAATTAGGGTTTTTGACTGTGCAATTTTGTGCTGTAAGTCTTGAAACTTGGCATGAGGATGCTTGACCATGTTTATAGGCATGTGGGACTTGATTGGACCCTTGGAAACTTCATTTTCTTTGTCAGAACTAAAACCCTAATTTTTGACTGTTAGGAGGCCCTTGAACTGTGCAACCCTTGGGGAATTTTGAAGCATGCTCTTTGCAAATTTTGAAGAATATGGGAGGGAAAATTTTGGGGTACAACAATATGCAAGCAATTTGGCCCAAGAATTCCAGGCCCACGTTGACTTTCAGCGTTTGTGTGAGGAGTTGCTGACCAATGCATATGGTGATCTGCAAGTTCTGACCATTGGATTGGTTTCTGAAGACAGGTGGCATGCACAAGCGTTGGGGAGTTTGGTGGACCACTGGAAGGGAACTGTACCTGAACGCATTATAAGAAAAAATATAGGGAAATATGGGGGACCTGGGAATCGAACCCAAGTCCCAATGCTTGCATGACAACACACCTTCCACCCAGCCAAACGCGTTTGTTTGATATATAATGGACAATGAATAATAAGAGAGAGAAGGCAAGTATTAGTGGGACAATAAAAAAAAGCGCCAACGTTTGAATCAGCCAATCACGTTTGAACACATATGCTTCATCTTCCTTGCTTCTTCGTTTTGCCTGAAATTACAGAGTAGATAGCGGGGGTTTTAAACCCCAACTAAATGGTACCTACAAAAATAGCGAATAGAGCATGGTGAAAAAGAAAAAGGGCGCGAGGTATGAGAATGAATCGTCTGGACATCCTGGTTTCAATGGTATAGGTCTCGTTGCCTAATTTTCCCTCATGAAGAAATCCTTAATTTCAAGCTCCTGAAACCCTAGAAAATTTCCATGGCAACTTTGGATACAGGCGATATTAATTCAATTCAATGGCACCATTAGCTTCAGTATGATCATGTTAGTGTAAAACAATAATGAAAATGTATGAACAAGGCCTGGAAATTGAAACACGATTATTCAATATTTCAAGAAAAGTTTGATTTTGTTATACCGATTCCTTGAGTATGGAGGGTTGAATTTGATTGGAATGACTTCCTGGATGTGTCAGGAGTGCAATGGAATAATTCTTTTGCTTTGAAACATACTCTATGTGTGTTTTCAGTTTTGAAATTTTTGAGAGAAAAGTGCAAAAAGTTCTTTTAGTTTGGGTGCAGCTTCCTTCTTCTTATGCATTAGGTTTTCTTTGACTATGTATGAGGAATGATTTTAGGTCAAAAACAAAGCCCATGATCCATGTTTTAATGCCTTTCAATATTTGATTTTCAAGCATCTTTTTTCAATCTTTTCCATACCAATCTTATGCCAATCATTGAAGATTCTTTCCCCTTTGAGTGTGCACGAAATCTTGAGCTCATAAAGAGTGAATATGCTGTATAAAAAGATTTGGAAAACATGATTTGCTATTTTTGTCATATTTTATTTTAATTAAATGAATTAATAATAATAATAATTCAAATAATTAATCAAAAATGATAAAATAACTCCCTTGGATGTCAATGGGTCGTGCATAGCTTTTGGGTGATGATTCTTGGAAGAAATTGTGGCCCATTAGCAATTTTGAGGCATTTGAAGCAAAGTTGACTTTTCAAAATTCCCAAAAATTTCCCAACTTCCACAAGGCATATCTTGCTCCATTTTTAAGCTTTGATCATGTTCTTGGACATTTTGTAACGGTCTTGAAGTCCTCTAACCAATGCCTTTGGTCCCATGTCATTTTGATTTACCAATCTCAAGTTATGATCTTTGACTTAAAGTGCCTTTTTGTTGACTTTTGAAAATGACCTATAATGTTGAGATTGATAACTTTTTGTGAGAGCATTTCTTGGACTTGAAGTGTGAAGAGGAGTTGTAGGAAATGTCATTCTCTTCAAAATGAGATTTGGATGGAATTTTTCTGATAAACCATGTGGAAGTTATGCCCTGGTCAAGTTACAGTTGACTTTTTCAACTGTCCAAAAATAGAAACTTTTGCATCTTGAGACTTTTTGAGCCATGCCTTGAGAATCATGATCAAGAATTGATCAAATGATGTTTGTGGCTTCAAAATAAGATGTTGACCAAAAATTTTGACTTTTGACTGTCAAATGACCATTTTGCCCCTGCAGTTGACTGTTGAGCAATTAGGGTTTTTGACTGTGCAATCTTGAGCTGTGAGTCTTGAAACTTGGCATGTGGATGCTTGACAATGTTTATAGGCATGTGGGACTTGTTTGGACCCTTGGAAGCTTCAATTTCTTTGCCAGAACCAAAACCCTAATTTTTGGCTATTAGGAGGCAATTGGACTGTGCAACTCTTGGGAGATTTTGAAGCATGCTCTTTGCAAATCTTGAAGAATATGGGAGGGAAAATTTTGGGGTACAACAGTTGCCCCTGTTCAATCTTCTTAGACCTGAGGATGCAGATTGGCTGACGTGCCTTTCGTAATCCGAAGGTGGAAGATGATTGAACACTAGAGTGCCCAGAAATTTGCGCTCACATAGTGGTGATGGTGGGAATGGGCTTACAGATTCCATTTGGAGATTAGTGGATAGGAGGATGGGCTTACAAATGCCATCTGGGTGTTGACCGCGTAAGAGTTTCCTTAGCGAGAACTTGCGTACCTGAAAAAAGAAAGATAATTACCTGGCCTGTTATAGGAGTTGATCTTCGAACTTTTTATGTAGATGCGCCCTGACTGGTTACAGGAATCGAGTCTGGAGCTTCAAACGGTGATGAATGAATCAGGGATGGTTACTACCTCAACGGGACGATGAGAGAACCTGGGGCGATTACTACCTCAACAGTAACGATGAGAGAATCTGGGGCGATTACTACCTCAACAGTAACGATGAGAGAATCTGGAGCGATTACTACCTCAACAGTAACGGTGAGAGAATCTGGGATGATTACTACCTCAACAGCATCGATGAGAGAATCTGGGGCGATTACTACCTCAACAGTAATGATGAGAGAACCTGGGGCGATTACTACCTCAACAGTAACGATGAGAGAATCTGGGGCGATTACTACCTCAATCAGTAACGATGAGAGAATCTGGGGCGATTACTACCTCAACAGTAATGATGAGAGAATCTGGGGCGATTACTACCTCAATCAGTAACGATGAGAGAATCTGGGGCGATTACTACCTCAACAGTAACGGTGAGAGAATCTTGGATATCTTCTACTGAGTCTTCATTAGGAAAATCTTTAGGAATCGATTTAACTGGACCAGAGAAGGCCTTTGACTGGATCGGCATCAGAAAAATCTTTAGGAGTCGATTTAACTGAACCAGGCAAGGTCTTGGAATCTTCAACTGGATAAGAATCAGGGAGATCTTAGGGTCGATCTGACTGAACCAGAGAAGGCCTTTGACTGGATCGGAATCAGAAAAATCTTTTAGGAGTCGATTTAGCTGAACCAGGCAAGGTCTTGGAATCCTCAACTGGAATAAGAATCAGGGAGATCTTAGGGTCGATCTGACTGAACCAGAGAAGGCCTTTGACTGGATCGGCATCAGAAAAATCTTTTAGGAGTCGATTTAACTGAACCAGGCGAGGTCTTGGAATCTTCAACTAGAATAAGAATCAGGGAGATCTTAGGGTCGATCTGACTGAACCAGAGAAGGCCTTTGACTGGATCGGCATCAGAAAAATCTTTAGGAGTCGATTTAACTAAACCAGACAAGGTCTTGGAATCTTCAACTGGAATAAGAATCAGGGAGATCTTAGGGTCGATCTGACTGAACCAGAGAAGGCCTTTGACTGGATCGGCATCAGAAAAATCTTTAGGAGTCGATTTAACTGAACCAGACAAGGTCTTGGAATCTTCAACTAGAATAAGAATCAGGGAGATCTTAGGGTCGATCTGACTGAACCAGAGAAGGCCTTTGACTGGATAAGAATCAGAAAAATCTTTAGGAGTCGATTTAACTGAACCAGACGAAAGTCTTGAAATAACTTCAACTGGATAGGAATCAGAAAAATCTTTAGGAATCGATTTAACTGAACCAGAGAAGGTCTTGAAATAACTTTGACTGGATAAGAATCAGAAAAATCTTAGAATTGATTTAACTGAACCAGACTAAAGTCTTGGAATATAGCTGAGGACTTAACTGGATCTTTCCTGAAAGGTAAAGGTCAGTCATATGCAATGCATGATATGGATCAAGCAATGATGTTCTCAACATAAATGAGATTGTGTGATGCGTTCATGCCTGTATCATGATGTATGTGATGTTTATAAATGTATGTTTTTGTCTAGGAAAGTAAATCCTTGACGGGTGCCGGGAAGTCACGTCCTGGGCTGATGTTGGAGAATAGTGCTTGGTTGTTTCCGCTGGGGATGATGGTTGCAAGAATACCGATAGGAGAAGATAACTCCGTTAGGGAATAAACTTGACGAATGGATTACTCTGCGGGGAGAAAATTACTATAGCGATCTTGCTGGGGAACAATACTCTGTGGGAGGAGAGGTACTTTGTTGAGATGTTGATGATAATTCGCTGGAGATACCGTTGTTATGTTGGAAGTTTTAATAGACTCCGCTGGGGATAAGGAGACTTCGACGAGGACGATCTTTCTGTGGCTTTTGGCTGAGGATAACCCAGTTATATCCTGGTAGGGAAATAACCTTTGAATAGAGCCGGGGGACGCGTTCGTGTTCTGCACGGGGAAAGCTTCCAGAATCTACTAGGGATGAGCTTCCTGCTGGGGAGATGGATTCAAACTTTCCTGGGGAAATCTTGAACTATACTGGACTCTCCTGGGGAAATTTTGAGATGTATTAGGGAAGTGGGAACTGAATGTCTGATATACTTCCGGGGAACAATCTTAGATCAAGACTGCCGGGGATGCTTGTTAGGAATATTAGTATATTGTGCTGGGGAATGTTGAGATCTGCTGGAGGATACCCAACTTCCTTAAGGCTGATAGTATAGCTTTTGCTTGGGGAGAGTGCATTGACTTGCTGGCTCACTCTCTGGGGAGTTAAGGTATATTGGTTATGTTTTTCAGCTGAACCTACCTTGGTACCTTGTGAACAGAGCAATTAGATCGCTTGGACGACTCATTACTGCCCCTGTTTCTGTGGGAGAAGATACTGGTGGTGCTTGATAACTGCTGATTAATGAACCTTCTTCTGGTAGGCAAGTGACGAGATACCGGGACATAGTCGTACGCTTTGATCCCTAACTTTTGCCTGGACCGCCCTTTCGGGTTTTCAGTCCACCGGGATACCCATTTTTGCCCAAGCTGCCTTTTCAGGTTTTCGACTTGCCGGGTATACAGATTTTTCCATTTCATCCCTTATTTTTGCCCGAACCCTTTTGGTTCGCCGGGAAGCCCTTATTTTTGCCTAGGTGTGTCAACCTAGCGGGTCTTTGAATATGCGTAGTATTTTTTTGACTATATCCACGCTCTCAGAATGTAGGGAGTTGCCCCTGTTAGAAGTGTTTTGCCAGGACACCAGAAGATGTTTGATCAGGCAAGATTCGTTGCTGGAATGCCCCAAGTGACCCAGGCGGAGATTTCCCCCAGGCTGTTTGGCCTTTGAGAGATTCTCCGAATCTTGATTGGACTGCCCCAGATAATAGATCATGATCATGTCTGCCCCTTGATTGGAGGTGCTTCTGTCATTAGGCATTCGTCGTGCGAATTTCTATGTTGTTCAAACAAAAAGTCATATGCAAACAAAGTTATGTTAAAAATGCAAAGCTTATGTCTGTCTTGAAGATTTTGAAAATGCATTCTTTTCATAAAACAAGTGAATGTTTGTAAAACGTAATGTCAACTCAATATTTTATAGCAAGCCTTAAGGAGTCAGGATACCTTTCGTACAGTATGCTTTCGAACTAACCCATGCTTCAGCTAGGACTTTTGAGGGTTATAACGTGGCCTGGTTCACGGTTTAAGAAACAAAGGGTAAAGGCTCAAATTTTATTTGTACCCACCCGCTCTTCGTAATGTTCTTCAAACCTAAGCTCAGTTGATCGTGCGTTAGACCTTGTTTGAGTCTTTTGTCCTGATGTTCCAATGATGGTTCAGATATTGATGATTTATTCTGAATAGGCAGTCATTTTTTTGTTTTTGTTGAGGGTTTGTATGACCTCTTTCTTTTTGATTTCGCTATCCCTAAATTTTGCCTGAACTGTTTCTTTTGTGATTACAGTCAGCGGGATGCCCCAGTTTTGTAAGTCTCCTTCATAGGTTTTGACTTATTGGGTTTTTATTTTTTGAGATATAATGACTGCCTATCCTTATGATTATTCGGAATCATCACTGTCTTCTTCTCCTTTTTTTGTAAGGACCTCTTTGGTGCCATTTGTTATGCAGTTGGATCAACCGAGAGAACTACCCTGCCCCAGGTTATGATAAAGGGTTTTAATTTTCGAAAAGAAAAACTCCTACTTCTTTGGCTCAGAGGGGTTGACGAGGGATTATCTTCCTTATAACTCCAGTGTTTAGGGATTGAAACAATGCATGTACCTCATCAGCGGGGTCTGTTCAAAAGCATACTGTAAATGTCATGGTATCGTTTTTGTCATCCTCCCTCAAGAGGCTTAGAATTATTAATCGAGCGTTGACCATCAGAAAAAAATATGAAAATAATTTGCATATAGTGAATACGAATATATTGCTTCAAAACAGACATATGCGATGCATTAATGAAATAACAACGTTTAACATGAGTAAATGTTTGAACAAAAGAAAATTACAACTTGAAAATCCTAATGAACAAAAGTCTTTTCATCTCAGGGCTTGTTACTTCAAATGGTGCCTCCTGTAGGGATGGTAGAAGCACTCGGCCTGACCATCTTGGGTGAACTCCACAGCTCCTTCATCAACCAGGTCCTGGATCTTGTTCTTCAAGGTCCAACAATCCTCTGTAGCATGCCCCGGGCTGTCGGAGTGATAAGCGCAGCGGGCATTGGGGTTATACCTTGAAGGTGTCCTGTTGGGATTCTTAGGAGGATCCCTGAGAGTTAACAACTTCAACCTCAACAGTTGTTGTAGAGCTTGAGGCAGTGACACGCTGAGCTTGGTGAATTGCCTCTTGGGCTTGTCTGCCTGAAGCTGGTGAGGTTATTGTTGAATCTGTGACACTAGAGCCATTTGAGGAGCTTTCCCCTTATCCTCTTGTCTCAAAGGTGGTTGAATGATGACTGGCCCTCCACCCTTAGATGTTTGCCCCAGTTGGTTACCCCGAAGCAGTTGGTTGACGAGAACCCCGAGCTCTCCTTGTCTTTGAGCTAAACCTTGAATGGCAGTCACCTGCCCCAGCACCTGGGCTTTCACTATATCCATTTCAGTTTGCAGGTGTCTCAGCCGTTCATCCTCAGCACTGTTCCTGACCAAAGTCCCCATGAGAAGTGTCCTCAGCTCTTCCTGCCCCTTGGATAGATTCAGGAGGATTTCCCCGAACCGAGTCTCTTGAGCATGAAGGTCCTGGTTATCTTGTTGGGAAGTCATGGCTGAAATAAACAGCGAAGATGGTAAGTAACTTGTAACAAGGGTACCTGTAATGCAATGATATGTATGATATGCATGCAATGTTTTCAAGGACCTCGCGGGATAAACAAGAAACTTTGTTAGAATTGGAATCCGGTGACTTGATTGAAGGAACTTCAGGTTGTTGAGAGTCCTTCTTCAAGGGTCAAAGGCTCACCATATCCAATGGGTCATAGCCCCTGACTCAAGTCCTCAACCTGGCTAGGAGAAAATAAATCCCCTTTGCCCCTTGCTGGGCATTCTGGTTCATCATGACCTACATCACAAGCCCTTGAGATCCCTGAAATGGATTAGTCCTTATGCGGGATGTATGCAATGGTATGATGGCATGATGTTATGCTATGCGTGGAATAACGCAGGTAAACCCTGTTATAAGTCCAGATTGAGGACTATAAACAAAACCTGCAAGAAACTCAAGTGTCCGATAACAAGCATGCAAGTAGTCAAGTTTTAAGGCACACAAGTCACACAAGAGAGCCCTTTAGAGTTTAGGCCAGCATGGGGTCTAGGTATTACCCTCTTTCAGTTTGTTGGTTAAGACCTGTCCTATCAGAAGTAACCGGGTTCTTAGAGGATCCCAATATCACTGACTACCCTCAATCGGTCATAACTCCAGCATCGCAATCTTTTCTTGCAGCCAGAACCATCACGAGAGTTTAGCCTCAATGGGCGTAGCATACTGCTACTGTTCTATTGGCCAAGTTGTGTCTTTTAAGGTTCTAAGGTCTGTTGGTGCTTAATGACTCCTCAGAAGACCCATATTCTCCTCGTTGCAACACAAGGGATATCGGTACAGACCAAGGCGCCACACCAACATAGCCACTGCTTCACCCATGTCGGTCTACGCCGGACAGGTCCCTCATAGCTTATGCTACCTAAACAGGGTATCCCCAGATCCGGGTTAGGATCTATGTAACTCCGATGCAGCCCACAATTTAAAGCAAACAAGTCAAAACAATTGAAAACACAGTTATGAACTATCCTAAGGTACACCTCTCTTTAAGAGTATATCTTAATTCCCCAGTAGAGTCGCCAGTTCTGTGATCGGTGGATTTAGAACTGACCGTTTAACGCTGGTTCGCGAAATGTCGCGGAAGCAAGAGTCGCCACCGTCTTTTATTTTCTCCAACATGGAAAGGACAAAAGCACGGAAAAATTCCTTATTGAGATTAGTTCTCGGTTCGGGAGGTAGATTTATAGAAAGGGAAGGTGTTAGCACCCTTTCTATCCATGGTTATCCATGGGCTCTTAGATACTTGCTCATTTGTGTTTTCAAAAATGTTTGTTTTCTTTTCAAGGTGAGTGAGTTTGAAAAAGTTTCTTTGAAAGTTTCAGATCGACTCTCGTATCAGTCCTCAAGAGTGTTTGAAAAGTTGTTTTTGAAAGCTTTTTGCAAAGTGTCGGTGTGAAAAGAAATTTTTGATTTGTTTTGAATTAGAGCAAGTACCTACGAGTCATCTACCTACCCTAAGGAATTAGTCTGTGTAAATGTCCTTGGGGTAGTGTTATCCCACCATTGAGAGGCAGGTAGTACCACCGTTGGAGGTGTTCGGGTCAATTCGAGTTTAGGGACGGTGTGGTCACCAGAGTAACAGTAGGACACCTTAGAAGCTACCCCCATGCCATGTTCATGGACATGAGGACTTACTAAAATGTCCTATACTCGACGACCACGTTTCGAGGGGCAAGGCAACAGTGAGGCGTACCCTAAGAGTGGTGTGTGGATTGTGTGTCTTTTTCAGATAATATTTGTCTTGTCATGCATTTGGTGAGCTACGTTTTGATTTTATTTGGGCATACATTCTTTCATGTGTCTTAACAGTTTAAAGGTGCAGAAATTAAAATGCGGAAAAATAAAAGTCCTACGCTATTACAAGGCGCGGGTCCATACATCGCCAAATTAACAAAACCCGATTTTGAATAAAAGTGCGGAAAGTAAATGTCCTAATTATCTATTACAAGGCCTTGGGGCAAATACATTATATCCACAAAAGAAAATAAAAATAAATGCGAAAAGAAATTAGAATCGAGTGCGAGGGTGTTGGACCCTTTAAAGAAATTAACTTAAAATTACAAAGTAATTAATGATTAAGTAAAGAAAAGAACTTGTTTTTTATGTTTTTTTTTATTTATGAAATTAAAGAGAATTAATTGGAATTAAAAGTTAAATAAAAACCCTAGCTCTAAATTGTTTTTAATTTATTAAAGAAAAATGTTTAAGTTTGACCTAATTTAACCTAATTATTTAATGATAAGTTTATTTACAAAATAATTAATAATTAATAGTGAAAAGAGAAAAAGATTATTTATTAAGAAAAAGAATAAAAAATGCTAAAAGACCTGTTTTTATATTTTTTAATTATCTAAGAAAAAGTATTAAAGTTAAAAACCTAAAATTAAAACTAAATTGATTATTAAATTTATTTACAAAATAAAATATTAGTGAATTAAATAATAAACATATTTTATTTTTTAACTTTCTGATTTTTTTTGTATTTTTGTATTATGAAAATTAATTTAATAAAAAGAAATAATTAAGCATTAAAAGAATTAAAAGAAATCAAATAGAAAATAAAATCAACATAATGCAAACCATGGGAGGGGTATCTGCCCCAATTAGGAGGTATATGCAAGCAATTTGGCCCAAGAATTCCAGGCCCACGTTGACTTTCAGCGTTTGTGTGAGGAGTTGCTGACCAATGCATATGGTGATCTGTAAGTTCTGACCATTGGATTGGTTTCTGAAGACAGGTGGCAGGCACAAGCGTTGGGAGTTTGGTGGACCACTAGAAGGGAACTGTACCTGAACGCATTATAAGAAAAAATATAGGGAAATATGGGGGACCTGGGAATCGAACCCAGGTCCCAATGCTTGCATGACAACACACCTTCCACCCAGCCAAACGTGTTTGTTTGATATATAATGGACAATGAATAATAAGAGAGAGAAGGCAAGTATTAGTGGGACAATAAAAAAAAAGCGCCAACGTTTGAATCAGCCAATCACGTTTGAACACATAGGCTTCATCTTCCTTGCTTCTTCATTTTGCCTGAAATTACAGAGTAGATAGCGGGGGTTTTAAACCCCCACTAAATGGTACCTACAAAAATAGCGAATAGAGCATAGTGAAAAAGAAAAAGGGCGCGAGGTATGAGAATGAATCGTCTGGACATCCTGGTTTCAATGGTATAGGTCTCGTTGCCTAATTTTCCCTCATGAAGAAGTCCCTAATTTCAAGCTCCTGAAACCCTAGAAAATTTCCATGGCAACTTTGGATACAGGCGATATTAATTCAATTCAATGGCACCATTAGCTTCAGTATGATCATGTTAGTGTAAAACAATAATGAAAATGTATGAACAAGGCCTGGAAATCGAAACACGATTATTCAATATTTCAAGAAAAGTTTGATTTTGTTATACCGATTCCTTGAGTATGGAGGGTTGAATTTGATTGGAATGGCTTCCTGGATGTGTCAGGAGTGCAATGGAATAATTCTTTTGCTTTGAAACGTACTCTATGTGTGTTTTCAGTTTTGAAATTTTTGAGAGAAAAGTGCAAAAAGTTCTTTTAGTTTGGGCGCAGCTTCCTTCTTCTTATGCATTAGGTTTTCTTTGACTATGTATGAGGAATGATTTTAGGTCAAAAACAAAGCCCATGATCCATGTTTTAATGCCTTTCAATATTTGATTTTCAAGCATCTTTTTTCAATCTTTTCCATACCAATCTTATGCCAATCATTGAAGATTCTTTCCCCTTTGAGTGTGCACGAAATCTTGAGCTCATAAAGAGTGAATATGCTGTATAAAAAGATTTGGAAAACATGATTTGCTATTTTTGTCATATTTTATTTTAATTAAATGAATTAATAATAATAATAATTCAAATAATTAATCAAAAATGATAAAATAACTCCCTTGTATGTCAATGGGTCGTGCATAGCTTTTGGGTGATGATTCTTGGAAGAAATTGTGGCCCATTAGCAATTTTGAGGCATTTGAAGCAAAGTTGACTTTTCAAAATTCCCAAAAATTTCCCAACTTCCACAAGGCATATCTTGCTCAAATTTTAAGCTTTGATCATGTTCTTGGACATTTTGGAAAGGTCTTGAAGTCCTCTAACCAATGCCTTTGGTCCCATGTCATTTTGATTTACCAATCTCAAGTTATGGTCTTTGACTTAAAGTGCCTTTTTTTTTACTTTTGAAAATGACCTATAATGTTGAGATTAATAACTTTTTGTGAGAGCATTTCTTGGACTTGAAGTGTGCATAGGAGTTGTAGGAAATGTCATTCTCTTCAAAATGAGCTTTGGATGGAATTTTTCTGATAAACCATGTGGAAGTTATGCCCTAGTCAAGTTACAGTTGACTTTTTCAACTGTCCAAAAATAGAAACTTTTGCATCTTGAGACTTTTTGAGCCATGCCTTGAGAATCATGATCAAGAATTGATCAAATGATGTTTGTGGCTTCAAAATCAGATGTTGACCAAAAATTTTGACTTTTGACTGTCAAATGACCATTTTGCCCCTGCAGTTGACTGTTGAGCAATTAGGGTTTTTGACTGTGCAATCTTGAGCTGTGAGTCTTGAAACTTGGCATGTGGATGCTTGACAATGTTTATAGGCATGTGGGACTTGTTTGGACCCTTGGAAGCTTCAATTTCTTTGCCAGAACCAAAACCCTAATTTTTGGCTATTAGGAGGCAATTGGACTGTGCAACTCTTGGGAGATTTTGAAGCATGCTCTTTGCAAATCTTGAAGAATATGGGAGGGAAAATTTTGGGGTACAACACCAGGGCTAGACACCGATATCGTGGTTCACCGCCTCCCCACAAGAGAAGACTGCCCACCGATCAAATAAAAGGTCCGCCGGATGAGGCCTGACATGTCTGAGAAAATCAAGGCCGAAGTAATGAAGCAATTCAACACTGGCTTTCTGGATGTTACCTCCTATCCACAATGGGTTGCTAACATCGTGCCCGTACCTAAGAAGGACGGAAAAGTCAGAATGTGTGTAGACTATCGGAATTTAAACAGGGCTAGCCCTAAAGATGATTTTTCGTTGCCACATATCGACATCTTGGTTGACAACACAGCTCAGCACAAGGTGTTTTCATTCATGGACAGATTCTCGGGATATAACCAAATCAAAATGGCCCCCGAGGACATGGAGAAAACAACCTTTATTACACAATGGGGTACCTTCTGCTACAAAGTGATGCCGTTCGGACTGAAGAACGCAGGGGCAACCTATCAACGCGCCATGGTAGCTTTGTTTCATGATATGATACATCATGAGATCGAAGTTTACGTAGACGACATGATAGCTCGATCACAAACAGAAGAAGAACACCTTAATCATTTGCAAAAGTTGTTTTCCAGGTTGAAAGAGTATAAACTCTGACTGAATCCAAGCAAGTGCACTTTTGGAGTTAGGTCTGGTAAACTCCTGGGATTTATTGTCAGCAACAAGGGCATTGAGGTTAATCCAGCTAAAGTAAAAGCTATACAAGAAATGCCTGCCCCCCCCGCACTGAAAAGGAGGTTAGAGGATTCTTGGGACGCTTGAACTATATCGCCAGGTTCATCTCTCACCTGACGTCTACCTGTGAGCCAATTTTCAAACTGTTGAAGAAAGATCAGGTAGTTGAATGGAACGATGATTGTCAAGTTGCTTTTAATAAGATCAAGGAGTACTTACTAGAACCTCCTATTCTAATGCCACCCGTCGAAGGAAGACCGTTGATCATGTATCTGACTGTTTTGGATAACTCAATGGGGTGCGTACTGGGCCAACATGACGAGTCTGGCCGAAAAGAGCATGCCATTTATTACCTTAGCAAAAAGTTCACCGACTGTGAGACTCACTACTCATTGCTCGAGAAAACTTGTTGCGCTTTGGTATGGGCTGCTTGCCGACTAAGGCAGTATATGTTGACTCATACCACTTTGCTGATTTCCAAGATGGATCCGATCAAGTATATCTTCGAGAAGCCTGCTTTATTTGGAAGAATTGCTAGATGGCAAATGATCCTGACAGAATATGACATCCAGTATACTACCCAAAAAGCTATAAAGGGGAGTGTACTAGCTTACCATCTAGCTATCAAGCCGTCGAAGATTATCAGTCTATGAGATTCGACTTCCCTGACGAGGACATCATGACTTTGGACAAAATCGAAGGTAATGGACCATATGACGGACCTGAACAAGGATCCCGATGGACCCTGTACTTTGATGGTGCTTCAAATGCATTTGGCAATGGTATCGGTGCGGTACTCATTTCTCCAGAGGGTTGTCATACACCCTTCACTGCCCGACTTTGTTTCAGCTGTACCAACAACATGGTCGAATATGAAGCTTGCATCTTTGGTCTCAAGGATGCTATAGACCTGGGGATCAAATCTTTGGTCGTATTTGGGGACTCGGCTTTGGTTATCAGTCAAGTCAAAGGAGAGTGGGACACCAAACATCCTAATCTTATCCCATACAAAGAACATGTCCTGACATTGTTGCCTCAGTTCGAGCAGATTACTTTCGAGCACTTCCCGCGAGAAGAAAATCAGCTAGCAGATGCTCAGTCTACAATGTCTTCCATGTTTAAACTCAACTGGGATAACGAGGCTCCCCAAATTACCATCGAGCGAATGGACGAACCTGCGCACTGTCATGAGATTAATACCGAAGAAGTAGTGGAACAACTCTGGTTTCATGAAATCAAAAGGTATCTCCAGACTAGAGAATACCCTGAAGGAGCTTCCGTCAATGACAAAAAGTTCTTAAGGAGATTTGCTGCCAAGTTCTTCCTAAGCAATGGCATCCTTTATAAGCGCAGCCATGATTGTGTTCTACTTCGTTATGTGGACAAAGCTGAAGCAGGGTTGATCATGACTGAAGTACACAATGGTACATTTGGCACCCATTTGAGCAGACATACGATGGCTAAGAAGATTCTAAGGGTTGGCTACTACTGGTCTACCATAGAAGCTGATTGTCACCAACATTCCCGTACTTGCCACAATTGCCAAGTCTATACTGACAAGGTACATATTCCTCATGTTCCTCTCAACATTCTGACAGCTCCTTAGCCATTCGCAATGTGGGGCATTGACATGATTGGAGAGATCAAGCCCATGGCGTCCAATGGACATCGCTTCATCTTGGTCGCTATTGATTATTTTACCAAGTGGGTCGAAGCAGCTTCCTTTGCCTCTGTTACAAAGAATGTGGTTACCCTTTTCATCAAGCAGAACCTCATATGCCGGTATGGTGTCCCCGACAGGATCATCACAGACAACGGTACAAATCTGAACAATACTATGATCACCGCTCTATGCGAACAGTTCAAGATTTATCATCACAATTCATCTCCTTATCGATCGAAGATGAACGATGTTGTTGAAGCCGCGAACAAAAATATCAACAAGATCATTCAAAAAATGACAGTTACCTACAAAGACTGGCATGAGATGTTACTGTTTTCTCTGCATGGATATCGTACCACAACACGTACTTCAACAGGGGCAACCCCATTTTCTTTGGTGTATGGCATGGAGGATGTCCTCCCCATGGAAGTTCAGATTCCTTCTTTAAGGATTATGAAGGACACCGGTTTGAGTGAAGACAATTGGATTCAGACCCGGCTTTATAACTCAATTTGATCGACGAGAAACGACTTATGGCTGTTTGTCATGGTCAGGCGTATCAAAAGCGCATGATCAAGGCTTTCAACAAGAAAGTCAAGCGCCAAGTATATCAAGTCGGAGATCTTGTAATCAAGCGGATCATCTTACCGCAAAGTGATCCCAGGGGCAAATGGACTCCTACTTACGAAGGACCATTTGTGATCAAGAGCATCTTTTCTGGTGGGGAAATGATTTTGACCACCATGGACGGCGACGACTTGCCGCACCCTGCAAACGCAAACATAGTCAAAAGATACTACGCATAAAACGACCCGATAAGTTGAAAACCCGAAAGGGCGACTTGGGCAAAAATGGGCATCCCGGTGAACCGAAAACCCGAAAGGGAGGTTCAGGCAAAAATTAGGGATAAAACAAAAAAATCTATACACCCGGCAAGTTGAAAACCCGAAAGGGCGACTTGGGTAAAAAAGGGTTTCCCGGTGGATCGAAAACCCGAAAGGGCGATTCAGGCAAAAGTTAGGGAATTAAAGCGTATGACTGTGTCTCGTCAGATCAATTTAAAGAAAAATATCTTCATCAACAAGCTCTGAGCTTCTGATCGACCTAGTCATTGGCGGACGAAGCAGTGAATGGACAAGATATTCAGAGTCGTGAAGGCTATAGCAGAATGGGAATCCCATGGAATTGTTACACATAGCCATCTTTCTTTTGTATAAAATTTTCCAATTTTTACGACAACATTCTCTTACTAGGGTGTCTGTCTCTTTTGTACAAAGATACTCACAAAAGTTAATACAAATACACTTCCAAGTGCAGAAATTTGCTTGCCTTTCTTTTCTTTTTTACACTTATGTTATATTTGAAAACGTCCAATGTTTTGTTAAATAGGCATATACATTTGAACATAATCACTACTTACAAATAAAACGAAATTGAAAAAAGATAGTTACTGATAGGTTGAAGGTGTAGGAAGATATCTTTATGCCATTTCAGAACAAATCCCCTACGATACATCATTCGGATCCTCAAAAAAGCTAAAAATTGGAATATATTTCCCCAGCGGAGTTAAACTTCAGGATCCTTAGCAAAGCAATTGCTTTCTAAAGCTTGATTCCCCAGCTGAGCTGAATTTCAAAATTCCCATCAAAGTCAAGTTTCAAGATCCCCAGTGGAGTCCAAAAACCCTGAAAATCCTATCCCCGGCGGAGCCAGAATAGTGAGCATTTCCCCACAGATTTATTTTCCAGCAAATTGAAGATCCTCAGTCTCATTTCTCCAGCAGAAGTCTCCCAGGTTTTAACTCCCCAGTAGAGATTTTCAGAGTTTCCCTTGTTCTCCAAGCAGTCAGCCAAGGCTTCTCATCTTCAACAATCAAAGATTTTTGAATCCTCAGCATCAGGCAAGGATTTATTTTCCCCGACAGCAGTCAAAGAATTTATTATCTTCGGCTATCTAGATTTTATTTTCCTCAACAAGACGGCTACTCAGCTTACAGGCATAACCATTACATTCATATATCATAAACATTGATGAAATACAGTTCGTTGCATCATACATATCATGCAGCATAACTTTGTGTTCTAGCTAACGTTTTATCCGTTTCAGGATAAGATTAAAAGGCTATCGTTAACAATTATTCAGATACAGTATGGATACACCCCAGATATGGCGATCATTCTATTACTCATTCGGAGTTTCAAGTCAAATACAGTACAGATACATCCCAGACACGGTGGTCATTCTACTACTTATCCAGACTTCAGCAATCCGATACAGACTAGATACGCTCCAGACACGGCGACCATTCTATCTCTCATTTAGATTCAATTATCAACTTCAAAGTTCAGATATGCTCCAGACACGGATGCCATTCTGACCCTTACACCAGCGGTTTGATTCCCTTAGTGCAGTCGCCATGGAAGTCATTTTGTCATTCATCCAGATCCCAGTTACAGTCCAGATACACTCCAGACACGGAAGTTATTCTACTACTCATACAGATCTCAACTTCAGATACAGTCCAGATACGCTCCAGATGTGTTTTCCATTCTGTCACTCATTCAGAGTTTATCCCCAGCACACAGTTGCTCCATACACAGATATTTCTCTGTTACCCAGATACAATATAGATACACTCCAGACACGAAGGTCATTCTGATATTCATTCAACATTCAAACACAGTTACAACTCAGATATGCGCCAGACGTGGACGCCATTCTTTTGCTCATACAAACTCAGTCTCCAGATACAGTTCAAGTGCATTCCAGACACGGATACCATTTTGATACTCATTCTTTTGGCCTACAGCATTGCAATTCAACAAAGGTTCTTGGATGGCATCTTTAAGCCCATCTCCAGCAAGATTCTGCCATCTCCAAATGGTATCTTTAAACCCATTCCCGCACATATGTTTTGACGAGTGCAAATTTACGGGCACTCTAGTGTCCAATCCTCTTTTACCTTCGAGTCGCGAAAGGCAAACTTGCCAATCTAACTCTTCAGGTTCAAGAAGATTGAACAGGGGCAACTGTTGTAGCCCAAAATTTGCCCTCCCATTTCATTAACACTTTCTCATCACAAGACTCTTGGAATTCAGGATCAAGCTAGGGTTTGCTCTGCTCAAGACCCCTCCTTGCACTGTTGACCCAAACTAGGGTTTGAATTTGCACAGGGATATTTTGACCTATAATACCCAAATTGACTTTCATGCTTCATGTTGGGTTCACAAGTTTGCCCATACCAAGTTTCAAGCCTTGATTCAAATCTTTGCCCAGGCTATTGGACAGTTGACCTAGAAATCAGTTGTATTGGGGAAAAAAAGTCAATTGTGGCCAATTGACAGTCAAACCTCATGAAATTTGACCCACATCAACATTATGAATTCATATGAACCATTTGATCAAGTTTGGATCACAATTCCACAAGAAATTTGATCAGATCACCAAAAGGGCAAAATGGTCATTTTTAGGGTTTTGACTGCACAAAGGCAATTTTTGACTGTTTGTTCTAACCATTGGCAAATCAAGCTCAAATATGGACTCAAGGACTCAATTACATTGTCTTGACCCATTCAACAAGTTCAAAAGATATCAAATGCATAGGATGGACAGATGAATTTTTCATTTAACTGATCAAAATTTGATTGTATATTGAAAAGTCAAACTTTGACTTTTTGGTCAAAATCAAGTGCCAAGGGTCATTTTTCATCAAGACATGTCAAATTATGAAACTTGTTCATCAAGAAACCCAAAAATGCAAATTAGGGTTTAAAATGGAAAATTTTCATAACTTAGAAATTTTCTAAGTTATGAAATTTTCTTATTTTTTCCTAACTTTGTCCCACTTTTTCACCAAGATACAAATGGATTCAAACAAAACTTGCAACATGAAAGTTGTATTCCATCATAAATCCTACAACTTTGATTCACAAAGTTTTCTCAAAAGAAGCTTGTATCTCAAGTTATGATTTTTGGAACAAGGGTGCCTAAAACTTTTAACTTAGAGAAAATTTGCCCTAATTTAGGCAGGATTTTGACCCATCTTCTTGGCCATTTTTCACATAGTTCCACTTGGAGTTTCAAGTTGCATTACAAAAAGGGATTATAGTACATGTTCCAAGCTTTACAAATTGTCCAAGAACTCCTCAAACACCCATGTGGTTAGAGAGAATAGAATGCTTGAAGTTGGAAAAAACTCACTTTTGTCCATGGCCAATACATGTTCATAACAACTTGCAATTATGATCTAGCTAGCTTGGTTCAACATTACAGGTCTCAAAACCAATTTGAACTCCATAATTTAATGCAAATCCATCAGTCTAAGCCTTTGTTTTGTTCACTTGGACATTATACACAAGATTAAGCCTTAAGTAGAAAAAGGCAAATTACCATTTTTGCCTAATTTTTCTTTATGTCAAAACCAAATCCTTGAAGCATGGGGGCCAGATCTTTGAGGAAAGATCAAGTCCACTAATTCCAGTAACCAAGAACAAAAGTTGCAGCATGATAGGAGGGCTGATACAGGGCTATAACATTATTTCCATTCTCTTGCTTCAAGTAGAAGAAAAGTGGCAAAACATAAGCAAGCTCTCATATTTGTTAACACAAGCTTACAAGAACTTTATGAACAAGTTCCATATCTCTCAGCAAGCCTAAAGCACGACCCTTTCATCACTCATACCTCCTGATACTCAGAACCATTGTTTTTCTGCAAAACAGGGCAGGTTCTGCATTTTGCAAGCCACAACAAAATTCCATCGTGCGTTTTGTCCCAAGATAGTCCCAACACCTTCCAATCAACTCACATGAACTATCCCAGGCCCCCATTGCAAGCTGTAACACCTCTAACTCACTTTGCCATTTTCATTTCAAAGCTCTGCAGGTTGAGTTCTACAGCACGATTCAAGTTGTTTCAAAGCAAGCCAAACATTGGAGAAGCTTCCTTGGACCTCAGGCAAGCTCAACAGAAGCTCAAACCCCATTGAAGGTTGCTACATTGTCCAGCTCGAAGTCAACTGAAACAGGTATTTCATGGACTTCTATCTCCCTATCTATGAATGGTTAGGCTTAGGTTTGTGAATGAAATATGTTGTACTCATAGCCCTGAAGCCATACATATGCTTAGTTTTCATTTACATTAATCGTGCTGAGAGAATTTCACTCATGAACTTTCTGAAAAAACTAGGTTAAAAATTAGGGCCATAGAAATTCTCTCTGGTCTTTGAGAGTTAATCCAAGTTTTTTATATGGTTAGATTTGTTATTTGATGCTCTACAAGTTTTACGTTTTGAGTTTTGTCAAAAGATCAAAGAATCAGGAGATACAGGTTGGGGTAGCTAGCGCGCGTTTTTTCAAATTCTGTTGGACAGAGGAAGAAGATGAAGTAGCTGGGCTGGGCCTGGCTACTTCCTACTTTTGGCACCCCCATTTTCAGTTTCACACCCCCTGGCCCATTTTCTTATATTTTAATATTTTTGCATCTTTATTTTCTTTTCTGACTTTGATATTTTATTTTCAAATATAAAAAATGATCCAAAAGTATTTTTATAATTTTTTGCATTTATTTGGTATTTATTTTATTTATTTCCACCATAAAAATGTTTAAATACCTTATGTTATTTTGTTTAAATATAAAAATAATGTAAAAAATATGTTTATTTTCATTTTTATTTTTATACACATTTGAAAATATTTTCTTGAAATATATACATTTTTGTAAATAATTTATTTCAATTTTTTTTCCGCATTTAATATATTTAATGTATAAATATACTTATATATTTTATCTTATTAGATAATTAGGTCAAAAATACAAAAAATGTTACATTTTCATTTTTATTATTATTTTGGACCAAAAATGTCATTTTTACAATATACTTTTAATTTTTTATAAATTAGTATATTATTGCACATAATTAATAAATATTTTTTTTTACTTATTAAGAATTAGGGTTTCTTGCCCTAAATAGGAAAAATAATTAAAATTGATCTTCTTTATTTTACTTTTCACATTGAAAAATTACTTTTTACATACTAAAAACATTTTGGCATAATACATTTTATTTACATTTATTTATTGTATTTATTTCAATTATTGTACATTTAAATATTGTATCTTGTACATTCGATATGGTTGTAATAACTTAGAATTTATTTTCTTGTCAAATACTCCCAATTCAAATTTGTACCCCCTCCCTATATCATGTTGTAATAGTGTAGCATTTAAATTTCCGTACATTTAAAAGCTTTCAATTATGCCATGCTTAGACTTAGGGTTTGTATACAAATAAAATCAACAATTAGTTTGACCTAATCCAAGATAACATGCATGAAAAACAAACACAATACACACTTGCACCCCTAGGGTTTCATCCACTTGCTGCCTTCAAAAATGGGCCATGGTTGCATGTTGAGTACTTTGGCAAAACAAAAACAAACAAAAAGATCATAGTCCCTCGATGACGCTATTTGAGTTGCCTAAACAAAATGATCAAGTCCCTCAAGAAAATTGCCAAAGATACTTGACACAATTGCTATCATGGTCTATACAATGACCCGCGCCTGTGCCGTTAACATCCTAACACAAGGTTGTTCACCAAATGCAATGGTAAAACAACACTGTTAAAAGGGTTAAAAACATAAGAAAGATCTTTGAGTAAATAGGATAGATAGCTCTTAGTTACTTGATCAAGCTTGCAAAAACATCCTTGCTACTTTTCAAAACACACTCCACAACACAATTTCAAAACCCTACTTTCAAACATTGAAAACCTTTTAAAAGACAAAAACACCTTTGTATACATTCAAACAATAATCATTACAAAGGTTACCACGAAGATGGCCTCTTTTCAAAACATTTTCCAAAATCACGCACAAAGCACCATTTCAAACAATTGAAAAGCACCATTTCAAACAATAGAAATGCAAAGCAAGTGATCTAAGTAAGTAACTAAGAGCCCATGGATAACCATGGATAGAAAGGGTGCTAATACCTTCCCTTTCTATAATCTACTCCCCGAACCCAAGAAAACATCTCAAAGGTCTTTCCTGTGCTTTTTGACCTTTCCTTAGGATAAAATAAAAAGTCGGTGGCGACTCTTGCTAAACCGAAACATTTGCAAACACAAACACAAAATCCCAAGTCAGTTCTCCCACCATATCACACATTGCATATGTCTGTTTTAAATTAATTCATTCGTATTCACTATATTTAAACTGCTTTACTTTTTGTGATATTCAACTCTCGATCAAAAGCTCTGAGCCTTTAAAGGGAGGATGACAAAAATGATACCACAATCTCTACAGTATGCTTTTGAACAGACCCCGCTAACGATGTACAAGCATTGTTTCATATACTAAACAATGGAGTTATAAGGAATATAATCCCTAGTCAACCCCTTTGAGCCAAAGAAGTAGGAGTTTTTATTTTCACATAAATTAAAACCCTTAATTATAACCTGGGGCAGGGTAGTTTCTCAGTCAATTCAGACGCGTATTTAGTCGCAATTTTCTATTTCGAACACAATGAATGACATCGAAGACGTCCTTCCAAATCAAAAGATGGTAATGGTTCAGCATAATTATTAAAGTCGGCAGTCATTATCTCTCAAAATAAAAGCCCGCTAAGTCAAAACATATGAAGGAAAGTTAAGAAAAAACTGGGGTATCCCGCTGACTGTAATCATAAAAGAACCAGTTTAGGCAAAAGCAGGGATAATAAAAAAAGGTCTCTACAAATCCTCAACAAGAATAAGATTACAAAAATGAATTCCTCTTCAAAATAAACTTTCAGTATCTGAACCATCATCGGAACATCAAGGACAAGATGCCAGACTCAATTGGGATCTGAACGCACAATTAATTGAGCATATGATCGAAGAACATCACGAAGAACGGGTGGGTACAAATAAACTTTGAGCCTTTACCCTTTGTTTCTTAAACCATGAACCAGGCTAAGTTATAACCCTTAAAAGTCCTAGCTGAAGCATGGGTTAGTTTGAAAGCATATTGTTGTACCCCAAAATTTGCCCTCTCACTTATCAAGATTTTCCCCACAAGATCTCTTTAATTCAAGACTGGATTAGGGTTTGAGTTTGCACAAGGATTTTTGGAATATCATTGCTTCGTATGATTTTCAAGGGTCATTATGGACCCACAAGATTATTCATGTCAAGTCTCAAGCTTTGAATCACTTTTGAGCAGTCAATTGGACAGTTGGCCCAAAAATCAGCTGTATTGGAAAAAAAGTCAACCAGGGCCAATTTACAGTCAAACTTCATAATTTTTTATCCACATCAATATTCTAGACTCATATGTATCATTTGATCAAGTTTTGATCACAATTCCTCAAGAAATTTGATCAAATCATCAAAGGGGCAAAATGGTCAAAATTAGGGTTTTGACTGAGAAATGGCAATTTCTGATTTTTTGATCTAGAAAATGAACAATTGAGTTGAAGCGTGATTCCAAGGATTCAATTGCATCATCTTGATGTTGGTGTAAGCCCTAGAGGCCAATACTTTTGGTACTTGTATCGAATTATTTATTAATAATAAAAGGCATTTCTTTATTATGTTTTCCAAAATAATAAAGTCCCTAGAATGGTTTATTGGTTTAATGAAATGTTAAGTGTGACTTAATCATGAGATCCCATTAAACATAAGAAACTATTCTTAAAGTATCCGTAGTCAAGCTTTAATGTGAAGTGGGATAACATTAAAGCATTAAGATTATTATGAAGATAGATTGATGATCACATCTCATGGATCATAGATAAGGAGTTATCAAGTCTTGACATAGGTATGAATATTAGGAGTAATATTTATACTGGATTGACCCGTTATGAGAATACTACATAGAATGTTATGCAAAGTGTCATAAGTTATTCTCATGATGATAATGGTGTATACCACCCTTCGACCTGAAACCACTATGGACCCTAGATGTAGAGTCAAGTACTTTATTGCTGATCAAACGTCATCCGTAACTGGATGACTATAAAGATGGTTGATGGGTACTTCACAAAGCATGCTAAGGGACATGAGTGACCTAGATGGAATTTGCTCATCCTGCATAACAGGATAAATGTCTAAGGGCCCAATATTGAACTGGACAAGGATGACACAGTGTATGCCTTGTGTTCAATATAGACATGAGGGCAAAAGGGTAATTGTACAACACAAATATTATCACGGAAAAGGTTTGGTCATATCACATGACATTTTCGTGACTTGGGTAACAGTGATGTGTTGCTAGATACCGCTCACTGTTTATTATATTAAATGTGTAATTTAATATAATTGCCAACATCGCGAAAACCTACAGGGTCACACACATAAGGACAGGTTGATGAGAGATAGAATAAATAAGGAACACCGTAAGGTACGGTGCACTTAAGTGTAATACGAAAGTGGTAAGGTACCACGTGGATAAGTGATATATGGTACATCATAAGGTATGATGTCCATAAGCTTAATTGGGCTTTTAGCTTATAGCCTTAATTGGGCTTTTAGCTTGTAGCCCACACGAGTGATTCTATAAATAGATCCCTTGTGATGAAGTTTTTTCACTTGATGCATTTTCGTTTTTGACTCTCTCTCTCACTCAAGGTTTCCGTTCGTGATCAGCTAGCACTGTGACCGGAAGCGATCTGTTCGTGTGGACTGAGTAGAGGCGTTGTTCTTCATCAACGCTCGTGATCACGACATCAAAGGTCTGAATCGCCACAAGAGGTAAAACTTTCTATCACTGACCATGCTCATTCGTAAGGATCTCTAAAGGAAAATTTTATATTCCGCTGCGTTTTGATCGCAATTTTCCTTCACTTGACCTAATTATATGGTTCAAAACATTGCAAATCCATTGGATAGACAGATGAAATTTGTAGTCAACTGATTAAAGGTCAACTGTGTACTGAAAAGTCAAACTTCGACTCTTTGGTTAAATTCAAGTGCAAAAGATCATAATTCATCAAAACATGTCAAAATATGAAACTTATTCATCAAGAAATCAAAAAGTCAATATTTCATTTTGAAAAGTCAAAATTTCTAAACTTAGAAATTTTTCTGTGTTGGAAATTTCATGTTTTTTTCATAACTTTGAGCAAAATTTTCACCATGATGCAAGATGATTCAAGAGAAACTTCCAACATGAAATTTGTAGATCTCCATGATATCTACAACATTTCTTTACACAACTTCTCCTAAATATGCTTGTATTTCAAGTTATAAATTCATGAATTCATGACATTTTCATTTAACACTTAGAGAAATTTTCAACAGTTTTGGTCAGGTTTTTATCCCAACTTTTGGGCCAACTTTCATCAAATTACATTTTGATTTAACAAAAGTGGTCAACATGAAAGTTGTAGGGGAGGTTCCAATATTTCCAAAAAGTCCAAGAACTCATTGAGATCATTCTTGATCTGAGAGGATCGAAGAGATGAAGTTAGGGTTTCATTCTTGAATTACAAAGCAGAATTTGTGATGAACACTTGACTAAAATTCCAACCAAAGCTACAAGATCTCTCTTTTCAGGCTATGTTCTCTCCAAATCTATGCATAATCAAGCAATTACACAAACCCTAAGTGTATTACACAAGAATTTGAAGCTTTGTCCAAGTCTTGATACCATTTATGGTTAGAAATGCAAAAGCAACATTTCCATTTGCATAAAGCTTCACTTTTCCAACCACTCTCTTCTTTCAAAGCTTGAAATTTGTTCCAAAGATGACAGAAAAATCTCTCAACATCAGAAGCAATCCACAAGACCTGCAAAGCATGGCTAAATTCCTTAATTCACTCCTTTCTTCATCATGAAGCAACTTGTCTTTATGAATTTGAAAAAAAAGGCATAACAGGGGATTTTTTCAAAAAAAAGTCTGAGTTTCTCAAGTCTCAAACCTTCTCTATAAATAAAAGAAGCATTTGCAAGACAAAGGGGTTGAAAAAAGAAGTTAGAAAAGATAGAGAGAAAAAGCCATAAGTTTTATTGATAAACCCTCAAAATCTCATATTCACAAAAAGCCATAACAATCCATAAAACCCCCACTCTTGAGTTTTGAAGTCTAAACCTTTAAACCTCTCATACTTTGCAAGTTCCATCTAAAAACCATCCAAACATTTCATATCACACAGAGGTCGTTTAAGTAACCTTCAACAAAAAGGAAAGTCTAGCAGCCTGTTGGAGCTTCCTTAAGGTTCATACAACATCTTGAAGGGTATTTGGACTCAAAAATTAAAGTGCAGTTTCAAGGTAAGTCATCTTTACCTTGCCTTTTCCATACATCAGCTTTTCTGTTTATAGGATGTAGCAATCACTATTTTTGAAGTTAATCATTTATTTGTTGTTCATGTTATTTATTTATATGTTAAAAACTAACTGACGTATGCAAAGAATGGTGTTTAAGGCAGAAAAATGCAGTATGTATCAACACATATCCACATGTGTCGACCCATCTTAGTGAAAATACAGGGTATGAGTCGACACATGACCCTCATGCATCGACCCATACTGAGTTCAAGTCACAAAACAGAAGCTGGAAAGGCCTATGAGTCGACACATACGCATTTCGCGTTGATGCAAAAAGGTGTATCAGTCGATACATCCCATTATGGTTCGACTCATACTGAATAGATTTCACTTTACAGGGGCAAGGAGAAGCTATGTGTCGATGCATAGCAGCATGGGTCGACACATAGCCGTTCAAAAGTGCATTTTCCTTTATTTTACACTGTTTTCACATTCTTTTCATTATCATTCGATATGGTTGTAATATTTCAGTTTCTACTTCACCCACATTGCTAAATTGTACCCCCATTCCCCTAAAGTGATGTAATAGCTTAGATTTCACTTTCCGCCTTTTACTTGCTTTTCATATATTGCTAGTAAATAATATGTATGGCAAGATGAAATCAACAAATAGATGACTTTCCAAAAATAAGACAAAAAGCATGAAAATGACACACTTGCACACAAGCATCCTTAGGGTTTCTCCGCTTGGTTACCTTATACAAAAATAGCCATATTATGCATGAGAAGTATCTTGGTAAAACAAACAATTATAAGATCATAGTCCCTCGATGATGCTATTCAAAGTTGCCTTACAAAATTATCTTGGTCCCTCAAAAATGCTAAGATACTTCGCAATATTGCTAATCATGGTTATACGATGACCCGCGCTCGTTCCGTTAACATACAAAGATAGGGTTGCTTATCAAATCAATGGTAAGATAACAATGTCAAAGGAATAGAAAATGAACAAGAAAGACATTTGAGTAGGTAGTTTGCTCTTAATTACTTGCTCAATTTCAAACAAACATCCTTGCTATTTTCAAAACAAACACACACATTTCAAAAACATCTTACAAACATTGAAAACATTTTCAAAAATACAAACATCTTTGTATACATTCTTACGAACGAGAATCATTACAAAGATTGCCTAAACGAATGGCCTCTTTTACAAAATATTTTCAAAACCACATCAAACACAATTTCAAACAAACAAAAGCAAGTGATCTAGCAAGTAACTAAGAGCCCATGGAAAACCATGGATGAAAAGGGTGTTAATACCTTCCCTTTTCATAATCTACCCCCCGAACTCAAGAAAAAATCTCAAAGGTCTTTCCTGTGCTTTTTCACCTTTCCTTTTGGATAAAAGAAAAGTCGGTGGCGACTCTTGCTAACCGCAATATTTGCGATAAAACACAAAAACCTCAAGTCAATTCTCCCACCGTATCACACATACTGTTACAAAAGGTATCCTGACTCCTATAGGGTTCGCTACAAATCCTGAGTTGACATCACACTTTTACAAAATTTGTTTGTTTTACTAAAAAATGAATTTTTAAACTTCAAGACAGACATAAGCTTTGCATTCTTAAAATACCATTATTTGCATATGACTATTTGTTCAACAGTAGAGAAATTCGCACGATGGATATTCGATGAACATAAATCTTCTCAGTGGATAGAATCACCTCGGATGGAAAGACATTCCAGTGATAGGCCATTCATAATCAAGGGGCATAGCATGGTGTCCAACTGATCTGGGGCAGTCAAGTCAAGATTCAAGGAATCTCTCGAAAATGCCAAATAGCCAGGGGCAGAACTCCATCTGAATCACTTGGGGAATTGGACATGAATTCCAGTAACAAATCCTGTACGATCAAACAAACACCTTCTGGAAGTGTGACAACACTTACTACTAAGGACAGTGACAATTCTCTGCACCCGGTGAACATGGACATAGTCATAAAAGACTATGCATGAAAAAGACCCACTAGGTTGACAGGCCTAGGCAAAAATAAGGGCATCACGGCGAACCAAAAATAGTTCGGGCAAAAATTAGGGATGTATATAAAAATTATGCACCCGGAAAGTCGAAAACCTGAAAAGGCGGCTTGGGAAAAAAATGGTATCCCGGTGGACTGAAAACCCGAAAGGGCGATATAGGCAAAAGTTAGGGATTAAAACGTACGACTATGTCCCATCATCTTGTCACTTGTCTATTAGTAGAAGACTTCTTATCCTGATCAGCATTTACCAAGCACCCCATGAGTAGGGATGACACTCAAACCATCCATAAAGTCTCCACAGGTACTTTCTCTGACAGGCACAAGGGCAGAGATATTCTGAGACAAAGTCACCGCTACATATGACCCCGTGACACCTATGTTCCCCACAGAGTAGAAACAACCAAAGTTTTAACCTCTTCTTCCCCAAGCATGAATTACTTCCTCCAGCCAAGTTCCTTCAGAGAGCTGAAATCTGTGTTCCCCAGCCGAGCTTTATAACCTTAAACAGTTTATAAAACCTCCTCCCGGTTAGAGTTTGTTTCTCAGACTGCGGAAGTTCATTCCCTAACAGAGTTTATTTCTCTACATCGGCAAAATTTTCCAATAAAGCATATCCCTCCAGAGTTATTCTCAAGCAGAGTCAATACCCGACAGAACATCCTTAAACAGAAAGAGGAAATCCCCGGCAAATCATATCCATTCATCATCCCCATCAGAAATGAAGGATTCAACCTCCTTATACTCTCCAGCAGCAGTTAGGGATTTATTTTCCCAGATTGGGAAATATCGCAATAGCATTCCATGTTCATACATCGTGGCATGCACATACACATCGCATACAGCATAACCTCATTTATTTTGAGAACATCACCACAATGCATTTCATCCATCATGACATTGCATATGACTAACTCTCTGCCTTTTTCAGGGAAAAGATCAAATCAATAAACACCGTTGACTACTTATGTGACCTGGTAGTCTTCTCAAAAGCTACGTCTAACGAAGGGTTATTTCAGGATTTTCCTCAGAAAAATGTCCTCACAAGACCTTCTCTGGTTCAGTCAGATCGACACTAAGATCTCTCTGATTCCTATTCTAGTTGAAGATATTCCAAGCCTTTTGTCTGGTTCAGTTGAATCGATCCTAAGATTCTTATGATTTCCATTCCAGTCAAAGTTAATTAAAGACCTTCTCTGGTTCAGTCAGATCGACACTAAGATATCTCTGATTCCTATTCCAGTTGAAGATATTCCAAGACTTTTGTCTGGTTTAGTTGAATCAATCCTAAGATTCTTCTGATTTCCATTCCAGTCAAAGTTAATTCAAGACCTTCTCTGGTTCATTCAGATCGATAATAAGATCTCTCTGATTCCTATTCTAGTTGAAGATATTCCAAGACTTTTGTCTGGTTCAGTTGAATCATTCCTAAGATTCTTATGATTTCCATTCCAGTCAAAGTTAATTAAAGACCTTCTCTGGTTCAGTCGGATCGACACTAAGATCTCTCTGATTCCTATTCCAGTTGAGGATATTCCAAGCCTTTTCTCTGGTTCAGTTGAATCGATCATAAGATTCTTCTGATTTCCATTCCAGTTAAAGTTAATTAAAGACCTTTTATGGTTCAGTCAGATCGACACTAAGATCTATCTGATTCCTATTCCAGTTGAAGATATTCCAAGACTTTTTTCTAGTTCAGTTGAATCGATCCTAAGATTCTTCTGATTTCCATTCCAGTCAAAGTTAATTCAAGACCTTCTCTGGTTCAGTCAGATCGACACTAAGATCTCTCTGATTCCTATTCCAGATAAAGATATTCCAAGACTTTTGTCTGGTTCAGTTGAATCGATCTTAAGATTCTTCTGATTTCCATTCTAGTCAAAGTTAATTCAAGACCTTCTCTGGTTTAGTCAGATCGACACTAAGATCTCTCTGATTCTTATTCCAGTTGAAGATATTCCAAGACTTTTGTCTGGTTCAGTTGAATCGATCCTAAGATTCTTCTTATTTCCATTCCAGTCAAAGTTAATTAAAGACCTTATCTAGTTCAGTCATATCGACACTAAGATCTCTCTGATTCTTATTCCAGTTGAAGATATTCCAAGACTTTTGTCTGGTTCAGTTGAATCGATCCTAAGATTCTTCTGATTTCCATTCCAGTCAAAGTTAGTTAAAGACATTCTCTAGTTCAGCGAAATCAACACTAAGATCTCTCTGATTCCTATTCTAGTTGAAGATATTCCAAGACTTTTGTCTGGTTCAGTTGAATCGACCCTAAGATTTTTCTGATTTCCATTCCAGTCAAAGTTAATTAAAGACCTTCTCTGGTTCAGTCAGATCGACACTAAGATCTCTCTGATTCCTATTCCAGTTGAAGATATTCCAAGACTTTTGTCTGGTTCAGTTTAATTGATCCTAAGATTAGTCTAATTTCCATTCCATTCAAAGTTAATTAAATACCTTTCTCTGGTTCAGTTAAATCGACACTTAATATTTTTCTGATTTCTATTCCAGTTTAAGAAACTGCAAAGGATGGAGTACGACCAGATAACAGTTTAATCTCATTTCCCCAGTAAGTCGTTGTGAAGCCCGAAATACGACCGGATAGCAGTCGACCTTATTATCATCAGTAATTCACTTCCATCTCTTCAATCAAGAGATGAATCCCCAGCAGAGTAATGGACAACGGAAGCTCCTAAACTCTAATTCCCAAACAGAGATCAACATTCCTCAGCGGAGTCCTCCTTAACAACAAGAATAGGAATTCCCACAAAGGAATATCTCATGAAATCAACATTGTTCTAGATGGCATCTCTGAGCCCATATCCGACGACTCTCCGTCACATTCTCTAGATGGCATCTCTAAGCTCATCTTCGACGACTCTCCTTCATATCTCCTTGGATGGCATCTTTAAGCCCGTCTCCGACACTCTTCTGTCATCTTTTACAATGGCATCTATAAGCCCATTCCTGATATTATTCACCAACGGTCTCACTATGGACGAGTGCAAATTTCTGGGCACTCTAGTGTTCAATCATCTTCCACCTTCAGATCACGAAAGGCAAACAAGCCAATCTAAATCTTCAGGTTTAAGAAGATTGAACATGGGAAGTTGTTGTACCCCAAAATTTTCCCTCCCATTTTCACACAAGACATACTCCTAGAGGTTCACAATTGCTCAAGGTTGACCAAGAATTGACCAGACAATTTTCCTCCTAAGGCAATGAACCCCCAACTAGGGTTTCAATTTTCATCAAGATGGATGAACTCCAAAGGTCTCAAATTCTTTCCATGGTCCTAATATGTCTTCAAGATCATCCATGTCAAGTTTCATGCATTGCTCAATAAGCTTGCTCAGTCAATTGCTCAAGTATTGGAAAATCAAATGTGCTAGGTCAAAAGTCAACTGTGGCCCATGAACAGTCAAACTTTAAGATTTTTGGTCAACATAAATTTTTTGAAGTGATAACCATCATTTGATCAAGGTTTGATCATGATTCCTCAAGAAATGCTCCTAATTCATCAAAAGTAAAAAATGGCAAATTAGGGTTTCTATAGGAAAAGTCAACCAAACTTTGGTGAATCATAACTTTCTCATACTTTATCATAAATTTTCCAACAAAAGCTTATTTTGAATAGAATCCAATTACCTACAACTTCTCTTCATCCCCCAAGATCAAGAAATGCACCATTTGAAATATATGAGCTCAAACATTACAGGTCATTTTCAAAAAGTCAACAAAAGCCACTTTTTGCCAAGACCTTTTACATCAAGATAACATCTTCAAATGCAAAATTGATCAAAAGAGGGATTGAAGTAGACATTTTGAGATTTAAAAAAAGTACAAGATCATCATAATGAGATGAAAATTGAGCAAGTTATGGCTTACCCAAGTTGGGAAAATTTTGGAAATTTCAAGATTGGTGCATTGAGCAAATTTGAATTTTTGGATCAATGGCCTAACTTTTTAAGATTCAAATATCTTCCTAAGGTCATAGAGGACCTCTAATCTTATTTTGGCATGGTATTATATTTTCTACCTATTTTTTACATATTTATTTTAATTTATTTCAAGTAAATATAAAATAAATGGTATAAAATATTTGGAGATGGGCTTAGGCGTGTGGGCTAGTGTTTTGGCTTGCTTAGAGGCCCAAGGATTCGTGCAAACCTGACCAGATGCATTGAACATGAAAAATGGCATGAAATATCAAATTTTGTAACTTTTCAAAATGGTGATAATGGCTTTAAACCATGGCTTTATGGGATTGATTCTCTCTTCATTATATTGTCCCTTTCTTCTATGCTATAAGTACACCCCTTTGGTAAGCCAAACACACACATATGCACTACATAAAAGCTCTACCGAACTTGTAAAAAAATCATCCAAATCGTGAAAATCAAAACAAACTTTCCCAGCCACTTTCAGTCCCAGTCCATTTCCTAAACGTGTTCCTGAGGTTGCCAGGGTTTGTTTCCCACCATCACTCAAGCAAAAACACGTCCAAAACTCGCCTAGACCGGTCACTGTTTCTTGGTAAATTTTTGAATTTCTATCTCTTAATTTATACGTTATTGAATGTTTTGATGTTTTACTTCATGTTCAGGACCTTCATTAGGACAAGATAGATGCTTCACATGAGAGGTTTGGAGCTTAGAATGCCATATGCCATTGTTAGGGCATCCATGGCTGCCAAGGTCCAAACTCTTAATCCAAGAGTTTTTAGGCTAATCCAAGGACAGATTTGAAATCAGCGCATGATTTTATGAAGGATAGGGTTTTTGCTTTTTCTTTAGTTTGCTTATTTTGCAGGATCACGTTTTGAGTTGGCCAGAGATGGTGACCAGAGTGTTGACTCCGGCACCCTAGACTTGTTGACTTCAGCGTGAAGTGTGTCAAATCCCTATTGTCCAGTCAAGGTAGCGCGTGTTTTTTTGAATTTTCAAATAATTGCGTTAGTTTTATAATATAATGTTATTGTTTATTTTATGTAAATGAATGATGTAGCAGCACAACTGGAAAAGGCATATGTATGTGAAGGGAGGGACCTGGGTTCGAATCCCAGGTCCAACATTTTCCATTTTTCTAATATTCCATACAAGATCTAGCGTTACACATGGCCAGAAGTGTATCATGGACCATCAATCTGAGCCATCAGATCACCACTGGATCCAGATCCAGTGCCTCCACATGCAACTTCATGGTAGACTTACAAAGGCTAGCAACACAGGATCCAAAGCCAACCTGAGCTATCCACTGGGCCCAACATTTTTTTAAAAACAACACCCCCTTTCAGTTTTTTACACCCCAGGACCATTTGTCTTATTTTAGTATTTTTTTTATTTTTTTATTTTTACTTTCAATTATTTAATTAACCATAAAAATAAGAAAATATAACCAAAAAATATTAGATTAGTATTTTTTTAAAATTAAACTAATTTTGTAAATAATTTAGATAAATATTTTAACTTTTTCTTTAATTTAAAATAAAGTAGAACTTAGAATTTAATTAGATTTAATTATTTTTCTTTTCATAATAAAAAAACAAAAAAAACTTTGATTATTTTTCTTGATTAAAATTTTTTTAAATAGACTTTAGGATGTTAGTTTAATTATTTTTCTTAATTAAAACAAAAAAAATCAAACAAATAAATTTTTTACTTAGACCCTTTCTTAGGTTGTTAGACGCTTCTTTATTTTGCGCGCGCATTTTATATTATATTGTAACTGCTTTTGGTTGTAATAGTTTAGGACTTAAAATTCTGCACTTTTAGTTCCGCACTTTACTTTTCACCCATTATTATGTATCTACACCAAAGCCTTGTAATAGCGTAGGAACCTTTATTTCTCGCTTTTTACTTTTTTTGTATGCTTGTATATAATTGCTAGTAAGTGGGAGTGCATGACAAGATTAATCAAATTAATCATAGATCACTAACTTCAAGATGATATAACTGAAAAAAACACTTCTCACACTTGCACCCTTAGGGTATTCCTCACTCGGTTGTCTCGAAAATGGTCATGTCCCTCGAATGTAGGGATATCTTAGCAAAGACCCTCGATATAAAAGTCATCATAAAAGATCATGGTCCCTAAACGTCCCTCGAGTTGCCTTTCGATAAATGATCTTGTCTCGCGTGGTTTCATATATGATGACAGTCCCTTTGAAATGCTAAGATATCCTTACATGTTGCCTTCAATGACCATAAGCGTCCCTTTCGATTGTCCCTCAACATCCAACGATAGGGCTACCTACTCACTAATAGTAGGATAACACTATCTAAAGGAAAGGAGGAAAAGAACGTCCCTTTTCGAGTAGGTAGATGACTCTTAAGTATTTGCTCAAAAAACAAATTTTCACACTTACACACTTTTCAAAAACTATTTTCAAAAATGCTTTATCACACTCTTAAGGACTGATACAAGAGTTATCATAAAGGAAATAAAAAACTTTCAAAACACACAAACACAAACAATTTTAAAAAATGAGCAAGTACCTAAGAGCCCGTGGAAAACCACGGATGGAAAGGGTGCTAACACCTTCCCTTTCCATAATCTACCCCCCTTACTCATAAAATCTCGAAAAAGATCTTTTTCTGTTCTTTTCACCCTTTCCTTTGTTGGATAAAAGAGAAGTCGGTGGAGACTCTTGCTTACCGCGACATTTGCGAATAAAAAACGTAAACCAATATTAAACAGTCGATTCTGACATAATAAGAAAGACCATATATTTATTTAATTTTTTTATTTTAATTTAATATGACTTTTGATTTATTTCTATCAACGATTGAGATTTGATGTAAGACTTTTAAACTTACACCTGGTGTCAACAGATCTTGACTATATATATATATATATATATATATATATATATATATATATATATATATATATATATATATATATATATATATATATATATATATATATATATATATATATATATATATATATATATATATATATATATATATATATATATAGTTCTAGCCTGGCCCAATGGTTAAGCATGACCCAATCCACTTATGCTTCCAAGATGACCCAATAACTTTGGCCCAATCAGTTAGGGCAAACATGAGACACATTTCCTCTCTTCCCCTCGGCGGGGGACGCATGGTCGATTGACACCTAGACCCAACGTGACCACTGCTGCCTTTAGCCGTACCTCTGCCCATATCAACAGATAATTTTTACTCTGCCCGTCACGCGTGCAACTGTATCCTTGCTCATGGCAACGACTAGTTCTGGGCATCTCAGTCCGCCATAGCAGCTAGTTTCGAGCATCTCCCCCGGGATGTCGAGCACGAGCTGCCCGCTCCTGGAAGTTACCTAGTTTTTTGGGTGTGATGTCTAGGCCCAAAAATCGGGACCAATGGCCAAATTCTAGGAGCATTATATAAACCCTCACATTTGTGAGGGTCAAATATCTAATATTCAAATCTAAAACTCTATATTCTCTCTTGTATCTCTTTGGACCCTTACTTACTTGAGAATCAGAGTGTCTTGCATGTACACCCCCTCCTCTCTGGCTCCAACCTTGCAAACGCATATATCAGCTCATTATAAGTTTTAGTCACCGGTAAGATCAGTGGCGCCGTCTGTGAGAAATTTTTTCTCCCCATCTTTCTTTCCCCGAAAACCAAAGATCAAAGCAGCATTTCAAGATTCAGATCATGGTTGGTCAAGATTATAGCCACCTCGCTGGAAAAATTATCTTCTCACCTACCCGTAAGATGGACACCAAGAGAGAAATTCCTTTTTCTCGAAAGTATTCCCTTGAAGAGAGACGATTGCACAACCTCTCCCTCCTCCGATGAAGCGGAGTAAAATGGAGTCCAGCTCTTGGAAACTAGCATATCCAAGAAATTCTAAGAAGAAGCACTAGCAACCTTCCACCCAGTTCCAATGTCGAACAACATCAATCCAGCTACGGCAGCCTTGACCACCACACTAAATCAGACCAACACTTTGATCCTCCAGTAGAATGATAGGATCAGGGCACTGGGAAAGGGACGTTGTTCAAGATCTCCTCTATGGAGATACCTACGACGTGGGTTTTACAGCCCATCACCACTACGACCCAGCCGTCACTCTACACCAGAAAATCCAGAGACATCGTTGATCAAGAAACACGATCCTACTCTTCCTCGTAAAGATCGCAGGTCCCCAACTACCAAGAAGACTAGAGGCGACAAACGATTAGAGGACCACCGTTTTCCTTCGCCCAAGCTAAAGGGCCGTCTGAGAAGCACATCTCCCCATCAAAATAACAGTCCTCAACAAGGAAGATACAATTACTCTCCACCCTCATCACTAGATCGAAGCGACATGGATGAGCCCCACGGCCCATTGCACGGGAAATCATGGAAACTCACCTCCCTGCCGGGTTGGAGAAACCCCCAAACCTGGGGACATACAACGGAACTACTGATCCAGACAAACACGTCGAGAATATTGATGCATTGCTCAATTACCGAGGCGTTAGGGGCACCATCAAGTGCCTACTATTCCCCACCATATTGTGAAAGGGGGCTGTGGTATGGTATAAAAGTCTCCCCAACGAGTCGATCACATCATGGAAGAATGTTGGAAGGCAATTCTCCAAGCACTTTACAACATCTCGCTGTCACCCTAAATCAGAGGCATCACGGGAATCCATCATTCAGGGAAAGGACGAGTCCCTCCGGGCGTACATAGAAAGATTCAATCATGAAGCCGTGTAAGTCTCCACGACTGACGGTATGAAAAAATATTTGCTCAAGCAAGGATTACGTCCTCGCATCGACTTTACTAAGGCAGTTGGCATAGAGACACCCGTAACCCTAAACGCCCTCCTCCTCAAGGCCCAGGCATACATCCAGTATGAAGAAAAAAAAAGCTGCCAACAACACACGAGACTCACGGCATCAGAAGAATACCAAAGTTTCAAAACATGATGACTCCTCAACATCTCATCAAGGAGTAGATAAAAGAAGAGATGACAAGCCCCACAAATCATGGGGATACAAAGGGCCTACTGGCCGGTTCCATGACTATACTCCCTTGACATCCTCAAGCGAGTGTATCCTAACTAAATGCATAGGCTCAGAGTTTCGTCAGGCCAGAGTCCACTTTCCCCAACAAACATTGTCCAAGCCCAACACAGATAAAACAAAATATTTTCGGTTCCACAAGAGCCACATGCATACCACTTAAGACTTCATCCATCTGAAGGATGCCATCGATATCCTCATCAGAGATGGACATCTCAAATAATACAAGAAAAAATAAGGCTCTCGCGAGGATGCTCCGGAATTTAAGAAGGTCGAGGAAGAGAAACCAACTACTGATGATGTCAACATGACAGTCACCATGAGCATTTCTCAATTGGATGATTTCTACATCCCTGATGATGTCGAGCACCCCCTCTGCTTCTCAACGCACGGTCCTTGGGAAACCTTCCCCTCCGCTATGGTCATATCTGGCAGGGGATTTAGTAAAGTCACCGCGGGCTCGATAAAAAGGAAGCTCGAGTAGCTGATCAACGTAAGCTCCAATAAGAGCTTCACCCTTGACAAGTTTCGAGGAAACTTTATCCCCGTCGCGTACTACTGTGAAGAGCTCCCTGATGGTTCTCCTAATTTGACCATCTCATTGCTCATAAGGGAACATACGACCAATTTTGATGTCTGGTAGATTCTGGTCGACCAGCAAAGCTCAATCGACATTATGTACTCTCAATTATTCTCTACCTTGCAGCTCGACGAGACACACCCGACACCTTACGTGGGATTAGACTTACAAGGTTTCAACAGCGCAGTCACCAAGCCACGGGGCTACGTCGAATTGATAGTCACCTTCAGGGAAATAGAGACGTCCAGATCTATTAAGGTCCAGTTCCTGGTGATCGAATGCCCATCTCTATATCATTGTATTCTAGGGAGGCTAACTCTGGCCGAGCTAATAGTCGTCCCCTCCATCGTACACCTAAAGAGAAGTACTACACTTTAAAAGGGCTCGTCGTCAGCCTCCATGGGGATATATAATCGGCAATGAGATGTTTCGAGGAAGCTTCAAAGGGGCTCAACTCCATTAGGGTACTACTCATAGCGGCCAGAAATTTCGCCTGACCCATCAGCTCTGAAGAACTAAAGTCGCTGCCCCACGTCGACACGATCGACCTCGAAAACCGTTTCACTAAAGAGGATATGCGTGATCAAAGGAAGAAAGAGAAAGATGTTCGGTTGAATGCAAAAAAAATCCTCAACACCATCAAGCAATAAGGAGCACGTCCATCCTCTACACTCGGTTCCAGATTGGGAGTTCAAGACCATTCCCCCCGTCAACGATCCCACCAAGGGAGTAAAAATCGGCACCGATCTCCCTAATCTGGCGAGGAAGTAGCTAAAGGCATGCCTGAGGGAGAATACAGATCTATTTGCATGGAGCGCCTCAGAGATGCTCGACTTGGATAATAGAAGTGGCGTGGCATGTGTTAGAACAAGATTGGTTCTGATCATATCTCAGAGTTTTGATGATAACAATAAAATATATTTTATATAATTGATACTCTGATGAGCATATTTATTTGTTTTAGATAATGTTGTGACTAAAGTATTTTCTTAGATGAAAATCATTTTGATGTGCTGAGCTGAAAAAAAATGAAGAAGTTCTTTGATGAAAGAACTATTTGTTTTAGCGCAAGTTCTGATGTTGACTCTGATAAGAAACTATTTTATGCATCTTCTAAAGCTTAACAAGTTTCCATGTAAACCATGTTCAGAAGTACTTTGAAAGCAAGCGCTGATAAGAAGAGTTGCAAGCATATTCTGAAGCAAGACGTGAAGCAACCATGTTCAGAAGTACTTTGAAAGAAAGCGCTGATAAGAAGATTTGCAAGCATGTTCTGAAGTAAGATGTGAAGCTAGTTCTGATAGAATAAAGAAGCTAACAAGTCTTGTCAAGTTTCAGGAAACATGCTCTGACAAAGTTCCGTTTGCTCATTTAATGCAAAGACGGCTACATGCACTCAAGTGTCTACGCTAGTTCATTGGAAAATGCAATACTGCAAGCAAACACGCAAACATTAATTGCTCTCCACTTTTGAAGGCAAAAACAGTCATTTTCTTCATGCTATAAATAGAAGATCATTTTGCAATCCAACAATCTAATGACGTGAAAATATTCCGCTGCTCACAATTATTTTACAAACACTTTGTACAAAACTAATCTTAGTGAAAAATCACAGTTTGTGATATAGCTTTCTAAGAAGCAATTTGTTTCACTATCTGTAAAGATTTAATTCTTGTAATTATTCCTTGAGAGACCAAGTTTGGTCAGATTTCTCAAGAAGGCTAGGACTAGTTTGAGTCTTAGTGGTGTTAGTCACTTGTAAGTTTACTTGTGCTTTGAATTTTTAGTCACAACAGTTTGGTTGTGTGATTGTAATCAGTTTGATTATAGTGAATTATGTCCTTGTTGAGAAAGGCGAAATCACCTTGGCGGGTGGACTGGAGTAGTTTGAGTTCAAACAAACTAGGATAAAAATAACTATGTCTTTCCATTATTGTTAAGCCTTTAAGTAAAAGAAAATTAGAAACTTATTCAACCCCCCCCCCCCCCCCCCTCCCTCTAAGTGTTTTCTCACCTTCAGCATGCCTTAAAGTTGTAGCCCAGCGTAGACACAAGTACTCTTTGGAGAAAATGGAGGCTGCCGAGTAAGCTATAAAAGACCTCCTAGAGGAAAATTTTATTTGTGAAGCCCAATACACAACCTGGCTATCTAATGTTGTACTTATAAAGAAATAGAATGAAAAATGGAGAATGTGTGTTGACTATACCAATCTTAATAGAGCTTGTCTCAAAGATGCTTATCCCTTGCTCAACATAGATAAATTAGTTGATAATTCTAATGGTTTTAAATTGTTGTCTTTTACAGATGCATACTCTGGATACAACTAGATCCATATGGAAAAAAGAAACAAAAAATACACGGCGTTCATGACTGATTCGGGAAACTATTACTACAATGTAATGCCATTCGGCTTGAAAAACGTCGGCGCCACATACTAAAGAATGATGAACAAAGTCTTCCGACGAGAGATTAGAGACATGCTCGAGGTCTATATGGACAATATGATCCTGAAGCCCCAAGAGGATTTCGACCATACGCTCCACTTAAAAAGGGTGTTCGACCAAGCGAGGAAATGCAAAATGCGATTCAATCTAGAGAAGTGCATCTTCGACGTACGAGCAGGAAAAATCCTCGGCTTCTACCTAACAGAACAAGGAATTAAAGGCAACCCTGACAAGTGTAGGGAATTCTCTGAGTTTCCAACACCAAATTCAAAAAAGTTATCCCAATCTTTGAACATGATGCTCACCTCGTTATTCCGCTTCGTGGCAAAATCTGCCTAGCACGCACTTCCCCTTTTCAAACTTATTCACAAAGAAGCATCATTTAAGTGGATCGAGGAGTGCGAACAAGCCCTCCTCCACCTCAAACGAGCAATCTCGAAGCCAATGGTCCTCTCTCGACCAGATAATGTAGAAATTCTCTACCTCTATCTTGCCGTCGCAGTTGAGGCCATTAGTGCGACTCTCATTCAGGAAACCCATGAGGGGCAAAAACCCATATACTTTACGAGTAAGGCCCAGAGCTCAGGTATCAGCAGATCTAAAAGGTGGCTATGGCCCTCATTAGTGAGACAAGAAGATTAAGGTACTACTTCTCAGCCCACACAATCTCCGTACAAACAGACCAGCCTGTAAAACAGCTGCTTAGACGTCCAAACATGAAGGACAAGATGCTTAAATGGTCATTAGAGTTATCTGAGTTCGACATCAAGTACGAGGGAAGAAAGGCCCTTAAAAAGCCTAAGTACTAACTGACTTTGTGGCAGAGATGACCTCGCCATCGCCCCCGATATATGGGGCATGCAAATGGACCATCTTCGTGGATGGAGCCTCCATTTCAACTGGAAGCGGAGCGGGCATCATCCTCAAGAACGAGGAAGGGATCCCGATTGAAGTCTCTCTCACTTTGTCATTCTTGAACTCCAATAATTAAGCAGAATACAAAGCTTTCCTCGCAAGACTATGTTTGACCGAAGACTTAGGAGCCGAAGAAGTGAAAATCTTCACAGACTCCCAGTTCGTCGCTTCTCAAGTACGGGGAGAATATCAAGTCAAGAATGATAACCTCTCTGAATACTTGACCCTAGTCCGGAAAATAATGACAAAGTTCGAATCTGTAGAGGTAAAATATGTTTCCCGCGAACACAACACCCGAGCAGATATTCTGTCAAAAATACATATAAGTTTAACAGCAGAGACTAAAACTATGTGCATAATAATTTTGTAAGGACTAAAACATGACATGTTTTTTTATAAGGATCAAAAATAAAATTTAATAATTTATAGAGACCAAAAATATATTTATATATATATATATATATATATATATATATATATATATATATATATATATATATATATATATATATATATATATATATATATATATATATATATATATATATATATATATATATATATATATATATATATATATATATATATATATATATATATATATATATATATATATATATATATATATAAAAGTCTCTCGAAAACCTATATAGATTTATGTAGAATTAATTAAAGAGTAATTCTAATCAATTATGAAATTTTTACACTTAATCAACTAAAGACTTCGTCCAATCAATTAGAGCAAGGTAATGACTTCTTAATCAATTAAAAAATATTGAACTACCTTGAAGATAATGAAAATTTTTGTAGTTATTATTAGATCTAGACATGTACTTAAAACAATGACTTCAATTAGATCATTAAAATTAGATATCAAAAACTCTTTTAGGATGGTAATATTAACATATCCACCATTTAATTATGGAATTTTTCTATAATCAATATTTATTATTCACTCCGTAAACTTTCTTATATCTTTGCTAATGGATGTCAATGCAATAATTTATAAGCACATACTTTTTTTTAAGTCTTAAGACTCTGTAATGATCCTAAATATATGACACATTTCTTGTTGGATGAACAATATAATATAACTGGTTGAATCTCTATACAATCACCATCAAAAACAACTATTTTCCTCTAAATATCTTCTTAAATGCAATTTTTCTCTCAATCATAATATATTTTAATGATTTATCAAGTTTCTAAAAGTAAAACATATGTGTTATAGGTGCTTCATTCCATATTATAATATTTATTAATTTCAGAGGTTCTGCAAGTTTAGATTCTTTCTCTATGCTAGAAATAGAAGATTCAATAGTTGAAACTGGAACTTTAAAATTTGAATGAGTTGTTTTTTCTCTTGATAATTGGTGTGAAATTAAAAGGTTCAATCACACCAAGAAATTTGATGCGTGGAGATTAAGTGTGGATCTATATGCTTTTAGGAATTGTCAAGGTGATCTAAGGTGGTGGAGTTTGTTGATAATGATTAACTATTTAGTTTTGATGATGACTACAACTAATATCAAAATATGTCTAGAGAAATATTTATTTGTTGAAGATATCTCAAGCGTTCGAAGATGCTCAAAATGTTTTACCTAGTTATCCTTTTTAATCAAGTTATCCTTTGAAGATGCTTTTGAAGATCACATCATCTCTTTGAAGTCAATGATGTGGTTAGCCGGTGGTTCTACAACACTTAGATGGTGATGATCAACATGAGGGTATCTTAAGCCTTATCAAGCTATAAGATTAAAGGTTCATGTGTGATGATAAAATCAAAGATAATGATGCTAAAACTTGAAGCTTCAGAATTGTGAAAGAGAGTAAGTGTGAACGTTCGTCTGGTCGTGTCTATCTTAGTGACAAGTGTCTTGTAATAATGATACTTTTGAAAATATCAAAAAACCACACACGCACACACACAACTTTTGAGAAACCTATCATATTTTATGAAGACCACTTGAAAATAATTCCAAGGCCTAACTAATTAATTAGGAGATTGTCTAATCAATTGGATGAATTTTTCCAATTGGATAATCTATTAGTCCTAATCACCTAATTGATTATTTTCTTTTGGTTGAGTCTAAAATTGATTGGGACAACCTCTTAATGATTGTTAACACTAAATATCAAAACATTTCATTTCAGGCTTGAACAATCGATTATTGGGAGTCAATAATTGATTATGGTATTCATTTCGCCCATGGATTGTTTCCAAATTTAAACCTCACACACACACACACATACACACACACATATAATATATATAGCCATAGTGCTTGGAGAGTTTTCTTATGTCTAAGTGAGGATTATTATTTTAGGTAAGCGCTTAATTATAATTTATTAAGAGTGTACTATCCTTTATTTAAAGTTGTTTGGTTGGGAGCTAATCTAGTAAAAGCTCTTGTTTGAATTGGAGAATTGTCTTAAGAAGTCTCCGTTTGATTCGCGAGTTTCACCAAGAAGAAAAATTCTCTTTTGATTCGTGAAGATTAACTATTAAAATCTCCATAAAGGCTATTCATCTTAGCCCTGTTAAAAGTTCTATCAGTTCAAAATTAACTTGTGTAAAATCTCATCTTGATTCTGGAGTTCAGCCTGGTGTAAAAGCTCAGTTAATTCGAGATTAACCCGTGTAAAATCACAAATCGGCTTGAGGCTAGTCTGTGTAAAACTCCAATTTGATTCAGATGATAGCTAACTCAAAATCTCATATTGGTTCGAAAGATATCCAATTTAAAACTCCATATTGGTTTGAGACCATTCCATAGAAAATCTATGTTTTGGTTTGGAGGACCACCATTTAAAACTCCATATTGATTAGACTTTAAACTTCATTTCCTTGTATAAAGTGTTTTTAAATTCTAATTTTCTAAAATATTTTATTTTCAATCAATATTTTTTAAACCTCCACAATTTATCTCCATCTTATATATGGAGTCACATTTGCCATTGATGCTTACATTTGTTAATAGAAGAATTAAGCCATTAATGAAATTAGTCTGTTTCGAAGGTTTCATACCTAATAACATTCATAAAACAATGACATTTTAAAGATCATTTGAAATATTCAGGACAATCTAGATATGCTCACAAATTAAAGCATAAAAAAACAGAAAATTATAAAATATAGATGAAATAAAGCTACTATAGAATTAACTCATAAATCCTTTGAATAATCAAACCTATTTAACATAAAAGGGGAATCGAACAAATTGAAGCGAAGCTAGAAGAGTAGTAGTAAATCGCAATGGATCATTACTCTTCTCCCGGAGGCACATGGACAATGATTCCAACCCCAAATTCCAATTCCCAAATCCAATCCCAATCCAATCAAGACCCAAACCTTTATCTTCAACAACAACAGCAACAATTTCTCCATCAACAACAACAACAGCAATCTTTTCAACAACCACAAACCCCCCAATCTCAATTCCAACTCCAGCAACAACAGCAACAGCAACAACAGCTTTATCAACAACAACGACTTCTACAACAACCACAACCACAACAACAACAACAACAACAACCCCAACAACCACAGCAACAACAGCAGCAGAATCTTCACCAATCACTCGCTTCTCACTTCCATCTCTTACATGTATGTAAACAAACCCCTTCAAAACCCTAATTTCAATTTATATTTTTTTTATTGTTTTTAATTAAGGTAAAATTAATTGATTGTTGTGGATGTAGTTGTTGGAGAATTTGGCTGAGGTTGTGGAACATGGAAACCCGGATCAGCAATCGGATGCATCGGTATATGTTTTTTCGTTCGCGATTTTTTTTTTTTTTTTGTTTTCATTGTAGGGTTGTTTATTTGAATACTGAATTGTGTTAGTTTTGTTTCATTTTGTTTGTTACAGATTGCTGAATTGAGTAACCATTTTGATAAGTGTCAGCAGCTGTTGAACTCAATCTCTGCTTCTATTAGCACCAAAGCCATGGTATTTCCATTTCTCGAACTTTCACCTTTTCATTGTGCTCTCCTTTTATATATATGTTTTGTGTGCTTGATCGTCGATATAATATGACAACGGTTAACAATTGGGTTGATAAAGTTCAATGTATATAGTAAGTTAGTAAGCGGTGTAATTTTGTTCCAAAGAGTAATTATTTAGAGTTGGCCTAAATCTTGACCCATTATTTTGTTATTAGTTAATGGTAACAATCACTCACCTGAGCCGAGACATGTGAGACGAGGTAGGTTTTGAAAGATGGAGAAAGGTACTTTCAAATTATCAAAAGCAACCTCTTTTGCAATCGATGCCCATGGGCCATCAATTCTGATTGTCGAAGGACTACACACTCTTGTTAGTGTGTGTTTGGGCTGAGGCCCTTTTCCACGTCAACATGGGGACGCAAAAAACTTGAATTGGAAGCTGATCCAGTCAGTGTTAATCTAGATTGTGAAATAGTCAATTTGTGATTTTGGGTATTGATTCAAAAGTTTTATTTTTATGAATGTATTTAGATTGGGTATTGATGATCTTATCGCCGAAAAATTAGGTTTTCCTGTGATTATGGCATCTGGTTGTGATACACTGAGATTAAATATTCTGGTTATGCTCTTTATAAAATCTTATACAATACCTCGTATTTGTTTTTGCAACATTATCTCTATGGACAGAATGCTCCGAAACACATGGTATATGACATTACCTTGATAATTAGAAAAGGGAAAGAATGTAACATATGATTTAAATGATGCAATGCATAGATAAAAAAAAATAAGGCCCTCATAAATTTCTGCATGTTAAGCTGGTTCTTTTTCTTGTAAACATACGAACAAGGAAGGTGATGTTAGAGGAGATCTTTTTTTTCTTTCAAAAACTGCCGCAGTCTGTGTTTTTTTCCTGCTTACGTGAGAGAAATCAAGATTAGGACCAACTCTGAAACCTTTTATGTGTGTGTGCACGTGTGTGTCTCTGTTCATTTCAAAAGCTTCACTCCTCAATAAAGCTTTTCCACTTCTGCATTTCTTCAAACCATTTGCCTTTTTCTTTAATTTTTCTTTAATAGGATGCTATTTGCATGATAAACAATAATTATTGATGTTATTATTAAAAAGAATGATCTGGCTGCTGTCATATTTCTCAATGTCCTCGAAATATTAAAAATCTGTGTTTTTTGCTAGAAGTTTGAAGCTGGGGTTCTTTGCCTGACTTGAGGGCTTTTTGGTTGTTTAATGCAGACCGTCGAGGGACAGAAGAAGAAGCTAGAGGAAAGCGAGCAATTGCTAAATCAGCGAAGGTCTGTACAAATTTTATTAGATATATCTCTGTTCAGTAAAGTTCGTATAACCTAAATACATGTTTTTTTTTCTATTTCAGAGATTTAATTGCCAATTACACAAAATCTGTGGAGGAGCTTGTCAAGTCTGAGCCATAAGAATCTATCCTTTTTTTTCAGCCTGGTAATAAACCTTAAATGAGATTTTATTTGTTAATAAACCCAGTTTTGCTTTATTAGTCCAATATTGAGCAATAATTGTTTTACAATGTAAATATTTGCACATATTTTGGAAGAGATGAGTTGACAAGTAATCTTGTATCAGAGACTTCGAAGCTACCGAATGAGATCAATCAATAAATAACATTGATTTCTCACTTTGAGAGATCCAGAGTCATTAAGTATGAGTTTTATATTTAAATTTTGGCATGGAGAAATCCCTCTTCCACTTTGTATAAAGGTCTTTTTGATTAAATTTCAAACCGCACGGGATGCAGAGCACACGTTCTCATTGAAATTGCAAGTAACATTTAAACTTCCTCCTAGGTTTGACCATAGGTTGCATATCTTGCTGGAGATACATATTTAAAATTCCCATAGTATTTTAAGACTATTTTTGTTCTATTATCTTTGACATTTGTCGTATTTTGTTAGATATTCTGCAATTTACTTATTTTGTTCTGGCTCTTAGATGTTGAGGCTGATATATACATGAAGCAATGTCAAAGTTCAAATAAGAGGCGAAACTTCCAACAGATAATCTTACAATTTTCTTCTTTCGGCCATACCGGAGTATTTAGAATCATGACACTGTGGAAAGTGTGAAATTTGGTAATCTGAAGAGATGTTATGTAACTGAAATATATATGTAAAAAATGTTACCATCTGTGCTTTACTTATGCCATTGATCTAAGGTTGAATTAAGACTTTTCAATTGTGATTTTGGAGTAAAATTTTCACGTAGATTGAATGAAAATGCCATTTCTGTAGATGAAAATGTCCCGCGGAGTTGATTTTAGTAAAATTTGATGTTGTTGCTAGACCAAAGAATAGATGATTGAAAGTGATCGTATTTGATCAGAAAGGATCGTCAATGGTCCACAAGCTTGAAATGAACGGTGGTTGGAAGTAAAGTGGGAGTACTTGCAAGTCACTCTGATGTCAAAATAAGATTCAGAACAAAATGCAAGTAATAAAAAGAGTGAAGAATGATGTACCTGACTCTCTAGTAAAAGAGGGTATTTATAGCCTCCAGCGTTGGGTCAAAGTTCTCATGTTAGGCTGATTATGCAGATCCACTATGGAGACGGTCAGGATCTACGTGTGTAGTGGAGACTAGCATGTGGTCTCTTTTCTGGATAAATTATTCCGAAATATTTGGAAGAAGCGGTATGTGTTGGCTCCTAAATTCGACACTCTTGTTTTATCAATGTCAACCATCAAAAGCTGAAAGATGCTTTCGACTGGCTAAGTCTGTCGAAGTGCCCGTCGAAAGATGGCAAAGTACTTAGAAGATATCTTCCAAGGAAGAAGGCTGGTTGCCTTCGACGTCGAAGGAGTTTCTCGTCGAAGATGTCTCTTGACGAAAGTGTTCGATGATTCAGAGTGGAGCAGTTTGAAATTCAAGCTTTTGGAGGGAAAACGGTTTCCAGCAGTTACCACGTGCAAACGTGCAAGGATCTGGAGCGTCGAGCATGGAGAACGTGCCAAGTGGATTGATCTCGAAGCAGTGTAACTGCCCGACGGTTACTTGGGATGTTTTAGTATAAATAGTAGTAGACATGTAGTTTCTCGCGTGTGTTCACAATTCTATACAAAGTCACTCATATAGATTCGAGTACCCAGCGTGTGAGAAAGAATTGTTGAGAAATGTATGTGTGAAACACCAATTTTATCAATTAAAGTCATTTACTTTTCCAGAAATTTACTTGTTTTCTCCTTTACATTCTTGTCGAACCTTTTACTTTAAAGCCTTGTTTATTTTACCAAGTCTTTCCTTTATGCAATTCATTTAAAGCCAATTTATTTAAAGCCTTATCCAATTCAATCAAACTTCAAAATCAACCTATGTCCTAGGATCAATCTGATCGATCCTGCGAGTAATCAAATAAGTAACCATTTGGAGGATCAGCGGTTGTTTACCAAAACCCAAGGTAAACAAATTGGCACACCTGGTGGGACTGTGTGTTGATTGTTGAAAATAATCTCATCTTTTCGAGTTGTATGTTATTGAGGAGTGGTAGAATATACACTAACGATAACAATACTGCCAGAAGAAGGGAAGAGATGGCGAATCCGCCAAACAATAACGAAATCCCACAAACGAGTGTGGGAGCAACGGTTAGTATGACCGTAAGTGAAGCGACAAATGTTGGTTCGACACCAGCAGTATCGGTCACAACCACGGGGCCAATACCTTCGTTAACAGGCCCCAGGATACCTTTGGGAACTCCCCCACCAAGGGGAAATTTAGGCACAAGGCCTTTGGTTCCCCCAGGATTTATTCCATTCTATGGTATGCCAACTTCTGAAGTGGCAAGCCTGACGAATGCTGCGTCCACTTTTTCAGACCCTTTTGTGAGTGCCTCTTCGCCACTCCAAGGCTCTGGAGTAGGCATGGCGAATAGAAATAGGACCCAACTCTTAGGAGGAACGTCCCAAGTAGCCCATGGCCTTACAAATGCCTCGACAGCAGTCTTGAGGCAACAGATGGACGAAAGCAACCATGATATGGTGCAAATGTTGGCACAAACTTTGAGTACAATGCTAAACCCTCTAATACAAAACACTACTCAATCGAATCAGCAAATGACAGCGCAAATGACGCGTTTGGCTGACTTCTTTGGAGTACCCCAACCTGTTCGACAACCCCAAAGGGCGCAAATAAGGGGAAATCAGGGGATATTTTTAGAGGAAGAAACCACCATTAACCAGGCTCAACAGCCTGTCGAAGAAAACCTTAGGGCACGATTGGAACAACCTGTCGAAGAACCTAGGGTAATAGCCCCAGAGGTAAGGTTAGTTAACAGAAACCAAAATGCTGACGAAGTGGTTCAGCATATCCAATACCAAAACATGGGTTTGGAAAACAATCTGGCAACCATGATCGAACGGATCATGACTCAGAATGGGATGAACATGGGCTTTCGAAGGCCCAACTTTACATCTCCATTGTCAGAATACGTGTTACAAACGGACTTACCTCCTAGATGCAAAGTCCCCAAATTTACTAAGTTCTCTAGGGACACGACAGAATCTACTGTCGAGCATGTGGCGAGATATTTGATCGAAGCAGGAGACATTTCGAATAACGAAAACCTAAGGATCAAGTACTTCCCAAGTTCTTTAACCAAGAACGCTTTTACTTGGTTTACAACTCTTCCCCCCAATTCGATCCATCATTGGACCCAGTTGGAAAGATTGTTCCATGAACAATTCTACATGGGGCAAACCAAGATAAGCCTGAAAGAACTGGCCAGTGTGAAGAGACGTTTCACCGAACCTATAGACGAATATCTAAATAGGTTTAGGTTGCTCAAGGCGAGATGTTTTACACAAGTGCCAGAACATGAGTTGGTCGAAATAGCCGCAGGCGGTTTAGATTATTCCATTAGGAAGAAGCTAGACACCCAATACCTAAGAGACATGGCCCAACTGGCCGATAGAGTTCGACAGGTAGAACGCCTCAAAGCTGAAAAAGCTAAGGCAACGAAAACTCACAAGAGAGAGAGAATAGCGTACGTTGAGATGGATGACGAAGATCTAGAATCCTTCGACGATACTTTAACTGTCGAAGAAGGAGAAGTCGATTTAGCAGAACTAAAACAAGGGCCACCATACTCTTGTAAACTGTTAGTCCCCTCAAATGGGAAAAATCCCATTGGTCCAGAAAGGACCAACGATAGGTTCCCAAAAAAGACTTATAGTTTTGACATCACAAAGTGTGATGAAATATTCGACTTGCTAGTTAAAGATGGCCAAATGATAGTACCCCCAGGGGTAAAAGTGCCTCCTCTTGATCAAAGAAAGAAGAGAGATTTTTGCAAATATCATAATTTTTTGGGCCATAAAACTTCTCAATGTTTTCTTTTCAGGAATCTTGTGCAAGACGCTATTGAGGAAGGGAGATTAAAGTTTGCAGACAAATCCCCCATGGCTATCGACTCCAATCCACTGAAGGCTGAAGCCCACTATGCTGAACCCTCTGAGGTGAACATGATAGAGGCAACCAGGATCCAGTCGAAGAAGCCAGGAATTACCATGGTCGAAGTCTCAAAGGACCACATCAACATGCCAATCTTTGGCAGTTTTTCTGGAAATTTATCCAGGAAGACAATTGAAGCTGTCCAGAAAGCGGTCGAAAACCCGAAGTCGGAGACTGCTGAAGCACAAAAAACTGGATCAAAGCCCAGTTCCCACTTGGCCACCGTTCAAGGCCAGGCGGAGAATCTGGAGATACAAATGAAGCAGTTAACTCTTGCTAACAAAGATACAATGAATATCAACATGGTCGAACTCTCTGACCCAAAAGCATCAGAAGAGGCCATGAGGCAAGAACAGGCTAATAAGACTGCTTTCCCTCGGGAAAATGAAAACTTGGCAGATTTTCTACAAAGATGCCAGAAAAAGAAATCAGAGGTGATGCTGTGTCCAAGATGCAGTTCGATCTTTGATAAAAAAGCTGCTGAGCACATTCAGGGCGTAAGAGCAGCGAATAAGAGAAGGGAGAATGCTGACCTTCGACATGATCCCAGAAGGGGTTCTAACCAAGACAAGAGGCCATTGACTTTTAGGCCTCCGACAAATGTGCCAGTAGACACTTGGTACAAAACCTCTGGCCGGAAAAGGCCAAGTGAGGAGAAATGGCATTCTTTCGATGTGCCAAGAGGTTCCTCTTTGACTCAAAAGAAAGAGCCTCAAGTTGCTGCACCTAAGGTTGCACAAGTGTCCAACAATTACAAGGGTAAAAATCCCATGTCTCGATCTCAATGGAGGAGATATCAAAGGAGACGAAAAGCTGAAAGGGAGGCTGCCAACGAACCTAAGGCAGAAACTAGTTCGAATGTCCCTCAAAGGAAACAAAGGAAGCCTCTAGAGAGAGAGCCAATTACCAACAGGCTAGTTTGGCCTAACCAAAGTGAAGTCGAAGACGAAGACGATGCTGAGTCTGATGATACTTTGGATATAATGGTGAATATAGTTTCAGTGCTGCCCAGAGAATTCAATCGACAGGTAGAAGTCGAAGCAAGTGACTGGGAAGTGGAACAAGAAATGGCCAAACATAGGCCAGTATGCTATTTTGTCATGGACAATGGCACTATTGAGGAACAAAATGGCTTCTTCGAGCCACCTACAGAGGCGATGAAAAATCACCTCAAGCCTTTATTCATAAGGGCTAAACTCGAAGAAACTACTGTGAATAAAATATTGGTCGATTGTGGGGCAACCATCAATATTATCCCTCACTCTATGCTAAGGAAAATTGGCAAAAGAGATGAGGACATTAAGCCTCACAACATGGTCCTGTCGAACTATGAGGGCGGCATAGGGACCACCATGGGAGTGATCCAGCTAGATATTAAAGTAGGGTCGATCCTTCGACCAACGATGTTCATGGTCATATCGGCCAAACCTAACTACAACCTTTTGTTGGGCCGTGAATGGATTCATGGTGTTGGCGCTGTGCCTTCATCGATGCACCAAAGGCTGCTGCTATGGCGTCCAGATGGGATGGTCGAAAACATAGAGGCAGATCAAAGCTACTACCTTGGCAAAGTGAATCACCTGGGTTTGGCAGATTTCGACAAGAACTTGGCTCACATAGGGCCATGTCCAACACCTGACTTCGACATGGCGCCAGCGCCAAACACTTTTTGTTCCCTATACCTGCATCCTGAGCATGGTTTCCAATGGGACAGAGAAGACTTGTCCCACATAGACTTCAGTGGGTTAACTGATATCCAACCAACTGGTTGGGGAAGTGAATTCAGTGATAATGACTGAGTCACAATCTTTGAAGCGAATTTCGGCTTATGTGGCCGAAACCAAGATGATAACGGCTCTCGAAGCCGAAGTAAAGTACATGGCCACACAGGCCAATGATCAACAATTATCTGCTGTAGGCCCAGGAAAGGATTTCGATCCAAAACCTCCTGATATCATGCCAGGAGAAATGCAGGAACAGAGGCTCGACGCCATCTATGACGATGAGCCTTTGGGCTTCGAAAAGGATCCCTTGGCGAACAACATTAAAATGTTAGCGCAAGACCCTTTAGAAGAAATCAACTTAGGCGAAGGATCAGAGAAAAGGCCAACTTACATCAGCGCCAAAATCGATCCAGAACTTAGGTTGGAAGTAATCCAATTGCTGAAAGAGTTTAAAGACTGTTTTGCATGGGATTATGACGAAATGCCTGGTCTCGACAGAGGATTGGTAGAACTTCAGTTGCCAATCAAACCTGGGAAGAAGCCAATCAAGCAAAATCCAAGGCGCTTCGCTCCAGAAATACTGTCGAAGATCAAAACGGAGGTCGAAAGACTTCTGAAATGCAAATTCATCCGTTTTACAAGGTATGTCGAATGGATTGCAAATATTGTGCCAGTAATTAAGAAAAATGGCACATTAAGGGTGTGCATAGATTTCAGAGATTTGAATGCTGCCACCCCCAAAGATGAATATCCTATGCCTGTGGCGGAAATGCTAGTCGATTCTGCCGCTGGTTATGAATACCTGAGTATGCTCGATGGTTATTCAGGATATAATCAAATATTCATTGCTGAAGAGGATGTGTCGAAAACAGCTTTTCGATGCCCTGGGGCCTTAGGCACTTACGAATGGGTAGTGATGCCTTTTGGCCTAAAGAACGCTGGGGCAACATACCAGCGAGCAATGAATACTATCTTCCATGATTTTATTAACACTTTTATGCAAGTATATATTGATGATATTGTTATAAAATCTGTTTCCAGGAAGAACCATATTGACCACCTTCGACAATCATTCGAAAGAATGAGAGAACATGGTCTGAAGATGAACCCTTTGAAGTGTGCGTTCTGTGTGAAAGCTGGAGATTTCTTGGGCTTCGTTGTCCACAAGAAAGGAATCGAAATCAACCAGAATAAGACGAAGGCAATTCTGGAAGCGAAAGCGCCATCGAATAAGAAGGAATTGCAATCTCTCTTAGGCAAGATAAATTTCTTAAGGAGGTTTATATCTAATCTAAGTGGGAAAGCTCAGGCCTTTTCACCCTTACTTCGACTGAATAAAGAGGGGTTCGAATGGGGGCAGGAGCAACAAGAAGCCTTCGACAAAATCAAAGGGTACCTCACTAAGCCACCTATTTTGGTGCCTCCTTGTAGCAATAGGAGTATGAGATTGTACATAGCTGCATCTGACAAAACTCTGGGAAGTATGTTAGCCCAAGAGGATGAGAATGGAGTCGAAAGACCCATTTACTATCTCAGTCGAGTTTTGAATGATGCAGAAACTAGATATAGCGAAGTTGAAAAATTGTGTCTATGTCTGTATTTTTCTTGTACAAAACTCAAGCAATATATAAAACCAGTTGATGTTTATGTTTCGTCTCATTTTGATGTTTTCAAATATATGTTGTCGAAACCTATCTTGCATAGTCGAATTGGCAAATGGGCATTAGCATTAACTGAATACTCCTTGACCTTTATGCCTCTTAAGGCAGTAAAAGGACAAGTGGTTGCAGATTTCATAGTCGACCACTCAATTCAAGTCGAGGATATTAATTATGTGGAGATAGAACCTTGGAAATTCTACTTCGATGGTTCCAGCCATAAAGATGGAACAGGGGTAGGAGTCTTGATCATTTCTCCAGATAAAATTCCAACAACATTCAAGTACAAAATATCAGGTTCTTGTTCGAACAATGAGGCTGAGTATGAAGCTCTAATTACTGGCCTTGAGATATTGTTGGAATTTGGGGCAACTCGAGTCGAAATAATGGGAGACTCAGAGTTAGTCATTAAGCAAGTCACAAAGGAATATAAATGCATAAGAGAGAATCTCATTATGTACTTTGTGATAGCAAATCGTTTATTGAAACAATTTGAAACGATCAATATTCGACACATACCCAGAGTCAAAAATCAAATAGCTAATGACCTGGCACAAATTGCATCTGGGTATAAGATTTCAAAAACGAAACTACAAAGAGCAATCGAAGTTCGAGAAAAGATAAAGGCAACTTGTCTATCACCATCAGACTTGGAATCGACGAGGCTAGGATATGCTGATCACAGTAACTTCGAGATTTCGTTCATTGATAATTTGTCAGAGCAAGATTGGAGGAAACCTATTGTGGACTATCTTCAAAATCCAGGAGCTTCGACAGAACGAAAAACAAAATACAGGGCGTTGAGTTTTGTACTCATGGGTAATGAGTTATTCAAGAAGACGCCTGAAGGGGTGTTGTTGAAATGTTTAAGTGAGACTGAAGCATACATAGCCCTTTCGACTACGCATGCTGGGGCATGTGGGGCTCACCAAGCAGGCCATAAGATGAAATGGTTGTTGTTTCGACAAGGACTATATTGGCCCACTATGCTGAAAGATTGTGTTGAGTTCGCCAAAGGTTGTCAAGAGTGTCAAGTTCATACAGGCATCCAACATGTACCAGCAAGCGAACTTCACTCGATAGTGAAGCCTTGGCCTTTTAGAGGATGGGCGTTAGACCTCATTGGAGTATCCAACCGGGATCATCAAGTGGCGCGAGTAAGCATCGCGAACGGCGATGTCAGAAGGTTCAGGAACCCTTTGTTTACCTGTAGAATTTACTACCGGAGCAGTGACGAAAACCTTGGGTTTAGCATGTTCAGTTGGTGCGTTAGCACTGGGAGCAATAGAACCAGATGCCATGGATTAGTGTTAAGTTTGAAATGAGGTTGAGGACGAAGTGAAAGAGGAAGAGTTTCTGCAAGGATAACAAGCTTGTATGAAAACAGAGAAGTTTGAAAGGCTAGATGGCGTAAAAAGTCCCACAATGGGGTACTTGCTGCTATTTATAGTAGTGGGGAAAAATCCCCAATAACGAGGACATTAAATGCCATTTAATGCTGCAGGAGTTAGTGGGACGCGTGGCATCCCCCTGTTGATTTAGCCGTTTCTGCAGAAATAGAGGGACGCAGCGTGCGTCCTCGTTTTTGGGAATGGTCATAATGACAAATTCTGAAATGACGTTTGGTACTGCACGCCGTACTGAAAGTGACGTCCTAGGTACGGAATAATGATGGTTTTCTTGGGATTGCCAATAGTTGGTAGAAAACAACAAAAAGTGCACAAGTTAATTTGTGACTAAGCATAAAAAGACAAGTGTCGAATGGCGTTTTCAAAGAATGCCTTTTTCTGTCAGAGTCGAAATAAGGCATTCTTGGGGGGCAATTTGTTGGCTCCTAAATTCGACACTCTTGTTTTATCAATGTCAACCATCAAAAGCTGAAAGATGCTTTCGACTGGCTAAGTCTGTCGAAGTGCCCGTCGAAAGATGGCAAAGTACTTAGAAGATATCTTCCAAGGAAGAAGGCTGGTTGCCTTCGACGTCGAAGGAGTTTCTCGTCGAAGATGTCTCTTGACGAAAGTGTTCGATGATTCAGAGTGGAGCAGTTTGAAATTCAAGCTTTTGGAGGGAAAACGGTTTCCAGCAGTTACCACGTGCAAACGTGCAAGGATCTGGAGCGTCGAGCATGGAGAACGTGCCAAGTGGATTGATCTCGAAGCAGTGTAACTGCCCGACGGTTACTTGGGATGTTTTAGTATAAATAGTAGTAGACATGTAGTTTCTCGCGTGTGTTCACAATTCTATACAAAGTCACTCATATAGATTCGAGTACCCAGCGTGTGAGAAAGAATTGTTGAGAAATGTATGTGTGAAACACCAATTTTATCAATTAAAGTCATTTACTTTTCCAGAAATTTACTTGCTTTCTCCTTTACATTCTTGTCGAACCTTTTACTTTAAAGCCTTGTTTATTTTACCAAGTCTTTCCTTTATGCAATTCATTTAAAGCCAATTTATTTAAAGCCTTATCCAATTCAATCAAACTTCAAAATCAACCTATGTCCTAGGATCAATCTGATCGATCCTGCGAGTAACCAAATAAGTAACCATTTGGAGGATCAGCGGTTGTTTACCAAAACCCAAGGTAAACAGTATGTTCGGGAGCAAAAGGACTCTGACATTCAGAGTGACAATGGTGAATCCTACGAGGAGATAGCGTCCTCGTCGGGCATGTTGACGTGATACTCCCGTCGGGCACATTGAGAGGAGGTGCCTGATAGGTACCCTTGGAAATGACTCGGTGCATGTACGTGTCAGGGAGGATGTCCTCGACACGACGTGAGGGAAGAGTCCTCCAAGGGTCATAATTGTGTGGGCCGCTGTATTGGGCCTTCTTCCTAGCAGAAGTGGATTGGGTCTTGCTCTGAGCGCATGTCCAGTCCAGAACAAGAGTCCCCAAGTCGTTGCTCCTAAGTAGAGGAGCTACAACTTAAGGTTAGCTCGTGTGTTGGAGAGCCAGTGGTGTCGAGGGTCTCTGACTTCCTTTGATTTTCTATCGTTAACCCGCACACGGGGGAACGATTGTTCGGGCATCGACTTTTAGTCTAGCGTATGCAGAGGGGAGAACGCGTTTGTCCAGATTAACAATCTTCTTTGCAGAAAGGAAATGATCGTCCAGATTAACAATCTTCCTCGTAGAAAGGAACTGATCGGTGGATGTCATGGTCGGGAGTATAGGTATGCTTAAGGGGGGGGGGGTTTCCTTGCCCGTCATCCGGGAGCCGAAGAGTCTCGGTCGGTGCTCTCTAATTGGGCCACGTGCTACAACATTTAATGTGAAATGATAGCCCAGGGAATATGAGCCATTATGAGCTACACGTATGGGCGGCGGAGGGATGAAACGCTGACACATCGCTCGATGTGTCGTTTCATCTCCCGTGGAAGCTTATAAATAGGATTCTAGGGCTCATATGCAAAGTTCCACACTTTGCTCTCATCCTCTTTCTCTCCGCTTTTGATTTCTTCCCAGCCGCAAGCGTCGCCGTGTCCACGGTCGCAAATTCCGTTCCACGTCGATCAAGTGCTCTTTTCTCTGATTACTCCTGTTTTTAGACGAATTTTCTGTATTTTGGGAGTTTTTCCCGTGAAGTTCATGTGTTTACGATGAATTTCACGCTTAGGGAATAATATTTCCCGCGAAATTCATGAAGTTCTTGGTGAAATCCCCGTTTTGGGGTTTTTTCTTTGGGAAACTGATGCGTTTCCCGTGAGATTCATGTATTTTGTTCGAATTTTTTGTTTGGGGATGATACCTCTCCGCAACACTCATGAACTCGCTCGTGAGACTCATCTGCTCCTCGCGGGATTCATGAGTGTGCGCGTGATAGTCATGGGCTTCCCCGGGGAATTCATGGGATTGCTCATGGCTTTCATGAGGTTCCCTGCTGAACGAGGGTTTATCGAGTGGTTTCGTCGAGCAATGATTTGGTTGTAGACACCCCCTCTTTCACTTGATTCGCGGTGGAAGGGTGAATTTGATTTGATCATCGAATTCACTGGTTTCCTCTGCTTTTCATGTGAGATGGTTGAACTAGTAGAGATTTCTGAAACAGTCGAGGTCGACGAGGTAAGTGAAGCAGACGAGGGTCTTCAGTTAGTTGACACCATTACCGACGGGGCATTGTTCTGGGTTGGGCCAGAGCCCCGGGGAATAACTTAGGTCTTCGGCACCACCCAGAGGGATGCATACACGGTTGTCGAATACAGAGGCGATCAAGAGGGTTTTCGGTGAAATTTCAAAATCTATCGCCTGACCGTGACGGCCAGAATATGCCCGTGTTTCCAGGAGGACAATTTTCCTATGTATGATATTATTTTCAAGGACTTGGGGCTTTGCCTTCCCTTCAGTGATTTTTAAATCGGAATCTTCAACCACCTGTCCCTAGCACCCTCCCAGTTACATCCGGATGCGATCGCCTTCATACGAGCATTCGAAATCGTACGTCGGTATCTTAAGATTAGAGCTACAATTCCTTTGTTCTTCTAGTGTTTTCATCTTCAGCGACAGTCCATACGGGGAAAGCATAACTGGGTCTCTTTTAAGCAATCTAAGAGGCTGTTTAAGATGTACATGAACTCCGCCCGCAATTTCAAGGACAAATGGTACCTTATTCAGTCTGTGTCTCAAGAGGCTGTCGATACGGTGTTCGACCCAGCCACTGTCGTTGACGAGCAAGGGGAGGTATGCTACGAAGAGGATGGGAACCCATAAGTAGGGATGATCTCAAAATTTCCTCTCCATTGGTGTCGATGAAGTTATAATAAAGGGCCGAATCATTACCTCACTGCTGGTCGGATGAGCGACGAAGATGAGGGGGCCTTTGTCGCTCTCAACAAATTTGTCAACAACTTCTTCCCCTCGAGGTGGGTGACGCGGGAGGGGATTGATGTCCTTGGTAATTATGGAGAACCCATCTACGAAGCTTTCCCGATCAATACTAAGAAGCTTGTCGAGTGTCGCACTTACGGGGACGTTGTGGCGCTCTTGGGTATATACCCGTGTGATTTGTTGTCTTTTGTTTTTAATCTGTTCGCGCATCCCATTCCAGCCGAACTAACTCGAGCTTTGTTGTTTTCTGCAGGTAACATGGAGGACCGTCGTGAACGTTTACTTAAATTGACTCATGACAGAAAGAGTAGCAAAAGGATTGTGAAGTCCACTCACTTTGCCCCCACCCCAGGCCATGCCAAAGATGTCTTCAGTACGCCATCTGGATCTCATGATGTCGTCCTACCCGAGCCTGCTCCGAGGAAGAAAAGGGGTCGTTCCGAAGATGAAGTTTTGGATCTGATAGAGGATGGCTCGACTGCTCGGGCCTTTGCTCTTCCTCCTTGTTTTGTTGAGAAGGATTTCTTTGAGGGATTTCCTCTGACCGTGTCTAACAAGGAGTCTGCCATCATCAGGCGACTCGACGAGGAGGGAAGGAGAAAGCATCTGGCCGCAAGCGTCGCCGGTGTAATGAAGGTCATAGAGATGACATTGGTCTTCTCGAGAGAGGGGGCCAGTTCCTCTGTTATGGTGGGCAAGTTGGAGTCGGAGAAGACAACTCTCTAGGACAAGGCGAAGAAACTGAAGGCTGTCCTCGAGGAGAGCTGTTATACCCTAATTTTTACCCCTAAGATCTCTCATTATATCATATTATCAATACACCAAGATCACGCATTAAGGTTGGTTTTGTCTTCCACTTCATCCTATCTTTAAGTTTGCTCTTGATGGATCACCAAACACCTTAAATTATGTATCTTGTACATGTGTTTTTTAGTTGGATTAACTTTTAACTAACATCAAAATATGTATATATGTTTCTTTGGATGTTCATATTATAGGTGATGCCACAACTGCATCCATTCCACCATCTAACCTAGGGTTTTGAGGGATGGTCCTCATTCAAATAGTTCTTCAATAGATTGCAAGAGCTTAAGCTTCAAGTCTATGTCTACAGTATCAAATTTTTTTGGTTCAAAGAGCTCTCTCACCTTATTTAGGTCAAGTTTTCCTCAAGGTTGGTGGTGATATTCATCAAGAAGATTCATAGGTTAATGTGTTTATTTCCATGCCTTCTTCAACAAGCTTCATTGAGACTTAAGCTCCACCATTGAGTGTGCTTCAAGACAACATCATTTCAAGGTCTATTGTGATCTATCATGCTCTATTTTTCAAAGATAGATTAAAAGATTCAAGGTTGACTCAACAAGTTTAACCTAATTGAACAAGTACTTGATTTAGTGATCATAAGTGCATAACTCTCTCAACTTCCAATATTTTGAGTTAGTTCTTTTTGCTATGGGTTCTTATCATCATCTACAACAACTTTTCTTCACATGACAAGATCCAATTGTGCAAGGAAAATCATCAAAAGTTGAAAAAGGGGTTCCAAGTCATTTTGACATTCTCTGAGTTAGGGTTTACTGATTTCCAAGGATCATATCTTGCTCATTTTTTGAGATTTTTGATTGATTCCAAAGCTATTATTCTCTTTAAACGGTTCTTAACAGATTATCTTCAAGGGTTTAAGGCCAATTTTGAATGGAAGATCCCTAATGGTTGAAGAAGACTACAAGTCCTTTGAAAAGGCTATCAAATTCTCTTGTGTGACTTCAAAGGATCATAACTTGGTCAATTTTTATCTCCTTGAGATTATTATTTTTCTACAATAATCTTTGGGAGGTCTATTACAACTTTGTTTCAATATGCAAAACTTGAAAATGCTTGAAAAGTTGTTAAAGAATTGAAAAGATTATATAGGTCTTATGTGAATTTCCCCAAATTTGTTCATCATCTTCCAAAGGCCATAACTCTTTCAATTTTTATGATTTTTGAGTGATCTCAATTCCACAATTCAATTGAAATGGTCTATTTCATTTCATCTTCAACGATCAAGATAAAATTTTGAGTGGAAGGGCATGTAACTTTGAAGAACATTATAAGTCATTTTGAGGTTCCATACTTAGAATTTTTCGAAGTGTCAAATACCCGTGTGTTTTTCCTGATTTCAAACTTAAATAAATTTTTGCTCAAGCATCCAAATTCTACCTTTCTTGGAACATTGTGTAGTTTGTTGTGAGATCTTTCTATTGCAAAAAGAATGATATCATAAAGTCTCCTACATTGTGTGCCCCATGCTCCTGAAGTTGTTTCTATGAAACTGAGTTTTTGCTTGAAGTCAGAATTTGATTTACATAATGTGGCTTCTAATGATTAAATTGTTGCACGTTTTTAACTTAAACATGTTTAACCAAGTTGCAAATCATAAGTAGAGCATTGACACGCAAACATTAGTTGAATTTTGAGCAAGTTCAAGTCACACTTTTCTCATTTTTGAGCTTCACTCAATTTCCCTCCAAAAATTCACTATTTCTTCCAATTCTTTTCACCATTTATTTTTCTATAAATAGATGATTATTCCTCACTCTTTTCCTCAAGCTTGGAAAGTCAGAGAAGCCGTGTGAAACTTCTTCAATCTCTCTCTTTTTTGAGTTTTTGATTTCTCATTTCCTTCACTTTTAACTCTTATTTCTTGATTGATTCTTCATCATTGAACTCTATTGAAACTGACAGAAGAAGAACCAAATCTTGAAGTGCTCTAAATCGTGCTAGCCAAATCAAGTTTCAGAGCAAAATTCTTAGACTTCATTCAGGTAGTTTAAGGCACCAAATCTTCTAACTCAAATTAATAAAATGGTCTATGATGTTCTTTGATGCTTGCTGATGGTTTAATTTTAATTATTTGATGCATTTGATGTATATGTTTTCGAATTCAAATTTCTCAAACTGCTCTGATTTTTTCCAAATCAACTAAGTTGTGATTTAAAGAAATATTTCGCGAGCATATAGTGGTGATCGTCTTGAAGAGACGCGTCTAATGGTACCACTATGAACGTGTCAATTTTCTATTTGAAGGATTCCATACCTGCCCTAGTTGCAGATGGCTGGAGGTTGAAGACGACCTACGTGTCGTTCTTCAACCAATGACACATATTCAATTGTTTTAGTTCTATTGGCCTGACATTTGGATGTGATATATGTGCGCGTTGATTTGGATTCATCGTACTCCATCACATAAGGGTTCTTGGATGTGCCAGCGTGTATAAATGAGTTTAGATCTAACGCGTCTCATTTTTGTTGTTTTATATTTTTTTCTTTTTTAAAAAACACTGATCTAGTGTGAAATTAAAAAGGACCATATCATGCACAACGCGCCAGATCCATCAGATATGCTTACTAACACGTTTTGACATTGATTCAATTGTCTATATTTTTTTAGCTTTATTTTTATTTTCTGATTTTTCTATTTAATTGTTTTAAACTTAAAAAATTCATTAAAAAAAATCATCTCAACTTCTAAAATTTTAAAAAAATTATCAAAAATACTTTTGATTTTTCTCGTTCTGATTTTTATATTTTCATAATATTATTTTTGTGATTTAGTATTTTTTATGATTTTTCAATTTATTTGACTTGTTTTAATTGTTTAAAAATACTTTTTGATCATTTTAAATTCTGAAAAAACTATGGAAGGATCCAATGACCTCTTGTCAAATATTGGTGACCTCATTTTATTTTTATTTTTGATTTTACTATTTTTCATAAATTTTGGTTTATTTTGCTTATTTCTTTATATTTTAAAAAATAATTTTTGACCTTAAAAAAATTTGTCAAGACTTGTTGAGTCGTGTTTGACCTTTGATATTTTTTTAGAATTTTAATTTTGTGTTCTAATACATGTTGTATATTTTATCAATTATTTCCTTTTTAAATAATGATTTTGGAAGATTCAATTTTAATGCGAAAATTTGGCAATAAATATTTTGACATATTTAGTTAAAAAATACTAATTATTGAAATTTCATTTATTTGAAAAAATAAAGCTAAAATTTTACTAAAATTATTTTTATAATTTTAATTATAGAATTGATAAATATATATTAATTTGTAATAGATAATTCTGTGTTAAATTATTAGTAAAAAATATATATTAAAATTTAATTTCATAATTATTTGTTAAATTATAAGTTAAATTCTATTTAAAGAAAAATATTATATATTTTAAAAATATACGTAAAAAAATTGAATTTTGATATATATATTTTTGATAGAATCTTTTAATAAAGAATGAAAGTTATCGTACAAATTCTTTATTATGTATATATTATTTTTTGTAAAAAGGTTTTTGTTGCAAATAAATTTATTAATTTTGTATCACAAAAAATAATAATAACATGATTTTATTGATGAGAAAAAAAATTATGTATTTTCGAAATTAAATTTTAATATGAAAATTTGGCCATAGAAAAGTTGAAATATTTAGTTATAAATGATAATTATTGAAATTTAACTTCTTTATTTGACAAAATAAAACTAAAATTTTACTTAAAACAATTTTTTATAATTTTTACTGTAAAATTGATAAATATATATTGATTTATAGTAGATAATTCTTTGTTAAATTTCTATTTAAAGAAAAAATATTATATATTTTAAAAATATATGTAAAAAAAAATAAATTTCGATATATATTCTTTCTGGTAGAATTTTTGAAGAAAGAATGAAAGAATTTTTTTTATTAATAATCATGTATTAAAAAAATATTTCGCAAATAACCGGGTTTCGGAAAAAATTACGCAAATAACCATGTTTCAGATGGCTCCACAAAGGAGGAGTCATCTCAATTGGCGCATGCACCTAGGGTTTTGCCCTAGGCGCCATCTCACTTGGCGCCTCCCTTGTCTTTTAGCCAAGTGAGATGGCGCATGCTCCTTAAAAATGAGTGGAGGCGCCATCTCACTTGGCGCCTAGGGCAAAACTAGGGTTTTTTTTGCTGTTTTATAAATAATTCGTCCGTTTCTTTGAAATTTCTCACACTTTCTCGCACTGTATTTTTATTTTGTACTCCCTTATTTACGTAATGACGTCGCCTATGATTTTTAGCAGAGATGGTTACGTTATATTCTCCGCCACGAAACCTGCGATGAAAATGAAATTCTGGCACATTCACTCCATGGAGCGTCTGAAGCGGGAGTTGATGCGGTGGCTAGATGGAGACATCACCGAGGGGGAAAAAATTCGAAGGATCCAGCGAAAACGAACAACAACCTCACATGCGACAGGAAGACCTAATGTGTGGTTGGAGGAAGTCAAAACAGACAGTGATGTAATGCTGATGATGCATGGGTCAGATGAAATTGTGTTAACAGTTGTAATTTCCTAGATTGAATATCGTTAATCATTGTTGTACGCGAAAACCCTAATGTAATTTCCTATATTGAATTTCTTAAATTGTGTTAACAGTTTTATTAACGGAAAACCCATAATGTTTACAACACAAATATTGAAAAGATTTATTGTATTACAAAATTTATGTGGTCGAGCCAGACGCCCGATTCAGACAGTTTTTGCGATTGTGTCTGACCTGACGGCATAAACCACACTTTCTTTCCAACCTGTCAAGATCGTCCATTTCTGTTGTGATGCGCCTGCTTTTGGGACGACCCTTCTTGTTCCTTCGCATTTGGTCATTGTGCCAAACTATATCGCCGTTGTATTCAGGCCAATAGTCCGGTTTTGCCACCAAAGGAAAGTTGTTGTTGTAAACAGTGAGCGACGTTTCAGATTTATAAACGTTTGAGATGACGCCAAGTGAGATGGCGCCTCCCTTACTGTCCAATCGTGATACATGCATGGGCTGCCACCTAGCCTGCAAGAGTGACACCTTACATTTTTTGTAAATGCATGCATGCATATGTGTAACACCCTAAGCATGCAAATGTGACACATCGCAGGCATGCAAGCACAAGCAACCACTACATCAAACTTATTTGCCTATAAATACATACCTTATGAAACATCTCTCACACCCACACAACTCTCACTCTCTGCTACGAAATATTTCTTAAGTCTATCATACTCTCTATTTCTTCCTAAGTCTTTCATACTCTCAAGCATTCTGAACAATGGCTCTTCTAACAATGGGCGATACTCACAGAGGCACAAGGGAAAACATTGCTGCATTTGTAAGTCTCTTCTTTGGTTATACATTTTTCATACTTCAAATAACGTGTTGTTCATCTTAATTAATCTTACACTTGTTTAATTATGATCTCAGGATACAAAAAGATTCAGAATCCGTTCGCACAACTACCTGGCTCCCGACCCATTTATCGTCCCTTATCTGGAATATGCAGGTTTTGGACATGTGATAAAGATCTCCAACTGCACCATTGACTCAAAATTCATTCTTGCAATGTTGGAGAGGTGGAGACCGGAGACCCATACATTTCACCTACCAATAGGTGAATGTACCATCACTCTCGAAGATGTGTACATGCTACTGGGCCTCCCTATCAACGGTAAGGCGGTGAACGGGTCGGTTCAACAACCCAACTCACAGTGTGAAGAACTGTTGGGTAGGGACATGGTAGAAGGTGGTGGAGCAAGAGGGCAGGGAATACTACTCACTGACCTGAAACGGCATTATGCAAGTATGGAATTAAATGAAAATTCCTCAGAGAATGACTGAGTAGTAAAAGCCAGAACGTATCTTATGATACTTTTTGCTACATTTTTATTTCCCGAAAGTACGGGAAATAGTGTAAATTTCATGTACTTACATTTACTAACAAATTTTGAAAAAACTAGAAAATATAGTTGGGGTTCTGCAGTATTAGCCCACCTGTACAGTTCCTTGTGCAAAAACGCTGTCAAGGAAAAATGTACATTTTATGGGTGCGCATATTTACTACAAGCCTGGGGTTGGTGGAGGATGGAGTCCTTAAACCCCATCAACAACAACACTTTTGGTTTCCCGTACGCAACAAAGTAAGTCATTAAGTTATAGCATTTATAACTATTCTGCTCTTTCCAAAATATATGCTAAAAATAACATGTTTCTCATTTCCTTTAGGTACTGCGTGAGGGGTATGGATTACGGCAAGAATCCCAGATTCAATGTCGCACTCTACCGGAATCTGTTGGATCACTTAGGCCCAGATGACGTACGTCGTAGCTTTTAACTTTTGTTCATTTTAATTATTTATACATTACTTTTGCGCTTACCTGATTTAAATTTTATCGCAGTTCGTCTGGAGACCATATTTGGGTTTGGGCCATTCTCCAAACCCAGAGGATGCAGCAACTTGGACTGCAAAGACTGCACTCATTCGGTTCAACATTGTGGAGATGCACCACAGCGACCGTGTGAAGATGCAGTTCGGAATGCATCAAGAGATACCAAGTGATCCAACAGATTTGTCCCCCTGGCATCTAAAAAGGGTCGACGCCCAGTGGGGTCTTACCAACTGGAAAGACTTTGCTCCAGAATGGTGTAAAATGTGGCAAAGGCGTCACCGCTACATCTTGCAATCCCCGGTTTTCCTTACTCAAGGTAACATGCGACACACTGATCAATATATGTCGTGGTACAGGTCGGTTAGTAACCCAGAAATGCACGTGTCTCATCCGAGGTACTTGGTTGACCCACGCACACAATGCTACCCCAAGATCCATTTCCTTTCTACCCCCCATACTCAGACGACCAATGCTACCGACCAACCATGGAACCCCACCCACCGCCAACACGACCAAACTTTGAGGGTATGGGTAACCGACTGTACCAGAGCGGATCTTCGAGATATGGAGATCTTACTGATTTTATGGATTCAGATCGCATTGACTTCGCTGGGCCATCGACCTTGCCGCAGCAGGAAACGAGACGGCATCCAGCAAGAGAAAGGCGAGGACGGGGATGCGGAACCGGGGGTCATTACCGGGTTCCGGGGGATCACTGATGTATCTTTTTTTTTCCCAGTATTTTTTGTATCCATTTTTTTTACTGTTCTTTTAATGTAAAACAGTTGAATGTAATTATTTTTTTTTTAAATAAAAAATCCATTTTGTTGATCTCTGTCTAATAGGCAACGCGCAGGAAAGAAAATAAAAAAAAAAATTTGCCCTAATTTTGTACATAGGCGCCATCTCACTTGGCTCAGGGCATGCCCTAAGCACTTAGGCGCCAAGTGAGATGGCGCCTCCCTTAAAAAAAGAAGTGCATGCGCCAATTGAGATGACTCCTCCTTTGTAGAGCCATCTCAAACATGGTTATTTGCGTAATTTTTTCCGAAACCCGATTATTTACGAAATATTATTTTAATACATGGTTATTAATAAAAAAAATTCTGAAATTATCGTACAAAAAATTTTATTTTGTATATATTATTTTTTGTAAAAAGTTTTTGTTTCATATGATGTAAATAAATTTATTAATTTTGTAGCACAAAAAAATAACATGATTTTATTGATGATAAGAAAATAATATCATATATTTTAATGATATACATAATAATAAAAATTCTGACATAAAATTTTTTTGGTAGAATTTTGAAATAAATAATGAAAGTAATGAGATGCAAATTTCAATATGTAAATATTATTTTTTGTAACAGAGAGACGTTAAATAAAAAAATAAAATCATAATTGAATAGGTAAGAGTTACTAAGTTTAATAGAGGTGAAATATTTTGAGATGTATTTTGAGAAAGACCACCTATAAATATTGATGCCGTGGGGAAAATGATTTTATATGATAAATAAATGTTTTATGTGGTAAATATGTTGGAGTTTTATTTTAATATATATAATAGATAATAGATACTAATAAAAATACTAGAAAAGTATAATATAACACCATTTTATCAGGTTTTTATTTCATTCAAATTAACCGATCATCTTCGGTCCAAATTCAATGCATATTAGACCACATGACTTTGTTGTCAATGTTGCATATCAGAGGCATAGATATTTAAGATATTTTTTTTTGTGTCAAATTTGTAGATATTGTCATATATATATATATATATATATATATATATATATATATATATATATATATATATATATATATATATATATATATATATATATATATATATATATATATATATATATATATATATATATATATATATATATATATATGTATGTGTGATGATCTATATTGTATTATTAATTCTAGTGTGGTGAATTTGTTTGCATTTTTAGCCGAATTTGCATTATTTTTTATCAGTTACTCTAATAAATCATTACAAGAAAAAATTATTAAATAAGAATAAAACTTAAATATAATTCTTTAAATGTAATTTTTATTATTTTTTAATGAAAATATAATTAATATATAATTTTCTCTTACACATATATACAAATTGTTTTTGTTTTCATTTTTTAAATAATATTTAAATATATTTATTATATTATTATTGGAAAATAATAAAAACCACATCTAAAAAATTATACCTAACATTTATTCAAATAAAAATACTCTATTTCATATCACTTAAAATGTCTAGAGATATTAATGTGTGCTAGTTCTTATAAATAGTGTTTCTTGAAAGTCCTATAAAAATACTCTAAATTAAAATTCTGGTAATGTATATTTTAGTTATAAATATAGTAACGTATTGGGAAAAACTCTTATATTAAAATGTTCCAAATTCTGAAACAAAAAAAATGATAAAGGTAGTCAAAAATTAATTAGAGAAACATTCTCTATAATTAGCCTATACCTACCACGTCCCTCCCTGTATTTCTCATCATCTTCTCTTTCCATCCTTGAAAACCTAAAAAAGAGAAAATAAAGGTTGAGAAACACTCCATCCCCAAGAACACATTCCCCTCCGGAAACATCTTCTCCTTTTTTTTTTCTGTGACCTAAACCACCATGAACACCAAAAACAATAACACCACTCAAGCTTGTGCTGCATGCAATTACCAACGTAGAAAATGTGCACCTGATTGCATCTTAGCACCTTATTTCCCTCATGATCGTCATAGACAATTCATCAATGCTCACAAATTGTTTGGTGTTAATAACATCAACAAAATCATTATGTATCTTGATCCTCCTCACAAGGATCAAGCCATGAGATCGATTATTTATCAATCTGATATGCGAGCCAATGACCCTGTTGGTGGGTGTTACAAATATATTCAAGATCTTCAAGCTCAAATTGAATATCATAAAAATGAACTTGATCTTGTTCATCAACAACTCGTCATTCTCCGAGCTCAACAATCTCAACAACAACAGCAACAACAAATTAATAATTATGGTGATCAAGTTATTATGAATCAAGATTCTTTGTTAGGATTCTATAATCCATCGGGATCTCTTGCCCCGACTCATTATCCTTACAATATTCAAAATCAAGATGTGCCACAATTACAAGAACCGAAACAAGAACAATACATTATGATGCAAGAAAGTAATAGTAGTAGTATTAATAGTACTACTCCTTCGCAACAATATGTTAATAATTGGGAGTTATGCAAAATTCTACTTTATCATCTTTATCATTGCATGGACAGAGCAGTAATACTAGTGATGATTATGATCATAAGCCAATTCTTGATATTCCTTGTGCTGAAAAAAATGAATTAGGGGTTGATTCCGAAGAAATACTTCATCACAGGTATATAGTTTTATTGCTTTCCATTTTCTTAATTAATGTTATATTTGATATGTGATGTAAAAATCCATGCATAACATATAAAATAAAGGGCCTAGGAGAAGTTCTAATGGCGATAATGAGATGAGACATCCCAAATCAATATCATCAGGTAATGAAGGCGAGGGATCACAATATCAAAATACCTTGTCGTCAAAATGGTGCATTGATGGTGAACACATACCAAATAATATAATGGAAAAGACAGAGAACTATATTAAAAGTCTTGTAGTTACACGAAAAAAATCATTCTGATGTGAACCAAGAAGAAAGAGACCAAAGAAAGACATAACACAACTTCCTTTCACAGAAGACATCAACGAGGAACCAATTATTAGATGGTTTCGACTTTCAAAGATGGAAGAATACAACAAAATGATGGATCAACAGGAGCTCCCGATCTCATTCAATGCCATGATTGTAACACCTCAACTATAAATAATTATTTTTAATTAGTTTATTTAATTTTTTTTGATTGAATATGTGTGTCCTTGTTGAACTATTGTTATTATTTATTTTATTATTGAGTTATTTTTGTGTTGTGAGATTTAGTGGTATTTTAATAATTTAATAAATAATAGAAATATATAGTTTTTAAGAGCGGAGAAATAAAATAAAATTATTTAAATTATTAAAAATAATTAGATATTATAATTAATTAAAGATATTTAGAGAAATTAGTTTAATAATTAAAAAATGATTATTTTATAATTAGTTGATAATTATATTCTTATTCAAATATTTATTAGTGAAATTTTTAGTTAAATAAAATAAGAATGTTATTTTAATTTTAATAAGATATTAGAGGAGTGTGAGAGTGAGGGGTGTGAAAATAATTTGGAATTTTTAGGGTTATATTTATTCTAACGTGAGAGGTTGAGAGTTTAAGAGAAAAGTCAGAGTTCAAAAAAAGAGACGAATCTATTTAGAATTAGTAGAGCGTTGGAGCGGCCGTGAGGAATGAGAAGAAAACCTTCAAAGCTTCAAACTTTGAGGCAGGGAGAATTCTTTTATTTATGGGTGGCCTTAAGTAGTCATGACAGTGAGAGATCCTTATCCTATCTTTGTAATTCATACTATACACTCTTTGGACTTGTTTGTGACCAAGGGAGTTTAGCCAAAATCCTTGAGGTCACCGGTTGATATATTGCATGTGATCTGTTATTATAATATGAAAATATGCGATGATTAAATTATTTATGTGTTATGCCTTTTTGGGATTTTTGTAATGCATTGTACTGTTAATTTGTTGATACTTTATGAGATTGATTTTTCTGTGATGAAATTGACACACATATGACTTATATGTAATATTGTGAAAATGATGTCGGAATGACAAAGTATAATCGATTTCTTAATCGGCAAGAAACCCACAAAGGTAAAAAAGAAGAAATAATGAATTTGGTTATAAACTGATATTCTTTACTTTTTCTCGAAACAAGATTACAAGTGTTACAGAATAACAAATAACCTCTCTCACCCTAATTAGGATTTGCATTGTGCAATGATGAGAGATTAATATGCTATTTATAAGAAAACTAACACACTAAACTAATGGGATTTTACATACAGACCAATTACATAAGCTAACTTAAACAATTGAACTTAACAAACATGCCCGATTCAACATGCTAACATTCCTAGCATACTTCGACTTCGACTACAACATGTGAACAGACTTCAATGACATGCTAATACCCTGTCGAATTTTCAAACCAAGAAAGCTACCCTTCGACCATACTATAGTTCGATCCAATATCTCACAAATCTCCACCTTGGAACAAACTCTATAACATCAAGGAACAAACTAGCTTTCTTCATACACCTTTCTCAATTGTATACAATGGAAAACTTTGTAACTTGGCAATGTCTTGGTGATCTTATCAACAACATTATGATCTGTTTAAACCTTCAGCACTTGGACTTTTGCACACTCGATTACCCATATGATGAAATGCAGCCTCACATCAATGTTCTTGGTTCGCTCATGATACACTTAATTCTTCGACATGTGTATATCACTTTGACTATCACATTTAATAGTGCTAAATCGACCTTGATGTTTCATATCCTTAGCAAAACCTTCAAGCCACATTGTTTCTTTCACAATTTTATTGAGGGCGATATATTCCGCTTCAGTGGTTGATAAGGCAACAACCTTCAGAAGTTTCGCTTTCCAACTGATTGTTGTGCCAAACCTAGTGAACACATATCAGACATAGATTTCCTGGAATCCATACAACCTGCATAATCAGAGTTGATATACCTTTTAATTACTGCTTTACAGTCTTCACCACAGGCCACACCATGAGTAAGAACTCTATTTAGAGACTCATTTATGTACCTTAGAATCCACTTCAATACTTACCAGCGAGCCTTTCCAGAATTTGCCATATACCTGCTTACAAGATTTACTGCATATGATATGTCGGGTCTAGCACAAACGATAACATACGTCAAAGAACCTACTATGTTAGCATATGAGATGCTATTTGTATAAGCTCTTTCGACCTCAGTACTGGGACATTGATCTATACTCAAATTGAATTGAGGATTTATCGGAGTCACAACAAGCTTTAAATTCGATATACCAAACTTGTCGAGAATATTTCGTAGGTATGTCTCTTGAGATAATCATAATTTTGAATTTTTTCTATCTCTTAGGATGTTAATCCCAAGAATCTTGGATGCAACTCCCATATCCTTCATGTTGAACTCCTTATTGAGTTCACCCTTCACATTCATTACATCCTCGACATTGTTTCTTGCTATGAGAATATCATCCACATAAAGCAACAAAATAACAAATGAATTTACAGGTTAAAATTTAAAGTAAACAAAATGGTAGAACTAACTTATAATGAAACCAATGTGTGCCATGAACTTGTCGAATCTCCTATTCCACTGTCGAGGATATTGTTTCAGGCCATATAATGACATGTTTAACTTGCACACATAATCTTCCTTTCCCTTTTCTACATACCCTTCAGGTTTCTTCATAAAGATTGTTTTATCTAGATCTCCATACACGAAAGTAGTCTTCACATCCATTTGCTTCAGTTCTAGGTCGAAATGTGCCACCATGGAAAGTAAATTTCTAATAGACATGTGCTTCATAATAGGAGATAACACATCATTAAAGTTGAAACCTTCTTTCTGAGTGAAACCCCTTGCGACCAATCTTTCCTTGTATCTCTTCGACATCACTCTTTTAAATCCTTCCTTAACTTTGAAAATCAACTTAGAGATGACTAACCTGGCTCTGGCAGGTTTCTTGATCAGTTCCCAAGTGTGATTTTCATCAAGAGATTCCACCTCATCATCCATGGCATTCATCCATTTAGTCTTATTTCGACTCCTCATAACTTCCTTATAGTCTATAGGTTCTTCATCTAGAACTTCATTTGCAAATATTAAGGCATACGTTATGAGATATGCATACCTAAGTCTCTAAGGTGGCTTGATGACTCTTCTTGACCCATCTCTTGTCAATAAGTAGTCATCGACAACTTCCTCAACATCCTTAATATCTTTAACATCTTGTGTTTCTTCTTCAAATTGATATACGCAATTCAGCATCGACATGCTCCACCTCAACAAAAATCCCTTCATGTTCTAGCTTTTCTTCATATATCTCTGCACTTCAACCAACGTCATCTATTTTCTTGAAAGCCATCTCAGCTTCATTGAAAACCATATCTCGATTGGTCATACACCTTCTGTGACCTGGCTCTAGGCACCATAGCCTATAAGCTTTCACTCCTTCAGGGTATCCCATGAACATGCTTCTCAGAAATCTAGGTTCGACCTTGTCTAGCCTAATATGAGCATAGGCTACGCAGACAAATACTCTAAGTTTGTCGAGATTTGATGGATGTCCCGACCAAACTTCTTCAGGTGTCTTCATATCTAACATAGTCGGAGGACATCTGTTTATCAGATATGTTATTGTCAAAACAACCTCTGCTCAAAACAACTTCTTTAACCCATCAATAACCAACATACATCTAACTCTTTCCAAAATGGTTCGATTAAACCTTTCAACCAAACCATTTTGTTGGGGAGTACCTGCAGTAGTTTTGTGTCTTGCAATAACCGAGGCTGCACAAAAAATGTCGAATGCCTCATTGCAAAATTCAAGGCCATTGTCAGTTTTCAACCTCTTGACCTTTCTGCCAGTCTGATTTTCAACCAGAGTATTTCAACTTTTGAAATTCTCAAAAGTTTCATCCTTATTTTTTTGGATGAATACCATAATTTTCTAGAATAATCATCAACTATGGATAGAGAATACCTTGCTCATGAATGTGATGGCCACCTTGCAGGCCCCCAAGGATCAGTATGGATGTAATCAGGGGATACATGTGTTTGTTGTTTGCCTTTATTGAACTTCACTCTGTAAGATTTTCTAAGTACACAAGGTTCACAAAACTTCATCTTTTCGACTTTGTCTCCACCAAGAAGATTATGTTTCCACAGTTCAACCATAACCCTTTCACTGACATGGCTCAATCTCATGTGCCAAATTTTTGTCTTCGACAAAGGTTTCGTGGATGCAACATCTGCATAACCATTGACAACTTCAGCCTCAATGGTAAACAAACCTTATTTCTTCACGCCTCTCAAGACTTCATTTGAACCCTTCATGACTCTTAGGATACTTTTATCTCCTTGAAAAACATATCCTTTCTTTTCGAATTCACCAAGAGAAATCAAATTTCTCTTTAAATCAGATACATACCTGACTTAGTCAACAACCTTATTGACTCATCATAGAGCTTAAATCTCACAGATCAAACACCTGCAATCTTGCAAGCTTTGTTGTTTCCCACCAATACAAATGCACCATCTTTATCACATAGTTCCTCAAACAAGTCTTTGTTTAGATTCATGTGCCAAGTGCAACCTGAATCCATAATCCACTCCTTACTTGAGCTGCTGTTTGAAACTATAAGAACATCAGATGAGTTGAAAGCATCTTGAACAATGTTGTGTTGCCATTATACTTACCTCCATGATCTTTAAGACATTTAGGGCACACTTTTTTGGTATGAACCTCCTTCTTACAGTGATAAAATAAAAAACTATATGCATCACCACTATAAGAATTCTGCTGACTTTTACCTTTCTTTTTGTCGAACTTTCCATCCTTTTTCAAGAATATTCCCTTAACGGACAAACTTTCACCAACAGATGATGGTTTATGCTCCTTTAATTTGTTCAAATCATTAGAATACAAGGCTTATTGAACTTCTTCAAAGGTCGGAGGCTCTCGTCCATACAATAAAGTTTCTTTGAAGTGATCATGTGATATGGGCAAAACATACAACAACTGCAACATCGCATGATCTTCATCATCGATCTTGACATTGATATTTTTAAGATAAAGACCAGCTTGTTATGCATATCCAACTACTCATCCAGGACTTTGTCTTCACTCATCTTGAATGAATACAAAGCTTGCTTCAAGTAGAGGCGATTGACCAACGATTCGGTCACGTGCAAACTTTTGAGTTTCACTCATAAGCCCAACGACATTGTGTCCTTTAGAACCTGTCGGAGAACCTTATCACCAAGGCTCAATAAGACAATGTTGTGGGTTTTCTCTACCATAGTTGTTTTTTGTTATCCGTTAACGCTGCGTCCTTGGTTATGGCTCTCTTCAACGCTTATAACCAACCCTGTTGAACCAGTATGGATTTCATCTTCAAACGCCACAGACCAAATTCATTCACTCCGGTGAACTTTTCAATCTCATACTTTGTTGACGACATCTTCTCCACACTCACCACACCAATTTGTTGTAAAAACGGTACCAAAATAACAAAGTATGGCCAATTTCTTTATCGGCAAGAAACCCGAACATAATGAATTTGGTTATAAACTACTATTATTTACTTTCTATTTGAAACAAGATTACAAGTGTTACATAATAACAAATAACCTCTCTCACCCTAATTAAGATTTGCATTGTGCAATGATGAGAAACTAATATGATATTTATAAAAAAATTAACACACTAAACCAATGGGTTTTTACACACACATCCATTACATAAGCTAACTTGGGGAACAAGCTAACTTAAACAATTTGGCTTAACAAACATGCCCAATTCAACATACTAACATTCATAGCATACTTCGACTTCGACTATAATACGTGAACAGACTTTGATGACATGCTAAGACCTTGTCAAATTGTCGAACCAAGAAGCTACCCTTTGACCATACTAGAGCTCAACCTAATATGTCACATGTTAAATTTGGGAAAACTGGAAATTGTGTTATTTGTCAGTGTTTTCTTTTTGAGCGATCTGTAATTTAGGTATGTTTTCCCAAATATTGTATAAAGTCGTTATTTTTCAAAAAAAGTCAGAAAATTGATTTTTTTTATCGAAAAATAGAAAATTTGAAAAAATTGGATTTTTAGTAGAAAATAGTGAAAATCGCCCAAAAGTCAAAAATCGGCTAGTGTACGAAATTGTAAAAGTAAAAAAAAATCAGAAGAAGTCAAAAGTTGGAAAATTAGGGATCAAGATCGAAATCGGGCAGCGACGTATGGACGACGATTACCGATGAACAATGTCGCATGGTGACAGGCTGCATCAGTGGCCGATGAACAATACTCACACGACGACGACCGTGGTAATGAGCTGCGGATCCACACGACGGTGGTACTGCGGCAGGGGGCGATAATGGTCGCTAGAGCTCGACGATGAAGTGTAATCGGTGGATCTGGAACTGACTGTTTAACGCTGGTTCGCGAAATGTCGCGGAAGCAAGAGTCGCCACCGTCTTTTATTTTCTCCAAATGGAAAGGACAAAAGCACAGAAAAATTCCTTAAAGAGATTGCTCTCGGTTCGGGAGGTAGGTTATAGAAAGGGAAGGTGTTAGCACCCTTTCTATCCATGGTTATCCATGGGCTCTTAGATACTTGCTCATTTGTGTTTTCAACAATTGTATGCTTGCTTTTCAATGTGGGTTTAAAAGTTTCTTTTGAAAAATTTCAGTTCGACTCGTACGTTAGAGTGTTTGAAAAGTTTGCTTTGAAAGCTTTTGAAAAGTGTCAGTGTGAAAAGTCTTTTGAGTTTGTTTTGAGATTAGAGCAAGTATCCTTGAGAACCTACCTACCCTAAGAAATTCGTCTGTGTAAATGTCCTTAAAGTAGTGCTATCCCACCATTGAGAGGTAGGTAGCACCACCGTTGGAGGTATTCGGGTCAATTCGATATTCGGGACATGGTGATCACCAGAGCAATGGGAAGACACCTTAGAAGCTACCCTCATGCCAGGTTCCCGGATCATGAGGACTTACTAAGACATTTTCTACTCGACGACCACCTTTCGAAAGGCAACAGTGAGGCGTACCCTAGGGGTGGTGTGTGCGAATTGTGTGTCATGTTTCAGTTATTTGTCTTGTCATGTTTGTCGTGTTCTACGCTTGATTTTAATTTAAGTCCATTCATTCTTGTATGCATATTTAGCAGTTATAAAGTTGTGAAAAATAAATCTAAGATTATTACAAAGGCGCGGGTCCACATCGCCAAAATTAAACCGGACCCGATTTAGCGGAAAAATAAATAATGCGAAGAAATAAAGTGCGGAAAGTTAAATTATTACAATGCTTCGGGGCAATTACAAAACTATAATAAGCAATAAAATAAGTGCGCGAAATTAAATAATTAAAAGTGACGGGCGTTGGACCCTTTTTGCAAGAATAATTAAATTAATGAGAATTAAAGTTAAAAATTTAGTGTTTTTGGTATTTTTTGTATTTTTTAAGATTTAAAAGAAACAGAAGTTAATTGAGATTAAATTAAAAGGTAAATCCTAATTCTATTATTTTTTAAGTTTATTATGAAAGAGTTAAAATATAACCTACATTAAACCCTAATTTTTTTATGTACAATTTAATTATAAAAATAAATAAATAAATAATGATTATTGTGGAAAAAAGGGGAATAAAAAAGAATTAACAATTAAAACCTAAATTCTATATTTTTTTGATTTTTTATTAAAAAGGAATTAAAATTAAAACCTAATTACACTACATAATTTACATTCTAATTTATTTATGAAAATAAAATAAATATTACATTTTTCTGTATTTTCTGATTTTTATAATGTTTTTATATTTTTGTTAAAAATAATTAATTAAAACAAATAATTAAAATAAACATAACAATTAAAATAAATGAAATAAAAAGGAAATCAAACCAGAGTGGGGTGTAGTCCCCAATTTAGGAGGTATGGATTTAGAAAGCCTGGCCCAATAAGCATGCAAGTCCATTGACTTTTGGTGTAGCGTGTGATACGTTTGACTCAAGTTCAGGGTGTTCTCCAATCCTGGCCCTTGATTAGATCTCCTGGGACGCGTGGATGGTGATTGTTGAATGTGCATGGTGAACCTTAACGTTAAGCCTGCATGTGAATTTGATTTGAAAAATAATATAGCAAATATACAGACCTGGGACTTGAACCCAGGTCTTTGATGTTACCACTACGTATCCCTGCCACTGAATCACTTTGGTTTCAATTAATATATAATAATACATAAATAATATAAAAGGAAAACGCTAATGCTTTGGAATTCCGCGCGAAATTCAAATGGACCTGTCACCAATGGACACGTCTTCGTCTCCTTCCCCTACCCTGTAACACAAACGCTATGGGAACGGTTTTGTATTTGTTTCCTTAGGGTCTCTACAAAAAAATAGCGAATAGCCCCTCGTGGCTCATAAATTGAGCGCGAGGGTGCTATTCTCTTCGTCTCAATCTGCTGAAGCTATTGGCATGGGTCTGGAGGCGTAATTTTTCTTTTACACAAAAGCCCCAAATTGGAAACCTGCAAAACCTAAAAATCGCCTATGGTGGAAACGCGTATATACCACAAAAACCCAATTGAATATAATGGTTAGTTCACAAACTTCATTGTAAGCAATAATCCACAAAGAAAAATGCAAAAAGATGCTTAGATAATGATATGCGATTTGGAAAAATTTGCTTCACAGTTTGAGGTCCTGGTACCGTTTCAATGCGTTTGATTTGTTGTTTTTGATTGAGAAACGTTTAGGGATATCTCAGGATGCTAATGAAACAAAAATCAAAGCTTGAATCGACCTAAAACCTAGATTTCAGTGTTTGAGTTTTTAGGAGAATTTTCAATATTGTAATGCTTGTTTATGCGCAGCTTTCAGTCTTGTGGCATTAGGGTTGTGATGCTGATCATATATGGAGTGATTAGGTTAAGAAAAGTTGGACAAAATCTTATGCATTGATGAATTTTGGATATTTGATTTCATGGATCTTTTACAATCTTTTTTCATGGTGTTTTTGTACCAAATCTGATCAATTATCATCAAATCCTTCCCTATTAGCATGTGCACGATTTATAGAGGCCAAATCATGCATAAAAAGATTTTTTCATGTTAGGTTTATATTTTTCATGAATTAAAATCATTTAAATGAATATAAATTAATATTAATTCAAATAAATAATTAAAAAATATGAGAATACTTCCCTTTGGGCCTAGTGGTCGTGCATAGGATTGGCATGAAGAAATTTGGAAGATAATTGGGCCCATTTGCATTTTTAGGCCTTTTGCATCCTTGTTGACTTTCAAAAATTTCCAAAAATTTCCCAACTTCCACAAGGCATAACTTGGTCAATTTTTAAGCTTTTCACATGTTCTTGGACATTTTGGAAAGGTCTTTGAGTCCTTTAACCAATGCCTTTGGTCCCATGTCATTTTGATTTACCAATCTCAAGTTATGGCCTTTGACTTAAAGTCACTTTTTGTTGACTTTTGAAAATGACCTATAATGTTGAAATTGATAACTTTTTGTGAGAGCATTTCTTGGACTTGGAACATGAAGATGAATTGTAGGAAATGTCTTTCTCTTCAAAATGAGCTTTGGATGGAATTTTTCTGATAATCCATGTGAAAGTTATGCCTTGGTCAATTTCAGTTGACTTTTTCAACTGTCCAAATATAGCAACTTTTGCATCTTTGATGATTTCTGAGCCAAATTTTGAGAATCATGATCAAGCATTGATCAAATGATGTTTGTGGCTTCAAAATGATATGTTGACCAAAAATTTGAACTTTTGACTGCCAAATGACCATTTTGCCCCTACAGTTGACTGTAGTGCAATCTAGGGTTTTGACTGTGCAATTTTGAGCTGAATGCCTTGAAACTTGACATGAGGATGTTTGACCACATTTGTAGGCATATGGGACTTGATTGGGCCTTTGAAAAGTTCATTTGCTTGACCAGAACTCAAACCCTAGTTTTGACTGTCTAGGAGACAGTTGAGCTGCACAACCCTGGGGGGAATTTTGTGACCTTGACTTTGACAATTCTTGATGAATATGGGAGGGCAAATTTTGGGGTGCAACATGAAGACAATGTGATTTTCGACATTAGTGGACCGGGTCGGTGCGGCGGGTCCTGCAACGGCGGGTGTGCATGCTTTTTCAGAAGTTTCGAGTTTGGGGGTCATTTCAGCGATTTTTGAGCAATTTTTAGTGTCAGTGACCTTTTTGTTACCTTTGGATCATTTTCGAGTAATTTTGAGTTAAGCTGCCAGCCTTTAGATTTCAGTCTAGTTATCACTTGTAAAAAGTTGATAGTGAGATACTTTTGAGCACTTTAGAATACTTTTGAGTACTCTAAAATAATTTTTGAGATATATGGATTGTTGTAGGATTGTATAGAGTTGACTTTGAGTTGTTTAAAGTATATATGACGAGCCTTAGAGTTAAAGTTGTGAGGTTCGACTCTTTAGAGTCCTTTTGAGCTATAATATGATTTGAGTAAATAAATATTACTCTCTCGGTGGTTTGACATAAGTAATATTATAATTGTTGGTGCACAAAAGAGAGATGAAGGAAAAAAGAAATATATTGAATGACGACTACAAAATAAGGAATAATGAATTACATTGACCTACCTACTACTAGGCTATTTATACACAAAATTAGGGTATAATAAAATACCCTCTAACAAACTTAATCAATAAGATATTCCTAAAATATAAATTAATTCCAACACCATCCCTTGATTTATATTTACACAAAACTAACAACACCAATTCCATCTCTCAAACGAAGAAATTGATCAGTCTTGATAGCCTTTGTTAGAATGTATGCCAGCTACTTCTGGGTGCTACAGTGCACAACTTCTAATATTACACTTTGAACCTGATTCCTCAGAAAGTGATACTTGGTCTGAATATGCTTACTTCTCCCATGCAGCACTAGGTTCTTCGCAAGATTGATTACAAACTTGTTATCAATCATCAACTTCAGAGGTTTGTCTACCTCAATCTTTAGATCTTGCAGCAAGTTCAGAATCCATACAACTTGGCATGCAGTCAGAGCTCCTGCAATATATTCAGCTTCACAGGTTGTCAGTGCAACAACAGGTTGCTTCTTGGAACACCAAGAAATAGGACCTCCCAGAAATTTAAATAAGTACCCATAAGTACTTCTTCTATCAACTCTGTCTCCACACCATTTAGAGTCTGAATAACTCAAAAGTTCTAATTCGATCTTCCTTCCAGAAGGAAATAACACTCCATACTTAAGGTTTCCCTTCACATACCTCAGAATCCTGACAACAACTTGGTAATGAGACCACTTTGGTTTACTCATAAATCTTCTAACCATTCCAACTGCATATAAAATATTAGGTCTGGTATTACACAAATACCTCTGAGAACCAACCATCTGTTTAAAGGTTGTAGCATCCACATCCTCTTCATATGAATCAGAGTCCAACTTTTCAATTCTCTAGCTTAAATCTCTTCAGAAGCTCAAGTTCATACTTCATCTGGTGAAAAATGATTCCTTTCTCAGAGTACATAAACTCCATCCCTAGAAAGAAACTCATTTTACCAAGATCTATCATTTCAAACTCAATCATCAGAACCTTCTTGAACTCAGCTATCTCTTGTTCATAACTTTCTGTGAGCGATATGCCATCAACATACAAACATACCAGAATCATATTATCTTCTGAAGTATGCTGAACATAAACACCATACTCTATCTCAAACTTCTGAAACCTCTGTCCCTTGAAAAATGAATCAATCTTCAGATTCTAGGCTCTGGGCGCTTGCTTCAATCCATACAAGGCTTTGTGTAATTTGAACACCATCCCTTCCTGATTCTTTTTCTCAAATCCATAAGGGCACATACTCTATTCTTGAGGGGTACACGTTGTTATTAATGTTCCTACTGTTATTCCCGTGCACGCTGGAGGGCACATACTTTATTCCTATCCATTAACACTCATGTGCGATCCAATTAGTTATTTAATTTAATTTAATAATCGCAGTATAATAATTAGAATTATTAAGGTATTCTATCGCATATAATTAATGAATTATAGTAAATATAAGTTAGTAGTAGGAGAGATACTATAATTAATAAGTGAGTAGCAGTATATAGTCGAATTACCCGAATAATTACGCAGGACATCGTGGTATATTTTGGTTAATACATTGTATTGTATACTTTGTTATGATTTGAGAATTGGCAGATGATTATGAATTTTATTGAGATGCCTCTAATTATTGGCAGATTTCTAAGTTGTAGGCTTATGACCAATGTTGAATTGTGTTGAGTTGGTGTTAAATTATTGTTGTTGTTGATACTACATATTGTTGTCGCATGCATAGCATATCAAGTTGGAAGCTCATGCTCGGAAAGTTGGCATGGATTGGAAAATATAAAGTTGAAGGCTTATGCTTTGTTGATGCCTCTATTAATTGGCAGATTATTAAGTTGGGAGTTTTACTCCGTTGGTACCACATACATGTGCATAAAAACAAGTCGCATTTCATGTTGTATCCTGAGTTGTTGTATGGAGGAAACTGTTTATGTTAAATGTTGTTAAAGAGCTGCAAAGTGGTGATTTTGTATGAACTGACTCTAATATATTATTTATCATGCATTATATTATATTGTTCGATATATCACCCTGTGATACTGTGGGATAACTGACTTGAGGGTTTTGCGTTTTATCACAAATGTTTCGGTAAGCAAGAGTCGCCACCGACTTTTCTTTTATCCAAAAGGAAAGGTGAAAAAGCACAGGAAAGACCTTTGAGATTATTTCTTGAGTTCGGGGGATAGATTATGAAAAGGGAAGGTATTATCACCCTTTTCATACATGGTTTTCCATGGGCTCTTAGTTACTTGCTAGATCACTTGCTTTTGTTTGAAATTGTGCTTTGTGTGGTTTTTTGAAAGTATTTTGTAAAGAGGTCATTGTTTAGGCAATCTTTGTAATGATTCTTGTTTGTAAGAATGTATACAAAGATGTTGATCTTTTGAAAATGTTTTCAAGTTTGTAAGATGTTTGAAAGTGTAGGTGATTATTTTTTTGAAAATAGCAAGGATGTTTGTTTTGAAATGGAGCAAGTAATTAGGAGCAATCTACCTACTCAAATGTCTTTCTTGTTCGTTTTCTTTTCCTTTGACATTGTTGTCTTACCATTGATTTGGTAAGCAACCCTATCTTTGGATGTAAACGGGACGGGCGTGGATCATCGTATAACCATGTTTAGCAATGTTGCAAGGTATATTAGCATTCTTTTTGAGGGACTAAGATCATTTGTAAGGCAACTCAGATAACGTCATCGAGGGACTATGATATTGTATTTACTTGTTTTTGCTAAGATACCTTACATGCGTAATATGGCCATTTTGTATAAGGCAACCAAGTGGAATAATCCTAGGGGTTCTTGTGTTCAAGTGTATTGTTTTCATGCTTGTTTTTGTCTTGAATTAGGGTTTTCTAAGTATTGGTTTTAGTATTTTCATACAAACCCTAATTACTAGCATGTTATATAAAAGCGATAAATTGCGAAATTTAAAGTTACTACACTATTACAACATTTGTGGGGAGGGGGTGTGATCGGTGGATCTGGAACTGACTGTTTAACGCTGGTTCGCGAAATGTCGCGGAAGCAAGAGTCGCCACCGTCTTTTATTTTCTCCAAATGGAAAGGACAAAAGCACAGAAAAATTCCTTAAAGAGATTGCTCTCGGTTCGGGAGGTAGGTTATAGAAAGGGAAGGTGTTAGCACCCTTTCTATCCATGGGCTCTTAGATACTTGCTCATTTGTGTTTTCAAAAATGGTTTGTTTGCTTTTCAATTGTGGGTTTTAAAAAGTTTCTTTGAAAATTTCAGTTCGACTCTTGTATCGGTCCTCAAGAGTGTTTGAAAAATTGCTTTCGAAAGCTTTTTGAAAAGGTGTCGGTGTGAAAAGTATTTTTGAGTTTGTTTGAAATTTAGAGCAAGTATCTAGAGTCGTCTACCTACCCTAAGGAATTCGTCTGTGTAGATGTCCTTTAAAGTAGTGCCATCCCACCATTGAGAGGTAGGTAGCACCCCCGTTGGAGGTATTCGGGTCAATTCGAGGTTCGGGACATGGTGATCACCAGAGCAATGGGAAGACACCTTAGAAGCTACCCTCATGCCAGGTTCCCGGATCATGAGGACTTACTAAGACATCCTCTACTCGACGATCACCTTTCGAGACAAGGCAACAGTGAAGCGTGCCCTAGGGGTGGTGTGTGACTTGTGTGTCGTTTTCAGATATTTTGTCTTGTTCATGTCATGGGTGATCTACGCTTTGTTTTTATTTTTGTCCATACATTCTTTCATGCCTTGATTAACAGTTAAAAAATTGTGAGAAAAGTAAAGTTCTAAACTATTACAAAAGGCGCGGGTCCACATCGCCAAAATTTCCAGGACCCGAATTGACAGAAAAATAAAGGAAGTAAAAAAATAAAGAATTAAAAGTGCGAGCAATTAGTTACATGGCTTCGGGAGAGATACATAGATATTTAAACGAAATAAAATAAATATGCGAATTAATAAGAATAAACAAACGAGGGCGTTGGACCCTTTGGCAAAATTAAAATTAAATGGTGACATTAATTAATTAAAAAAGAAAGGAAATTGTTTTTTTGGTATTTTATGATTTTTTGGGATTTAAATGAAAAAGAATTAATTAAGATTAAAATAAGATGCTAACCCTAATTCTAATTATTTTTAATTTATTAAGAAAAATGTTGAAGTTTTTAACCTAAAATTAACCCTAATTAGTTTACATGCAATGAAAATAAATATTTAATTATTTAATTATTATGGGAGAAAAAGAAAAAAGGGATAAAAAATTAATATGAACCCTAGTTCTATGTTTTTTAGATTTTTATTAAAAGAATTAAAATTGAGACCTAATTTAAAACTAAATTTAATTATATGCAATTTAATTACAAAAATACTTAAGATAAAATATTTATCATTTTTCATCTTTTTCTAATTTTTCTGTGTTTTTTTATATTTTATGAAAACATTAAATTAATTAAACAAACAATAACTAAAAGAAAATAAAAATTATAAAAATAAAGAAAGTTAAGAAAATTTGCAAACCAAGGGGGGGTATCTGTCCCCAAAGTGGAGGTTAAGCCCATGAATTTGAGCCCAAACAAGCCTGGCTTCGTTGACTTTCTCCAGACGCCGTGTGACGTCTTTGACTAGGACCTACCATGTTCCTTGGATCTGTGCCTTTAGATTGATGTAACTGACGCGTGGACGACTTGATCTTGGAGGTGTATGGTGCGCTCTAGTCTTGAAACTGCATGGGAATATGGATTGCAAAATAATATGGGAATAATGAAGACCTGGGGCTCGAACCCAGGTCATGATTGTTACCAACAACGCCTTCTACCAACTGCTCCAACCAACGCGCTTGTACATTTAATATCAAACAATTAATATAAAATAAAAACAAACATTGTTGATGCTTTAGCGCAAAAATTTAAAACGCCCCAATCATTGCTCCACACGTCATCATCTTCCTCACGTCTTCGTTCTTCCTGAAAACATAATAAACATAGGCAACGGTTTTTACACTGTTCCCTTAGGCAACATATCAGAAAATAGCGACTAGCCCTAGGGGCTTCATAAATTAGGCGCGAGGGTAGCCCTGTGGTCGTCTGAGCATGCTGGATTCAATGGTCCAAGTCTCGAAGGCCAATTTTTCCTTATTTGAAAAACCCTAATCCAAGGTCCTGTAAACCCTAAAACATGAACATAGTATCTTTGCATACAGCGCATAATAATCCAATCAAAGCATATGGTTAGCTTACAAACACTTCACTGATCATGAATATATAAACAAAATGCCATGAATGTGCATAGAATGTAAAACACGATTATGAGAAAAAGTGAAAAAAACTGGATTTCTGTATACCGTTTCAAGGCGTTAGGATTGATGTTTTTGATTGGAATCGTTTCTTGACAACCCTGGCAAGCTAATGGAACAAGTTTGGAGGCTTGAATTGACCTGCAAGTCTATTTTCAGTTATGGAGTTTTTTGACAAATTTCAAGTTTTGTTTTCCAGATTTTTGAGCAGCTGCGTGGTTCCTTGCATTAGGTTTGTGTTCTCTACTTATGTAAGAATGAATTAGGTCAAAGAAAACCATCCAAATCTTTTGCATTCATGGTTTTTGAAATTTGATTTTCAAAGATCTTTTTCAATCTTTTTTTCATGTGCTTTTGCTCTCAATCATATCCAATTGCATTGGTTCTTTCCTTATCTAGCTAGGCACGAAATCTTGATGATATAATGTGCACAAAAAGATTGAAAAACTAGGTTAAGCATTTTTCATGTATTTATTTTAATTTAAATGAATTATTATTAATAAAAATCCAAATAAATAAAAAAAATGAATAAAAACTTCCCTTTGGGCCAAGTGGTCGTGCACATGTATTGGATGATGAATTATGGAAGAAAAATAGGCCCATTAGCAATGTTAGGTCATTTGAACCAATGTTGACTTTTCAAAATATCCAAAAATTTCCCAACTTCCACAAGGCATAACTTGCTCAATTTTTAAGCTTTGCTCATGTTCTTGGACATTTTGGAAAGGTATTTGAGTCCTCTAACCAATGCCTTTTGTCCCATGTCATTTTGATTTACCAATCTCAAGTTATGGCCTTTGACTTAAAGTCCCTTTTTGTTGACTTTTGAAAATGACCTATAATGTTGAAATTGATAACTTTTTGTGAGAGCATTTCTTGGACTTGGAGTATGAAGATGAGTTGTAGGAAATGTCTTTCTCTTCAAAATGAGATTTGGATGGAACTTTTCTGATAATCCATGTGGAAGTTATGCCCTGGTCAATTTACAATTGACTTTTTCAGCTGTCCAAATAAGGAAACTTTTGCATCTTAATGATTTTTGAGCCAAGCTTTTAGAATCATGATCAAGCATTGATCAAATGATGTTTGTGGCTTCAAAATGAGATATTGACCAAAAATTTGAACTTTTGACTATCAAATGACCATTTTGCCCCTACAGTTGACTGTAGTGCAATTAGGGTTTTGACTGTGCAACTTTGTGCTGAAAGCCTTGAAACTTTGTATGAGGATGCTTGACCATATTTGTTGGCATTTGAAACTTGATTGGACCTTTGGAAACTTCATTTTCTTGATCAGAACAAAAACCCTAATTTTGACTGTTTAGGAGACCCTTGAACTGTGCAACCCTTGGGGAACTTTTGAAGCTTTGACTTGGCATTTCTTTGAAGAATATGGGAGGGAAAATTTTGGGGTACAACAGTTGCCCCTGTTCAATCTTCTTAGACCTGAGGATGCAGATTGGCTGACGTGCCTTTCGTAATCCGAGGGTAGAAGATGATTGAACACTAGAGTGCCCAGAAATTTGCGCTCACATAGTGGAAATGGGCTTATAGATGCCATTTGGAGATTGATGGGGGATGATGGGCTTATAGATGCCATATGGATGTTGATCGCGTAAGAGATTCTTTAGCGAGAACCTGCATACTTGCAAAAGAAAAAAGAGTACCTGACATGTTGCAGGAGCTGGTTTTCAGATGCTTTGTATAAATGTGTCCTGACTGGTTACAGGAGTTGGATCTGGAGCTTCACAAGATGATGAATGAACCAGGGATGGTTACTACCTCAGCATGAACTGTGAGAGAACCTTGGGTGACTTTAACTTCAACAACGCTCGTTGAGAAAATCTTGGTGGGAATTACCATCTTCGCAGTATCGGGAAGAGAACCAATAGGCAATTATGATCTCAAAAGCGGACGTTTGAGAAGAACCTGGAATGGAATTATCATCTCCGCACCGCTGGGGAGAGAACCATAGGAAATTATAATCTCAAAAGCGGACGTCTGAGAAAAACCTGGAATGGAATTATCATCTCACGCACCGCCGGGGAGAGAACCATAGGAAATTATAATCTCAAACGCGGACGTTTGAGAAAAACCTGGGCTGGAATTATCATCTCAAGCACCGTCGGGGAGAGAACCATAGGAAACTATAATCTCAAAAGCGGACGTTTGAGAAAAACCTGGGCTGGAATTATCATCTCACGCACCGTCGGGGAGAGAACCATAGGAAATTATAATCTCAAAAGCAGACGTTTGAGAAAAACCTGGGCTGGAATTATCATCTCACGCACCGTCGGGGAGAGAACCATAGGAAATTATAATCTCAAAAGCGGACGTTTTGAGAAAAACCTGATAACTTCTACTGAGTCTTCATCAGAAAAATCTATTGGGAGTCGATTTAGCTGGATTAGAGAAGGCCTTGGACTGGATAAGAAATCTTTGGAGTCGATTAACTGAACCGGTCTAGGTCTTGAAATATGATTGAGAATTTAACTGCATCTTTCCTGAAAGGTAAAGGTCAGTCATATGCAATGCATGATATGGATCAAGCAATGATGTTCTCAATATAAATGAGATTTGTAAGATATGATGCGTCTATGCATGCTATGATGATGTATGTGATGTTTAGGAATGTATGCTTTCGTCTAGGAAAGTAAATCCTTGACGGGTGCCGGGAAGTCACTCCTGGGCTGATGTTGAAGAATAGATTTCGCTTCCGCTAGGGATGATAGCTGCAAGAATACTGATAGGAGAAGATAACTCCGTTGGGGAATAAACTTGGCGAATGGAATAACTCTGCGGGGAGAAAGGTACTCTAGCAACCTTGCTGGGAAGCAATACTCTGTGGGGAGAGAGATACTTTGTTGAATTGTTGATAATAATTTGCTGGGGATACTCTTGTTGCGTTGGAAGTGTTGATAGACTTCGCTGGGGGTAAGAGAACTTCGTCGGGGACGCTCTTTCCATGGCTTTTGGCTGAGGATAACCCAGTTATATCCTGGTAGGGAAATAACTCTTTGAATAAAGCCGGGAGACGCGTTCGTGCTCTGAGAGGGATAAGCTTCCAGAATCTACTGGGGATAAGCTTACTGCTTGGGGAGATGAATTCCAACTTTCCTGGGGAAGTGGATTGGACTCTCTTGGGGGAGTTTGAACTGCGGGGGAAATGATTCCGTTGAATATTTATATGCCGCCGGGGAACAATCTTTAGACCAAGACTGCCGGGGATGCTTGTTTAAGAATATGTACATTGCTGCTGAGGAATGTTGGTATCTGCTGGAGGATACTCAACTTCCTAAAGATTAGATAACTTGACTGCTTGGAGAGAGTGCGCTGACTGTTGACTTACTCTCTGGGGAATTAAGATATTTGGTTGCGTTCTTCAGCCGAACCTACCTTGGTACCTTGGAGGATGGAACAATTAGATTGCTTTAGACAACTCTTTATTGCCCCTGTTTCTAGTGTTACCTGTAATTAATCCTTTGTTTCGTATGCAAATATTTATGAGTTAGCAAATTATTGTCAATGCATATATCACAAATCGAACCTTGGACGTTCTTCGCAAAACAAAACAGAAAAAGAAAAACAGTTGGCACGTTTAACTGAAAAATATATTTGTATTGATTTTTGAATGGCCTGAAAATAGGCGTTTTGTGTACAAGAGGCTGACGTCCTAGTAAGAGAACGCCGCCGAACAAGAGAGTTTATACAAATTTTGTACAAAAGAAAATAAAACAGCTGTGTGAAATGAATGATCCCACTGGGTTTCAACTCTGCTATTGCCTTTATAACTCCGAGCGTCTCATCACTTGATGACCTTGGTTGAAGGTGAAGCTGACTGATCGATGCCGTCTGAGCTTGATATAGATACCGGATTCTGGATGCAAAGTGATCCAATGAGACATAGTATTACGCTTTTATCCCTAATTTTTGCCTGGACCGCCCTTTCGGGTTTTCAGTCCACCGGGATACCCATTTTTGCCCAAGCCGCCTTTTCAGGTTTTCGACTTGCCGGGTGTACAGATTTTTTCATTTCATCCCTTCATTTTGCCCGAACCCTTTTGGTTCGACGGGAAGCCCTAGTTTTTGCCTAGGCATGTCAGCCTAGCGGGTCTTTTTTCATGCGTAGTATCTTTTTACTATGTCTGCATTGGCGGGGTGAGGAAGGTCGTCACCATACATGTTGGTCAATATCATTGCTCCTCCTGAGAACACATGCTTAACCACAAATGGGCCTTCGTACGTAGGGGTCCATTTGCCCCTTGGATCACTCGGAGGAAGGATGATTCGCTTGATTACCAGATCCCCAACTTGATATTCCTGTGGTCTGACCTTTTTGTTAAATGCTCTGATCATTCGTTTCTGATACGTCTGACCATGACAGATAGCAGCAAGTCTCTTTTCATCAATAAGGTTGAGCTGATCAAGTCGTGTCTGGATCCAATCATCTTCGCTCAGATTTGCATCCTTCATTATCCGGAGAGAGGGTATTTGCACTTCGATCGGTAAGACTGCTTCCATACCATAGACCAGAGAGAAAGGAGTTGCCCCGGTTGACGTCCTAGCTGAGGTACGGTACCCGTGTAGAGCGAACGGTAACATCTCGTGCCAATCCTTATAAGTCACTGTCATCTTCTGCACGATTTTCTTGATGTTCTTATTTGCTGCTTCTACGGCCCCATTCATCTTCGGTCTGTAAGGAGAAGAATTGTGGTGCTGTATCTTGAACTGTTCGCAGAGCTCAGTGATCATCTTGTTATTCAGATTGGTACCGTTGTCTGTAATAATTCTTTCAGGGACACCGTACCGACAGATCAGATTATGCCGAATGAACCGTGCCACAACAGTCTTGGTTACCGTAGCATAGGAAGCTGCTTCGACCCACTTTGTAAAATAATCAATCGCTACCAGGATGAAGCGATGCCCATTAGATGCCGTAGGTTTAATCTCACCGATCATGTCTATGCCCCACATTGCAAACGGCCAAGGCGCAGTCAGAACATTCAGGGGAGCCGGAGGAATATGCACCTTGTCTGCATAAATCTGGCACTTATGGCATGTCCTGGAATGTTGGTAACAGTCAGCTTCCATTGTGGACCAGTAATATCCTGCCCGTAGGATTTTCTTAGCCATTGTATGTCCACTGGAATGCGTACCAAAGGTCCCTTCATGTAGCTCTTCCATGATCCTTTCTGCTTCAGTCTTATCCACACAACGCAGTAAGGTTGAATCATGGTTTCGCTTGTACAAGATGCCGTTGCTAAGGAAGAACTTTGCCGCGAACCTTCTCAGGAACTTCTTATCATTGATAGAGGCCCCTTCAGGGTATTCCTGAGCTTCCAGGTATCTCTTCACCTCATGGTACCAAGGCTTCTCAGTCACCAATTCAGTCTCGAGATCGCAACAGTATGCCGGTTCGTCCAGTTTCCAAATGATGATCCGGGGAGCCTCATTGTCCCATTTGACCTTGAACATAGAAGACATTGTAGCTAACGCGTCCGCCAGCTGATTATCTTCTCTTGGAAAGTGCTCAAAGGTTATCTCTGTGAAGTGGGGGATCAGGGTCAACACACATTCTCTGTAAGGAATAAGGTTCGGATGTTTCGTATCCCACTCTCCTTTGATCTGATTGATCACAAGAGCGGAATCTCCGAAGAAACTCAGAAACTTGCTCCTTAAGTCGATCGCAGCTTGAAGACCCATGATGCACGCCTCATACTCTGCCATGTTGTTGGTACAGTTGAAACATAGCCGGGCAGTGAGTGGAGTATGAGTACCTTGAGGTGATATGATTATGGCGCCGATACCGTTACCCAAAGCATTGGAGGCTCCGTCAAAGTGCATAGACCATCGGGATCCTGGTTCAGGTCCTTCATCCGGTCCAGGTACTTCACAATCAGTTACTATCATGATGCTTTCATCCGGAAACTCGAAGTTCATTGATTGGTAGTCATCTACGGCCTGATGTGCCAAGTGGTCTGCCAATACACTTCCCTTGATGGCTTTCTAGGTCGTGTACTGAATGTCGTATTCCGTCAAGATCATCTGCCATCTTGCAATTCTCCCAGACAGAGCAGGCTTTTCGAATATGTACTTTATAAGATCCATCTTTGAGATCAACAAGGTAGTGTGAGTCAGCATATACTGTCTCAGCCGGCGAGCAGCCCATACCAAAGCGCAGCAAGTTTTCTCAAGCAGTGAGTATCGGGTCTCACAGTCGGTAAACTTTTTGCTAAGGTAATAAATGGCATGCTCTTTTCGGACAGACTCGTCATGCTGCCCCAGCACACACCCCATTGAGTTGTCAAGCACTGTTAGATATAATATCAGAGGTCTCCCTTCAACCGGTGGCATAAGGATGGGTGGTTCTTGGAGATACTCTTTGATTCTGTCGAAAGCAGCCTGACATTCACCGTTCCAACGTACTACCTGATCTTTCTTCAGCAGCTTGAAGATTGGCTCACAGGTAGTAGTCAGGTGTGAGATGAACCGAGCAATGTAATTCAGGCGTCCTAAAAAGCCTCTGACTTCCTTCTCTGTCTTGGGCACTGGCATCTCTTGAATAGCTTTGACCTTGGCAGGGTCCACTTGAATGCCCTTGTCACTTACCACGAAGCCTAGCAACTTTCCAGATCTTACCCCGAAGGTGCACTTGTTCGGATTCAATCTCAGCTTGTACAGTTTCAACCGGTCAAACAACTTCTGCAGATGATCTAGATGTTCTTCCTCAGTCTGGGACCTTGCGATCATGTCGTCAACATACACTTCTATCTCATGATGGATCATGTCATGAAATAAAGAAACCATGGCACGTTGGTAGGTTGCCCCGGCGTTCTTTAGTCTAAAAGGCATGACTTTGTAGCAGAAGGTGCCCCACTGAGTAACAAATGTAGTCTTTTCCATGTCTTCAGGTGCCATCTTGATCTGATTGTAACCTGAGAAACCATCCATGAAAGAGAACACCTTATGCTGGGCAGTATTATCAACAAGGACATCAATGTGAGGTAAGGGGAAGTCATCTTTGGGGCTGGCCCTGTTCAGATCCCTGTAGTCGACACACATTCTGACCTTACCGTCTTTCTTAGGTACCGGCACCACATTAGCAACCCACTGAGGGTAAGAAGTCACTGCAAGGAACCCAACGTCAAACTATTTCATAACCTCGGCTTTAATCTTCTCAGACATCTGTGGACGCATCCGACGGACCTTTTGCTTTACCGGAGGGCAGTCTTCCTTGGTTGGCAAGTGATGGACCACAATATCGGTATCCAACCCGGGCATGTCTTCGTAGGACCAGGAAAAGATCTCCATATAATCATGCAGCATTTGAGTCAACCGTTGCTTCACGCTGAGCTCTAGGTTGGCACCAATCTTTACCTCTTTCCTATCTGCCTCAGTACCCAAGTTTATTGTTTCCACTGGCTCTTCATGGGGTTGAATTGCCCTCTCTTCCTGAAGCAACAGTCTTGCAAGCTCGCCAGGCACTTCACAATCATCTTCACCTTCGTCTTCGGCTAAGTTGATCGGATTTTCGAAGTCATAACTGGCGGTAGCAGAGTCGTTACCAGTGAGATCCAGAGTGGATTGAAACCTGTATGAGTGAGTGTGTGTGTAAATACAACTGTTTTGAAATATATGTAAAGGAAAGAAAGACAGAAAAGGAGCATAAGATTTGCAATGCGAGAAAACGTCCAAGATTTTCATTCATGATATATGAAATGACAATTTATATGCCCTCACAAATGAAACCACGGTGCCTCGGGTAAGACACCGGGCCATAGAGTTTATTATTGTTTATTACAGATACCAAAAACATAGGAATTCATTACTTAGTAACAAGAGAAACAGATAGGTTGTCTTTTGCACTCCAATTGTTAAGTCCACTGTCGGTTGCCGGGTAAATCCAGCTATCAAACTCAGCTTCATCCACTTCCTCTTCGTCCCCAATAGCATTCACTCCATGAGCAGGCAGGGGAGCTGTTACTACATTAGGCTTCTCAGATGCCTCAAACTGTACCTCTTTGGCGTCAATAAGGTCCTGCAGCTTGCTCCTTAGGGCCCAAGAGTCATCAGTGGAATGTCCCGGGCTATCTGAATGGTAAGCACAACGGGCATTCGGGTTGTACTTAGGAGATGCAGTATTTGGAAACTTCAGCGCCTCTCTGACAGTCACTAAATTGGTGGATAGCAACTGTGGCAGGATCTGGGATAGGGTCATGTTTAACCGGGTAAACTCTCTCCGGGGTCTTTCAGCCCTTTGAGGATTGGTTGGCCGAGGAGCGGCAGCAGGCTTGGCAATCGTTACCGCACTGACAGATTGGCGGCGCTCAAATCTCTCTGATCTCCGGGAGCCATATACAGCACTAGCCTCCTTCTTGAAGGGTTTCTTCTCAGAACTAGACGATGCACCCTTCGGAATTTTTCCAGACTTCAACCCAGCCTCAATTCTCTCTCCAGTCAGAATCAAATCAGTGAACCCTGCAGACGAATTCCCGATAAGATAGTTGAAAAATGGCCCAGATAGGGTCCCCAAGAACATGTCTACCAACTCCCGATCAGTCAACGGAGGCTGCACCCTGCCAGCCAGGTCTCTCCACCTCTGAGCGTACTCCTTAAAACCTTCACTTGAACCTAACGACATACCCTGGAGTTGGGTACGTGTAGGGGCAAGGTCGGCATTATATTGATACTGCTTATAGAAAGCAGTAGCCAACTCCTCCCAGTTACGAACCTTGGTCCCATCCAGCTGATAGAACCATTCGAGATGAGTCCCTGAAAGACTCTCCTGGAAGAAGTGGATCCACAAATTCTTATCCGCTGAGTACGGTTGGATCTTCCGAACATAGGACCTGAGATGTAGCTTGGGACAAGACGCCCCGTCATATTTAGTAAAAGATGGTGCTTTGAACTTCCGAGGAATGATCACACCAGTAAATAAACCCAGATCTCCAAAATCCAGCCCAGGTACCTGTTGTATCTCCATAGCATTCAGCCTATCCTCCAGCTGCTTGTAACGGTCTTCTGCCGGAGGATATTGCTCTTCATCAAAATCAGTCTCGTTGTCGGAGACTACCAGACTAGAAACCCTTGTCTCTTGAGGAGTGCCCTTGCCAACAGAAGAACCAGCCTCTTCATGCTGCAGAGTATTGCCGAACCTTCGGCCCGAGTTGAACAGAACAGTCCTTCTCTTCTTCTTCTTCTCCTTCTTCAGGAGCAGAGCTTTCAGTTCTTCTTGGCCCTGAGCCAAACCCTTGATTAACTCCTGAAACTGCGCATTCTGCGCCTGAAGAGCTTTGATGGATGTCTCTGTTGATGAAGAGTCGGGATTCATGATGCTGAAATAAACAGCGAAGAACTGTAAGCAACCTGAAAAGAGGAAAAACCTTCTATGCACATGATGAATGATATGTGTTTATGCAATGCATTCAAGGGTTCGAAAGTTCAAATTTGTTGTAGACAAAAAGGAACACACGTTATCATTAAGGAAATCATTGTTTAATACATCAAAGCCTCATGGGCAAAATAATACAAGAGCAAATCAATCCCAAAATACGCTGCGCATCCTCTTCGGAGCTATGTAAGTGTTGAGATTCCTCTCCTCATGCAACAGGCGGGTGAGCTCCAAGACCTTCTTTTCACTGGCATGTAGACTAGTCTCAAGAGAATTCCGTTCTTCCTTAAGCTGGATCCAGCTCTTCTGCATCTCTTCCCAGGATGTGGGCATCTCAGGGTGCTGAATAGTGTAGGACACCTCTCCTTCCAAGACTGGCTCTTTGATCACAGGGAGCATATGGGGATAGGGCATCACTAACTTCTGGGAGCGGGCGCGTACCCACTTGAGATAAGGTTCCAACGGGATGGAGTTCCTGTGCCCCAGTGTCTTGCTGTCTATCCTACTGGGCATCCTCCAGGCTCTGATAAATCTCTGGCGAAGTCCTTTAGTATCGTTGTCGAAGTCAAAAACTATGTAAGGAATTAACATGTCATGAGGACCATCCCTCCGAGCACAACCAAACTGTCTCCAAGCCAGACATGGGCTGTAAGTAATACCTCCTCTGATTCCAAGTAAAGGAACATTAGGGTACTCCCCGCAACGATCAATGATAGTGACGTCTTCTCTGGACCTAGGGCACCAATGTATATCTGCATGTGTAAGAGTCATCAACCGTTGTGACCATCTCAAACCCCGCTCATTCTTCAAAACTGATTGTGGAAGGTGCGAAATAAACCACCTTCCCAGGAGAGGAGTGCAACACATAAGGACACCTCTTTTTCTCATGGTTCGAGTGTAACATGAGTGAAGGATGTCCCCCAGCAACGTAGGTATAGGGTTCCTGGACATAAAGATCTGGACAACACTGATATCTATAAGCTGATCTGGATTAGGGAACAACACCAAACCATAGACAAGGAGGGCCACCACTTCTTCAAAAGCTTGCAAGTCAAGGGAGTTCCAACATTCATGGGCCTTTTCAAACAGAAACCTGGCTAAGAACCCTTTGATACCACTTCTAACTTCCCAATGTCCCTTAAGGTCAGATGACTGTAGGTGCAAGGCTTTAGCAATCTCTTCAAGCTTAGGTTCCTTTTCCGTACCGTTGAAGGGTAGCTGATCAAGGATAGGGATCTTCAGGAGCCGGGAGAACTCCTCCAATGTAGGTACCAGCTGATAATCCAAGAAGGTGAAACAGTGATGCAGAGGGTCAAAGAACTGGAACATGACCTTTATCATATCTTCCTCAATGTTGGTGTTGACCAAGCTGATGAGGCTTCCATGTCTTTCACTGAATGAAGAGTTCTCGGGAATCCTGGATATAAGCTCCTTAAGCTGAGGAGGGATCCTTACAAGACTGATTTGAATTGTCTTTCTACGAACGGTTTCCATGTCCTACAAAACAAGAACAAAGATGAAAATTCGAACCCCTGAAATGGTTAGTCAATGCATATGATGCTGGATGATGTCATGATGCTATGATTAAACACACCACAGATATTTACAAAGACGAACATGTAAGGCACACAAGGCACACAAGACAAGCCCTTAGGGTTTAAGGCCAGCATGGGGTCTGGGTAGTACCCTCTTGAAGTTGGTGGGTTCAACCTGTCCTATCAAAGTAACCGGGTTCTAAGGGTCCCAATATCACATGATTGCTTTCATTGTTCATCGTTTCGATTTAGCCACTGAACTGGCGACCGAAATATTCCAGGAAAGCAACCCTCAATTGAGTGTAGTATCGAGTATCAACCAACCTCGGACTGCACCAAAGTCAGTTATCTCACTACCCTAAAGAGGCCAAGATAGTTCAATTAAGGTTCCTAAGGTCTGTTGATGCTTCATGACACCACGCGGAGGCCCCGTACTCTCCTTGACTGAACTCAAGGGTTACCGGTACACACCAAAGTGCCACATCAACGTAGCAGACTGTTTCAACCATGTCGGTATACCCCACACAGTTCCCTCACAGCCTTGTTGCTACTTTCTAAGAAGGTATCCCCCAGATCCGGGTTAGGATCTATAGAACTCCCAAGCAACCCACAATTTAAAGCACACAAGGAAAACAATTGAAAACACAGTTATGAACTAGCCCTAAGGTACACCTCACTTTATAAAGGGTCCCCAGCAGAGTCGCCAGTTCTGTGATCGGTGGATCTGGAACTGACTGTTTAACGCTGGTTCGCGAAATGTCGCGGAAGCAAGAGTCGCCACCGTCTTTTATTTTCTCCAAATGGAAAGGACAAAAGCACAGGAAAATTCCTTAAAGAGATTGCTCTCGGTTCGGGAGGTAGGTTATAGAAAGGGAAGGTGTTAGCACCCTTTCTATCCATGGTTATCCATGGGCTCTTAGATACTTGCTCATTTGTGTTTTCAAAAATGGTTTGTTTGCTTTTCAATTGTGGGTTTTAAAAAGTTTCTTTGAAAATTTCAGTTCGACTCTTGTATCGGTCCTCAAGAGTGTTTGAAAAATTGCTTTCGAAAGCTTTTTGAAAAGGTGTCGGTGTGAAAAGTATTTTTGAATTTGTTTGAAATTTAGAGCAAGTATCTAGAGTCGTCTACCTACCCTAAGGAATTCGTCTGTGTAGATGTCCTTTAAAGTAGTGCCATCCCACCATTGAGAGGTAGGTAGCACCCCCGTTGGAGGTATTCGGGTCAATTCGAGGTTCGGGACATGGTGATCACCAGAGCAATGGGAAGACACCTTAGAAGCTACCCTCATGCCAGGTTCCCGGATCATGAGGACTTACTAAGACATCCTCTACTCGACGATCACCTTTCGAGACAAGGCAACAGTGAAGCGTGCCCTAGGGGTGGTGTGTGACTTGTGTGTCGTTTTCAGATATTTTGTCTTGTTCATGTCATGGGTGATCTACGCTTTGTTTTTATTTTTGTCCATACATTCTTTCATGCCTTGATTAACAGTTAAAAAATTGCGAGAAAAGTAAAGTTCTAAACTATTACAAAAGGCGCGGGTCCACATCGCCAAAATTTCCAGGACCCGATTTGACAGAAAAATAAAGGAAGTAAAAAAATAAAGAATTAAAAGTGCGAGCAATTAGTTACATGGCTTCGAGAGAGATACATAGATATTTAAACGAAATAAAATAAATATGCGAATTAATAAGAATAAACAAACGAGGGCGTTGGACCCTTTGGCAAAATTCAAATTAAATGGTGACATTAATTAATTAAAAAAGAAAGGAAATTGTTTTTTTGGTATTTTATGATTTTTTGGGATTTAAATGAAAAAGAATTAATTAAGATTAAAATAAGATGCTAACCCTAATTCTAATTATTTTTAATTTATTAAGAAAAATGTTGAAGTTTTTAACCTAAAATTAACCCTAATTAGTTTACATGCAATAAAAATAAATATTTAATTATTTAATTATTATGGGAGAAAAAGAAAAAAGGGATAAAAAATTAATATGAACCCTAGTTCTATGTTTTTTAGATTTTTATTAAAAGAATTAAAATTGAGACCTAATTTAAAACTAAATTTAATTATATGCAATTTAATTACAAAAATACTTAAGATAAAATATTTATCATTTTTCATCTTTTTCTAATTTTTATGTGTTTTTTTTATATTTTATGAAAACATTAAATTAATTAAACAAACAATAACTAAAAGAAAATAAAAATTATAAAAATAAAGAAAGTTAAGAAAATTTGCAAACCAAGGGGGGGTATCTGTCCCCAAAGTGGAGGTTAAGCCCATGAATTTGAGCCCAAACAAGCCTGGCTTCGTTGACTTTCTCCAGGCGCCGTGTGACGTCTTTGACTAGGACCTACCATGTTCCTTGGATCTGTGCCTTTAGATTGATGTAACTGACGCGTGGACGACTTGATCTTGGAGGTGTATGGTGCGCTCCAGTCTTGAAACTGCATGGGAATATGGATTGCAAAATAATATGGGAATAATGAAGACCTGGGGCTCGAACCCAGGTCATGATTGTTACCAACAACGCCTTCTACCAACTGCTCCAACCAACGCGCTTGTACATTTAATATCAAACAATTAATATAAAATAAAAACAAACATTGTTGATGCTTTAGCGCGAAAATTTAAAACGCCCCAATCATTGCTCCACACGTCATCATCTTCCTCACGTCTTCGTTCTTCCTGAAAACATAATAAACATAGGCAACGGTTTTTACACCGTTCCCTTAGGCAACATATCAGAAAATAGCGACTAGCCCTAGGGGCTTCATAAATTAGGCGCGAGGGTAGCCCTGTGGTCGTCTGAGCATGCTGGATTCAATGGTCCAAGTCTTGAAGGCCAATTTTTCCTTATTTGAAAAACCCTAATCCAAGGTCCTGTAAACCCTAAAACACGAACATGGTATCTTTGCATACAGCGCATAATAATCCAATCAAAGCATATGGTTAGCTTGCAAACACTTCACTGATCATGAATATATAAACAAAATGCCATGAATGTGCATAGAATGTAAAACACGATTATGAGAAAAAGTGAAAAAAACTGGATTTCTGTATACCGTTTCAAGGCGTTAGGATTGATGTTTTTGATTGGAATCGTTTCTTGACAACCCTGGCAAGCTAATGGAACAAGTTTGGAGGCTTGAATTGACCTGCAAGTCTATTTTCAGTTATGGAGTTTTTTGACAAATTTCAAGTTTTGTTTTCCAGATTTTTGAGCAGCTGCGTGGTTCCTTGCATTAGGTTTGTGTTCTCTACTTATGTAAGAATGAATTAGGTCAAAGAAAACCATCCAAATCTTTTGCATTCATGGTTTTTGAAATTTGATTTTCAAAGATCTTTTTCAATCTTTTTTTCATGTGCTTTTGCTCTCAATCATATCCAATTGCATTGGTTCTTTCCTTATCTAGCTAGGCACGAAATCTTGATGATATAATGTGCACAAAAAGATTGAAAAACTAGGTTAAGCATTTTTCATGTATTTATTTTAATTTAAATGAATTATTATTAATAAAAATCCAAATAAATAAATATAAAATGAATAAAAACTTCCATTTGGGCCAAGTGGTCGTGCACATGTATTGGATGATGAATTATGGAAGAAAAATAGGCCCATTAGCAATTTTAGGTCATTTGAACCAATGTTGACTTTTCAAAATATCCAAAAATTTCCCAACTTCCACAAGGCATAACTTGCTCAATTTTTAAGCTTTGCTCATGTTCTTGGACATTTTGGAAAGGTCTTTGAGTCCTCTAACCAATGCCTTTGGTCCCATGTCATTTTGATTTACCAATCTCAAGTTATAGCCTTTGACTTAAAGTCCCTTTTTGTTGACTTTTGATAATGACCTATAATGTTGAAATTGATAACTTTTTGTGAGAGCATTTCTTGGACTTGGAGTATGAAGATGAGTTGTAGGAAATGTCTTTCTCTTCAAAATGAGCTTTGGATGGAATTTTTCTGATAATCCATGTGGAAGTTATGCCCTGGTCAATTTACAGTTGACTTTTTCAACTGTCCAAATAAGGAAACTTTTGCATCTTGATGATTTTTGAGCCAAGCTTTAAGAATCCTGATCAAGCATTGATCAAATGATGTTTGTGGCTTCAAAATGAGATATTGACAAAAAATTTGAACTTTTGACTGTCAAATGACCATTTTGCCCCTACAGTTGACTGTAGTGCAATTAGGGTTTTGACTGTGCAATTTTGTGCTGAAAGCCTTGAAACTTTGTATGAGGATGCTTGACCATATTTGTTGGCATGTGAGACTTGATTGGACCTTTGGAAACTTCATTTTCTTGATCAGAACAAAAACCCTAATTTTGACTATTTAGGAGACCCTTGAACTGTGCAACCCTTGGGGAACTTTTGAAGCTTTGACTTGGCATTTCTTTGAAGAATATGGGAGGGCAAATTTTGGGGTACAACAGGGGGGTATACAAATTCATGAATGGGGATTACAAGAATTTAAACATAATTAGTCTATTACAACCATATTGAATTGATATCAATGTACAAGGAAATAAATAAATACAAAGTATAAAATGAATGAATGTACAAAAAATGCAAAATGTAAAGAAAATGTATCTTTGTTTGATTTTCAAAAAAGGGATTTTGTCTTAACCTAATTAAATAAAGAAAATAATTAATTAAATTTTAATTTTATTAAGAAAAGATTCTAAGTAAAACCCTAGTTCTATTAATTAATCAAAAGAAAATAAGTTTAAGAAAAGTATTTTTGGTATTTTTATCTAAAAAACATTTATAGCATTATAAAATATTTCTAGTCTTTTTTATATCAAAAAATAATATATTTAAATTAGTATGAAAGAAAATAACTAATAACCTAATTTTAATCATATTTACAAGATAATAAGTAAAAAAATAAATAAAATATAGTTAATAAAAATATTTTTTGGTAAGAAAAATAAAATAAACTAAGTCAAAATATAAATCTATCATTTTTTTTGTATTTTATGACTTTTTTAGTATTTAGAAAATATATTTAAGAAAATAAAAATGCAATAAATAATAAAAATAAATGAACATGGGCCAGGGGTGTCATTAGTCAACAGAGAGGTCAGCTAGCAAAAAAACAAAAACAAGCCAGGCCCAAAGGGCCCAGCGCCTGCCAAAAACACAAACCATCAGCAAGTAAAAAATGTGAAAAATGAAAAGGGTACCACTGGGGCTCGAACCCAGGTCCCATGGGTTACAGACGCGCGCTTCTACCACTGGGGTGGTTATACATCCGTTAACATAAGCAAAACAATAAATATACAAGGAAAAACGCGCCCTGATGACTTCATCTTCAACCTCCATCCAGACCAACTGTAACTTGCTCATTTCACATCAAAAATGAAAACTGTAAACATGAAACTTGTAGCAAATTTTCTCACGATTCTAGAAATGTAAAGTATTAAAAGTATAGATCAAAGATAAGCATGAATTTTAATGGCCCTTAACTGAACCCTCAAAATTTCAGAAATTTCAGTTTCAAAATTCTCTAAGCTCAAGCAAAATTTATGGAAACTATGGACATGGTTAGCTTTAAGGCAATGATATCTACATGTTTTGTTCACAAATAAACTATTGATGATGCCTGTATGAAGAGTTCCAAGTTGAGAAAACATACCTCAAAACTGGAAATCGTGTTTTGAGTTTGAGCCTGTTTCAATTGATGGTGATGATCAGGTTATCTTCCTTGAGGTCATAGGAAGCTAATGCAATGGTTTGCTTGAGTTGAGAGTGGATGAAATGACTTGGAGAAGTCAATATGCAATGCTATGTTTTTGGTTATGAAAGATATGGTAAATGATGTTACAGTAATGAAACAGGGACAAGGATATGTTACACTTGATGTATGGAAGCTTTAGAAACTAAAGGCCAAGAAACGCACGAGGGAAATGTGAGTTTGGTGCTCAAGGTAAGAAACTGTGCAACAATGGAGTTTTTGGGCAATTTATGATTTGAGAGAGTTTTTGTGTATTTCAAGGTCTTCAAGCTCGTCCTCTAGCTTACAAATTGTGACTATATTTATAAGCAACAAGTTTGGAGTGCTCTAGTTGATCAAAATTCAAATTTACATGTTTAAGTTAAACATGTGATTTTTTGACAAAACAAGTTCCATGCCTTGTACTTGCTAAGATAGAGTGGTTATACTTTAAACAAGCTTGCTTCTGAATTTTTGGATGGAGTGTGATCAGAGGGAACAAGTTAGAGGCTCAAGAATGAACTTTATGCAAAAATCTTGCTTTACAAGAATGGCAATGTTAACTTTGTGCCATCAATGGAAATGCAACTTGGATAATAACTCAATTGCTTGGATCAAAGCCTTAACATCTGTGTAAACATTTAATTATAGAGTGAAAAACAAGTTTGAGGCCTGCAAAGCAATGATTATGTATCCTAGCACGGATTTGGTTCATGTGTTCATAAAAAATGACTTGTAATTCAAGTGACAAAATCCTAATTTGATCTCTTCGATTCTCCCTACTCAAGAATGATCTCAAGGAGTTCTTGGACATTTTGGAAAGCTTGCAATGTGCTCTACAACCCATATTCGAATTTCTTTTGAATATTACCCTTGGAACTATATGAAAAAGTTCCATGAAGTTGGGTCAAAATCCTGACCAAATTAGGGCAAAATTTCACTAAGTGTTTAGTTTCATGACCACATGTTCATAAAATTATAACTTGAGATCCAAACATTTTTGGAAGGAGTTGTGTAAAGAAAAGTTGTATATTTCATGGAGATCTACAATTTCATGTTGGAAGTTTCTCTTGAGTCATCTTGCATCATGGTGAAAGTTTTGCTCAAAGTTATGAAAAAACATGAAATTTCCAACACTTAGAAAAATTTCTAAGTTTAGAAATTTTGACTTTTCAAAATGAAATCTTAACTTTTTGATTTATTGATGAATAAGTTTCATATTTTGACATGTTTTGATGAATTATGATCTTTGGCACTTGAATTTGACCAAAAAGTCAAAGTTTGACTTTTTAGTATACAATTGACTTTTGATCAGTTGACTGAAAAATTCATCTGTCAATCCAATGGGCTTGCAATGTTTTGAACCATGCCATTAGGTTAAAATGATGCAATTGGACTCTTGAGATCATGCCTTCAACCAATTGATCATTTTCTAGGTCAAAAATCAGAAATTGCCCCTTCTTAGTCAAAACCCTAATTTTGACCATTTTGCCCTTTTGGAGATTTGATCAAATTTCTTAAGGAGTTTTGGTCAAAACTTGATCAAATGATACATATAAGTTTAAAATGTTGGTATGGATATAAATTAAGAAGTTTGACTATAAATTGGCCATAGTTGATTTTTTCCCGAATACAACTGATTTTTCGGTCAACTGCTCAATTGACTGAGCAAAAATGTGATCCAAGGCTTGAAACTTGACATGAGTGATCTTGGGGGTCCATAATAATCAATGAAAGTCATATGGAGAATTGGAAGTTCAAATGTCCTTGTGCAAACTCAAACCCTAGTTTTTGGGTCATTAGTGTATAAGGAGGTGTCTTGAGCTGATCAAACCCTCGTGCAGTCTTGAGCCCAAGGAGATCTTGTGAGAAAAAAATCTTGATAAGTGAGAGGGAAAATTTTGGGGTACAACAGCTGCCCCTGTTCAATCTTCTTAAACCTGAAGAGTTAGATTGGCGAGTTTTTCCATTCGTGACTCGAAGGTGGAAGATGATTGGACACTAGAGTGCCCTGAAATTTGCACTCGGTGATGTGATGATAAAGGGAATGAGCTTAAAGATGCCATTTGGAGGAGTGATAGAAAGCTATTAGAGATGGGCTTGTAGATGCCATCCAAAAGTGATTGCTGAATCTGAAAGAGAATCTGAATGGGTATCAGAATGACGTCTGTGTCTGAAGCGTATCTAAACTGTATCTGAAAGCTGAATCTGAATGAGTATCAGAATGGCCTCCGTGTCTGGAGCGTATCTATACTGTATCTGGAAGTTGAGAATTGAATGAGTATCAGAATGGCATCAGTGTATGGAGCGTATCTGAACTGTATCTAAAAGCCGAATCTGAATGAGTATCAGAATGGCCTATGTGTCTGGAGCGTATCTGTACTGTATCTGGAAGTTGAGAATTGAATGAGTATCAGAATGACATCTGCATCTAGAGCATGTCTGAACTCTATCTGGAAGTTGAGAATTTAATGAGTATCAGAATGACATCCGTGTCTGTAGCGTATCTGAACTGTATATGAAAGTTGAATCTGAACGAGTATCAGAATGGCTTCCGTGTCTGGAGCGTATCTGAATTGTATCTGAAGACTTTGAACATTGGTAATGGTAGTTGTTGATTAATCTTATCCTAAAAAAGGTAAAATGTTATCTAATATGCAATGTTATGTTGTATGAAATGCATAGTATAATGCATTCGTGTTATCAATGTTTATGATATATGTGTGCGATGTATGCGTATGTGAGCTAATCTGCTGTACTGCTGTTGGATTGGGGAAAATAGATCCCTCACTGCTGCTGAGAATATGGAATATAAGTATTCATGTTGTGAAGTCCAGTGTTGATGGATTTCTCATTAGAGAAATAAACTCTGTTGTAAAGGAAATGTCGTGTACTACTTGAAAAATCCTGCTTGGGGAATCCTGAGAAATTTGACGACTTCTACTGGGGATTGTTAATTGGAAGCTCTGTTCCACTGGGGATTAAACTGCACACTGCGGGGGATTTTATGGAAATAACTTAGAGAGATTTCCCTATCTCTTAAATCCATCAGTGATTGTCTTTCTATTTTGTTTATTTATAAACAATAATTATGTTCAAATGCACATGTTCAAAAATGAATCATTGAACGTTTTTGTAAACAAAAACACAAGAGTAAAGAAAAAAAAGGATAGTTTTGCACTTTCAAAGGGATATCTTTGTATTGACTTTGAGTAAGTATTTTTGTACAATGATACAAATATTCTAGTAAGAGAATACTATCGTAAAAAATGAAAATTTTAATACAAAGAAAAGATAGCTATGTGCAATAATCCCATGGGGGTCCCATTCTGCTATAGCCTTCGAATCTCCGAGCATCTTGTCTATTTGTGGCCTCGTCCGAAGATGATTGAATTGATCAGAACCTCTGAGTTTGCCAGTTGAAGCCAAAGGTTATCCGTAAGATGATCCAACGGGACAATCATACGCTTTAATTCCCTAACTTTTGCCTGGACCGCCCTTTCGGGTTTTCAGTCCATCGGGATACCCTTTTTTTGCCCAAGTCGCCCTTTTGGGTTTTCAACTTGCCGGGTGTACAAATTTTTTTGTTTTATCCCTAAATTTTTCCCGAACCTTTTTGGTTCTCTGGGATGCCCTTGTTTTGCCTAGGTGTGTCAACCTAGCAGATCTCTTATGCATAGTATCTTTTGACTATGTCTGTGTTCGCAAGGTGACGCAGGACATTGCCATCCATGGTAGTTAGGATCATAGCTCCACCAGATAATATGTTTTTGATCACAAAAGGTCCTTCGTATGTAGGAGTCCATTTTCCCCTGGGATCACTTTGCGGTAGTATGATACATTTAATCACCAAATCCCCGACTTGATACACTTGGCGTCTGACCTTTTTGTTGAAAGCCTTGATCATCCATTTTTGATACATCTGACAATGATAGACAACAGTAAGTCTTTTATCATCAATCAAGTTTAGTTGATCAAGTTGAGTTTGGATCCAATCTTCTTCATTCAGCCCTGCATCCTTCATAATTCTTAGAGAGGGGATCCAGACCTCAATAGGCAAAACAGCCTCCATGCCGTATACCAGAGAGTAGGGTGTTGCCCCGGTAGATGTGCGAGCTATGGTATGATACCCATGGAGAGCGAATGGTAGCATCTCATGCCAGTCCTTATATGTGACTATCATTTTTTGTATGATCTTTTTGATATTATTATTTGCGGCTTCGACAACACCATTCATCTTCGGTCGGTAAGGGGAAGAATTGTGATGCTAGATCTTGAATTGTTCGCACAAGGCCGTGAACATAGTATTGTTTAAGTTTGTACCATTGTCTGTAATGATCCTCTCTGGGATACCGTAACGACAGATGAGATTCAGCTTGATGAACCGAGCGACAACATTCTTTGTGACGGAAGCGAAATAAGCTACCTCCACCCACTTTGTAAAATAGTCAATGGCCACTAAGATGAAGCGGTGTCCATTGGAGGCTGTTGGCTTGATTTCCCCAATCATATCGATGCCCCACATAGCAAAGGGCCAAGGAGCCGTCAAGACATTCAGAGGAACCAGAGGTATGTGCACCTTGTAAGCATAGATCTAACACCTGTGGTAGGTTTGAGAGTGTTGATAGCAATCTGCTTCTATGGTAGATCAGTAATAGCCTACCCGTAGGATCTTCTTTGCCATTGTATGCCCACTGGAATGGGTGCCAAAAGTGCCTTCATGTAAATCAGTCATGATCCTTTCAGCTTCAACCTTGTCTACGCACCGAAGTAACACAGAGTCATGACTGCGTTTGTAAATAATGCCATTACTAAGGAAGAATTTAGCAGAGAATTTCCTTAAGAACTTCTTATCATTGACTGAAGATCCTTTTGGATATTCTTGGGTTTCGAGATACCTCTTGACTTCGTGAAACCAAGGCTGATCCACTACTTCTCCAGTATTAATCTCGTGACAGTGTGCTAGTTCATCCATTCGCTCAATGGTGATTTGGGGAGCCTCGTTATCCCATTTAAGTTTAAACATAGATGACATTGTGGCTAGTGCGTCTGCTAGATGATTTTCTTCTCGCGGGAAATGCTCGAAGGTAATCTTTTCAAAATGTGGGAGCAATGTCAAAACATGTTCTTTGTAAGGGGTAAGGTTGGGGTGTTTGGTGTCCCATTCCCCTTTGATCTGATTGATAACCAAAGCTGAATCTCTGAATACATTCAACGATTTGATCCCCAAGTCTATGGCAGCTTTGAGACCAAAGATGCACGCTTCGTATTCTGCCATGTTATTTGTACAATTGAAGCAGAGTCTTGTCGTAAAAGGAGTATGACATCCTTCAGGAGATATGAGTACAACACCAATACCATTGTCGAGTGCGTTAGATGCCCCATTAAAAACCAGGGTCCATCGGGATCCTTGTTCAGGTCCGTCATATGGCCTGAATTTTTCACAGTTGTTTACCGTCATGATGTCCTCATCTGGGAATTCAAACTTCATGGGTGGTAGTCTTCCACAGCTTGGTGATCAAGGTGATCAGCTAGTACACTGCCCTTTATTGCTTTCTGGGTAGTATACTGAATGTCATATTCTGTCAGGATCATCTGCCATCTCGCTATTCTCCCAGAAAGTGTAGACTTCTCGAAGATGTATTTTATTAAGTCCATTTTAGATATCAACAAGGTAGTATGGGTCAGCATATACTGTCTTAGGCGGTGAGCAGCCCATGCCAGAGCGCAACAAGTTTTCTCAAGCAGTGAATATCTTGTTTCACAGTCGGTAAACTTTTTACTCAGGTAATAAATAGCATGCTCTTTTCGGCCAGAATCGTCATGCTGCCCCAACACACACCCCATAGAGTTTTCTAAAACAGTCAGATACATGATCAATGGTCTTCCCTTGACTGGTGGCATCAAAACAGGAGGCTCTTGTAGGTACTCTTTGATCTTGTCGAAAGCAGTTTGGCACTCATCATTCCATTTGAACACTTGATCTTTCTTCAATAGTTTGAAGATTGGTTCACAAGTAGCTGTCAGGTGAGAAATGAATATGGAAATGTAGTTTAAACGTCCCAAGAATCCTCTGACTTCCTTCTCATTACGAGGAGCAGGCATCTCTTGTATAGATTTCACCTTGGTAGGATCTACTTCAATACCTTTATTGCTGACGACAAAGCCTATGAGTTTACCAGACCTTACTCCAAATGTGCATTTATTTGGGTTCAACCTCAGCTTGTACTTCTTTAGTCTCTCAAACAGTTTCTGTAAATGATCAAGATGCTCTTCTTCTGTTTGAGATCTAACTATCATGTCGTCCATATAGACCTCTATTTTGTGATGTATCATGTCGTGAAATAGAGCGACCATGGCACGTTGATAGGTTTCCCCAGCATTCTTCAGTCCGAATGGAACCACCTTGTAGAAGAATGTGCCCCATTGTGTGACAAAGGTTGTCTTCTCCATGTCCTCATGCACCATTTTGATTTGGTTATAGCCTGAGAAACCATCCATGAAGGAAAACACTTTGTGATGTGCTGTATTGTCAACTAGGATGTCAATGTGGGGAAGTGGGAAATCATCCTTAGGGCTTGCCCTATTCAAATATCTGTAGTCAATGCACATTCGTACCTTGCCATCCTTTTCGGGTACGGGAACAACATTGGCAACCCATTGCGGATACGAGGTGACGACCAAGAATCCAGCGTTGAATTGCTTCATGACTCCAGCTTTAATCTTCTCTGACATATCTGGTCGCATTCGACAAACCTTTTGTTTTACTGGTGGACAGTCCTCTTTTGTAGGTAGACGATGTACCACAATATCTGCATCAAGTCTTGGCATGTCTTCATACGACCAGGCAAAGACCTCAACATATTCGTGTAGCAACTGAATCAGATGCTCTTTAACACTGGGTTCCAGATTAGCACCCACATTGACTTCTCTTTTTTCTTCCTCGATACCTAAGTTGATTGTATCCACGGGTTCCCCGTGGGGTTGAATGGTCTTCTCTTCTTGTTGTAGTAATCTGGCAAGTTCCCCTGGTACTTCACAATCTTCTTCACCTTCGTCTTCGACTTGGTAGATTAGATTTTCAGAGTCACAAAAAGCCATAGCAGAACCGTTATCCATGGGATCCCGAATGGATGTAGACCTGCATTGTGAGTGTGAGTGTGCGTAAGGGTATAACTATCTTTGAAAGAAATGAAAATGTAAAAAAAAAAAAAAACAATGCGCACAAAGTTTGTATGCAAAACGTCTATGATTCATTGATGTCATATGCAAATGAGATAATAACCCTTACAAATGGACCATTGTGCCTCGGGTAAGACACAAGGTTTTAAGAGTCTGAATTGTTTTAATATTACAGATCCAACAAAATGTAAAGACAAATTACTGTGGGATAAAAGTGATCGGGACAAAATCTCTAGCCTCCCAGTTGTTGATCCCTCCACTGACAGTTGGGAAGATCCAATCCTCCAGGTTGCATCCATCTTCATCATCCTCTACCGTGTTGACTTCATGGTTGCTGATCTTCAGTGGTGGTCCTCCAGCACGAGCGTGGCGTACAGTCTTCTGATCACCTGAAGTGAAACCCATGCCAAACTTGTCAGACTTGTATGGGATATCTGGGAGTTGTCGCCAAATAGTGTATCCACCTTCTTCTATCACTGCTTTTGCATCCTACAAAGATGACATCCTGAGTGGAGGCCTTGTGATCTTAGGAACAACCCTGGTTACTGCCACATCTTGCGGGACTTATTCAAAGTGTTGGAATGGAGTTTCAATAAATTCACCATCTAATTCCACATATCTGAAGAAATTTAGATGGCTGATCATATACTCTTCTTCTCCATGAACAGTGATAATCTTCCCTTGAATCGAATATTTCAGCATTTGGTGCAACGTAGAAGTAACAGCGCCAGCATTGTGAATCTATGGTCGACCTAACAAGAAGGAATATGAAGAGAGGATATCCATTACATAAAAAGTTGAATAAAATGTTTGGGTTCCAACCTTTATGGGGGATATCCACTTCCCCATGCACCATCCTTTTTGAGCCGTCAAAAGCCTTTACTACTATGTTGCTTGGCTTCAATGTCAATCCTTCGCAGTCAAGCCTATCAAGAGCCTTTTTAGGCAATACATTCAGAGACGAACCTGTGTCAACCAAGACATGATCCAAGGTCGTTCCCCTGCATTCAACTGAGACGTGCAATGCCTCATTATGCTTCCTCCCTCTTGGCGTTAAATCAACATCTGAAAAACCTAAACCATTATCTGCAGTCAAGCTGGCTACGCGGTCTTGGAACTAATCAACAGATGTTTCTTGGGGTACATGGGCAGTTTTTAGGAATTTTACCAAGGCCTTTGCATGCGCCTCAGAACATAGTAGTAAAGCCAACATGGAAATTTTAGATGGAGTTTGCCCCAGTTGCTCAACTACATCATAATCGCTTCTTTTTATGATCTTTAGAATTTCCTCCATCTCTTTCTGGGAGATCTCAGGGATAGCTACTGATTGTGCCTTCGTCCGGACAGGCTCAAACAGAATACCTTTTCCTTGAGTCTCGGTTAACTCGGTAGTAGGAATGTCAGTAGGAGTGATAGCAGGGATTGTAACAGCTTTTTCAGTTGGAGTATTGGTGGAGATGATTGTAGGATTGGGAATAGCCTTCGGAGGAGCAACAACAACAGGAATGATTACGGGTCCAGAAACTGCTTTTGGGGGAGAAATTTCTGGAGAGAATATCCTTCCGCTTCGGGTAATCTTGCTAGTCCCTGCAATATTACTGATATCAAAGTTAATTTTCCCGGAACTTGAATCTTCGGAAGCTGACCAATCTTTTTTGATACCGTGGTAGTAGACATCCCCTCCATAATTCCATGGTACAATTTTGTCTGACGAATACGGGACTAGTCCAGGAATTGTAATTATTAAAGGATCTACTTTTGGAATAGATGTAATTCTAACGGGTCTTTTGATGGAGACCCTGGAAGAATTACCGGAAATGGTCACAATGGAAATATCACTATAAGAAACAGTTGGAACAGAAGTCTTTTCGAACATAATTTCCTTGTTATCTATTAGGAATTGAACGCCTGCTTTTAACAAAGGACAACTGGTTGGTGAGGATAAACATAAATGGCAACTTTCATCACAACCTGGGAATACATTGGCATTCAATAAGTTCTTTTTGATAATCAAGAGTGGGGTCATAAGTTCATCAACTGAAGCAACAAACATATCTTCCTCAATGGCGTTGGCATTATGGCCGGGCTTAGGTATAGGGCATAAATGACATTGGGCTTTTCTGGCGCATCGAATTCAATCTCTTTGGCATCAAGGAGGTCTTGTACTTTGTTCTTTAGAGCCCAACAATTATTAGTGTCATGGCTGGGACTCTCAGAGTGGTATGCACAACGGGCATTAGGATGATAGTGAGGAGATGTTGTGTTAGGGTTCTTTGGAGCTTCTTTCAAGGTCACTAGATTGGATCTTAACAAATGTGACAATACTTGAGATAACGTCATATTAATTATGGTGAATTTTCTGACTGGTCTTTCCATTCTTGGTTGGTTGTTTCTTTGTTGATCAGGCGCAAGTTTAGGAATCATGACAGCCCCCACCATTGGACGGTGTTCAGCCTTATCTTGATTTCTCTGAGGATACACAACAACCACTTCTTTCTTTCCGATGAATGGCTTCCTTATAGCAGCGGAGGATGCATCTTTTTGAATCTTTACATTTTTTATCCCGGCTTCTACTCTTTCTCCGGTCAATATTAATTCAGTAAAACCCGCCGATGAACTCCCAATTAAGTGATTGAAAAAGGGACCAGACAAGGTGCCAAAAAACATGTTTACCAATTCTCTTTCAGATAGAGGAGATTGAACTCTTCCGGCCAAGTCTCTCCATTTTTGCGCATAGTCCTTGAAGCCTTCATTTAAAACCATGGCCATACTCTGGAGTTGAGTACGAGTGGGTGCAAGGTCAGCATTGTATTGGCATTGTTTGTAAAAGGCTGCAGCAAGATCTTCCCAGTTGTGAACATTGTCTCTTTCTAGCTGATAAAACCAGTCAAGTTGAGTTCCAGACAGACTGTCTTGGAAGAAGTGTACCCATAAATCTTTGTCAGCGGTATGGGGTTGGATTTTCCTTACATAGGACATGATATGCATTTTAGGGAATGAAACTCCGTCATATTTGGCGAACACAGGTGCTTTGAATTTTGGAGGAATGTCAATCCCCGACACTAAGCCCAACTTCTCAAAGTCCAAGCCAAACACTTTTTGGATTTCCATTACACTCAACCATTCTTCTAGATGCTTATACTTGTCGTCGACTAGAGGGTATTGTTCTTCAGAATAGTCTTCTTCTTCCTCTTCCTCTTCTGAATTAGACCGAACAAAATTTTCCTTCCCTTTCCCATCTTGTTTGTCTTTCTCACCAGATTTCGTAGCAAAGCCTAAGGCCCTTCTTGTTTGCCCTTGGAATCTTCTTCACATGTTTAGAATTCCGGTTATTTTCTTCGTCTTATTTTTCTTCTCCTCAACCAGTAAGGTCTTCAACTCTTCTTGTCCTTTGGCCAGAGTTAAGAACAACTGTTGAAACTGTGCATTCTGAGCTTGGAGGTCTTTCACTGTTTGCTCGAGATCCATCTTACTGAAATAAATAGTAGAGAGATGAGGAGACTTGTTGCAAGAAACCTACTTATGTTATGATGAATGGTAAATGCATATGCAATAATTTCAAGGATTTTAAGATTCAAATTTGTCTTAGACAAAAAGGAAACACACGTTATATTAATAAATTAAAGCTTGCGTACATCAATGCCTTCTTGGGCAAAATAATACAAGAACTCTAAGATAAAAAGGTAGTACGCACCCTCTTTGGTGCAATGTAGGCATTCAGAGTCTGCTCCTCATGAAGTAGCCTAGTGAGTCCCAAAACCTTCTTCTCGCTTGCATAGAATTGGGCTTCAAAAGTATCTCGCCCCCCCTTGAGTTGTATCTAATATCTTTGTAAGTCTTCAAGAGAGGTGGGCATGTCAAGATGTAGGTTAGTGTATGGAACATCCCCTTCCATGACAGGCTCAATGATTACCGGGAGAAGGGAGGGGTAAGGGATCATAAGATTCTGAGCATGAGTTCGTACCCATTTGAGGTAAGGCTCAAGAGGGATGGAATTATTGTGCCCCAAAGTCTTGCTATCTTCAACATCCTGCATGCTCAGATAAATATTTGGCGAAGACCTTGATCGTTGTTATCATAGTCAAATACCAAACCTTGAATCAGCATCTCATGCGGACCATCCCTTCGGGCGTAACCGAATTGTCTTAAGGCTAAGCAGGGGTTGTAGGTGATACCTCCCCTAATGCCAAGTAAAGGGACATTAGGGAATTCTCCAGAACGGTCGACAATAGTAACATTCTCTATGGATCGGGAGCACCAATGAATGTCTGAATGTTTGAGCGTCATCAACCTTTGTGACCACCTTGAACCTTGCTCGTTCTTTAATACAAATTAGGGAAGATGCGAAATAAACCATCTTGCCAAGAGAGGAGTGTAACACATAAGAACACCTCTTTTCCTCATTGTGCGAGTGTGAAAAGAGTGTAGGATATCCCCTAGCAATGTAGGCACCGGGTTGCAGGATATGAGGATTTTGACGGTGTTCACATCTATGAGTTGATCAGGATTTGGAAACAAAACCATCCCATAGATGAGGAGAGCCACAATTTCCTCAAAAGCTTCCAGGTCCAAAGAATTCCAACAGTTTTGGGCTTTCTCAAACAAGAACTTTGCTAGGAAACCTTTGACACCACTCCTTGTTTCCCAATAAGTTGTGACATCAAATGAGTGCAAGTGTAGAGCTTGAGCAATCTCTTCTGGATTTGGGTCTCTTTCTGTACCATTGAAAGGTAGTTGGTTGAGAATGGGAATCCTCAAGAGTCGGGAGAATTCTTCCAAAGTAGGCACAAGTTGATAGTCGGGAAATGTGAAGCAATGGTGTAAAGGATCAAAGAACTGAAAGAGCACCTTCATCATGTCCTCATCTGTGTTGGATGTGACCAAGTTGAGTAGGCGACCATGTCTCTCGGTGAATGGAGAGTTTTCAGGAATCCTTGAAGCTAGCTCCTTAAGTTGGGGAGGGATCCCTACAAGGTTGACTTGAATAGTTTTCCTGCGAAGAGAATCCATATCCTATAAAACAAGAACAAAGATGAATCCCAAAATCCTTGAAATGGTTAGTGAATGGTGTATGATGTTATGATGTTCATGATGTTATGTACAAGTATGTATATACAAATAAAACAAGTCCCTAGGTTTAGGCTTGCATGGAGTTATATAGGTAAGTACCCTCTTGAAGTTTAGTTGGCTCAACTTGTCCTAGTAATAGTAACCGGGTTCTAAGGAGCTCAATATCACTGGTTTGTTTCCTTGGTCATTGTTTCAGCACAAGCCTCTTTAATGGCGACCAAAATATCCCAAGAAACCAAACCTCAATGAGTGTAGTATCGAGTATCTACCAACTTCGGACTGCACCAAAGCCGGTCATCGCACCACATCCTAAAGGCCAAGTTGGTCAAGTAAAGGTTCTAAAAGTTCATTAGTGCTTCATGACATCACTAAGCGGCCCCGTATTCTCTTTGATTAACTTAAAGGCTACCGGTACCCACAAATATGTCGCACTAACGTAGCTATTTCTTAGACCATGTCGGTATACCCTGCATAGTTTCCACAACGTATTGCTACTTACCTATAACGTATCCAAAATACGGGTAGAGGATTCAAACCCAAACAAAGAACCATAATTTAAAGCAAACAAGTCAAACAATGTAAGAAAGTAAATGTGATATAACCCTAAGGTAACCCCACTTTTAGAATTTTCCCAAAAGGAGTCGCCAGTTCTGTGATACGGTGGGAGAACTGACTTGAGGGTTTTGCGTTTTATCGTAAATATTGCAGTTAGCAAGAGTCGCGACCAACTTTTCTTTTATCTAAAAGGAAAGGTGAAAAAGCACAGGAAAGACCTTTGAGATTATTTCTTGAGTTCGGGGGGTAGATTATGAAAAGAGAAGGTATTAGCACCCTTTTCATCCATGGTTTTCCATGGGCTCTTAGTTACTTTATAGATCAATTGCTTTTGTTTGAAATTGTGCTTTGTGTGGTTTTTTGAAAGTATTTTGTAAAGAGGCCATTGTTTAGGCAATCTTTGTAATGATTATTGTTTGTAAGAATGTATACAAAGATGTTGATCTTTTGAAAATGTTTTCAAGTTTGTAAGATGTTTGAAAGTGTAGGTGATTATTTTTTTGAAAATAGCAAGGATGTTTATTTTGAAATGGAGCAAGTAATTAGGAGAAATCTACCTACTCAAATGTCTTTCTTGTTCATTTTCTTTTCATTTGACATTATTGTCTTACCATTGATTTGGTAAGCAGCCCTATCTTTGGATGTAAACGGGACGAGCATGGGTCATCATATAACCATGATTAGCAATGTTTCAATGTATCTTAGCATTATTTTTGAGAGACTAAGATCATTTGTAAGGCAACTTAGATAGCATCATCGAGGGACTATAATCTTGTATTTGCTTGTTTTTGCTAAGATACCTTACATGCATAATATGGCCATTTTGTATAAGGCAACCAAGTGGAATAACCCTAGGTGTGCTTGTATGCAAGTGTATTGTTTTCATGCTTGTTTTTGTCTTGAAATAGGGTTTTTCTAAGTATTGGTTTTAGTCTTTCCATACAAACCCTAATTACTAACATGTTATATAAAAGCGATAAATTGCGAAATTTAAAGTTACTACGCTATTACAACATTTGTGGGGAGGGGGGTATACAAATTCATGAATGGGGATTGCAAGAATTTAAACCTAATTAGTCTATTACAACCATATTAAATTGATATCAATGTACAAGGAAATAAATAAATACAAAGTATAAAATGAACGAATGTACAAAAAATGCAAAATGTAAAGAAAATGTATCTTTGTTTGATTTTCATGAAAAAAGGGATTTTGTCTTAACCTAATTAAATAAAGAAAATAATTAATTAAATTTAAATTTTATTAAGAAAAGATTCTAAGTAAAACCCTAGTTCTATTAATTAATCAAAATAAAATAAGTTTAAGAAAAGTATTTTTGGTATTTTTATCTAAAAAACATTTATAGCATTATAAAATATTTCTAGTCTTTTTTATATCAAAAAATAATATATTTAAATTAGTATGAAAGAAAATAACTAATAACCTAATTTTAATCATATTTACAAGATAGTAAGTAAAAAAATAAATATAATATAGTTAATAAAAATATTTTTTTGTGAGAAAAATAAAATAAACTAAGTCAAAATATAAATCTATCATTTTTTTTGTATTTTATGATTTTTTTAGTATTTAAAAAATATATTTAAGAAAATAAAAATGCAATAAATAATAAAAATAAATGAACTTGAACCAGGGGTGTTATTAGTCAACAGGGAGGTCAGCTAGCAAAAAAACAAAAACAAGCCAGGCCCAAAGGATCCAGCGCCTGCCAAAAACACAAACCATCAGCAAGTAAAAAATGTGAAAAATGAAAAGGGTACCACTGGGGCTCGAACCCAGGTCCCTTAGGTTACAGGCGCGCGCTTCTACCATTGGGGTGGCTATACATCCGCTAACATAAGCAAAACAATAAATATATAAGGCAAAACGCGCCCTGATGACTTCATCTTCAACCTCCAGCCAGACCAACTATAACTTGCTCATTTCACATAAAAAATGTAAACTGTAAACATGAAACTTGTAGAAAATTTTCTCACGATTCCAGAAATTTAAAGTATTAAAACTATAGATCAAAGATAAGCATTAATTTTAATGGACCTAAACTGAACCCTAAAAATTTCAGAAATTTCAGTTTCAAAATTCTCTAAGCTCAAGCAAAATTAATGGAAACTATGGACATGGTTAGCTTTAAGGCAATGATATCTACATGTTTTGTTCACAAATAAACTATTGATGATGCCTGTATGAAGAGTTCCAAGTTGGGAAAACTTACCTCAAAACTGGAAATCGTGTTTTGAGTTTGAGCCTGTTTCAAGTGATGGTGATGATCAAGTTGGCTTCCTTGAGGTCCTAGGAAGCTAATGCAATGGTTTGCTTGAGTTGAGAGTGGCTGAATTGACTTGGAGAAGTCAATGTGCAATGCTCTGTTTTTGGTTATGGAAGATATGGTAAATGATGTTAGAGTAATGAAACAGGGACGTGGATATGTTACACTTGATGTAAGGAAGCTTTATAAACTAAAAGGCCAAGAAACGCACGAGGGAAATGTGAGTTTGGTGTTCAAGGTAAAAAACTGTGCAACAATGGAGTTTTTGGGAAATTTCTTATTTGAGAGAGTTTTTGTGTATTTCAGGGTCTTTAAGCTCGTCGTCTAGCTCACAAATAGTGACTCTATTTATAAGTAACAAGTTTGGAGTGCTCTAGTTGATCAGAATTCAAATTTACATGTTTAAGTTAAACATGTGATATTTTGACAAAACAAGTTTCCATGCTTTGTACTTGCTAAGATAGAGTGGTTATGCTTTAAACAAGATTGCTTCTGACTTTGTGGATGGAGTGTGATCAGAGGGAACAAGTTAGAGGCTCAAGAATGAACTTTATGCAAAAAGCTTGCTTTACAAGAATGACAATGTTAACTTTGTGCCATTAATGGAAATGCAACTTGGATAATAGCTCAATTGCTTGGATCAAAGCCTTAACAGCTGTGTAAACATTTAATTATGGAGTGACAAACAAGTTTGAGGCCTGCAAATCAAGGATTATGCAGTCTAGCACGGATTTGGTTCATGTGTTCATAAAACATGACTTATAATTCATGTGACAAAATCCTAAATTCATCTCTTCGATTCTCCCTACTCAAGAATGATCTCAAGGAGTTCTTAGACATTTTGGAAATCTTGTAATGTGATCTACAACCCATATTTGAATTTATTTTGAAGATTCTCCTTTGAACTATATGAAAAAGTGCCATGAAGTTGGGTCAAAATCCTGACCAAATTAGGGCAAAATTTCACTAAGTGTTTAGTTTCATGACCACATGTTCATAAAATTATAACTTGAGATCCAAGCATTTTTGGAAGGAGTTGTGTAAAGAAAAGTTATAGATTTCATATATATCTACAACTTTCATGTTGGAAGTTTCTCTTGAATAATCTTGCATCATGGTGAAAATTTTGCTCAAAGTTATGAAAAAAACATGAAATTTCCAACACTTAGAAAAGTTTCTAAGTTTAGAAATTTTGACTTTTCAAAATGAAATCTTGACTTTTTGATTTCTTGATGAATAAGTTTCATATTTTGACATGTTTTGATGAATTATGATCTTTGGCACTTGAATTTGACCAAAAAGTCAAAGTTTGACTTTTCAGTATACAGTTGACTTTTGATCAGTTGACTGAAAAATTCATCTGTCAATCCAATGGGCTTGCAATGTTTTGAACTATGCCATTAGGTCAAAATGATGCAATTGGACTCTTGAGATTATGCCTTAAACCAATTTATGATTTTCTAGGTTAAAAATCAGAAATTGCCCCTTCTCAGTCAAAACCCTAATTTTGACCATTTTGCCCTTTTGGAGATTTAATCAAATTTATTGAGGAGTTGTGGTCCAAACTTGATAAAATGATACATATAAGTTTAAAATGTTGGTATGGATCAAAAATTAAGAAGTTTGACTGTAAATTGGCCATAGTTGACTTTTTCCCCAATACAACTAATTTTTAGGTCAACTGCTCAATTGACTGAGCAAAAATGTGATCCAAGGCTTGAAACTTGACATGAGTGATCTTGGGGGTCCATAATGATCCATGGAAGTCATATGGGGCATTGGAAGTTGAAATGTCCTTGTGCAAACTCAAACCCTAGTTTTGGGTCATCAGTGCATAAGGAGGTGTCCTGAGCTGATCAAACCCTAGTGCAGTCTTGAGCCCAAGGAGATCTTGTGAGAAAAATATTAATAAGTGAGAGGGAAAATTTTGGGGTAAAACAGCTTCCCCTGTTAAATCTTCTTAAACCTGAAGAGTTAGATTGACGAGTTTTTCCATTTGTGACTTGAAGGTGGAAGATGATTGGACACTAGAGTGCCCAGAAATTTGAACTCGGTGATGTGATGATAAAGGGAATGGGCTTAAAGATGCCATTTGGAGGAGTGATAGAAAGCTGTTGGAGATGGGATTGTAGATTCCATCTAAAAGTGATTGCTGAATCTGAAAGAGAATCTGAATGAGTATCAGAATGGCGTCCGTGTCTGGAGCGTATCTGAACTATATCTGAAAGCTGAATCTGAATGAGTATCATAATGGACTCCGTGTCTGGAGCGTATCTGTACTGTATCTGGAAGGTGGTAATGAATGAGTATCAGAATGGCATCCGTGTCTAGAGCGTATTTGAACTGTATCTGAAAGCTGAATCTGAATGAGTATCAGAATGGCCTCCGTGTCTAGAGCGTATATGTACTGTATCTGGAAGTCGAAAATTGAATGAGTATCAGAATGAAATCCGTGTCTGGAGCGTATCTGATCTGTATCTGGAAGTTGAGAATTGAATGAGTATCAGAATGACATCCGTGTCTGGAGCGTATCTGAATTGTATCTGAAAGTTGAATCTGAACGAGTATCAGAATGGCCTCCATGTCTGGAGCGTATCTGAACTGTATCTGAAGACTTTGAACATTGTTAATGGTATCTGTTGATTAATCTTATCTTGAAAAAGGTAAAATGTTAGCTAATATGCAATGTTATGTTGTATGAAATGCATAGTATAATGCATACGTGTTATCAATGTTTATGATATATGGGTGCGACGTATGCGTATGTGAGCTAATCTGTTGTACTGCTGTTGGATTGAGGAAAATAGATCCCTGACTGCTGCTGAGGATATGGAATATAAGTCTTCATGTTGTGAAGTCTAGTGTTTATGGATTTATCCTTAGAGAAATAAACTCTGTTGTAAAGGAAATGCCGTGTACTACTTGAAAAATCCTGCTTGGGGAATCCTGAGAAATTTGACGACTTCTACTGGGGATTGATAACTGGAAGCTCTGTTTTGCTGGGGATTAAACTGCACACTACGGGGGATTTTATGGAAATAACTTAGAGAGATTTCCCTATCTCTTAAATCCATCAATGATTGTCTTTCTATTTTGTTTATTTATAAACAGTAATTATGTTCAAATGCACATGTTCAAAAATGAATCATTGGACGTTTTTGTAAACAAAACACAAGAGTAAAGAAAAAAAACCAAGATAGTTTTGCACTTTCAAAGGGATATCTTTGTATTGACTTTGAGTAAGTATTTTTGTACAATGAGACAAATATTCTAGTAAGAGAATACTGTCGTAAAAAATGAAAATTTTGATACAAAGAAAAGATAGCTATGTGCAATAATCCCATGGGGGTCCCATTCTTCTATAGCCTTCATATCTCTGAGCATCTTGTCTATTTGTGGCCTCGTCCGAAGATGATTGAATTGATCAGAACCTCTGAGTTTGTCAGTTGAAGTCAAAGGTTGTCCGTAAGGTGATCAAACGGGACATAGTCATACACTTTAATCTTGTACCTGGTACCATATCTCTTTCTATGGCACCATACATGATGTCTGCATCTGAATTGTCAGAATTAAAGAAGAAATAGGAAGAGTTACTTGAAAAGAAATTTGTAAGACCAAGTGTATCACCGTAGGGAGCTCCTGTGTTGCTAGTAAAGAAGAAAGATGGAAGTATGAGACTTTGTGTTGATTATAGACAATTGAATAAAGTGACGATTAAGAATAAGTATCTGCTTCCGAGAATAGATGACTTGATGGATCAATTGATGGGTGCTCGAGGGTTTAGTAAGATTGATTTGAGGTCGGGTTATCATCAAATTAAAATGAAGGATGAAGATATCCAAAAGACGGCTTTCAGAACATGTTATGAACATTATGAGTATTCAGTGATACCTTTCGGTGTTACTAATGCTCCGGGAGTATTCATGGAGTACATGAACCGTATCTTTCACACTTATTTGGATTGGTTTGTAGTGGTGTTCATTGATGACATTTTGATTTACTCTAAAACGAAAGAAGAGCATTCAGAACACTTAAGAATAGTATTGCAAGTTTTAAAAGAGAAGAAGTTGTATGCAAAGCTGTCTAAGTGTGAATTTTGGTTAAAGGAGATTCATTTTCTTGGTCATGTTATCTCAGGTAGTGGCATTTTTGTAGATCCATCTAAAGTAGATGTTGTGTTGCAATGGGAAACTCCAAAGTCGGCTACCGAGATTGGAAGATTTTTAGGACTAGATGGTTATTATATAAGGTTTATCGAATGTTTTTCTAAGTTGGCACTTCCATTGACTAAGCTGACTTGTAAAGGTAAAAAGTTTGTGTGGGATGTTGAGTGTGAAGAAAGTTTTACAGAATTGAAGAAAAGATTGACGTCGGCTTCGATTTTGACATTGCCTAATCCAGGAGAACCTTTTGTGGTATATTGTGATGCTTCCAAGATGGGTTTAGGAGGCGTGCTTATGCAGAATGAAAAGGTAGTTGCTTATGTGTCAAGGTAGTTGAGGATTCATGAAAAGACTATCCTACGCATGATTTAGAGTTTGTTGCAGTTATTTTTATGTTGAAGATTTGGAGGCATTATCTTTATGGTTCTAGATTTGAAGTATTTAGCAATCATAAGAGTTTAAAATATCTATTTGATTAGAAAGAATTGTACTTGAGACAACGAAGATGGTTGGAGTTATCAAAAGATTACAATTTCGGTTTGAATTATCATCCAGGAAAAACAAATGTGGTGGCCGATGCGTTAAGTCAAAAGACTTTACATATGTCAGTAATGATGGTTAAAAAGTTGGAATTAATTGAACAGTTCAGAGGTATGAGCTTAGTTTGCGAAGTGACACCGCAGAGTGTTATGTTGGGAATGTTGAAAATTAACAATGATTTTATGGATAGTATTAGAGAAGCTCAGAAGTTGGATGTAAAATTGGTAGACTCGATGGTTGGGATCGATCAGTCTGAGAATAGTGATTTCAAGTTAGATGCACAAGGTGTGTTAAGATTCCGTAATCGAATTTGCATTCTTGATGATGCAGAGATGAAAAAAGTGATTCTTGAGGAAAGTCATAGAAGCAAGTTGAGCATTCATCCGGGAGCTACAAAAATATATCATGATATGAAGAATTTGTTTTGGTGGCCTGGAATGAAGAGAGATGTGGCTCGGTTTGTGTATGCATATTTAACTTGTCAGAAGTCGAAAGTTGAACATCAGAAGCCTGTAGGGTTGATGCAACCGTTAGAAGTTCCAGAATGGAATGGGATAGAATTTCAATAGACTTTGTAACGGGGTTACCTAATACTCCAAGAGGAAGTGATTCAATTTGGGTCATTATTCATAGGCTTACGAAGTCGGCTCATTTTATTCCTATTAACATCAATTTTCCAGTATAAAAGTTGGCGTAGATTTACACTAGTGTAATTGTGAAACTGCATGGTATTTCTTTGTGTATTGTGTCAGATAGAGACCCAAGATTTACTTCTGATTTTTGGAAGAGTTTGCAAGAGGCGCTGGGTTCTAAGTTGAGGTTGAGTTCGACGTATCATCCTTAGACGAATGGTCAAACTGAAAGAACTATTCAGTCATTAGAAGATTTGTTGAGAGCATGTGTTCTTGAACAGGGAGGTTCGTGGTACACTTATCTTCCATTAATAGAGTTCACTTATAATAAAATTTACCATTCTAGTATTGGAATGGCACCTTTTGAAGCGTTGTATGGTCGAAGGTGTAGAACTCCTTTATGTTGGCACGAATCGGGAGAAAGTGTAGTGCTTGGACCTGAAATTGTTCGAGAGACTACTGAGAAGGTGAAGTTGGTTCGAGAAAATATGAAGACTTCCCAAAGTAGACAGAAGAGTTATCATGACAAGCGAAGGAAAGATTTATAATTTCAAGCAGGTGACCACGTGTTTTTGAGAGTTACACATGTGACTGGTGTTTGGCGTGCATTGAAGTCTAAGAAGCTCACTCCTTGTTTTATTGTTCCGTATCAAATTTTAGAAAGAGTTGGGAATGTTGGTTATAGAGTGGCCTTACCGCCTAATCTTTCGAATTTTCATGATGTGTTCCATATGTCACAACTCCGGAAGTATATTTTAGATCCATCTCATGTGATTCATATGGATGATGTGCAAGTACGGGATAATCTTACTATGGAAACGATGCTTGTACAAATCACAAATCGTGAAATGAAGACTCTAAGAGGCAAGGAGATTGCTTTGGTGAATGTAGTCTGGTTAGGAGCTGGCGGAGAAAGTATGACGTGGGAGTTGGAAAGCAAGATGCGAGAATCCTATCTCGAGTTGTTTGAACAAGGTAAATTTTTTAGGACGAAAATATTCTAAGTGGGGGAGAGTTGTAATGCGCGTTAATTTAATTAATTATTTAATTAATTATTTTTGAATTATTCGTTGAAGTTGCGATATGTTATGAATTGTTGGTATAAGTTGCTAGATTATTACTAGTTAATTAATTAGTTGATTAATAATAGTAATAAAGCTAGAATTAGTAGAATAATAGAATAACTATGTTGGGCCTATTTTAGTTGTTGGAAGTAGTAATATAGGGGGGTGTTGTTAAGCCCATTAAGAATAATAATATTGGGAGGTTCTAATTAAATAAAGAATAGGGTTAATTAAGAAGTTGTTGGAAATTGGCCATGAGAAGTTGCAGAGAAGAGGAATAAGGAGAAGAGCAAAGCAAGGTCCTGGTCGGAGAGCTGTCGAGCGACCTTCCATCCAAGGTAAGTATGGGGTTCTGACCTTATAATTGGGATTATGATGAATATTTATGTAGGGATTGGTCGTGGGTATAATTTTTGTGCGTTGATTTTCTAAGCTGTTCTTGAAAGTTGCCTGTTTTTATGTTGTGGTCGTTTAGGAATTTTATGTATGTCTGTCTTGTACAATTAATGATTTTGTTAGTAGGATATATAGTTTCCCCATTGCTATGTTATTCCGTGCGGTTGGTCGGAATTTAATGGTTGAAGAGAATATTGTAAGGATAGGTTAATGTTTAGCACATACTGGACGAAATTTGTGCAAAAATGTGAAGACGCACCGTGCCGAGGAGAACAGGTATTTGCGTCGAGCGACATAATTTTGCAAGATGTTCCTAGGAGCATAGGTGCTAGGTGTCGAGCGACACAAGGCTGTAAGGTGCGCCGAGGGGAACAAGTAGTTGTGTCAAGCATCACAAGGCTACACGATGTGCCGAGAAGTATGGGGTGTCGGCCGGTTTAGAGGAATAAAGGTAAGGTAACGAGCGGCATGACCACTGTGTCGAGGGGTACACGTCGTTATTAATGTCCCTACTGTTATTCCCGTGCACGCCGAAGGGCACATACACCATTCCTATCCCTTAAGCTCCTATGCGAGCCAATTAGTTATTTAATTTAGTTTAATAATCGCAGTATAATAATTAGAATTCTTAAGGTATTCTATCCCCATATGATTAATGAATTCTAGTAAATATAAGTTAGTAGCAGGAGATATGATATAATTAATAAGTGACTAGCAGTATATAGTCGAATTACCCGAATAATTAAGTAGGACGTCGTGGTATATTTTGGTTAATACGATGTATTGTATACTTTGTTATGATTTGAGAACTGGCAGGTGATGTTGAATTTTGTTGAGACGCCTCTAATTATTGGTAGATTTTAAGTTATAGGCTTATGTCTAATGTTGAATTGTGTTGAGTTGTTGTTGAATTATTGTTGTTATTGATACTACATTCATGTTGTTGTCGCATGCATATCATATCAAGTTGGGAGCTCATGCTCGGTAAGTTGGCCTGGATTGAAAAATATAAATTTGAATGCTTATGCCTTGTTGATGCCTCTATTAATTGGTAGATTATTAAGTTGGGAGTTTTGCTCCGTTGGTACCACATGCATGTGCATAAAAACAAGTCGCATTTCATGTTGCATCCTGGGTTGTTGTATGGAGGAAATTTTTCACGTTAAATGTTATTAAAGAGATGCAAAGTGGTGATTTTGTATGAACTGACTCTAATATATTAATTTATCATGCATTCTATTATATTGTTCGATATATCACCCCTTCTGTTTGAATGTTACCCCATGTTGGTAACATGTAAGTAATCTAGAGTTAAGGCTGTTTACCTTCAGTGGTTCGAGTCGGCGTCGTAGCTCTGATACGTAACACTCGGGGGGATGAACGCTTATTGTTTTATTGTTGATTTTACTTCTATTTCTGAATTTTAAGTTATTTCGTTAAGTACTTGTTGTTTTGAAGTTGTTTTCAGTTGGACAAAGATGTTATGTCATTTGAGTTGACAATTGTGATTCCGCTGCTTAATTATGAAAGTTGTTTTATTTTTAAAGACTAAACAGGTTGTTATTGGTTCATCCGAATTTTACGTGTTATGTATCTGAACTATAGGCGATTGAATATCGTTGTTTCCTAGTTGAAAATGTAGCATTCCATTTGTTTGTTGGAAATTTTGTAACTCTGATTTTATATAACTCGTTGGGTAGAAATTGGGTGTTACAATTTTCACTATTAACATTTGTAAGGATTATTCTCACCCCTTTCTTGTTTGCTTTTGTGTTGCTTTGTACATTGTTATACAAATATTCAGGAGGAGTAAGTATCACTAAGTGTTGGTAGAAGGCTCTTGAAGCTCTCTTTGTTATTTATTATTTTTTTTATTAGTTAGATTTTCTCTGATCTGTAACATCGATGAACGAGACATTTGTTTATTTCAAGTTAATGTTGGATTTTGTTATTCTCTTTTAAGTTTTTCAATTGAATAAATTATTGAAGTTATGTCATGATTTGAGTTTTGCTGTAATTTGTTGGCTTTAATTGAAGAAAGTATTGTATGTTTTATTTTGAGTAGCATCCTAAAGCATGGAATTTCTCTTTTATATTAAGAGTCGAAGTTTAGGATTTTACAATGATGACACTTCAAAGATTCAATAAACAAAATAAATGTACAATCGCAAGGTCTTACAACCTAACATCATGGAAGCAACTTTTCTTAGATAATTCAAACCCTAGGATAACATATGTTGAGGTTTACTAAGAGAATTATTCACCAGGATACCAAATCGAGTGTTTCTAGATCTTGTCAAATAATTCTACTCAAATATGAAGATTGAAGATTTGTCCCTGAAGACTTCAGTGAAGGAACATATACTTCATTCACATAGATCAGCTTAGTAGAAAGTTTGAACTATCCTTCTATGGAGTATCCTACACTTATGACGAACCCTTGTAGTTCAAGGATTACAAAATCTATATTTCCACCTTCTCCTCTGTCATGAATCCTATGGGAGAAAATAAGTTTCCACTTATAACATGTTTCTTGAAGGCCAAGATTCGTGTAACATACTATTTCTCACATAAATAATCCTCCACCAACAAGACAACCTTTAATTCATTACAAGAGAATATGTGGTTCATTTTTTGTCGCTAACCTAACAATTTCATTCAAGTTGGGTCGATGAGATACTTCTCCACATGATGTTCTAGAAGCTGGATCGATCAATAAAGTTATTGAATGGAGCATTGATCACACTGATTTTAGCTTATGTTGGAGTCGACACTATGGGGGAATCAGTGGATCAAATCAACTCTAATATTAACCACTCTTCCATTAGTAGTATGAAGATTCATGTCTTTCGAGGATAATTGAGGAACAAATCCATGGATGATGTTGAAGATTTAGTCCAGCAAGCTACAATAAATGATGAAGTCATCAACAATCTTCTAGAAATATCTCAGCAGAATACTCTGGCTATTTAGAACTTAGTGAAGTATGTGGCGATCTTAAAGAGGAACACGTTAAGAAAAGCCATAATCAAAGATGATGATATTAATGAAAATGAGTAGTTGTCTCACTTATGTAGTTCTTTAGTTCTTGATTTCTAGTTATTTCCCCCTTAAATTCTTATGCATGCCTTTAACGATCTATGTGCTTGAATCGTGCTATAGCTATTTTTATGTTTTCATGTTTTTTTGATAATAACAAAGACGAGTAGGGTATACTCTCTATATTTATCATCATGAGTTTATCACTCTTATTTTCTTTGTTTGTCCACCTTATTGAGAGATGAGCAGTCATCATAAAAAAAAAGAAAAAAATATGGATCTACGTGCTTTCCGATATGAAGTATGCAACAATCTGTTTAGTTTTGATGTTGACAATACTCTTAAGTGAAGTATTCATTAGTCTTGTTGTTTAAGGCTTGTTGGTTCAAATAATATCATCTAATATGTTGTTCTAGTGATGGTGCTTGAAATGTTGATCAAGTGATGATGCCTCAATGGATTAAAGCCATCAAATACAACAAGTTCTAACTTAGAGGTTCTAAAGGATAATTGGTTGCAATCTTTTGAATTTTAGGGTGATGGATATTGGGAAAAACAAGGAAAAAATTATAAGCAGGTGTGTTTTGGAAGGTGGTTCAGGGTTTAATGTAAGTGGATTCCATGAATGGCGGTGGTGGTTGTGCTACAAAATTTCTCATAGCATCAATGAAGTTATGTTGGTTGAGGTTGTAATTTGAGATAAAAGGTGGAGCTAAATGGTGGAATAACGTCAGTAAAGATAGGGTGTAGTGTGGGTATATATGGGACTAATGGAGGTTACATGAGGAAAAATACAAGTCCATAACCAGGGGGATTGAAGGGTTGGTAGGGATAACTAAAGATGATGATGTGTGAAGAGATGTTTCTTGTTGTTGCAGTGCAATCTGAGCCATAATATTTGTATGTAGTAATGTAAGGGATTCATGTCTAGAACCTAGAACTTGCGGTTGATTATCCCTTTTTGTGTGAATGATTCTCAATTGATTTATTAGGTTGGACTTGCTTCATGAAACCTTTCTTCCATTAGATGATGCATGTAGTTGAATGCATCTTCACTGTGGATGTGAGCATCTTGAATAATACCATCTAAATCCTTAGAAGATGGGTTTGTTGGTTTAGGAACCGTTGATTCAAGAATGAAATCATCAATGATATATTAATGCTAGGACTAAAGTTTAGATCTCTAGGTTGCAAAGGAAAAAAAGATAAAACAAATTTTGATAAATTTTATTGATCAATACAACTTGAACCTTAAACTATAAATAGGTAGAGATTTAGAAAAAAAAATGGACCACACGCCTCTTTTAGAAACACATAAAAATGCTAAAATAGAGAATACTACTAATTACACCCCTTAATAAGAATAAAAATTCTTCAACAAGATTGATCTTTTTCTCTCTAGTGAATATCTTATCACTCATTTTAAGTCGTTGAAAAATTGGGTGAGTCAAAGCAGAATAGACTGTCATTGAGTTAAATAAAAATTGATAAGTTTCAAAATATTTTTTTGATGATATTGCTCAATATTGACCAAATCAATAAATATATTGTTTATATATTTGTTTAATTATATTGGATTAATCTCATAATTGCTATAATTTTTATTATCTTTTATTTATTTGCCTATTGTTTAAAATGTGTCTTTTTTTTATCAAAATATTAAGTATGACACATTTATGAATTTATAATTTATAGGTTATATAGTTTATAAGCTCATTTAACAATTTAGACTTGTTTGGTAACAATCTTTTGGTCACGGACTTATAGTTTATTTTTTAGATGCTATTTAAAATAACGTTTTATCTTATCATTTTTCTTCCACTTTTATCCTTATTATTTTAACAAAACTCCACTTTTGTTCTTTATAATTTATTTTTATTTAAAATAAAATAATTATTTATTAAATGTCTTTTATACTCCCTCCGTCTTTCAATAGGCGTCTTCTTTGAGATTTTTACACTTTTTAAGATAATGATTAATTATGTTGATTTCAATGATAAAATGAGTTTCATTTACTAAAATAACCTTATTAATAATAGATAGTGGAGTAATTATATGGATTAAAATACAATAAATAATGGTAAGTTAGTGGAAAGAAATAATAAATATCATATTAATATTCTAAGTAGACAAATAATTTGAGACAAATAAAAATAGGAAAGAGGACACCTATTGTGAGACAGAGAGAGTATCATTTTAAATTTATAAGTTAGTTAAACTGTAAATTTTACCAAATACTTCAATTAGGTTATTAGATATCGGTCATCAACATCAGCTATAAGTTATAAGCTATCAATCATCAAATATCAACCATAAGTTATAAGCTATCAACTAGTTTATTAATCAACTGCTATTTTTATCAAACATAGTCTAAATATTCATATTTTATATTTGACATAATTAGTTCTCAAGTCCATTAACTTAATTTTAGGTTTCGTTTTAGTTCCTTAACTAAAAAACATTACAAATTAGTCCATTAACTAACATTTCATTATATGATTTGGTCTTTGTCGTTAGTTTTTATGGAAGAAGGTTAAGTACTGACTACGTGACATATGATAGGTCAGCAAATAATAAATTATTGACTCAACAAATATATTAAAAACATGTTTTAGGATATATTCATCATCTTCTTTGTCGCGTTTCCTTTTTCAACATCTTTCTTTTTAAACTTTCATCTTGTTCAAGGTTTGTCTCTAATGTCAAATGGTTCAAACTGTGTTTTAATGTCATACAACCAAAGCTTTCATAACATCGATGTCAGCCAATTGACCACCTCTCTTCTAAACCTGTATTTGAAACCTGTTGGAAACAATCCCTCAAGGAAATCCTTATCAATAACATTAGACATGCATTTGACACTCTTCTCAGTGCCAACAACGACAAGGAATAAATCTCCAGCAAAATCCTTTAGGTAATAGTGAACCATACGAAAACTAACTAGTTACCTTACAATAACATAAGGTACAATCTAAAACCCTAATTACACACACACATACACACACACACACACACACATATATATATATATATATATATATATATATATATATATATATATATATATATATATATATATATATATATATATATATATATATATATATATATATATATATATATATATATATATATATATATATATATATATATATATATATATATATATATATATACCTTCTCAAATGATATTTAACAAAAAAATAAAAAAAATCTCAAAAATTAAAAAGGGATTTGGCAGTAAAAGAAAAACCTCCCTTAAATTGACCCATATTTTTCTCAATCTCAAAAGCCTCGCAAGATACAAGATCTACTGCAAAAATAGAAGACCCTCTTGAATCATCCAAATCCACAACAAAATATCTATCAGATCTGGAAAAAACTTTTTGAAAACTGATCTAGATGATGAAAAACCCAACAGGAAAAAAAGAATATTGGAGTTTTGGGTTCTACCGAGGTGACAATCAAACATAAGGACCAAAATGGTATCCAAATCGAAAGAATAAAATAAGTTAATAAGAAACAAATTGAGACTTTACAGCATGATATTGAGTAAACGACTTGGTGTTGAGAGTAAAAGAGTGGAGAAAAAGAGGGTGAGATTAGAGATGCTGAAGAGGAAGAAAGATGGCACCTTGGAATTGTCATAGACATAGAGACGGGAAATGAGAGAGTTGCATAGGGGAATAGATATGCATCCAATGTAGGGGGAGGCGTTGGAAAAAGAAAGCAATGAGAAGTGGGGCAGATGTGCACCCAATCTAGGTTAGATTTGAAATGTGTAGCAATGCAAAATTTAACGTTTTTTTTCCATAAAAACTAACGTCAAAGACCAATTCAGGTAATAGAATGTTAGTTAAGGGACTATCTAGTTACGTTTTTTCAGTTAAAGGACTGAAACAAAACTGTAAATTAAATTAAGGCACCAAAAACGCATTAAGTCTTTATATTTTAGAAAAATAATAAGGTTTTTTTTTTGTCAACAAGGATTATAATAAAGATCGTTAACCCAATTACAAAAGAGGATACAACCCAGAAAGACGGAAAAACTTCTTAACCAACAACACCTTATGCTAAGAGAGAAAAATAATCCTTACAAAAAAACATATAAGCTAGAGTTAGTGTGAAAAGTATTTCCTATCACTAACCACTTCCAAAGAAGAATCTTAATCGATCAAACTAAATCCGACATGTTAGCTTTTTGACTTTTAAAAACAATAACATTCCTATGAAGCCACAAGCTCCAAATCACCGCCATTCAAATACTCCCTAATTTCCCTTTCGAACACAAGTTGTAACCCGAACTGTTGCTGCAAGAAATAAAACTTTTCTTAGCAGTAACACCAAACCACATCTTCCTATCCAACCACTTTTCTACTTCTTTCCACACCTTCTTAGTAAATTCACAAAATATGAAGAGATGATATAAATCCTCGACTGGGGAACAAGAGAAAACACAACCTAATGAGTTAGGGCAGAATAAAATACCTCTTTTGCTGAGTTGGTCCTTCATCGATATACGATGATGAAAAGATCTCCAACCAAAAACTTTGATCCTGTATGGAATTTTCAACCTCCATATAAGATTGCAAGCGGGAATCAAGTCTTCTACAATGCCAACACTTGCAACACCTTCCTCCAAACAATCATAACCAAAATTTTGCAGAATATCCGCTACCCGGGTCCACATCCACTCCACAACAACAACTTCTTCACTATTCGGAGCCGTCCTCTCTGTTGGAAATCCACCTAATACTATATTGAATTTCGACCACAATGATGATTAGTTATGAGAAAAACAAATAAAAGAAGACAAGATAAATATTTCTGCAGAGTTTCTCTCTGCACACAAACTGTGGAAAACTTTCTTAATCACTTGCAACTGCAAATTCTGTGATTACAATGAATTGTCTTGCTTGACTTTCTTAACTTACTTTCAAAATAGGGGTTACTCCCTCTATTTATAACTGAGCTTACACCCTAAGCCCAAGGCCCAAAATATCTTTTTGTTACTAAATCAAATCTAATCAAATCTATTCTAGACTTAAATCAAATCTATTTAAATCTAAAATAAATCAAATCTTCTTTGAAACATATGAATTACAATTTAACACACCACCTAATTCATTGTGTCTAAACTGTCTATGTTCATCATGGCCCTTAGCTTTCTGAATACTTCGACTTGCACTCCCTTCATCATGATGTCTGCAATCTGATTCTCAGTTCTGCAGTGTTCTAAATTCATCTTCCCATCTGCTACCTGCTCTCGAAGATAATGGAACCTCATTTCGATGTGCTTACTTTGACCATGTGCTATTGGGTTCTTTGCCAGATTAATAGCTGACATGCTGTCTATCTTCATGGTAATTGCTCCATGATCTTTCCCTGTTATCTCTTCGACCAAGTTCATCATCCAGGTTGCTTGACATGCACAAAGAGAAGCATCTATGTATTCTGCTTCGCATGATGATAATTCCACTACTGGTTCTTTTCTCGAATTCCAAGCAATTGGTTCATCACCTAGCATAAACACATATCTTGCTGTTGACTTTCGATCTTCAGCATCACTACACCAACTCGAATCAGTGTATCCCACTAACTTGCATTCTTTTCCTTTATCAACTGCAGGAAACAAAATGCCATAATTGAAAGTTCCTTTGAGATACCTTAGTATCCTCTTCACTGCTGCTAGATGTGATACCTTTGGCTTCTACATGAATCTACTTACCATACCTACACTGTATGCTAAGTCAGGCCTTGTATGACAAAGGTATCTCAATGATCCAATAAGTCTTCTGTATTGGGTTGGATCAACATCATCTTCATCTGCATCTTTCGACAGTTGCAGTCTTGGTTCTACAGGTGTCGAAGTTGAGTTGCATTCTTCCATCTCAAACCTATTGAGAATTTCTCCTGCATATCTTCTTTGATGCATCATCAAACCTCTACTGCTCTTGTAGAATTCGATACCAAGGAAATATGAAATCTCACCCAAATCAGACATTTCGAATTCCTTGCTGAGATCACCTTTGAAGTCTTCGATCTCACTCTTGCAGCTACCTGTTATCAACAAATCATCTACATAGAGACATAGTATAAGCAATTTACTCTTGCTTCTTCTTACATATACTCCATGTTCAGTTATGCACTTCACAAATTCCTTCTCCCTTAGAAAACTATCAATTTTCTTATTCCAATCCCTTGGAGCTTGTTTCAATCCATATAGGGCTTTATGTAGCCTGTACACCTTTCTTTCTTTGTCATGTTTCACAAACCCAACTGGTTGTTTAACATAGACTTCTTCATCTAAGGGTCCATTTAGGAATGCACACTTCACGTCCATCTGACATATGTGCCAACTATTGATTTCTGCTAGACCAACAACCAACCTGATTGTTTCGATCCTAGCAACAGGTGCAAAAACTTCGTCGAAGTCTATTCCTTCTTTCTGTAGAAATCCTTTCGCCACAAGTCTTGCTTTGTGTCGAGTTACTTCACCTTTCGAATTTGTTTTCACTTTGTATACCCACTTGACATCAATTGCCTTCTTGCCTTGAGGCAATTCGACAAGTGACCAAGTGTTGTTGTCTTCGATAGACTTTACTTCTTCGTTCATTGCTTTCACCCACTTCGAATCCTTTAATGCTTCAGCTGCATTAACAGGTTCGACATCTGCATAGAAAGCATAATGTACCAGCCCACCTTCATTATATATTACATCATCTGATGTAATCACACAATCTTGCAATCTTGCAGGCATGCATCTTGTTCTTTGAGGTCTGCTTGTACTTGGTATATCTGCTGGTTCCTCTTGTCGAACTTCTCTTTTGACTTGAGTTTATGGCTCTTCGAATAGGATTCCCACTGAATCTTTCTTGACATTTGCAGTCCAATCCCATTCTTTAAACTCATCTATGATCACGTCCCTGCTGATCACAATCTTCTTGTTCTCTGGATCGAACAACTTGTAGCCTCCTGTCGAATGATATCCAACTAGGATCATTTGACTTGACTTATCATCAAGTTTTCTTCTCAACTGATCTGGAACATGTCTATGTGCAATAGATCCAAATACCTTCAAATGGCTCAAGCTAGGTTTCACACCAGACCAACATTCTTCTGGAGTAATTCCTTCTAGCTTCTTTGTAGGACATCTGTTCAAAATGTATGTTGCATTCGAAACAACTTCACCCCAAAACTCTTTAGGTAAACTCTTGCCTTTCAACATACTTCTCACCATATTCATGATGGTTCGATTTTTCCTTTCTGCAATTCCATTTTGCTGTGGAGTATAGGGTGGCACCACCTCATGCACAATCCCTTCCTTTTCACATAATCTGTCGAAGTCTTTCGACACATACTCTCCTCCACCATCAGTTCTCAAAACTTTGAGCTTTCGACCACTTTGTCTTTCGACCATAGACTTAAACCTGGTAAATACTTCAATCACTTCACTTTTCTTCTTGATCGGGTAAGTCCATAACTTTCGACTGAAATCATCTATGAATGTAACAAAGTATTTGTTACCTCCCATCAAATTCACCTGGATTGGTCCACATACATCAGAGTATATGACTTCAAGACTAGCCTTCGATCTGCTTCCTGCATCCTTACTGAAGCTATTCTTATGTTGCTTCGCCTGCACACATTCTTCACATACTTCGTTTGGAATGTCAATTTCAGGCAATCCTGAAACCATATTTCTTCTCTTCAAATCTCTGATGTCTCTGAAGTTGAGATGACCTAGTCTATAATGCCATATCCATTCATCTCTGCTAGCTGCAGTCGAAAGGCACTTGTGCTCCATCACATTTAGTTCAATCTTGAAGGTTCGATTCTGAGACATAGGAGCCTTCAAGATTAATCTCCCATTTGCATCAACGAATCTCATCAACTTATCTTCGATTGACACTTTATAATTCTTTTCGACCAACTGCCCTATACTGAGCAAATTGCTCTTCATGCCTGGTATGTACAATACATTTGAAATTACTGACTTCTTGCCATCTTTCCTCATGATCATAACATCACCAATACCTTCAGCTGCTAGGGTATTGTCATTTGCAAATTTTACCATATTTTTTGTTGAGGGTTTTATATTGACGAACCAGTCTTTCCTTCCAGACATATGTGATGAACATCCTGAATCCAAGTACCATTGGTCCTTGAATCTATCTTCATCTTTTGTTGTGACCATCATCATCATCTCTTCTTCTTCTTCATGTTTTGCAAGCTTTGCATCACTTTCTTGATTCTTTCGTTTTTCTGGACAATCACTCGAATAGTGACCATACTTCTGACAATTGTAACATTGAATGTGACTCTTATCAGGTTTTCGACCACCACCTCTTCCTCTATTTGCAACACCACCTCTTTGGTTGCATTGGTATGGTCTTCTTTGATTCGACACGTCTCCTTCGATTTGGTTTCTTCTACCATTCGATTTGTTGTAGCCACCTCTACCTCTGTCGAAACACTTTCCTTTCCCTTTGGTCTCTTTTGCTGCATGTGCCTGCAAGGCCACATCACTCTTCGATTTTCCTGCAGCTCTTTCGTTCATTCTTTGTTCATGAGATTCGAGCGTCTCTTGAAGCTCTTCCTTTGTCAATTTCGACAAGTCTTTTCCTTCTTCTATCGCCACCACTATGTGGTCGAACTTAGGAGCTAAAGATCTCAAGATCTTCGACACAACAGCTCTTGTTGTTAACGCTTCTCCACATATCTTGATTTGATTTACTAGTTTTGTAACTCTAGTGAAGAAATCATATATGTTTTCACTGTCTTCCATCTGAAGTAGTTCATAGGTCCTTTTGTGAGTTTGTAACCTCACTTCTTTCACCTTCTCAGCGCCTCCAAAAGACTTCTCAAGGATCTCCCAAGCTTCTTTTGCAGATTCTGAATCACTAATCTTTTCGAAATTGTCTGGGCTGACACATTGATGAATTATAAATAATGCTTTATAACTCAGCTTCTCAGATTCTGTGTATTTCTTCTTTTCTTCTTCTGAAGCGTTTTCGCCAAGCGCTTCGACTCCATCTTTTACAAGGTCCCAAAGACCTTGACACCTTAATAGGACTTTCAGCTGTTTGCACCAATTCTCATAGTTGTCAACTTTCAGAATTGGCAGCGTTGCTAGATAGTTTGCATTCCCATAATTTGTCATCGTGAATTCTTCAATCGTTCTTGATTGACACTTCCCTTGAATCGAAACAAAAGCTCTTGATACCAGATGTTGGAAATCCACCTAATACTATGATGAATTTCGACCACAATGATGATTAGTTATGAGAAAAACAAATAAAAGAAGACAAGATAAATATTTCTGCAGAGATTCTCTCTGCCCACAAACTGTGGAAAACTTTCTTAATCACTTGCAACTGCAAATTCTGTGATTACAATGAATTGTCTTGCTTGACTTTCTTGACTTACTTTCAAAATAGGGGTTACTCCCTCTATTTATAACTGAGCTTACACCCTAAGCCCAAGGCCCAAAATATCTTTTTGTTATTAAGTCAAATCTAATCAAATCTATTCTAGACTTAAATCAAATCTATTTAAATCTAAAATAAATCAAATCTTCTTTGACACATATTAATTACAATTTAACACCCTCCAATAAACCCAACAACTTATGGTACCTGGATATAACAACCTTCTCCATCGCATTGCCTAAACCGAGATCCCCCACTCCCAACAACCATCCCACCACTTCCGCATCTCAACCACCATAACTTCTTTCTTGTTACTCAACTGAAAAATGTCTAGAAATATTCTGCACAACGCGATATTTATTGTTGGGTTGTAATATTTGATTAATGAAATAGTTTGTCGATAAATAGAGTTAAGCTAAAATTTTGGACTCGATCATTTAAATTGTGAAATTTTAGAACAATCTAAATTGACTCAATTTGTATCGACACGTTTTTATGACAAACTTAAATTGAATATATATGCTTTACAACCTCTACTTAAAATTTAATTTAACTAATTTATACAACTCGAATTCAAACCCAAAGTCTTACTATTATAAGTGAATTTATACAACTCGAATTCAAACCCAAAGTCTTACTATTATAAGTGAATTTATACCGTTATTGTCAAACAAATATATGAAATAGACAAAAGCAAATGAAGTTAAAAAATTAGAAGTACTTACATGAAGCAAAATTGACATTACAAAATTTTATTGATGGGAAATGTTTATTGATAGATGATTTGTTCAACATGTCCCAAAATAGAGGAAGTTTATGAGAAACTCTAGTGATATATCAAGTCAACACATATATTTTAATTTTTGATATAGATAGGATTAAAAAAATTCTTGTTAAAATTAAAATGTCCACGTTATGAAACAAGAAAATGCTAAAGTTAGTCAAAAATTAGATAGAGAAACATTCTCTATAATTAGTCTATACCTATCCACGTCTCACCTTCTCTTTCTCACCATCTTCTCTTTCCACCTTGAAACCCCAAAAAAGAGAAAATAAAGGTCGAGAAATTCTCCATCCCCAACAACCACCTTCCCTTCCGGAAACGCATCTTCTCCTTTTTTTTCTGTGACCTAAACCACCATGAACCCGAAAAACAATAACACCACTCAAGCTTGTGCTGCATGCAAATACCAGCGTAGAAAATGTGCACCTGATTGCATCTTAGCACCTTATTTCCCTCATGATCGTCATAGACAATTCATCAATGCTCACAAATTGTTTGGTGTTAGCAACATCAACAAAATTATTAAGTATCTTGATCCTCCTCTTAAGGATCAAGCCATGAGAACGATTATTTTTCAATCTGATATGCGGGCCAATGATCCTGTTGGCGGTTGTTATAGGTATATTCAAGACCTTCAAGCTCAGATTGAATATCATAAAAATGAACTCGATCTTGTTCATCAACAGCTCGCGATTCTCCGAGCTCAACAATCTCAACAACAACAACAAGTTAATAATTATGGTGACCAGGTTATTATGAATCAAGATTCTTTGTTAGGGTTCTATAATCCATCAGGATCTCTTGCACCGGCTCATTATCAGTACAATATTCAACCACAACAAGATTTGCCAGAAATACAAGAACCGGAACAAGAACAATACATTATGATGCAAGAAAGTAATAGTAGTAGTATTAATAGTTCTACTCCTTTGCAAAATGTTCATAATAATTGGGGGGCTATGCAAAATTCTATTTCTTTATCATCTTTATCATTGCATGGACAAAGTAGCAATGCTAGTGAAGAATATGATCATAAGCCAATTCTAGAAATTCCTTGTGATGAAAGAAATGAATTAGGGTTTGATTCCGGAGAAATACTTCACCACGGGTATTTTTTATTTCTATATATATTTATTTTGATTGATATGCATAATATATATAATGATGATATTTTTGGCAAATGACATGCAGTGATGAAGCGGTTTTGTATAAGATAGATGATAATGGAGTAATTAAAGCAGAAGGTGATTACATTCAACAAGTTGAAGGTGAAGGTCTAGCACAAGATCATGATCTGAAAGGTGCTGCAACATTGTTTACTTTGACAAATTGTAATAGTTATGATCAAAGTGTTAATTGATTAGTATAGATTGTAAAAGATTCTTTCACATTATTTTGTTGTTATATTAGCCAGGAACTTTTGAAGTGAGATATGCGATTCTCTTAATTTTGATCTTAATGCTTGTTCTAATGGTGCTTTAGTTCCTTAATCTTTGGCTTAGTTTTTACTACTCATTTCATTTTGATCATGTAAAGAATAGAACAAGTTTTTATTTTAACCCATGGGTGATGATAAATTTTTGACCAATCCCTCTGATTTTGGGATGATCGATCTCCATTTTATTTTGGAAATTTCTTACTCTGCCCCATATGGAAAAGAGATACTCTATACAATTTCGAAATTGTTTTCGAAAAATTGGAAACGCGTTTCCGGTTCGCACCATATTTTACACGAAACAGGCAAAACACGGTACGAGAGGTGTACTTCTGGTTCTAAATCAAAATTCTATTTTCGATTCTATTAGCAGGAAGATTGAATTTTGTTGGCACCTTGACATTTCATATATAACCGGAAATATAATTTCGGTTTTATGGACGATGCAGGTTACTTAAAACAATAACTAATATGGTCATGTTTGATCACCACCATTTCTTCTTTCTTTCCTTAAAATCTCTCCAAAATCCTCATCATTCTCAATCTATTTTCCGCTTAAAATAATAATTTTTGTGGTTCATCATATCAGAAAGACCTCAAGGAAGTAGGATTTCAAGTATAATTTATTCATTTCAACCCTCATTCCCTATATTAATCTGTTCTTTTCTGTAGAAAAAAGTTACGTACAAACCGGATGTATACTTCGGGTTGTTAGTTGAACAGAACCATAAGTTAATTTCCGATTTCTATTTGTGTTTATTTTGACAGCAATCTGTCAATGTGACATGTTAATAAGTTTTGTGTTTTATCTAACATTAGGTATGGTGCACCCCGATAATAGTCCCAAACCTGATGTGTCTCAATTTGTTTCGACTCTCGTAGTTTTTCCTCTCGTAATTAAGGTGGTAGATGTTAGTGACCAATTTGAAAATGTAGAAGAATTTGAATTACGTGAAGAAATGTTACAGTGGATTCGTATAGAGGTTACGAAACTAGGATATGTTGTTGTGATTGAAAGGTTCGATAATGATACAGATAGAAGAAATGCATTTGTGATTTTGACATGCAAAATAAGTGGGAAATACATACGTCGTATCCAAAATTTGAAACGCGACGACACCGGTTCAAGAAAATGTGAATGTCCGTTTAGGTTGCGTGGTTATCTTATGAAAAATAAGAAATGAAAATTTAATGTGCTATGCGGTTTACACAATCATGATTTAAATCAAAAGTTAGTTGGTCATCCAATTGCATGTCGGCTCCTTCCGGATGAGAAGACATATGTTTCTGATATGACTTTGAATTTGGTACCGTTCAAAAACATACTTCAAAAGACCCGATAACACATCAAATATCAAACACGTTTACAATAAGCGTTATAAAACCAAAATAGCGCTTAGGGAGGATCAAACCGAGATGCAACATCTTTTGAAACTTCTAGATGAAAACAATTGCATTTGTAGGCACCGACAAGGTGATGATGAGGGTAACAGTAAGAAATATTTATTGGACTCATCCTGATTCCATTAAATTGTTCAATACGTTTCCCACCGTTATCATAATTGATTCAATGTATAAGACCAACAAGTGCAGACTTCCATTGTTGGAAATTGTTGGTGTTATGTCGACTGAGAAGACATATTCTGTTGGTTTTGGATTTCTAGAGTGCGAAAAAGAGGACAACTTTACATGAGCTTTAGAGGTTTGTCGATCATTGTTAAAGGATCAAGAAGATATGTCGAAAGTCATTGTTATCGACCGAGATACATCATTAATGAATTGGGTTACAACTGTATTTCCCACTTCTTATACATTACTTTGTAGGTACCATATTACTAAAAATGTGAGAAGTCGGGTTAAACCCGTGGTGGGGATAAAAGAGGTTGCAGGTGAAGATATAAAATTGGTCAAGGCGGGCGTCATTATGGAGAAAATTATGGATGCATGGAATGTTATAATAAATGCATCTACAAAAGAGCTATACGCTGATGCCGTTTTACAGTTCAGGAATGTTTGCGTGAAATATCCCGATCTATTGAAATATGTTAAAAGCATAATTCTTGATCAGGTTAAGGAGAAGGTTGTTTGTGCCTGAACCGATCAGGTTATGCACCTCGGTAATACAACAACAAACCGAGTTGAGTCTGCGCATACATGTCTGAAGAATTGGCTGGGAAATAGCAAGAGTGATTTTATCACGGGTTGGGAATCTGTGAACCAGATGCTACTAAACCAGCATAACGAGATACATACAACATTTGGTTGTAGTATCATGGTGTTGGAACACAGGTTCAAAGGAAACACGCTATATTATCAGTTGGTTGGTAACATATCTCGGGCAGCTCTGAATTATATTTTTTACGAGGCCAAACGACCTTTTAATATAGGTTCTGACACCTCAAAGTATGGTTGCACAATTGTGAAAACATATGGTCTCCCATGTGCTTGTGTCATATCTAAGAAGATGAAAGTTGATAGCCCGATACATATGGACGAGGTCTTCGGTCATTGGAAGAGACTAAGTTTTGACGATGACTGTAAAATGAAAATCGAAAAATCAAATATCTCGATCTTGACCGAATAGAAAGCGATACAAGAAAGATTTTTGAAAGCCGATGACGCCACCAAACTCCATATCAAAGAACAATTGAGGAAGATTGCATTCACGGAGACCACAGACTTGAAACCACCATCCCAACCGGTAAAAACTAAAGGGCACCTAAGAAGGTGAAACCGACACCGAGCGACAGTTCAACTACGAGGAGTCCTTCATATTTTGAACATGTTGACAAAGTTTTTCCTGATTCACCTACACCGAAATCTCATAAAAGTGCTTTCAAAGGAGCCCGTATTAGCAAGCCACATCCTACACCGACTCCACCCAAAATACCATTCATCGATCACATGCCAGTTTTTATGCACAAGTACATTGAACGGATCGTGAATGTCGGGGGGTGACAATAACTGTAGTTTTTGAGCTATTTCTGGTTTGCTCTGTAGAGGGGAAGAGTATTTACCATATTGTCCGAGATACCCTGATCATAGAGTTGGCGGGCAATAGATAATTATATACACGTGTGCTAGGGAGTAAAGAGAAGGTTGGAGAAATATATTACGCACTTGTATCTCCCAAGGTTAGATTTTCACTAGAGGATAAATGGATGCGCTTCCCAGAAATGGTTCATCTTATAGAAAGTGCGTATGAGAGGGTGTATTAATCTTACAAGATACGACTTCTCGAAGACTTATTTCCCTCTGCGCTGTGCTCCAACACTAAATTCCAATGATCGTATCATACGTGTTGGATGAGTTTCAAATCCGCGACATTTTGTTCAAGTGTATTTGAAACCGAGATGTCCTATACCACCTACATCACCGGAGATGGCGCTTCATTTCGTAAACCCATTCGAGAGTTGGCCAGACCAATTCATTAAAAGGATGCAAGAATACAACAAGTTGAACCAAATTGAAATAGTAAAACATAGGAAAAAGTCAAAAGGGGTGCCACCGGTGGATTTATCCGGTGACACTTTTTTCGGCTCATTCAAGTAGTTAGGTATCATTTTATTGTTAACGTCATTTTGTTCATGTACTATGATGTGGAAATGTAGCCATTTTTATAGTTTGACCAAAAATATAATATTTGAATACATGAGGCTTTTTGTTTAGAGTTGTTGTTTATGTTCTGTTTCTGGTTTTTCACTCCCAGAGCCTTAATCGGAAATATACTTTCGATTCCATTTAATAAAAAACCAGAAATTAATTGTCGGTTCTATCATTGACACAAAGATAGGATTTGTATGGTTCATGTTTACCTCTAACTACTATAAAAAAACCTCACTTATTATATTTTTTCATACCACAATACCAGAAACTAGAAATGAACATGAAATTGAACATCAAATGGCATGTTGGAGTTGTCCACTTTACCGGCACTACATCATCTCACGAATTTAAGTTCACCATATACACCCCTATTAAAGATGTGCATGGAATATTGCAGAAACTTGTACCTTATGGAGACAATCGCAAGGTAGTGAAGATCGAGTACTGCTCGCCATCGGTTGACAAAGATGGGAACCTTGAGTTCATCAACCGTGAGCTGAAGAACGACGTTGATTTACAGGCTATGTGTAATATTTTTTTTACAGTTTTGAGGAGAAAATTCTGGTCGAACTAGATGCGACTGTAACAAGATCGGTCGATGATATTATCATGATGTTGCAACGTTCATCCGGGCGTTGGTTTATAATGTCTGATTTATGTTTAACTCCTAAATATATTTGCTATGTTTATGTTATGAATTGTATTGTGAGATTATGATGCAATTCAATAATGTTTTCTGATTTCTGTAAAGAATAAAAATGGAAATACACCTCATATTCTAAATTGGAGTTATATTTTCGATTTCTATATATACTTTATCAAATCTAAATGTACACCGAAAATATAATTTTAATTTTAAAAGACATTTATGAAATTTTACGTGCTTCGTAAAAAAAAATACATAAAAAAAAATCACCTTCATTTTAAACTTATGTTCCAGCTTCCTCGTTGAATTGAATAACAAACAATGCCGTGAAACATAAACTTTACACTAAAATATAAAGTTATAATTTAACAAAAAATGCTATTTTGACAAAATAATATATATTATTAATTGTAAAAATATATATTATTAACCATTTTTTTATTTAGTAGAGAAATAAAATATGAGCTGACAACCACTTCTTTTATTTATTAGAAAAAATAGAATATTCAATAATAGTGTAAAATATATTTAAATTATCATGTATATTCTAACAAATTATTTTTTATTTTATTTTTAAAATACTGATATGATATAATAAATATAATAATTTAAATATATTTTACACTATTATTGAATATTTTAAATATATTTTAATTAGTTATATATGCAATATTATTTTATATTGACTATATACTACCTTTAAAATCTACTTATTATTGGCTAATCAATAAATATCATTTTTAAATATAAAATTATAATTTATGTTAATCAATCTTTTACATTTTATTACTTAAAAGTGATTATTTTTATGAATGAATATTCATTAATTAAATTATAAATTGTATTAATTAATTTTTTATAAGTAATTAATCAAAATTGATTTATCATATAAGATTTTTTTTAAAAACACAATATATAATTAAATTATAAATTGTATTAAATAATTTTTACACACGGTTAATCAATTTTATTTTATTATTTAAGTATATTTTTAATTAATACAATTCATAATGTGATTAATATAAATAATGACAAATTAATAATAATATATATATATATATATATATATATATATATATATATATATATATATATATATATATATATATATATATATATATATATATATATATATATATATATATATATATATATATATATATATATATATATATATATATATATATATATATATATATATATATATATATATATATATATATATATATATATATATATATATATATATATATATATATATATATATATATATATATATATATATATATATATATATATACGTTTAATATATATTACTAATGTCATTACTTATATTAATCATATTGTGAATTGTATTAATTGAATTTTTACAAAATATTAATAAAGTTTTTTTTAAAGAAAAATGAAGATGTAAAAAATAAAAAATAAAAAAGCAATTTAGCTAACCAAATCTAATTTTAAAAATCGATTTAAACTTTTTTGTATGAAAATTTAAATTCTTTAACTAAAATCATTTTCTTACTAACTCTCCAACTAAAATTCTTTGTAAAAAAAAAAAGAAAGAGGTTTTCTAGGAGATCTCTTTTTTGACTCAGAAATCAAGAATGTTGTTTGGAGTTGTGAGGGCTCTAGAAACTCAAGGTCAGATGACTATAATTTTGTGTTCATTAAGGATTGTTGGAAAATTTTAAAAGAATATGTCTTCAAGTTTGTGAGGGAGTTTCACTGCAAAGTTAAGTAGTCCAAGCCTATAACTTCGTCCTTTCCCACCCTTATTCGTAAGTGTAACAATTCTCAAGGTCCGAATGATTTTAGGCCCGTCTGTCTAGGAGGATGCCTCTATAAAATTCTTGCTAAATTATTAGCTTTTAGGCGTGTTCGGAAACTTAATCTCCCCAAGTTAGTCAACGTTTGTTTCGGGTAGGCAGCTGCTTGATGGAGTGGTAATTGTTAATGAAATCATTGATTTAGCAACTAGAGAGAAAAAAGAGTACATACTTTTCAAAGTTGACTTTGAAAAGGCATATAACAGTGTAAGTTGGAACTATCTCAGGTTTATTATGAAGAATATGGGATTTGGAGCAATTTGGATGAATTGGATGGAAACACGTATCTTCAAGAGCCATATGTTTGTATTAATGGGAGCCCAACCCAAAAGTTTGAGGTTGGTAGATGGTTAAGAAAAAGGATCCTCTATCCCCCTTCCTCTTTGTTTTGACAGTGGAAGGGCTGGCTGATTTAGTTGACAAAGCTAAAAAAGTTGGAGAGTATTAAGGGTTCAAAATCAAGGAGATGGTCTCCTTTAAGATCCTTCAATTTGATGATGACACCATATTGATTGGCGATGGAAGTTGGAAGAATCTTTTGAGCTTAAAGTATATTTTGAGGGGCTTCGCACTATGTTGTACCCCAAAATTTTCCCTCCCATTTCCTCAACATTTTCTCATCACAAAACCCTTGGAGCTCAAGATCCAGTTAGGGTTTCCTCTGCTCAAGACTTCTCCTTGCACTGTGGACTCAAATTAGGGTTTGTGTTTGCCTAAAGATGTTTTGACCTAAAATGCCTAAGATGACTTTCATGCTTCATGTTGGACTCCCAAGTTTACCTATACCAAGTTTCAAGTCTTGATTCCAAGTTTTACCCAGTCAATTGGACAGTCGACCTAGAAATCAGCTGTATTGGGGAAAAAGTCAACTGTGGCCAATTGACAGTCAAACCTCATGAAATTTGATCCACATCAACATTATGAACTCATATGAACCATTTGATCAAGTTTGGATCACAATTCCACAAGAAATTTGATCAGATCATCAAAAGGGCAAAATGGTCATTTTTAAGGTTTTGACTGCACAAGGGCAATTTTTGACTGTTTGACCTAGCCAATGGCAAACCAAGCTCACATATGGACTCAAGGACCCCATGGAATTATCTTGACATGTTCATCAAGCTCAAAAGATCCCAAGTACACAAGATTGACAGTTGAATTTCCCAGTCAATTGATCAATTTTGACTGTATACTGAAAAGTCAAACTTTGACTTTTTGGTCAAAATCAAGAGTCAAGGTTCATTTTTCATCAAAACATTACAAATCATGAAACTTGTTCACCAAGAAATCACAAAATGCAAATTAGGGTTTGAAAATGGAATTTTTCATAACTTAGAATTTTTCTAAGTTATGAAAAACCCTAATTTTTTCCCAACTTTGCCCCATCTTTTCACCATGATCCATTGGGATTCAAACAAAAGTCAAAACATGAAAGTTGTAGCTTGTTGCAAAATCTACAACTTTGATTCACAAAGTTTTCTCATTTGAAGCTTGTATCTCAAGTTATGATTTTTTGAATAAGGGCACTAAACCATCTTTTAACTTAGTGAAATTTGACCTATTTTGACAAGGTTTTCTACCCTACTTCAAGGCCACTTTTCATACCCTTCCACTTGGAATTTCAAATTGCATTTCAAAGATGGATTGTAGTACACATTCCAAGCTTTCCAAAATGTCCAAGAACTCATCAAACAACCTCATAACTTGAGAGATTCGAATTTCACAAGTTGGCAAAAATTCACTTTTGTTCTTCATCAAAACATGTTCATAACTTTGCAAATTTGAACTCAGCTTGCTTTATGCTTGATTACAGGTCCTTGAACCAATCCATACTCAATAATTTAATGCATATTCAATGAGTTAAGACCATGTTCTTTGTGTTCTAACATTGCATATTGGATTAATCCTAAACTAGATAAAGTGCTTTATCCATTTTTGTAAAAAGCTAGCTTTATGTCAAATTGAAATCCAAGCAAGTACAAGCAAAATCCTCTTGACACAAGATTATGGACAAGTTGCTCTGATCAAGAGAGGATTATGCAGCAGGATTAGAGGCCCCTACTCACCTAAAAACAAAAGTGACCTTTGCTTGCTTCATTTTCAAGTAACATTGCATAACTTATCACAACTCTCATCTCAGCTTAGAAACAGAAGAACAAAGTTATCAAACATATTCCATAGACCATATCCAAGCTTTGGCACGAGTCCTGAACCTCTCAAGCACCCTCCATCTCAAAATCACCTCAAAACTGCACAAACAGAGCAAGCTCTGCAGTTTGAGTGCCAACTCCCATTTCCTTCAAGCATTCTTGCCCAAACCTGTTCCTCTATCTTCCTCACAACCTATGCAAGCTGACCATGATCTGAAACCTGACCTGTAACACCTCCAAGCCACTTCACCATTTTTAATTTTCTGTTTTGCAGTTGGAGTTCATTAGCTCGATTCAGGAAGTTTCAAGGCAAAGTAGGAATTGGAAAAGCTTCCTTACACTTCAAGGAAGCTGTACAAGTCCTCATTTCATTCTGAAACATCCTCCATTGCCCAGCTCGATTCCAACTGAACAGGTATATTCATGGAGTTCTATCTCTCTTGTTAGGCATTGTTAGCTTTAGGTTTTTGAAGAAAATATGTCACAATCATAGCCCTGAACATGCTCATATGATTAGATTTCATTTATGTTTCGTGTGCTTAGAGAATTTCATGTCTGAACATTGATGAAAAGTTAGGTCAGAAAAGAGGGGGAGAGAAATTCTCTCTCATCTTAGAGAGTTAGATTAAGTTCTATACATGGTTGGAATCGTCTCTTCATGCTGAGCATTTTTCATGTTATGAGTTTTTGTTAAAAAGCCAGGAATCAGGAGTTAGCAGCTGGAGTACAGGGCGCGCGTTTTTTTGAATGTTGTTGAACGAAGGTTGAAGATGAAGCCACATGGGCTGGGCCTGTGTGGTTTCTTCTTTTTGCACCCTATTTCCATTTTCTCACCCCCCAAGCCCATTTGCCTTATTTTTATTTCTTTTTGACTTTTTCTTTTTTTATTTGACTTGTTTATTTTTTCTCAGCATATTAAAATTTTGAAAATATTTTTCTCATCATTCTTGATTTTATTTGGGTTTTATTTGATTTTCTTTCCATTTATACATAAATATATACATATTTTTATTTAGAATAAATATAAAAAAATAGTGTAAATGCATTCATATACATTTTTATTTTTATTTACCTTCTGAAATATTTCACATAAAAAAATACTTTTTTTATTTATTTTATTAAAATATTAAATATATATTATTTTTGTATATAATGCATATTTAAGAACTTAATATATATATATATATATATATGTTTATTAATATATTTAAGTTAAAATATAAAAATATTTGAATTTTTCATCTTATTAATATTTGATATAAAAAATACTTTTTTTTATAATATACTTCATTTATTTTTATTTTTGTAAATAATAAATAAATACTTGTATTAAATTAGATAATAATACATCTTCTTTAAAATTAGGGTTTTTGCCCTAAAAGTTGAAAATACTCAAAATAATACCTTTTTATTTTCTTATTTTTATTTTACATAAACCATACTTTTCTCATACATAAAAACTTTCTTTTTGCATTTTACATATTTATTTAATTTCCATTTAAATTATGCAATTTATTTACTATGCAAATATTCAAAATTGATGTAATAATTTTAGGTTTAAATTACTTGTCAATATCCCCATTTGAACATTTGTACCCCCCTTCCCATATTTGGTTGTGTAATAGCTTAGTAATTTTAATTTCGCACTTTATTGCTTTCTAAATAATAACATGCTAGAATTAGGGTTTGTATGCGAAAAAACGATAAAAATTAGTTTGACCTAATACAAGACAAACAAGCATGAAAATGGACACACAAATCACACTTGCACCCCCTAGGGTATTCCACTTGTTGCCTTCAAATAAATGGGCCATATTGTATGTTGAACATCTTTGGGCAAAGCAAACAGTTTGAATGATCATAGTCCCTCGATAAAACTTTTCAAAACAAACAAAACAAATGATCAAGTCCCTTAGAGAAATTGCCCAAAGACATTTAACGTCGTTACAACTATGGTCTAAACGATGACCCGCGCCTGTCCCTTTTCACATCCTAACACAAGGTTGCCCACCAAATACAATGGTGGTGCAAACTTGTTAAAAGGGTTAAAGTATAGCAATAATCTTTCGAGAAATTTAGGAGTAGATAACCTCTTAGTTACTTGAACCAACTTGCAAAAACAAAACACTTGCCTATTTTTCAAACCACACTTCACTACACTTTCAAAACAACTTTCAAAAAATGAAAACCTTTTCAAAAGACATACATCTTTGTATACATCCCCACATGGATCATTACAAAGGTTGCCACCACATTGGCATCTTTTCAAAACATTTTCAAAACCCACACACTCAAGCACCATTTAAAACAATTGAAAACAAAAGGCAAGTGATCTAAGCAAGTAACTAAGAGCCCATGGATAACCATGGATAGAAAGGGTGCTAATACCTTCCCTTTCTATAATCTACTCCCCGAACCCAAGAAAACATCTCAAAAGGTTTTTTGCTGTGCTTTTTAACCTTTCCTTAGGATAAAATAAAAAGTCGGTGGCGACTCTTGCTAACCGCAACATTTGCGAATACAAACGCAAACCTCAAGTCAGTTCTCCCACCGTATCACAGAACTGGCGACTCTGCTGGGGAAATGTACTTAAAAGTGGAGTAACCTTAGGGTTTTAGATCACCTGTGTTTTCAATTGTTTGCTTTGTTTGCTTTTATGTTTGTGGGCTTTGCATTGGAGTTTCATAGATCCTAACCCGGATCTGGGAAATACCCTTTTTAGGTAGCATAATCTGTGAGGGACCTGTCCGGCGTAGACCGACATGGGTGAAGCAGTGGCTACGTTGGTGTGGCATCTTAGTCTGTACCTATATCCCTTGTGTTGTAATGGGGAGAATATAGGTCTTCTAAGGGGTCATTAAACACCAACCAACCTTAGAACCCTAAATTGACCAACTTGGCTATTAGGACAGTAGCAGTATGCTACACTCATTGAGGCTAAACTCTCGAGATGGTTCTGGCCGCGAGAAAAGATTGCGATGCTGGAGTTATGACCGATTGAGGGTAGCCAATGATTTGAGATCCTCTAGAACCCGGTTACTTTTGATAGGACAGGTTTTAACCAACAAAACCAAAAGAGGGTAATACCTGAAACTCATGCTGGCCTGAAACCTAAGGGTGTCTTGTGTGACTTGTGTGCTTTATCTGCCTATGTGAATACTTGTGATGTGCTTCATCATAGCATCATACCATCATACCATTGCATGCAAAGCTAACCCATTTCAAAGACAAAAAGGTTTCATCTTTGCTCTGTTTTGTAGGATATCATGATGCCCGTGCGTAGAAATACTGTCCGGCTCAACTTTGTTCAACCACCAGTTTTACTCAAAGATCTGGTTGAAAGAATTCCAAACACTACCTCCTTCATCAACAGACATGGTTCCCTCCTTGGCTTGATCACTGCAAAATGGGACCAACAACTGATAAGTGTTCTGACCCAGTTTTATGACCCTCTGCATCATTGTTTCACCTTTCAAGACTTCCAGCTGGTTCCTACCCTGGAAGAGTTCTCTTACTTGCTTGGGATTCCTGTTTTGGAACAAACTCCTTTCACTGGTTTGGAAAAGACTCCTAGGCCTGAAGAGATTGCTGCAATTCTCCCCTTGACCAAAGAAGAGGTATTGTCCAACTGGGAAACTAGAAATGGGATCAAGGGCTTTTTGGTCAAATTTCTGGTTGGCAAGGCTAATGATTTCTGGAATGACTTGGACTTCAAAGCATATGAAGATGTTCTGGCTCTTTTGATCTATGGTCTGGTATTGTTTCCCAACCCTGACACTTTCATCAGTATCCATGTCATAAGAATCTTCATGTCTCGAAATCCGGTACCCACTCTCTTGGGTGACATTCTACAACAACTCCATGCTCGTACTGCTCGAAAACGGGGAACTCCGTGGTGTTGTGCTCCTTTGCTGGTAAGGTGGTTTATTTCGCACCTTCCTAAGTCCGTGCTGAAGAATGAAGAAGGAAAAGGTTGGGCTCGAAGGTTAATGTCTCTCACAGATAAGGATATCACTTGGACTCTCAGAGGCTTGGATGAGGTAGCTGTTATCGACCGTTGCGGAGAATACCCTAATGTCCCGTTGATTGGTATCCAAGGAGGAATCTCTTACAATCCGTGTTTAGCTCTCCGTCAGTTCGGAAGAGCCAGAGGAGATGGGCCTCATGAAATGCTGGTTCCTCACTTCCATTTTGAGTTTCAGGCAGGCAGTGACAAACTACGACAGGGATTCATTAGAGCTTGGGACAGAATCCACAAAGCTGACCCACATGAGCTAGGACCAAAAACTTCTTTACCATTGGAGCCCTATTGCAAATGGGTCCGCATCCGTGCTCAGAGGCTAGGTATGCCATACGAAGCCGTCAGACCAATCATCCTTGAGACTCCCGATGAAGATGGGGTTCCTTCAACTGTCCTCCCTCCTCAGATACCTACTGATTTTGACACCATGAAGAGATCTTGGGCACAGCTAAAGGAAGAACGGGATTTCTATCGGGAGAAGTTCAACGAGCAGGAAAGGAAGGTCCAAAGGCTGACTAAGCAATTGGAGGAAGAACGTGTCCTGAACAACTACATCAGCACTGAGAGGAGAAGGCCATGGGAGCATTGATGAGCTTTGATTATTCCCTTTTGTAGTTTTATTTCCTTTTCCGTATTTTTCATTCCTGTAATGCCTAAGGGCGAATTGTTGAACAATTGAAAAATTTTAATCTAATGAAGTGTGTTTCCCTTTTTTGTCTACAAAGTTGAATCTTATTTGTCTTTGAAAACATAAAACATACGCATTCCATTACACCATATGCATAGCAGGTACCCTATTTCACAGGTTGCTTAATTTTCTTCGCTGTTTATGTGAACAGTCATCATGAATTCGGAGTCATCCAGTGAACAAGCAATCAAGGCCCTCCAGGCCCAAAGTGCACAGTTTCAAGAAATGGTCTTAAGCCTAGCCCAGGGACAGCAAGAGTTGAAGACTCTACTCTTGAAGAAGAAGAAGAAAAAGAGGACGGCAATGTTCAACACCGGACGCAGATTTGGGAACACACTCCACAATGAAGCTGATCCGACCACTTCTTCCGCAGAGAAAAACAGTCCCCAAGGGGGAGAAGCTCCTAGTCCCGCAGTCTCCGACAACGAGACGGACTATAACGAGGAACAATACCCACCTGCTGCTGACAGATATAAACAATTGGAGGACCGTTTGAGCGCTATGGAAATTCAGAACGTGCCGGGACTGGATTTCGGGGATTTGGGATTATCTTCTGGAGTAGTAATTCCACACAAGTTTAAGGCGCCTGCCTTCGCCAAGTATGATGGGGTCTCCTGCCCAAAGTTGCATCTGAGGTCGTATGTAAGGAAAATCCAACCTTACACGGCGGATAAAAACCTCTGGATTCACTTCTTCCAAGACAGCCTCTCGGGGTCTCAGCTTGAATGGTTCTACCAATTAGACGGAGCTAGCATCCGGCACTGGGAGGATTTGGCGACTGCTTTCTACAGACAATACCAATATAATTCTGATCTCGCTCCTACGCGTACCCAACTTCAGGGTATGTCTCTAGGGACGGGTGAAGGATTCAAAGAGTACGCTCAAAAATGGAGAGATTTGGCTGGCAGGGTGCAGCCTCCATTAACTGATCGAGAACTGGTTGATATGTTTCTGGGAACGTTATCTGGTCCGTTTTTTAATCATTTGGTTGGTAACTCCTCCGCTGGGTTCACAGATCTGATATTAACAGGAGAAAGAATTGAGGCTGGTATCAGGTCAGGCAAGATACAGAAAGCTGCCTCTACAAGTGCTGAGAAGAGGCCATTTAAGAAAGAAGCAAGCGCCGTCTATGGCCCTAGAAGACAAGTCAAGCCCGAAAGTCGCCAAGCCGTTAATGCTTTGGTCATCTCTAAACCTGTTGCTGCTCCTCAGCAGTACAATCAGCAAAGAAGTGAAAGGCCCAAGAGGCAGTATACCCGATTGAGTATGACATTATCTCAAATTTTACCCCAACTGTTATCCACCAACCTGGTGACCCTCAAAGAAGCTCCTAAGGTCGTCAACACTGCGTCCCCTAAATACAACCCGAATGCCCGGTGCGCTTATCATTCTGATAGTCCCGGGCACACTACTGATGATTGTTGGGCCTTGAGAAACAAAGTGCAAGATCTAATTGACGCAAAAGAAATTCAGTTTGAAGCGCCGGAAAGACCGAATGTTGTAACGGCTCCTATGCCCCAGCATAGGGTAAGTGCCATTGAGGAAGAAGTGTATGCTGTTTCGATAGATGAAGTTGTTACCCCTTTGAAGACTGTTAAGAAGAACCTACTGCGGGCCGGTTTATTTCCGGGTTGCGGCGAAGGTTGCCCATTCTGTGCTATTTCCCTATCCGATTGTCCCTTGCTAAGGTTAGGCATCCAAGGCCTAATGGATAGCAAGGAGATTTTATTCAAAAAGACTGCTGTTCAATTGGTTCCAATAAAAGAAGTTTCCGTGATTACCATCTTCAAAAATCCAATCAAGGCTCCCCCAAAGAAGCCTATTCAAATCTTGACAGTTGCGCCTGTGATCATTACTGTTCCAGGACCCCTCTCCTACGTGTCTGATAAGGCTGTCCCCTGGCATTATGGGGCAGACGTATATGTAAATGGAATCAAGCAAGAATTTGATGCTAGTGCCAGTATTTGCGACATCACCGGTCCAGCTAAAGTCACCCGCAGTGGCAGGCTCTTCTCGCCTGACATTGCGCCTCCCGCTATTCGAAAACCCCTCCTCATAAAACCTGCAAGTTTACCAAGTCCTGTTGCTGATCAAATTGTGTCCCCTGCTGCCGAGTCATCAAATGCTCGGGGCAAAGGGATTGAAGAAGAGCCTGCCCGGATGGAGGCACCAATACCCGTGAATGCTGAGGCCTCCCGACAAGAAATGGAGGAGATTCTGAAGATAATAAAGAAAAGTGATTTTAATGTTGTCGAACAATTGGGGCATACACCCTCCAAGATCTCCCTGCTCTCCCTATTGCTATGTTCCGAGGCTCACGCAAAGGCATTAATCTCATTTCTCAAGACGGCCCATGTGCCGCAAGAGACGTCTGCAGTCCAGTTCACTGACTGCATAGCCAATTTGACGGCGGACAACGGCTTGGGCTTTTCAGATGCTGACCTGACCGCAAAAGGGAGAAACCATAATGATGCCCTGCATGTCTCTATTGAATGCAGGGGCACTACTCTGGCACATGTATTGGTGGACACTGGTTCTTCCTTGAATGTTCTTCCGAAAAAGGCTTTGGATCGTCTGGATTATGAGGGCTTGGAGTTGAAACCCAGCAATATCATCGTCAGAGCCTTTGACGGTTCCAAGAGGATGGTTCATGGAGAGGTTAACATCCCTATTCGTGTGGGCTCTCAAGTGTTTGACTCTACCTTTTACGTGATGGATATACGTCCATCGTACTCCTGTCTGTTGGGTAGACCTTGGATCCACAAAGCTGGGGCAGTGACCTCCACCTTACACCAAAAGCTGAAGTATCCCGTCAAGGGGAAAATTGTCACTGTGCAAGGAGAAGAGGAGTATATGGTGAGCCATTTGAATTCCTTCAGGTACATCGAGATGGACGGAGAATTTATTGAAACTCCCTTCCAACATTTCGAGGAGGTACATCCAATTTCAGCAGCTGCGGAGACAATGGCCGAAGAGAATGATTCCTTGAAGATGGTTTCCCTAAGGGATGCCCGGGCTGTGGTTCAGAAAGGCAATGGTGCACACTGGGGTCAGCTTCCTGACTTCACTCAGAAGAACGACAAGTTTGGGCTAGGCTTTACTGCAGAGGCTCAGAAGGCGGTGCGCAAAGAGAAGATTGGAAAGGCTCCGGTGTTTATTTCCAGCTCAAGGGTGAATGCTATTGAGGAGGATGTGGAGGAAGCTGAGTTTAATAATTGGATCTACCCAACTGCCGGCGACGGACCAAACAACTGGACAGCAAAGGACTTTACCCCTATCACATTTGTCACGCAGTAATTGATTTCTTTTGATTTCCAAATTTGTAACAAACAATATGTTAAAACTCTGTTGGCTCGATGTCCTGCCCGGGGCATCGTAGCTCCATTTGTGAGGGTTTTTTGTATGACATTTTCATATATCATCAATCAAAACATTGGACGTTTGTTGCATTTCAAATCTTGTGCTCCTTTTCTTTCTGTGTTATATATATTGCAAAACAGCTATATTTACACACACTCACTTATACAGGTTTCAATCCACTCTGGATCTCACTGGCAACAGCTCTGCCACCGCCAGTTATGACTTCGAAAATCCGATCAACTTGGCCGAAGACGAAGGTGAAGATGATTGCGAAGTGCCTGGTGAACTCGCAAGACTGCTACTACAGGAAGAGAGGGCTATTCAACCACATGAAGAGCCTGTGGAGACAATTAACCTGGGTACTGAGACAGATAGGAAAGAGGTCAAAATTGGTGCCAATCTAGAGCTCAGCGTGAAGCAACGATTGATCCAGATGCTACAAGACTACATGGAGATCTTTGCCTGGTCTTATGAAGATATGCCTGGTTTGGATGCCGACATTGTAGTTCACCATTTGCCAACCAAGGAAGATTGCCCTCCAGTAAAGCAAAAAGTTCGACGAATGCGTCCAGAGATGTCTGAGAAGATTAAAGCTGAGGTGATGAAACAGTTTGATGCGGGTTTCCTTGCAGTAACTTCTTACCCTCAGTGGGTTGCCAATGTTGTGCCAGTGCCGAAGAAGGACGGCAAGGTCAGAATGTGTGTTGACTACAGGGATCTGAACAGGGCCAGCCCCAAGGATGACTTCCCCCTACCTCACATTGATGTCCTTGTTGACAATACAGCTCAACACAAGGTGTTCTCCTTCATGGATGGTTTTTCAGGGTATAATCAGATCAAGATGGCTCCAGAAGATATGGAAAAGACTACCTTTGTGACCCAGTGGGGCACCTTCTGTTATAAGGTCATGCCATTCGGATTAAAAAATGCTGGGGCAACCTATCAGCGTGCCATGGTTGCTTTATTTCATGATATGATCCATCATGAGATTGAAGTATACGTTGATGACATGATTGCAAGGTCTCAAACTGAGGAGGAGCACCTTGATCATCTGAGGAAGTTGTTTGACCGACTCAAGTTGTACAAGTTGAGATTGAATCCCAACAAATGCACCTTCGGGGTGAGGTCCGGAAAATTGCTAGGTTTCATTGTAAGTGATAAAGGTATCCAGGTGGACCCTGCCAAGGTTAAAGCTATTCAAGAGATGCCGACCCCAAAAACAGAGAAAGAAGTCAGAGGTTTCCTAGGACGATTGAATTACATTGCCCGATTCATCTCACATCTGACTGCTACTTGTGAGCCAATCTTCAAATTACTGAAGAAAGATCAAGTGGTACGCTGGAATGATGAATGTCAGGCCGCCTTTGAAAGAATAAAGGAATACCTCCAAGAGCCACCCATTCTTATGCCACCAGTGGAAGGAAGACCTCTGATACTATACTTGACAGTGCTTGATAATTCAATGGGGTGTGTGCTGGGGCAGCATGACGAGTCTGGCCGAAAAGAGCACGCTATTTATTACTTGAGCAAAAAGTTTACCGACTGTGAGTCTCGTTACTCACTGCTTGAGAAAACTTGCTGCGCTCTTGTATGGGCTGCTCGCCGGCTGAGACAGTATATGCTGACTCACACTACTTTATTGATTTCAAAGATGGATCCCATCAAGTACATATTTGAAAAGCCCGCTCTGTCTGGGAGGATAGCGAGATGGCAAATGATCTTAACAGAATATGACATCCAGTATACAACTCAGAAAGCAATTAAGGGGAGTGTACTGGCTGATCATTTGGCACACCAACCCGTGGACGATTATCAATCATTGAACTTTGATTTTCCGGACGAAGACATCATGGTGGTAACTGACTGTGAAGTACCTGGACCGAATGAAGGACCTGAGGAAGGATCCCGATGGTCTATGCATTTTGACGGAGCCTCCAATGCTTTGGGTAACGGCGTCGGTGCTGTAATCATATCTCCCAAGGGGACCCATACTCCACTCACCGCCCGATTATGTTTCAGCTGCACCAACAACATGGCAGAATATGAGGCATGCATCATGGGTTTACAAGCTGCAATCGACCTGAGGATCAAGTTTCTAAGTGTCTTCGGAGATTCCGCTCTCGTGATCAATCAGATCAAAGGCGAGTGGGATACGAAACACCCGAATCTCATTCCTTACAAGGAGTATGTATCGACCCTGCTCCCCCACTTTGAAGAGATAACTTTTGAACATTTCCCCAGAGAGGAAAATCAGCTAGCGGACGCACTAGCCACGATGTCTTCAATGTTTAAAGTTAAATGGGACAATGAGGCTCCCCAAATCCTAATCTGGAAGTTGGATGAACCGGCATACTGCTGTGAGCTCGAGACTGAGAAGGTAACTGAAAAACCCTGGTATCACGAGGTGAAGAGGTACTTGGAAGCTCAGGAATACCCTGAGGGCGCATCTGTCAATGATAAGAAGTTCATGAGGAGGTTTGCTGCAAAATTCTTCCTCAGCAACGGCATTCTCTACAAACGGAATCATGATTCAACTCTGTTACGTTGTGTGGATAAGGCTGAAGCAGAGAAAATCATGTTGGAACTACATGAAGGTACATTCGGAACACATTCCAGTGGACATACCATGGCAAAGAAAATCCTTCGGGCAGGATATTTCTGGTCCACAATGGAAGCCGACTGTTACCAACATTCTCGAACTTGTCATAAATGCCAGATCTATGCTGATAAGGTGCACATCCCTCCGGTTCCTTTGAATGTCCTAACGGCACCTTGGCCTTTCGCAATGTGGGGCATCGATATGATCGGTGAAATCCGACCGACGGCATCCAATGGACACCGCTTCATCTTGGTGGCAATCGATTACTTCACGAAATGGGTCGAGGCAGCTTCATATGCCACGGTAACCAAGAGCGTCGTGGCGCGTTTCATCCGGCATAATCTGATATGTCGGTACGGTGTCCCGGAAAGGATCATTACGGACAACGGTACCAATCTCAATAACAAAATGATCACTGAACTCTGTGAACAATTCAAGATACAGCACCACAATTCTTCCCCCTATCGGCCGAAGATGAATGGGGCTGTAGAGGCAGCCAATAAAAATATCAAGAAAATTGTGCAGAAGATGACAGTGACCTATAAAGATTGGCACGAGATGTTACCGTTCGCTCTTCATGGGTACCGCACCTCAGCAAGGACGTCAACCGGGGCAACTCCCTTCTCCCTAGTCTATGGCATGGAGGCAGTCTTGCCGATCGAAATCCAGATACCCTCTCTCCGGATAATGAAGGATGCAGACTTAAATGAAGATGATTGGATCCAAACTCGACTTGATCAATTAAATCTAATTGACGAAAAGAGGCTCACTGCTATCTGTCATGGTCAAACGTATCAGAAACGGATGATCAGGGCATTTAACAAAAAAGTCAGACCGCAAGAGTATCAAGTTGGGGACCTGGTAATCAAACGCATCATCCTTCCTCAAAGTGATCCCCGGGGCAAATGGACCCCTACTTACGAAGGGCCATTTGTGGTTAAGCGTGTGTTCTCAGGAGGAGCCATGATCCTAACCACCATGGACGGTGACGACCTTCCTCACCCCGCCAATGCGGACATAGTGAAAAAATACTACGCATAAATAAAAGACCCGCTAGGTTGACATACCTAGGCAAAAATAAGGGCTTCCCGGCGAACCAAAAGGGTTCGGGCAAAAATAAGGGATGAAATAAATAAAAATCTGTACACCCGGCAAGTCGAAAACCTGAAAGGGCGGCTTGGGCAAAAAAGGGTATCCCGGTGGACTGAAAACCCGAAAGGGCGGTCCAGGCAAAAGTTAGGGATAAAAGCGTAACACTATGTCTCATTGGATCACTTTGCACCCGGAATTCGGCATCAACTATCTGGCTCAGATTACGGCATCGACCAATCAGCTTCATCTTCGATCAGGCAGCAAAGCGATGAGACGTTCGGAGACATAAAGGCAATAGCAGAGTTGGAACCCAGTGGGATTGTTCACATAGCTGTTTTGTTTTTCAAATTGTAAACTCTATGTTGTTTGGCGATGTCCTCTTACTAGGATGTCAGTCTCTTGTACAAAAAACGCCTATTCACAGGCAAAGTTTAAATCAATGAAAATTCACTTGTCCATACAAATTGCCATTGTTTTTTCTTTTGTTGTTTTGTCTTGTGAAGAACGTCCAATGTTCATTTTTTTTGATATATGCATTTGACATTAAAATTGCTGATTCATAAATGTTTGCATATGAAAAGAGATTAATTACAAGTGACATCGAAGACAGGGGCAATGCGGGGTTGTCTAATGCGGTCTAGTTGTTTTGTCCGCCAAAGCACCAAGGTAGGTTCAACTGAAAAATGTGACCAAATCATCTCAACTCCCCGCAGAGTAAAGCAAAATTCAGCAGCACTTTCCCCAAGCAGGAGTCGATTCCCCGTCGATCCTGAAAAAGGCACAACGTTCCCCGGCAGGTCTTAAAAGCTCATCCCCAGTAGATTCTGCGAGCTTATCCCCGGCGAAGTACGAGCGTCTCGCCCAAGTTTTATTTAGAGTTATTTCCTCACAAGGACTTATAACTGGGTTATCCTCAGCTAAAAGCCACGGAAGACCGTTCTCGGCGAAAGTTCCTTCAATCCCCAGCGAAATCTACCTTTGGTTTTCCCAAGCAGAGTTTATCTTTGGGGTTCCCCAACGGAGTTTATCATCATTATCCTCAGCGGAATCCATTGTTAAAGTCCTCAGCAGGCCTCTCATCAGAGCTTTGGTCAAGCATCTCTTCCGCAGAACAGCTTCCCGGTCATTCGTCAAGGATTTATTTTCCTAAGATGAAATTACACTCATAAACATTTCACATTTCCGTACATCTTGCTTACATACATGATGAGACACATACAATATCAACTGTTGAACATCATGACATCATGCATATCATACATCATGACATTGCATACAGCTTACGTCTTTGCCTTTTCAGGAAAAAGACAATCTCAAAAAAGACTACTTTCAACTGTCACAATTCCAGACTCGATTCCTGTATCTAGCCAGGGCACGTCTGCAGAGTTCAAAGATTCGACTCCTGTATCCAGCCAGGGCACATCTATCAACTACAACATTTCCAGACTCGATTCCTGTATCCAGCCAGGGCATATCTGTTGACCACATTTCCAGACTCGATTCCTGTATCTAGCCAGGGCACGTCTGCAGAGTTCAAAGATTCGACTCCTGTATCCAGCCAGGGCATATCTATTGACGACTATTTCCAGATTCGACTCCTGTATCCAGCCAGGGCACATCTGTGAGCAACCGATCGTAGATTCGATACCTGTATCCAGCCAGGGCATATCTGCATAAGGAGACTGAAGATCAAACACCTGTAACAAGCCAGGAAAACATCTGTCTTTCTTAAAACACACAAGTTCTCGCTAAGGAACCTCTTATGCGATCAACACTTCCAAATGGCATCTGTAAGCCCATTCCCGACAAAGTTCTGTCACTTTTCCAGATGGCATCTATAAGCCCATCTCCCTATCCACCATCTCTCCAAATGGCATCTATAAGCCCATTCCCGATATCACCTTTGCTGATACTCCAACATGCGAGTGCAAATTTCCGGGCACTCTAGTGTCCAATCTCCTTTTACCCTCGAGTCACGAAAGGCAAACTTGCCAATCTAACTCTTCAGGTTCAAGAAGATTGAACAGGGGCAACTGTTGTACCCCAAAATTTTCCCTCCCATTTCCTCAACATTTTCTCATCACAAAACCCTTGGAGCTCAAGATCCAGTTAGGGTTTCCTCTGCTCAAGACTTCTCCTTGCACTGTGGACTCAAATTAGGGTTTGTGTTTGCCTAAAGATGTTTTGACCTAAAATGCCTAAGATGACTTTCATGCTTCATGTTGGACTCCCAAGTTTACCTATACCAAGTTTCAAGTCTTGATTCCAAGTTTTACCCAGTCAATTGGACAGTCGACCTAGAAATCAGCTGTATTGGGGAAAAAGTCAACTGTGGCCAATTGACAGTCAAACCTCATGAAATTTGATCCACATCAACATTATGAACTCATATGAACCATTTGATCAAGTTTGGATCACAATTCCACAAGAAATTTGATCAGATCATCAAAAGGGCAAAATGGTCATTTTTAAGGTTTTGACTGCACAAGGGCAATTTTTGACTGTTTGACCTAGCCAATGGCAAACCAAGCTCACATATGGACTCAAGGACCCCATGGAATTATCTTGACATGTTCATCAAGCTCAAAAGATCCCAAGTACACAAGATTGACAGTTGAATTTCCCAGTCAATTGATCAATTTTGACTGTATACTGAAAAGTCAAACTTTGACTTTTTGGTCAAAATCAAGAGTCAAGGTTCATTTTTCATCAAAACATTACAAATCATGAAACTTGTTCACCAAGAAATCACAAAATGCAAATTAGGGTTTGAAAATGGAATTTTTCATAACTTAGAATTTTTCTAAGTTATGAAAAACCCTAATTTTTTCCCAACTTTGCCCCATCTTTTCACCATGATCCATTGGGATTCAAACAAAAGTCAAAACATGAAAGTTGTAGCTTGTTGCAAAATCTACAACTTTGATTCACAAAGTTTTCTCATTTGAAGCTTGTATCTCAAGTTATGATTTTTTGAATAAGGGCACTAAACCATCTTTTAACTTAGTGAAATTTGACCTATTTTGACAAGGTTTTCTACCCTACTTCAAGGCCACTTTTCATACCCTTCCACTTGGAATTTCAAATTGCATTTCAAAGATGGATTGTAGTACACATTCCAAGCTTTCCAAAATGTCCAAGAACTCATCAAACAACCTCATAACTTGAGAGATTCGAATTTCACAAGTTGGCAAAAATTCACTTTTGTTCTTCATCAAAACATGTTCATAACTTTGCAAATTTGAACTCAGCTTGCTTTATGCTTGATTACAGGTCCTTGAACCAATCCATACTCAATAATTTAATGCATATTCAATGAGTTAAGACCATGTTCTTTGTGTTCTAACATTGCATATTGGATTAATCCTAAACTAGATAAAGTGCTTTATCCATTTTTGTAAAAAGCTAGCTTTATGTCAAATTGAAATCCAAGCAAGTACAAGCAAAATCCTCTTGACACAAGATTATGGACAAGTTGCTCTGATCAAGAGAGGATTATGCAGCAGGATTAGAGGCCCCTACTCACCTAAAAACAAAAGTGACCTTTGCTTGCTTCATTTTCAAGTAACATTGCATAACTTATCACAACTCTCATCTCAGCTTAGAAACAGAAGAACAAAGTTATCAAACATATTCCATAGACCATATCCAAGCTTTGGCACGAGTCCTGAACCTCTCAAGCACCCTCCATCTCAAAATCACCTCAAAACTGCACAAACAGAGCAAGCTCTGCAGTTTGAGTGCCAACTCCCATTTCCTTCAAGCATTCTTGCCCAAACCTGTTCCTCTATCTTCCTCACAACCTATGCAAGCTGACCATGATCTGAAACCTGACCTGTAACACCTCCAAGCCACTTCACCATTTTTAATTTTCTGTTTTGCAGTTGGAGTTCATTAGCTCGATTCAGGAAGTTTCAAGGCAAAGTAGGAATTGGAAAAGCTTCCTTACACTTCAAGGAAGCTGTACAAGTCCTCATTTCATTCTGAAACATCCTCCATTGCCCAGCTCGATTCCAACTGAACAGGTATATTCATGGAGTTCTATCTCTCTTGTTAGGCATTGTTAGCTTTAGGTTTTTGAAGAAAATATGTCACAATCATAGCCCTGAACATGCTCATATGATTAGATTTCATTTATGTTTCGTGTGCTTAGAGAATTTCATGTCTGAACATTGATGAAAAGTTAGGTCAGAAAAGAGGGGGAGAGAAATTCTCTCTCATCTTAGAGAGTTAGATTAAGTTCTATACATGGTTGGAATCGTCTCTTCATGCTGAGCATTTTTCATGTTATGAGTTTTTGTTAAAAAGCCAGGAATCAGGAGTTAGCAGCTGGAGTACAGGGCGCGCGTTTTTTTGAATGTTGTTGAACGAAGGTTGAAGATGAAGCCACATGGGCTGGGCCTGTGTGGTTTCTTCTTTTTGCACCCTATTTCCATTTTCTCACCCCCCAAGCCCATTTGCCTTATTTTTATTTCTTTTTGACTTTTTCTTTTTTTATTTGACTTGTTTATTTTTTCTCAGCATATTAAAATTTTGAAAATATTTTTCTCATCATTCTTGATTTTATTTGGGTTTTATTTGATTTTCTTTCCATTTATACATAAATATATACATATTTTTATTTAGAATAAATATAAAAAAATAGTGTAAATGCATTCATATACATTTTTATTTTTATTTACCTTCTGAAATATTTCACATAAAAAAATACTTTTTTTATTTATTTTATTAAAATATTAAATATATATTATTTTTGTATATAATGCATATTTAAGAACTTAATATATATATATATATATATATATATATATATATATATGTTTATTAATATATTTAAGTTAAAATATAAAAATATTTGAATTTTTCATCTTATTAATATTTGATATAAAAAATACTTTTTTTTATAATATACTTCATTTATTTTTATTTTTGTAAATAATAAATAAATACTTGTATTAAATTAGATAATAATACATCTTCTTTAAAATTAGGGTTTTTGCCCTAAAAGTTGAAAATACTCAAAATAATACCTTTTTATTTTCTTATTTTTATTTTACATAAACCATACTTTTCTCATACATAAAAACTTTCTTTTTGCATTTTACATATTTATTTAATTTCCATTTAAATTATGCAATTTATTTACTATGCAAATATTCAAAATTGATGTAATAATTTTAGGTTTAAATTACTTGTCAATATCCCCATTTGAACATTTGTACCCCCCTTCCCATATTTGGTTGTGTAATAGCTTAGTAATTTTAATTTCGCACTTTATTGCTTTCTAAATAATAACATGCTAGAATTAGGGTTTGTATGCGAAAAAACGATAAAAATTAGTTTGACCTAATACAAGACAAACAAGCATGAAAATGGACACACAAATCACACTTGCACCCCCTAGGGTATTCCACTTGTTGCCTTCAAATAAATGGGCCATATTGTATGTTGAACATCTTTGGGCAAAGCAAACAGTTTGAATGATCATAGTCCCTCGATAAAACTTTTCAAAACAAACAAAACAAATGATCAAGTCCCTTAGAGAAATTGCCCAAAGACATTTAACGTCGTTACAACTATGGTCTAAACGATGACCCGCGCCTGTCCCTTTTCACATCCTAACACAAGGTTGCCCACCAAATACAATGGTGGTGCAAACTTGTTAAAAGGGTTAAAGTATAGCAATAATCTTTCGAGAAATTTAGGAGTAGATAACCTCTTAGTTACTTGAACCAACTTGCAAAAACAAAACACTTGCCTATTTTTCAAACCACACTTCACTACACTTTCAAAACAACTTTCAAAAAATGAAAACCTTTTCAAAAGACATACATCTTTGTATACATCCCCACATGGATCATTACAAAGGTTGCCACCACATTGGCATCTTTTCAAAACATTTTCAAAACCCACACACTCAAGCACCATTTAAAACAATTGAAAACAAAAGGCAAGTGATCTAAGCAAGTAACTAAGAGCCCATGGATAACCATGGATAGAAAGGGTGCTAATACCTTCCCTTTCTATAATCTACTCCCCGAACCCAAGAAAACATCTCAAAAGGTTTTTTGCTGTGCTTTTTAACCTTTCCTTAGGATAAAATAAAAAGTCGGTGGCGACTCTTGCTAACCGCAACATTTGCGAATACAAACGCAAACCTCAAGTCAGTTCTCCCACCGTATCACACACTAGTTTCAAGGCTTGGAGTCAACTTCTACAAAAGTAAGTTCTATGGTATCAATATGAATAATAACTTTACTCTTGCAGCCTCTTAATTTCTATCTTTCAACAAGGAAGACATGCATTTCACTATTCTAGGAATCCTAATAGGATCCAATCCTAGAAGAATCAAGACGTGGAACCCTATGCTTGACAAGATGAGAGAAAAGTTGATTAGTTGGAAGGCTAGATTTTCATCTCAAGAAGGGTAGTAATTTTGATTAACTCACCATTAAACAACCTTAAAATCTTCTTTCTCTCCTTCTACAAGGCAATGTGATGGTTTGGAGAGAGATAGCTAAAATCCTGCAACATTTTCTATGGGGAAGTTCTGAAGCTAAGAGAAAGGTTTATTGGGTCAAGTGGATTCAAATTTGTAGGCCTAAAGCACAAGGGGCCTTAAGAGTGAAGAACATTAAGGATTTCAATAAAGCTCTCCTTTGCAAGTGGAAGTGAAGAGTTATCGATGATAAAGAAGCAGTGTGGTAAGACCTTTTGAGGACTAGATATAGCAACATTGAACTTGTAATCTGGAATGGGGATCTAGGCAGATGTATAAGGAAAATGTTGATTTGGCAGTGGCTGTAGTCAGAGTTGTAGGAGGTCTTCTAGTTTTACTGTTGGTTTTTATGGTAATGTTATTTGTAGGTTAGAAGATGGGAGTTTCATACCTTTTTGGACTTCTATCTGGTGTGGTGTGGAAACTCTAAAACACAAATATCCTGATTTATTCTTAATTAGCAGGGACCAAGATAACTCAGTTCATCAGCAAGGTTCGTGGATCAATGATGTTTGTGTTTGGAATCTCTTTGATATGGACTAAGATTGGGTAGGTGACTCTCTGACATTAAGATGGAATTATCATAATCTTTGTCTGAGATGGCGTCAAAATTTGGAGTAATTTTCAGATTCGAATGGAAGTCGGAGAGTAGCAAATATTTATCTGTCGGCTCTTGTTACATAGCTATATCTCTTGACAGAATCTAGGAAGACATTGAAGATGACAAAGTTGAATCTTTTAGGGGAATTTGGAGAACACAATTCCTTGTTCAAGTCAAAATTTTTGTTTGGAGGATGTTTCTAAATAGGTTACCAAGAAAAGACCAATTATTAAGAAGGAGGATTATTGATCCAAATAAGGAGTTGGCTTGTGTGTTTTTCTTCCATAATAATGAAGACTTGGACCATCTATTAGTTTCCACTTTATGTAGAAGGTATGGATAGAGGTGGAGAAGTGGGCCGCAGTGTCGTTTAGCATGGTTGGACCTTCTTGGAGGAGTTTATTAATTAGTATAAGTAACTTGAAAGGGAACATTAAGGATGTGAATGAAGGATATTTTTTTGATTGGCAACTATTTGGTGCATTTAGAAGCATAAGAATGATATTCTTCTTATGATGTTGTTTGCAATCTTATGGATTTAATTTGGGCCATCAATATGGTGGTTTGGAATTGGAGAGTGATAGGAGAAATTTCAAATACCAACTGTTGTTTATATGACTTATGTATTGCGCTTTTTAACTGTTTCTTCTCTCTTTGTGGTTTCTTTTGTAATAGGGCAAGAGTATCCCTTGTACTAAATTCAATGAATGCTTGACCAGTGGTTTTTATACCTTTATTTACTGTTAATTTTAGTTATCTTTTCTTTATATTATCAAGAATTTTACTTCATTATTCTTCATTTTATGCGTTGGTTGTGTGTTTTATTGTTTGTAACTCAGGGAAATAAATCTGGAAAAATCGGGCGAAAAAGTGTGATATTCGAAGTTTCAGAGGAAGTAAAAAAACCATGCTACAGGAGGCCTGACACGGCTACCCGTGTCACCTGACATGGGCCGTGTCAGGATGAAAGGTGTTGTAAAAGTAAGATGCCAGCGGACTATCACAGGCGACCGTATCACTTGACACAAGTGTGTCAGCAAGTCTGGGAGTTAAAAGTTGACGGGACGAGGCAGAGGGCCAACACGGGCACCCGTGTTGCCTGGCACGAGCCGTGTTGTCCACTACGCTGTTTTTCCTTATTTTCCCGATTTTTCACCATGTGTGACCCAGAGGGGCGCTTTGGGCATTTCTGACCGAGACAAATGGATTTTTCACTATTTAGCCATGATTTGAAGAGGAATTAGGGGACTTTTTTCAAGCGAAATTTCTTGATGATTGAAGAGAGCAACATATGAGATTATTGGAGGACGGAGATTTTTCATGAGCCGAAGCAATTGAAGATCAAAGTTCATAATTTATTTTTAATGTCTAACTTTTATATTATTGAAATTCTTTTGAACAATATGAGTAGCTAAACCCCCCAATGCTAGGGGGTGTCCCTGATTTAATTGTGTAATGACTTTGAATTTCCAATTTTAGTAATACAATTGTTTTTCATATTCAATTTAATTGTACAAGGTTTTTAATGCTATCTTTGTCGGACCAACCAGGAATGTTTTACAGTTAACAATTAGTTGGACCGAAGTTGTTAAGGTTTTTGTAAGATTAGACTATTGTAGATATCACGTAGGACTAGGGATACCCTATAGTTACCGGTTAAATCTTGATAAAACAAAGGCTTGATTTCATCATAATTCTCTAAGGACTTAGGATTTAAGATGAATGTTCAAAGGTTTTCCCACCAAGGACTTAGGGGAAAATAAACTAAAGATCTGGTAATTGAGTATTTTGAACTTGTTGAAGAAATCAGGATTCAAGGTTATTATAGGGTAAATTATACACTTTACCCTAACATGTTCCTCATATCTCTGAAAAAGCCCATTTATATTTCTGCTTATTTTTACTTATCATTAAGTGACAATTTAGAAACAAAACCCCAAATTAAATTTTTGTTTAATTGAACCAAGAATTGAACTCGATACTTATACGCAGTCTTTGAGATCGATACTTTGAGATTTCTCATTATTACTACATTGGAGAATTAATACACTTGCTAATTTTTCGATCAATGCTTAATTGCTTATAAAAAAAGGAGAAAGAGAAAAATGAAAAGTGAGTCTGCCTCAATGCTTTTGCTTTTGCTTTGAGAGAGTGAGACAAAATACGGCTAGGGTTTCAAGACCAAAATTTCATCAAGTGAAAATGCTTCAGCACAAGGGTTCTATTTATTGAACCACTTGTGTGGGCTGCAAGCTAAAATTCTAAATAAGACTGCAAGCCAAAATCCAAATTAAGCATACGGGTATAATACCTTATGATGTATTGTATATCACTTAAGTGCATGGTACCTTACCATATTCTGTATTCTACTTAAGCGTATTGTACCTTCCAGTGTTCTACAATTCACTTAAATGCATCGTACCTTACAGTGTTCTTTATTTACTCTATCTCTCATAAACCTGTCCTTATGTGTGTGACCCTGTAGGTTTTTGCGATGTTGGCAATTATATTAAATCACACGTTTAACATAATAAATAGTGAGCGATATCTAGCAACACATCACTACTACCCAAGTCACGAAAATGTCATGTGATATGACAAAATCTTTCCGTGATAATACTTGTGTGTACAATTACCCTTTTTCCCTTATATTTATATTAAACATAAGGGATATACCTAGTCACCCTTGTCCAGTTCAATATTGGGCCATGTAGCGGTAGAAATGTTCAAGACTAAGCCATTGGATTGACTAGACTTTATACAAATCAAAATAAAAATTGCCACTGCGCTTTATTGTTTCCAAAGGAATGGGAAAAGAGCGAATAACCCAAAAAAGGGGGAAAGATTCAAGGTAAGGGGTTTGGTTATGCAAAGGGAAGGTATTAGCACCCTAAACATCTATGGTACTCCGCAGGAACCTCTTTGTAAAATCTGTATATTTTGGCTATAAAAATGTGTTGTATATAAAATGGATGGTGGAGGTGAGAAGGGAAATATATTTTTATGATTTTTGCACCCGCCGCGGTTGCAAACCTTTAGTGCCTACGTACCACCTTTCGTGCAATAGGGGATCAGGGTACACGTAGTTCCTTTTTTTAAAAATTTGAAACACAAGTGTGTTGATTATTTTTAAGAGATAAGGAATCATCGTCATTGTCCGTGTGGAAAACATACTTACTACCCACAATCATGAGAAAGGAGAATTTGCTTCATCTCAAAGTGGAGGATATGGCTTGGATAAAAAATCAACAATGCCTCACTCAACACCCAAGTGGAAAATATCTCTCTTCACTATATATTATAGAGGTATAGTTATTTGCATCACTACAAGGATTGATAAGAGTCTAACCTTTTGAGAAAAGTTTAAAGGTAAAAACCAAAGTGGCAAAATGGTTTGAAATGAGATTGGTTGACTTTTAGTCTTCTCATAAAAAATGTCAAAGTATTATTAAATTGATTGGAGTTTATTTATGAAAAGATTTTGAAAATGCATGGACCTAAGTCCAAGTTTATTATGAAAGTGGTTTATGTTTCAAAACAATAAGAGTTTTTTAAAAAAAAAGGAGGGAGAAGATTTTTGAAATTAAAGAAGATAGGAGGAGAAGAAGAGACTATCCTAAAGCATAAGGTAAAAGCTAAGGATAAGGACTATCTAACCAACAAGAATCCAAAATGTGACATTATGAGTCAAGATAGAATTCCCATTCTTTGGATTGAAACCAAGCAAGCAAAGATGCTAGACCTCTTCAAATGTATTAAGTCTTCACAAAAATTGGGCAGAGTAACGACTGTATACGGGTGAATTCCAGATTACAAACAAAGGATGCAATCACAAAAACCTGCACACAAAAACAAACAAGAAACCCAATGTCTTGAGGTAAACCTCAAGAGCTCCAGACAAAATAATTAGATAAGATCATAAAGTCTCCAAGATAGGCCAAGGTTTCTAATCCTAAGTCCAAAAAAAGTCCACTGCTCCATAATGCCAAGGATAGTAACCGAATAGTCCAAGTACCATTAAGAGTTTTTTAGGGTTTAAGTTGATTATTAAGTATCTTAGGAAAAGAAAAAGAAAAGCTCAAGTGAGCAAAGTAAAAATGACAAGAATGTAAATGCTCAAATGAGCAAAGATAAAAATGGCATGAAATGTAAAATGCTAAAAAAATAAATAGTACATAAAGCATAAAAAGAATAAAGCATAAAAATAAACAAGTCAATAATTAGTGGTTAGTTGGATGACCATCTTGAAACTTGCATTTGGAACTCATTAGAGGATTGGTAGAACCAAAGCCTCCACACAACAAGTTGCATTTGCTTTTTGTCAAGTATATCATCCATTTGGAATTCTCACAAGTACCATTTAATGATCAACGATGTTTAAGTGATCCACGTTGACCAAAAGTGTTGTAGATCCATTAGAGGATTGATAGAACCAAAGCCTCCACACAATGAATCTCAAGGTTATTGGATCAAAGAGATCAAATTAACATATTTGGGCTTACAATCATAAGTGTGGGCCACAAATGATCATTTATTCGAATCGAGACAAAATTTAGCGCTATGTTAAGCAATCGTAAGTGGACTTATATAGAAGTCACACCTATTTTGAGGCCGATCAATAGCAATATATGCACCACTTGTTTTGAGACATGATATAGAGATCATGCTCCAACAACATTTAGTACAATGAGAAGGGGATAAGATGAAGAGGAATTAGGGTAAAAGAAAAAAAAAACCACATTTGAATTAATCTTTAATCAAACTATTATTAAAATCATTCATCCATCTTTTGTGGAGTTAAACTCAACACCATGGATCCAATGATGTTAATAAAGCTATGATAAAAAAAATCAATCCAAGACAGCCAGAAAATATTCACAAAATAATAATATATTTAATATATACATTAAAGGGTTTAAAAATGGAAAAATAATAAAGAAAATGTCAATTATATTCAAATTAATCAAAAAATGAAAGATAAGACCATAGAAAAATCAGAAAATAGGTCAAGTAATTATACAAATTTTTTGGGAATGTTTAAAAGTCAGAAACTATTTTTTAAAATTAAAATAAATGGGTAAAATAAACAAAAAATAGTAAAAAAATAGTAAAGTCAGAAACAAAAATAAAATAAGGTCACCAATATTTGTCACAATATCATTGGATCATTCCATAATTTTTTCAGAATTAAAAAATGTGTAAAAGTATTTTTAAACATTTTAAATAAATCAAATAAGTGTAAAATTCATAAAAAATACCAAAACACAAAATTAAATTGTGAAAAAATAAAAATCAGAAAGAGAATAATCAAAAAAAAATTTCATAATTTTTTTGGATTTATTGGACTAAAAATGAATTTTCTATGATTTTTTGAAATTTAAAACAATTAAAATATAAAAGTCAGAAAAAGAAAATAAAAGAAAAAGATGTGGACCATTGGATGAGAGTCAAAACGCGTTAGTAATCAAATCCAAAGGATCTGGCGCACTGTGCATATCATGGTCTTTAGTGAATAATGTATAGAATCATTAATAAATCAGATTTTTGAAAAAAACAAATGGCACGCTTCCATTGGTTAGAAGGTGACACGTTGGTCATCTTCAACCTCCAGCCCTCACGAATTGCAGGTCTCTCAAACTGTAAAATCAGAAGTTCAGACCTATGTCATTCGCTTCGTCCCTTCAAGACGAAGACAACTATACCCTCGCGCCATTTTTATATGAACTGTAACTCAAGCAATTTGGAAATAAAGTTTTGAAAAGGGATTTGAAAATTCATGGTCAAAACGTGCTTCCAGATAAAAGTAAGTGTTGCAACTAGAATCAGGGCAATGAGAGCAACACAATGGTATCAAAGTTTTGAAGAATTGATGAAGGAATCTACCTATTGAAGTTGAGTTGCAGAGCTCTAAAACTGGACTTCTATGGAGCAGTATAGGGCACGATTCTCGAATGTGATTATATGGTTAGCTTCAGGGAAGATCAAGGAAGGTGAATTGATGGAGAAAATGGATTGAAAAAGGCTTGAGAATAGGATTCGAAGTAGCTGAATTCTGAGTTGTGAAGCAAGTTTGGCAGGGTGACTCTGGCTATCTAAGCTAGGGAAATTGAATGGGGGATGACCCTCTATTTATAGGGAATCAAATGGGATACTCAAGCGTGTGGAATGATGCAAATTTGATGGAAATCGTGTGAACCTGATGCACGAGCAAAGTGTGATCTGATTTGCATCAAAACTCATCTAATCCTTGCGTTTTAATGCTCTAATCCACTTTGGCAACTTGGTTAAACATGTTTAGATCACAAACGCGTGCTAATTTGATGTTTAAAGGCCAAAACATGGATTTCAAATTCTGACTTATGGAGAAACTTCAGTTCCAAGTTACAAAGTTCAGTCCAATGGCATTTCCAACTCAGTGAGTCTTATGGTAAAATTCTTGATACTTTGGAAAGATGAGGTAACAAACTTTGCAATGGAAAAAGAATGGAATCCAATGGAGGCTTGAGCTGAAAATTACATGGAGTCAAAGTTGAAGAAAAAGAGTTGACTTTCCATACTTAGAAATATTTCAAATTCTTCTTTAAAAATGACCTATAATCTCTTGCATCCAAACATGGCCTTCCACTTAGAATTTGCTCTTGACCCAAAAAGATGGAATGAAGTAGATCTCTTGAATGACATTTTGCAATTTGAACCACTCAAAATCTCCAAATATTGAGCAAGTTATGACTTGTTGAAGTAGGCTAAAAATCATGAAATGACCTATAATCTTTTGCATTCTTAAGGCAACTTCCATCCATTTTATTACTTTTCACATAAAAGAAGGTATGAAGTAAACATCCTTAAGATCATCATGAAAAAATAATGGGCTCAAGGTGATAAAAATTTACCAAGTTATGACCATTTGAAGTCACATATGGAAAATTAGGGATTCATCTGGATGACTTGTAATCTTTCTTCTTCACCAAATTACTTCCACATGAAAACTACTTGGAACTTTTAAAGTGATTTGTTGGTAACTCTTTGAAGAGAAGAATGTTTTTGGAATCACTCAAAAATACCAAAAGATGATCCAGATATGCCCCTTTGAAGTCCAAAACCCTAGCCTCTAGATCAAGAGAATGCTTGGTGGAACTTTGCCAAGTTTGAACAAACTTTTTGTGACAATATTCTTCCTTTGTGAATAGAAATTTTTGAGGATGGGGATGAGGACCTATGGCCACCAAAACCAACTTCATACCAACTTCAAAACAAATTCAATGGTGAGATTTGAATCTCTCAAGCTTTTGACTAGGGCATGGAAATAAACTCATGAACCCATGAAGCAACTTGCTAAACCTCATTGCCTTTACCTACATTATCAACAAGCAAGACAAACCAATATTGCATTCTGTTAATTAGAGAGAAAAATCAAAGTACAATATCTATGACCACAAAAGTAAACAAGTCAAGGTGCTTGGTAACTTCTCAAAGAGCAAAGCTAAAGATAGGGAGAAGAACCAAAATCCCTAATGTGATTTTGTGGTGATTGAAACAATATGGTATGATGAAGGGATCTTAGGGGCAAAAATTGGGGTACAACAGGCCCTTAGACATTTATTCTGTTACGCAGGATGGGAAAATTCCATCTAGGTCACTCATGTCCCTCAACATGCTTTGTGAAGTACCCATCAACTGTCTTTATGGTCATCCAGTTACGGACAATGTTTGATCAACAATAAAGCACTTGAATCTACATCTAGGATCCATAGTGGTTTCAGGTCGAAGGGTGTAACACCCCAATTCTACCTGGAAATTATAAATGTAAATCAGAGTCATAAAATTCATGCAACTGAATCAGGATGCCACAAATTCAACTTCTTAAAAACACATTGGATTCATCATGGATACATAACACTTTAAAACTTCGGATGAACCAACAACATAATACTTTAATCTCTTAGTTCAACAATTTAAACATCTACGCAGCGAAATTCTTAGTAACATCTTTATCCATCATTACAGCAACTTCAAAACAACACAAACTTAATAACAATCAAATTAAAGTTCAACAACTGAAATAATCAACAATTAAAAGCAACAAGCATTCATCCCCCCCGAGTATTACATATCAGAGCAATGACATTGACTCGAACAACTAAAGGTATACAACCTTCACTCTCGATTACTTGCACGTTACCAATGTAAGGGTAACATTCAAACAGAAGGGGTGATATATCTAATAATACAATAAAACGTATGATAATTAATATATTAAATTAGATCATATAACACCACCACTTCCCATCTTATAAACAACAATAATCGCAACATAAATACCAACAATATACACATTCACCGCATCAATACACAACTTCTTTATGCAATCATATAATGCGACTCAATACTATGCAAATGCATGTGGTACCATTGGAGAAGAACTCCCATCTTAAAAATCTGCCAATAAATAGAGGCATCAACAAGGCATAAGCCTTCATCTTAATATTCGCCAATACAGGCCATCTTAACGAGCATAAGCTCCATCTTGAAATGCAATGTATGCAACACAATCATGAATGTAATGACAACACCATAATTAACAACATCTCAACACAACATCATCGTTGGCCAGAAGCCAACATCTTAATAGCTGTAAATTATTAGAGGAATATCAACATCTTTCATCAACATCATTCATCAACATCATTCATCAACATCATAATTCATCAAACATCATATATCATCATAATTCACAGCAACTCAGCCACAACAACAATACAACAACAATTCATCAATCTCGCAACGTTGGCCATAGGCCTACAACATGATATTGCATATAATTAATTAATCATCTAAGGATTACTTCTAAATTACCAAACCTCTACATATTACTATTTTGTAATACTACATCATTATCATCATTAATCCTACTGTTACAAACCAAACAGTAATCTATAATCATCTCATCCTCATCATTCTTCACAAAAATCAACATAGTGATTAACGCGGGAACTAACTCTAATCCTAATTTGGGTACTAGGATTATCCTTCCTATTATTCATTTTAATTCTTAAGAATGAAGTTCATCGCGTTAGCTATTCAATGCTTCGAACGACACCTCAAACATAGTCCGAAAACTCAAGTTACAACCTTTTCCAAACGATTCTGCCCAAAACCAGACAACATGGATCGACGCGTAATGTCTTGGATTGACGCATACTGGACTTAACACGCTACATGAGTCGACGCGTACACCCTTTGTATCGACTCATACTGAGTCTGCAACACTGCATGTATCGACACATGCTCCTACGTATCAACTCATCCTGAGTCTAAAAGCCTTCATGTATCGATGCGTGACTCCTTTGTATCGACTCATACTGAGTCTAAAATCCTTCATGCATCGACGCATGGCTTTTGGGGTCGACACATACTATTCTATCATGGATATTTTCTGCGATTCCACTGCGTTTTCACTACGGTTTCCATACTTTAGGCCCTAAAAACATTCTCTAATCATAGATAATCATCAATTATAATTATCCTATAATTCTACATCAAATATACAACATTAAGGCATCATTATTCTTCTTTCAATCATCGATTCTCATCATACAACAACATATAATTCAATCATGAACAAGACAACATTTTCACATCTAATCCCATAAAACAATCATCATAAACCCTATTATAGAGTCAAAACCCCACCCTTACCTTGGATTGAAGGTTGCTCTATCACTTTTTCCAGCTGATTTCCGTTCTGCCTCTTTTCCTCCTTTCCAACAACTTTCACGTTCTCTTCTTCCAACCGTTAATCTTTCTCTCTTACTGCTTCTTCTTTTCTCCTTATTTCTAATAATAATAAAATAACCCTATTATTCTCAAAATACCTTAATTGGGCTTAAGACTACTACACCCCCTTATTACTACTTCTATCCTTTAAAACAAGCCCACATCAAATAATATCATTATTCTAATATTATTCCACAACTTAATAAAATATTCCAAAAATAATTTAATTAAATAATTAATTAAATTACGGGTGTTACAACTCTCCCCCACTTAGAATATTTCCGTCCTGGAAAATTTACCTTAATCAAACAGCTCAGGATAGGAGTCTCGCATCTTGCTCTCCAACTCCCAAATCATGCTTTCTCCGGCAGCTCCTAGCCAAACCACTTTAACGAAAGCAATCTATTTGCCCCTCAGAGTCTTTATTTCACGATCCGCAATCCGTACAGGCATCGTCTCTACCGTAAGATTATCCCGTACTTGCACATCGTCCATATGAATCATATGAGATGGATCTGAAATATACTTCCGGAGTGATGACACATGAAACACATCATGCAAATTCGAAAGATTAGGCGGTAAAGCCACTCTATAAGCCACATTCCCGACTCTCTCCGAAATCTGATATGGTCCAATAAAACGAGAAGTGAGCTTCTTAGACTTCAATGCTCGCCCAACACCAGTCACAGGTGTAACTCTTAAAAACACATGGTCACCCGCTTGAAATTCTAAATCTTTCCTTCACTTGTCATGATAACTCTTTTGTCTAATTTGGGAAGCTTTCATCTTTTCTCGAATCAACTTAACCTTCTCAGTAGTCTCACGGACAAGTTCAGGTCCAAGTACTACACTTTCACCAGATTCATGCCAACATAAAGGAGTTCTACATCTTCGACCATACAACGCTTAAAAAGGTGCCATCCCAATACTATAATGGTAACTGTTATTATAAGTGAACTCTATCAACGAAAGATAAGTATCCCATGAACCTCCCTGCTCAAGAACACATGCCCTTAACAAGTCTTCCAACGATTGAATAGTCCGTTAAATCTGACCATCTTTCTGAGGATGGTACGCTGAACTCAACCTCAACTTAGAACCCAACGCTTCTTGCAAACTCTTCCAAAAATCAAAAGTAAATCTTGGATCTCTATCTGACACAATGCACAAAGGAACACCATACAGCTTCACAATCACACTAATGTAAATCTCATCCAAATTCGACATTGGAAAACTGATGTTAATAGGAATAAAATGAGCTGACTTCGTAAGCCTATCAACAATCACCCAAATCGAATCATGTCCTCTTATAGTATTAGGTAACCCCGTCACAAAGTCCATTGAAATGCTATCCCATTTCCATTCTGGAACTTCTAACAGTTGCTTCAACCCTGCTGGCTTCTGATGTTTAACTTTCGACTTCTGACAGGTCAAACATGCATACACAAACCGAACCACATCACTCTTTATTCCAGGCCACCAAAACAAACCTTTCAAATATTGATACATCTTTGTAGCTCCTGGATGAATACTCAACTTACTTCTATGACTCTCCTTAAGTATCACTTTCTTCATCTCAGCATCATCAGGAATACAAATCCGGTTACGAAATATCAACACACCCTGCGCATCTAGCTTAAAATCGCTGTTCTCAGACTGGTCGATTCCAACCATCGAATCTACCAGTTTTACATCCAACTTCTGAGCTTCTCTAATACTGTCTATAAATTCATTATTAATCTTCAACATACCCAACATAACACTCCGCGGTGTCACCTTCCAAACTAAGCTCATATCTCTGAACTGCTCAATTAATTCCAACTCTTTAACCATCATTGCCGACATATGTAAAGTCTTTCGACTCAACGCATCAACTACCACATTCGCTTTTCCTGGATGATAATTCAAACCGAAATCATAATCCTTTAACAATTCCAACCATCTTCGTTGCCTCATATTCAACTCCTTCTGATCGAATAAATACTTTAAGCTCTTATGGTCACTAAACACCTCAAATCTAGACCCATAAAGATAATGCCTCCAAATCTTCAACACAAAGACAACTGCAGCTAGCTCCAAATCATGTGTAGGATAGTTCTTCTCACGAGTCCTTAAATTCCTTGACGCATAAGCAACTACCTTATCATCCTGCATAAGCACACCTCATAAACCCATCTTAGAAGCATCACAATATACCACAAAAGGCTCTCCTGGATGAGGTAACGTCAAAATCGCAGCCGACGTCAATCTCTTCTTCAATTCTATAAAACTTTCTTCGCACTGAACATCCCATACAAAAGCTCTACCTTTACAAGTCAACTTAGTCAATGGAAGTGCCAACTTAGAAAAACCTTCGATAAACCTTCTATAGTAACCAACTAATCCCAAAAAGCTTCTAATCTCAGTAGCGGACTTTGGAGTTTCCCATTGCAACACAATATCAACCTTCGATGGATTTACATCAATGCCACTACCTGAGATTACATGACCAAGAAAACTAACCTCATTTAACCAGAATTCACACTTGGACAACTTTGCATACAACTTCTTCTCTTTCAAAACTTGCAATACTACTCTTAAGTGTTCTTCATGCTCTTCTTCTGACTTAGAGTAAGTCAAAATAACTTTAATGAACACCACTACAAATTACCTATCCAAATAAGTATGAAAGATACGATTCATGTATTCCATGAATACTCCCGACACATTAGTACCACCGAAAGGCATCACCGAATATTCATAATGTTCATAACGCGTTCTAAAAGTCGTCTTCTGGATATCTTCATCCTTCACTTTAATCTAATGGTAACCCGACCTCAAATCAATCTTACTGAACACACGAGCATCCACCAATTGATCCATCAAGTCATCTATTCTTGGGAGCGGATACTTGTTCTTAATCTTCGCTTTATTCAGTTGTCTATAATCAACACAGAGCCTCATACTTCCATCTTTCTTCTTTACTAACAACACTAGAGCTCCCCATGGTGATACACTTGGTCTTACAAACTTATTTTCAAGTAACTCTTCCAATTGCTTCTTTAATTCTGACAATTCAGATGCAAACATCCTGTATGGTGCCATAGACACAGGTCTGGTACCAGGTACAAGATCAATATCAAATTCAACTTCCCTCTCCGATGGTACATCAGGAATCTCATCGGGGAAAACTTCAGGAAAATCACACACCACCTAGAATTCCTCAATTATAGCTTCAGTCTCTACAGATAGTGATGCCATCAACGAGAACATATGTGCTTCTTCTTGCATCAACTTCCTCAACTGTCTAGCAGACAACAAACTATCTTCTTCTTCTTCAGGAGTAGAAAACCCCACAGACTTGTCATAACAGTTAATATGAACATAGTTATGCTCTAACCAGTTCATACCCAAAGTCACATCCAACCTTCTTAACGGTAAACAAACCAAATCAACAGCAAAGTCTCTATCGAATATCGATAAGGGACACTTTAAACACACAAAATAAGTAGTCACCGACCCCTTGGCTGGAGTATCGATGACCATTTCTCCATTCATAGAAGACAACATAAGACCCAATCTTTCAACACAATCAATAGCAATAAAACAATGAGTAGAACTGGTATCAATAATAGTAATTAAAGGAGTACTATTAATAAAACATGTACCTATGATAAGTCTGTCCTCAACAACTGTCTGATCCTCAACCAAAGCGAACACTTTACCACTTGTCTGCACCCTCTTTTGTTTCTGACATTGACTACCAATGTTCCCTTCTTCACTATAATTGAAACATATCACATCCTTATGCTTGCACTCAGATACAACATGTCCGTTTTTACCACAACTGAAACACCTCTTTACCTCAGTAGTACAAACATTACTCTTATACCTAGGTTTCCCACATTTAAAACAAACCACACCAGTAGGAGCATCTCCCCCACTAGTCCTCTGGCCCTGAGAAACTTTCTGTTTACCTTTACCAACTGGGGTATCATAAGGCTTACCATGATTCTTTTGGTGCTTACCCCTCTTCTCACTGATAATCTTGTAATGAGAATTATTATCCTCCTCATAAATCCTGCAACTATCAATCAAATCAGCAAAGACACGAATCTTCTGGTATCCAACTGCCTTCTTGATCTCCGGGCGCAACTCGTTCTCAAACTTGATGCACTTCGAAAACTCAACATCTGCCTCAGCGTAGTGCGGATAAAACTTAGCCAACTCAGCAAGCTTTGTAGCATACTCAAGGAACTCAATCTCTTTCTTACCATAAACATCTTCAGGAAAGTACTTCCTCAGAAATTCCCTATGTAACACAACCTAAGTGACATTCTCACTTGCAGCTTCCAATCTCTGACAAGTCTCTAACCACCAGTCATCAGCCTCAATTGCTAGCATATGAGTACCATATCGAACCTTCTACGCTGGAGTGCAGTCCATCACACGGAAGATTCTCTCAATCTCTTTCAACCAATCTAATGCTCCTTCAGGATCATACTTTCCCTTTAACCTAGGCGGATTCTCTCTCAGGAAAGTCTCCAAACTACGAGATCCAACATTCCCGTCAGCATTCGGCTGATTCTCCTTCGCATGCGCCATTGCTTCTAAAGCAGCAATAAGTGCAGCATCATTCCTTCCAGCCATCTCAACTTATCACTATAACATAAACAACGGTTAGAACTCAGATTAACAATACTCGATTGTTAGACAACTACGACTCGACAACAAGGTTAAACCAACCTTTTGCTCTGATACCAACTTTGTAACACCCCAATTCTACCCGACAATTATAAATGTAAATCAGAGTCATAAAATTCATGCAACTGAATCAGGATGCCACAAATTCAACTTCTTAAAAACACATTGCATTCATCGTGGATACATAACACTTTAAAACTTCAGATAAACCATCAGCATAATACTTTAATCTCTTAGTTCAACAATTTAAACATGTACGCAACGGAATTCTTAGTAACATCTTTATCTATCGTTACAATAACTTCAAAATAACACATACTTAATAACTATCAAATTAAAGTTCAACAACTGAAATAATCAATAATTAAAGGCAACAAGCTTTGACCCCCCGAGTGTTACATATCTGAGCAATGACACCGACTCGAACTACTGAAGGTATACAACCTTCACTCTTGATTACCTGCATGTTACCAATGTAAGGGTAACATTCAAACAGAAGGGGTGAGATATATAACAATATAATAAAATGTATGATAATTAATATATTAAATTAGATCGCATAACACCACCACTTCTCATCTTATAAATAATAATAATCGCAACAGAAATACCAACAATATACACATTCACCACATCAATACACAACTTCTTTATGCAATCATATAATGCGACTCAATAATATGCAAATGCATGTGGTACCATTGGAGCAGAACTCCTATCTTAAAAATCGGCCAATAAATAGAGGCATCAACAAAGAATAAGCCTTCATCTTAATATTCGCCAATAAAGGCCATCTTAAAGAGTATAAGCTCCATCTTGAAATGAAATGTATGCGACACAATCATGAAAGTAATGAAAACACCATAATTAACAACATCTCAACACAACATCATCGTTGGCCAGAAGCCTACATCTTAATAGCTGTCAATTATTAGAGGCATCTCAACATATTTCATCAACATCATTCATCAACATCATAATTCATCAAACATCATATATCATCATAATTTGCAGCAACTCATCCACAACAACAATACAACAGCAATTCGTCAATATCGCAACGTTGGCCATAGGCCTACAACATGATATTGCCTATAATTAATTAATCATCTAAGGCTTACTTATAAATTACCAAACCTCTACATATTACTATTTTGTAATACTACATCATTATCATTATTAATCCTACTGTTACAAACCAAACAGTAATCTATAATCATCTCATCCTCATCATTCTTCACAAAAATCAACATAGTGATTAACGCGGGAACTAACTCTAATCCTAATTTTGGTACTAGGATTATCCTTCCTATTCTTCATTTCAATCCTTAAGAATGAAGTTCATCACGTTAACTATTCAACGCTTCGAACGACACCTCAAACGGAGTCCGAAAACTCAAGTTACGGCCTTTTCCAAACGATTCTGCCAAAAACCAGACAACATGGATCAACGCGTAATGTCTTGGGTCGACGCGTACTGGACTTAACATGCTACATGAGTCGATGTGTACACCCTTTGTATCGACTCATACCGAGTCTGCAACACTGCAGGTATCGACACATGCTCCTATGTATCGACTCATCCTGAGTCTAAAAGCCTTCATGTATCGACGCATGACTCCTTCGTATCGACACATCCCGAGTCTAAAAGCCTTTATGCATCGACGCATGGCTTTTGGGATCGACACATATTGTTCAATCACAGATATTTTCTACGATTTCACTATGTTTTTACTTTGGTTTCTATACTTTAGGCCCTAAAAACATCCTCTAATCATAGATAATCATCAATTATAATTATCCTATAATTCTACATCAAATATATAACATTAGGGCATCATTATTCATCGTTCAATCATCGATTCTCATCATACAACAACATATGATTTAATCATGAACAAGACAACATTTTCACATCTAATCCTATAAACCAATCATCATAAACCCTATTATAGAGTCAGAACCCCACCCTTACCTTGGATTGAAGGTTGCTCTATCACTTTTTCCGGCTGATTTCTGTTCTGCCTCTTTTCCTCCTTTCCAACAAATTTCACGTTCTCTTCTTCCAACCCTTATTCTTTCTTTCTTACTGCTTCTTCTTTTCTCCTTATTTCTAACAATAATAAAATAACCCTATTATTCTCAAAATACCTTAATTGGGCTTAAGACTACTACACTCCCTTATTACTACTTCTATCCTTTAAAACAAGCCCACATCAAATAATATCGTTATTTTAATATTATTCCACAACTTAATAAAATATTCCAAAAATAATTTAATTAAATAATTAATTAAATTACGAGCATTATAAAGGGTGGTATGCACCACTTATCACCATGAGAATAACTTTTGACACTTTACATAACATTCTATGTAGTATTCTCATAGCGGGTCAATCCAGTATAAATATTACTCCGAATATTCATACCTATGTCAAGACTTGATAACTCCTTATCCATGATCCATGAGATGTGATCACTAGTCTATCTAAATAATAATCCCAATGCTTTAATATTATCCCACTTCACAATAAATCTCGACTACAAATACTTTAAGAATAATGTCCTTATGTTTAATGGGATCTCATGATTAAGTCACACTTAACATTTCATTAAACAAATGAACTATTCTATGGACTTTATTATTTTGGAAAAGCAAACATAATAAAGAAATGTCTTTTTATTATTAATAAATAATTCGATACAAGTACCAAAAGTATTGACCTCTAGGGCTTACACTAACAATATATTTTGCTATGCTTCCACTAGGCTTCAAAGCAGGAGCAGTAGGTTTGGGTTTGGCAACTTCCTTGCCATTGGAAAATTCCTTGCCTTTCCCTTTACCAACCTGCATGGTGGGACTTTTGTTCAACTTCTTTCCATTACTGACCATCAAAATGGACTTCCCTTTTGACTTCACATTCTGCTCAGTAGTTCTCAACATGCTTAGTAGTTCTGGAAGACTTATGTCGATGTCATTCATGTTGAAATTAATGACATATTGACTGTATCTCTCTAGTAACGATTGCAAGATCAAATCAGTCACAAGTTCCTTTCCAAGGGGAAACCCCAATCTTTGAAGGTTCTCCACATATCTAATCATCTTGAGTACATGGAGACCTACAGGAGTTCCCTCAGCTAACTTGTTATTAAAAAGAGCCTTTGAAACCTGAAACCTCTCATTCTTTGCCTGCTCTTGATAGAGAATCTTCAGATGTTCGATCATATCGAAACGCTGCCATGTTCTCATGTTGCTTTTTAAAATCCGATTTCATGGTAGCAAGCATAAGGTAAGCGGTTTCATTGGCATCATCCACATGCTTCTTGTAAGCATCCCTTTCTACATAGGTGCAGAACTAGGAGGTTCCTTTCAGGAACAGGTGTCTCCAAGACATATAACTTCTTATCATGATTGAGGAAAATCCTCAGATTTCGGTGCTGTTGTACCCCAAAATTTTCCCTCTCATGTTTTCCAAGGTTTTCTCTAACATGGGTAGTCAAAAACACTTGATTAAAGAAAAATAAAGATTTTGAAGATAAATAAGGAGTCTTCGATTGACATTGGGACAAGGTGCTTTCGATTGGCATATGGACAAGAGTCTTCGATTGGCCTTGGGACAAGGTCTTTCAATTGGAATTTTAACAAGGTCCTTCGATTGGCATCTGAACATGATGTCTTTTGATTGACATATGGGCATCTAAAACCCTTCGATCAAGTTGATTTCACAATGTCTTCGATGGAGCACTGAGCCTCCTTTGACCAAACATGGTTCACAAGGCTTCGGCTGTGCATTAGCTATTTCAGGCTTGCCTTTGATCCACAAGGCATAGGCTTCCTCAGGCTTGTCTTGGATTCACAAGGGAAAAGGTTTCTTCTTTAATTTCCTTCAATGCAGAAGGCAGAGACTTCCTCTATGTTGCCTTTAAAGGCACAAGACCAAGACCCCTCAACACAATTTTTGCACTATGACACCTGTAACGCGGTGGGAGAACTGACTTGGGTGTTTCGTGTTTGATCGCAATTGTTGCGGTTAGCAAGAGTCGCCATCGACTTTTCTTTTATCCAATAAGGAAAGGCTGAAAAGAACAGGAAATACCTTTAGGGATGTTGTGATCGGTGGATTTAGAACTGACTGTTTAACGCTGGTTCGCGAAATGTCGCAGAAGCAAGAGTCGCCACCGTCTTTTATTTTCTCCAACATGGACAGGACAAAAGCACAGCAAAATTCCTTATGAGATAGTTTCTCGGTTCGGGAGGTAGATTTATAGAAAGGGAAGGTGTTAGCACCCTTTCTATCCGTGGTTATCCACGGGCTCTTAGGTACTTGCTCTTATGTTTTCAAAATTTGTTTGCTTTCCAAGTGTGTGTGGGTTTTGAAAAAGTTTCGTTTGAAAAATTTCTAAGTAACTCTTGTATCTGTCCTCAAGAGTGTATGAAAAATTTGTTTGAAAACTTTTAGAAAGTGTAAGTGTGAAAAGTTGTTTTGTTTGTTTGAAAGAGCAAGTACCCATGAGATCTACCTACTCTAAGGAATTAGGCTGTGTAAGAGTCCTTAAGATAGTACTATCCCACCATTGAGAGGTAAGCAGCACCATCGTTGGAGTTATTCGGGTCAATTCGATTATAGGGACAGTGTGGTCACCGAAGCAACAGTTAGGACACCTTAGAAGCTACCCTTATGTCCTTGATCCTTTTTTTTATTCCGAGGCAACCATTTCGAGGCAACTATTACGAGGCAACCGTTTCGAGGCAACTGTTTCGAGGCAACCGGATCATGGACATAAGGACTCACTAAAATGTCCTATACTTGACGACCACGTTTCGAAGGCAACAGGTGAGGCGTACCCTAGAAGTGGTGTGTGAATTTGTGTGTTGTTTTCAGTTTAACAGTTATCTTTGATCATGGCATTGTGAGCTACGCTTGTTTTTAATTAGCCATACATTCTTTCATGCAATTTAGAATTTAAGAGTGCGGAAATTTAAATGCGGAAAGATAAAACTATGCTATTACAAGGCGCGGGTCTATACATCGCCAAAATACAAAGACCCGTTTGATAAAAATGCGGAAAGTAAAAAGAGACCTAATTACTATTACAATCCTTGAGCAGTTACATAATATTCAAAAGAAAATAAATGCGCGAAAAGAAATAAAATCGAACGTCCGAGGGTTTTGACCCTTTGCTTGAAATTAAATTAAAGTCTAATTATTATTTAATTAAAAAAAGAATTGTTTTTTATGTTTTTTGTATTTGTGAAATAAAGAAAATTAAAATTAAATGGGAACCCTAATTCTAGATTATTTTTAGTTATTAAAGAAAATATCCAAGTTAACCTAATTTACACTAATTAATTAATTTACATGTTTATTTACAAAAATAAATAGTAATTGACAATAATAATAAATAATGAGAAAAATGATTTAATTAAGAAAAAAGATGAAAATGTCAAAAACGCTAATTCTACACATTTTTTATTTATTAAGAAAAAGATTAAAATTTAAAACCTAAATTAACTAAATTAGTTATTGAAATTTATTTACAAAAATATTTAAATGGTGAAATTAATAATAATTAAATGTAAAACATTTTTTTTTGTTTCTGACTTTTTATTATGAAAATTAATTTGTGGTGAAAAAAACAATTAAAGAAACATTAAAAGGAATTAAAAAGGAAAAGAAAATAGAATTAAAAAAATGCAAACCAAGGGGGTATCAGGCCCAGAATGGAGGTTTTTTGAAGTAATTTTGGCCCAAGAGACAAGGCCTTATTTGACTTTTCTGATCATGCGTATGAGGCTTGACTGAGGTACACCCTGGAATTCACGTTATGGCCTTCAGATTGTTCATCCAGGCCATCTGGCAAGCCCACGCGCTAGGACGTATGGTGGGACGTTGAGTCATTGCTGCATGTGAACATGTTAAGACAAAAATTATTAAACATATGGGGGGACTTGGGAATCGAACCCAGGTCCCAATGCCTGCAGTACACGTCCCTTGCCAATTGATCTATTGCGTTTGTTTGTATATAATATAACAACGATTTATAATATGGGAAAAAAGGCAATTATACTGAAACAAAGAAAAACACGCTAATATTTGAATCTCCCAGTAACATCAGGCCACATCCATCTTCTTCCTTGTTTTTCCTGCAAATAGTAAACAAATAGCGGGGGTTTTAAGCCCCCACTAAATAGAACAGTGCATAATAGCGAATAGGCCCACAGGTAAGATAAATTGAGCGCGAGATTTCCATTTGCTTCGTCTTGATGCAACGATTCTGTCCATATAGGTTAGGTGGTCCAATTTTTCCATACAAGGAAAGCCCTAATTTGGATGTTCTGAAACCCTAGGTTTCATCCATGGTGAATTTCGTTTTAAGGCATATTAATGGAATTGAATCATACAGAAAGCTTTGCCTGAGTGCTGTGAACACAACAATCAACCAAATGTATTAACAATGCATGAATCGTGATGTGCAAATTTGAAAAAAAAGGCAAACCGTGTGATCTGTATTCTTCAATTCTTTGTGCGTTTGGAATGATTCTTGATGCTACTAGAATCCTGGAAGGTCTAGCAATGTGTTAGAATTTTTTTTAGGCTTTGAAACGTATTGCAACTATGATTTCAGTTTCCAAATTTTTGTTGAAAAGTTGCAAATTCGTTCTCTCTTCTCAGCAGCTTTTTCGTGTCTTCTTGAATTAGGTTTTCTTGTGCATATGTATGTGAATATTTCTAGGTCAAAACAAAGCCCAAAAGTCCATTGAATTAATGTTTTGAATCTTTGATTTTCATCATATATTTTTCAATCTTTTTTCATTGAAATCTTGCCAAATGTGGATGATCTTGTCCCCTTGGATGGTGCACGAAATATTTAGCATATAATGAGTGAATTTGCTGCACAAAAAGATTTGAAAAAGTATTATTTGATATTTTCTCATAATTAAATCTAATTAAATGAATTAATAATAGTAAAAATTCAATTAATTAATTAAAAATAAGAAAATAAATCCCTTTGAGCTCAATGGGTCGTGCATAGGCTTTGAGTAATGATTCAAGGAAGAATTTGAGGCCCATTAGCAATTTTGAAGTGTTTTAGGCAACGTTGACTTTTCAAAATTCTCAAAAATTTCCCAACTTCTCCAATGCATATCTTGCTCAATTTTGAAGCTATTTTCATGTTCTTGGACATTTTGGAAAGGTCTTGAAGTCCTCTAACCAATGCCTTTGGTCCCATGTCATTTTGATGTACCAATCTCAAGTTATGGTCTTTGACTTAAAGTGCCTTTTTGTTGACTTTTGAAAATGACCTATAATGTTGAAATTGATAACTTTTTGTGAGAGCATTTCTTGGACTTGATGTGTGAAGATGAGTTGTAGGAAATGTCATTCTCTTCAAAATGAGCTTTGGATGGAATTTTTCTGATAAACCATGAGGAAGTTATGCCCTGGTCAATTTGCAGTTGACTTTTCAGCTGTCCAAAAATAGAAACTTTTGCATCTTGAGACCTTTTGAGCCATGCTTGTGGAATCATGATCAAGAATTGATCAAATGATGTTTGTGGCTTCAAAATAAGATGTTGACCAAATTTTTTGACTTTTGACTGTCAAATGACCATTTTGCCCTTGTAGTTGACTGTGAAGCATTTAGGGTTTTTGACTGTGCAATTAGATGCTGTGAGTCTTGAAACTTGACATATGGATGCTTGACAATGTATATAGGCATATAGGACTTGATTAGACCCTTGAAAACCTCAATTTCTTTGCAAGAACCAAAACCCTAATTTTGACTGTGTTAGGAGGCAATTGGACTGTGCAACTCTTGAGGGATTTTGGAGCTTGATCTTGGCAAATCTTGAAGAATATGGGAGGGCAAATTTTGGGGTACAACAGTTGCCCCTGTTCAATATTCTTAGACCCGAGGATGTAGATTGGCTGGCGTGCCTTTCGTGATCCGAAGGTGGAAGATGATTGAACACTAAATGCCCAGAAATTTGCGCTCACATGTTAGCAGTGTGATGTAGGGAATGGGCTTACAGATGCCATTTGGAAGCTGTTGGTATGTGGATGGGCTTATAGATGCCATCTAGGTGTCGATCGCGTAAGAGATTCCTTAGCGAGAACTTGCGTACCTGAGAAAGAAAAATAATTACCTGGCCTGTTACAGGAGTTGATCTTCAAACTCTTTGTGTAGATGTGCCCTGGCCGGATACAGGAATCAAATCTTTAAACTCTTCATACGTGCCCTGGCAAGATACAGGAATCGAGTCCGGAGAATAGTCGTCAACAGATACACCCTGGCAAGATACAGGAATCAGATCTTCAAACTCTTCAGACGTGCCCTGGCAAGATACAGGAATCGAGTCTGGAATTAGTCGTCAACAGATACACCCTGGCGAGATATAGGAATCAGATCTTCGAACTCTTCAGACGTGCCCTGGCAGGATACAGGAATCGAGTCTAGAATTAGTCGTCAACAGATACACCCTGGCAAGATACAGGAATCGGATCTTCAAACTCTTCAGACGTGCCCTGGCAGGATACAGGAATCGAGTCTGGAATATAGTCGTCAACAGATACACCCTGGCAAGATACAGGAATCGGATCTTCGAACTCTTCAGACGTGCCCTAGCGAGATACAGGAATCGAGTCTGGAATTAGTCGTCAATAAATACACCCTGGCAAGATACAGGAATCAGATCTTCAAACTCTTCAGACGTGCCCTGGCAGGATACAGGAATCAAGTCTGGAATTAGTCGTCAACAGATACACCCTAGCAAGATACAGGAATCGGATCTTCAAACTCTTCAGACGTTCCCTGGAAGGATACAGGAATCGAGTCTGGAATTAGTCGTCAACAGATACACCCTGGCAAGATACAGGAATCGGATCTTCGAACTCTTCAGACGTGCCCTGGCGAGATACAGGAATCGAGTCTGGAATTAGTCGTCAACAGATACACCCTGGCAAGATACAGGAATCGGATCTCCGAACTCTTCAGACGTGCCCTGGCGAGATACAGGAATCGAGTCTGGAATTAGTCGTCAACAGATACACCCTGGCAAGATACAGGAATCAGATCTTCGAGCTCTTCAGACGTGCCCTGGCGAGATACAGGAATCGAGTCTGGAATTAGTCGTCAACAGATACACCCTGGCAAGATACAGGAATCAGATCTGGAATCACGACAATTGATAGTAATTGTCTTTGTATTTACCTTTGTCCTGAAAAGACAAAACGTTAGTTGTATGCGATGTTATGATGTATGACATGCGTGACGTTCTCAGAATAAATGAGATTGTATGTTCATGATGCGTATGTGCATGCTATAATGTATGAATATGTGATGTTTATGAATGTATGTTTTTGTCTTAGGGGAGTAAGTCCTTGACGGGTGCCGGGAGGTTGAATCCTGGGCTGATGTGGAAGAGTAGCGTTCTTCTGTTTCCGTTGGGGATGATGGTTGCAAGAATACCGGTAGGAGAATATGACTCCGTTGAGGAATAAACTTGGCGAATAGATTACTCTGCGAGTAGTGGACTCTGTGGGGAGAGCAAATACTTTGCTGAGGTTGGTGATAACTCCGCTGGGGACACCGTTGATGTGTTATGTTGAAGGAATTAATGAACTCCGCTGGGGGATAGGAAGACTTCGCCAGGGACGATCTTTCCGTGGCAATTGGCTGAAGATAACCCAGTTATATCCTGGTGGGGGAATAACCTTTGAATAAAGCCGGGGGAGCGTTCGTACTCTGCAGGGGATAAGCTTCCAGAATCTACTGGGGATAAGCTTTAAGACTTGCTGGGGAGATTAATTCAACTCTCCTGGGGAGACTTTTGAGATTGCACTGGGGAAGTGGCTCCACTGGATGTCTGGTATACCGCCGGGGAACAATCTTAGATTAAGACTGCCGGGGATGCTTGTTAGGGATGTTTGTATACTCCGTTGGGGAATATGGAGATTTGCTGGGGACAATCCAACTTCCTTAAGGCTGGAAATATACTAACTCTGCTTGGGGGAGAGCGTCACTGACTTGCTGGAGATATTGTGCCTTGTTAGGGTTGATGGGAGATCAACTCTGCTTGGGGGAGAGTGTTGAATCTTGGCTCACTCTCTGGGGAACTAAGATATCTTGATTGCATTCTTTAGCCGAACTTACCTTGGTACCTTGGTGGACAGAGCAATTAGATCGCTTTAGACAACTCATTATTGCCCCTGTTTCTGATGTTACCTGTAATTAATCCTTTGTTTTGCATGCAAATATTTATGAGTTAGCAATTATTGTCAAGTGCATATATCACAATTGAACCTTGGACGTTCTTCGCAAAACAAAACAGAAAAAGGAAAAACAATTGGCAATTGGTCTGAAAAGTGAATTTGTATTGATTTTTGAATTTGCCTGTAAATAGGCGTTTATGTACAAGAGGCTGACGTCCTAGTAAGAGAACGCCGCCGAACAACAGAGTTTATACAATTTTACGAAAAGGGAAAATAATACAGCTATGTGAAGAAAGATAATCCCACTGGGTTCCAACTCTGCTATCGCCTTTATATCTTCGAGCGTCTCATCACTTTTCTACTCAGTTGAAGATGAAGTTGATTGATCGATGCCGTCTGAACCTGATGTTGATACCGGATTCTGGATGTGAGGTGATCCAATGAGACATAGTATTACGCTTTATCCCTAACTTTTGCCTGGACCGCCCTTTCGGGTTTTCAGTCCACCGGGATACCCATTTTTGCCCAAGCCGCATTTTCAGGTTTTCGACTTGCCGGGTGTACAGATTTTTTTCATTTCATCCCTCATTTTGCCCGAACCCTTTTGGTGCGCCGGGAAGCCCTAATTTTTGCCTAGGTATGTCAACCTAGCGGGTCTTTTATCATGCGTAGTATCTTTTTACTATGTCTGCATTGGCAGGGTGAGGAAGGTCGTCACCGTCCATGGTGGTTAGGATCATGGATCCTCCTGAGAACACATGTTTAACCACAAATGGCCCTTCGTACGTAGGGGTCCATTTGCCCCGGGGATCACTTTGAGGAAGAATGATGCGTTTGATTACCAGGTCCCCAACTTGATACTCTTGTGGTCTGACTTTCTTGTTAAATGCCCTGATCATCCGCTTTTGGTACGTTTGACCATGACATATAGCAGTAAGTCTCTTTTCGTCAATCAGGTTTAGTTGATCAAGTCGAGTCTGGATCCAGTCATCTTCACTCAAGCCTGCATCCTTCATTATTCGGAGAGAGGGTATCTGAACTTCGATGGGCAAGACTGACTCCATGCCATAGACCAAAGAAAAGGGAGTTGCCCCTGTTGACGTCCTTGCTGAGGTACGGTACCCATGCAGAGCAAACGGTAACATCTCGTGCTAATCTTTATAGGTCACTGTCATCTTCTGCACAATTTTCTTGATATTCTTATTAGCTGCTTCTACAGCCCCATTCATCTTCGGCCGGTAAGGAGAAGAGTTGTGGTGCTGTATCTTGAATTGCTCGCAGAGCTCAGTGATCATTTTGTTGTTAAGATTGGTACCATTGTCCGTAATGATTCTTTCAGGGACACCGTATCGACAGATCAGATTGTGACGAATGAACCGTGCCACGACATTCTTGGTTACGGTGGCATAGGAAGCTGCTTCAACCCACTTTGTAAAGTAATCAACCGCTACCAGGATGAAGCGATGCCCGTTGGATGCCGTAGGTTTAATCTCGCCGATCATATCAATGCCCCACATTGCAAAAGGCCAAGGTGCAGTCAAGACATTCAGAGGAACTGAAGGAACGTGCACCTTATCTGCATAAATCTGGCACTTATGACATGTCCGAGAATGTTGGTAACAATCAGCTTCCATTGTGGACCAGAAATATCCCGCCCGAAGGATTTTCTTTGCCATAGTATGTCCACTGGAATGTGTTCCGAAGGTACCTTCATGTAGCTCTGCCATGATCCTTTCTGCTTCAGTCTTATCCACACAACGCAGTAAGGTTGAATCATGGTTTCGCTTGTACAGAATGCCATTGCTGAGGAAGAACTTCACTGTGAACCTTCTCAGAAACTTCTTGTCATTGATGGATGCACCTTAAGGATATTCTTGAGCTTCCAGGTACCTTTTCACCTCATGGTACCAGGGTTTTTCAGTTACTATCTCAGCCTCAAGATCACAACAATATGCAGGTTCGTCCAGTTTCCAGATAATGATCCGGGGAGCCTCATTGTCCCATTTGACTCTGAACATAGAAGACATCGTAGCCAGCGCGTCCTCCAACTGATTCTCCTCTCTTGGGAAGTGTTCAAAAGTTATCTCTGAAATGGGGGATCAATGTCAACACACACTCTTTGTAAGGAATAAGATTTGGGTGTTTCGTATCCCACTCGCCTTTGATCTGATTGATCACGAGAGCGGAATCTCCGAAGACACTCAAAAACTTGATCCTTAGGTCAATTGCAGCTTGAAGACCCATGATGCATGCCTCATACTCCGCCATGTTGTTGGTGCAGTTGAAACATAGCCGGGCAGTGCGTGGAGTATGAGTGCCTTTTGGGGATATGATCACAGCGCCGATACCGTTACCCAAAGCGTTGGAGGCTCCGTCAAAGTGCATAGACCATCGGGATCCTTCCTCAGGTCCTTCATCCGGTCCAGGTACTTCACAATCAGTCACTACCATGATGTTCTCGTCAGGAAATTCAAAGTTCATTGACTGGTAGTCGTCTACTGCCTGGTGTGCCAAGTGGTCTGCCAATACACTTCCTTTGATTGCTTTCTGATTCGTGTACTAGATGTCATATTCTGTCAAGATCATTTGCCATCTTGCTATTCTTCCAGACAGAGCAGGCTTTTCGAATATATACTTTATTGGATCCATCTTTGAAATCAACAGAGTAGTGTGAGTCAGCATATACTGTCTCAGCCGGCGAGCAGCCCATACCAAAGCGCAGTAAGTTTTCTCGAGCAGTGAGTATCGGGTCTCACAGTCGGTAAACTTTTTGCTAAGGTAATAAATGGCGTGCTCTTTTCGGCCAGACTCGTCATGCTGCCCCAGCACACACCCCATTGAGCTGTCAAGTACTATCAAGTATAGTATTAGAGGTCTCCCTTCAACCGGTGGCATAAGAATGGGTGGTTCTTGGAGATACTCTTTGATTCTGTCGAAAGCGGCCTGACATTCATCGTTCCAACGTACTACCTGATCTTTCTTCAGCAGCTTGAAGATTGGTTCACAAGTGGCAGTTAGGTGCGAGATGAATCGGGCAATGTAATTCAGACGTCCTAGAAAGCCTCTGACTTCTTTCTCTGTCTTGGGAACTGGCATCTCTTGTATGGCTTTAACCTTGGCAGGGTCCACTTGAATACCCTTGTCACTTACGACGAAGCCTAGCAACTTTCCAGATCTTACCCCAAAGGTGCACTTGTTTGTGTTCAACCTCAGCTTGTACAACTTCAGACGGTCAAACAGCTTCTGTAGATGGTCAATGTGCTCCTCCTCAGTTTGGGACCTTGCAATCATATCGCCAACATACACTTCAATCTCATGGTGGATCATGTCATGAAATAAAGCAACCATGGCACGTTGGTAGGTTGCCCCAGCATTTTTCAGTCCAAAAGGCATGACCTTGTAACAGAAGGTGACCCACTGAGTAACAAAGGTAGTCTTTTCCATATCTTCAGGAGCCATCTTGATCTGATTATACCCTGAAAAACCGTCCATGAAGGAGAACACCTTGTGCTGAGCAGTATTGTCAACAAGAACATCAATGTGAGGCAGAGGGAAATCATCCTTGGGGCTTGCCTTGTTCAGATCCCTGTAGTCGACACACATTCGGACCTTACCATCCTTTTTCGGTACCGGAAACACATTGGCAACCCATTGAGGGTAAGAAGTCACTGCTATAAACTCGGCATCAAATTGTTTCATAACCTCAGCTTTGATCTTCTCGGACATCTCTGGACGCATACGGCGGACCTTTTGCTTTACCGGAGGGCAGTCTTCCTTGGTAGGCAGGTGATGGACCACAATGTCGGTATCCAACCCAAGCATGTCTTCGTAGGACCAGGCAAAGATTTCCACATGATCATGCAACATCTGAAACAACTGTTGTTTCACGCTGAGCTCTAGGTTGGCACCAATCTTAACTTCCTTTCTATCTGCCTCAGTACCCAGATTTACCATTTCCACTGGCTCTTCATGTGGCTGAATGGCCCTCTCTTCCTGAAGTAACAGTCTTGCAAGCTCGCCAGGCACTTCGCAATCATCTTCACCTTCGTCTTCGGCTAAGTTGATCGGATTTTCGAAGTCATAACCGGCAGTAGCAGAGTCGTTACCAGTGAGATCCAGAGTGGATTGAAACCTGTATGAGTGAGTGTGTGTAAATATAATTGTTTTGCAATATATAAAGAAAGAAAGAAAGGGAGCACAAGATTTGAAATGCGAAAAACGTCCAATGTCTTTATTCATGATATATGGAAATGACAAGTAATAAGCCCTCACAAATGAAGCCACGGTGCCCCGGGTAAGACACCAGGCCATAAAGTTTCAATTTATTGTTCATTACAAATTAAAAAACAAAGGAATTCATTACTGCGTAACAAAAGTAACAGGTATGTAGTCTTTTGCAGTCCAATTATTCAGTCCACCGTCAGTCGTCGGGTAGATCCAGCTATTAAACTCTGATTCCTCCACATCACCTTCAATAACATTTACTCCCGGGTTGGTGATGAACACGGGAGGTCTTCCGATCCTTGCTTTGCGTACAGCCCTCTGAGCCTCTACAGTAAAACCCAGCCCAAACTTGTCAGTCTTAGGAGTAAAATCAGGGAGTCTGCCCCAGTTAGCACATTCACCTTTCTCAATTACAGCCCGGGCGTCCTTCAAGGAAGCCATCTTTAAAGGAAAGTCTTCTTCAATCACTGTATCTGCTGACGCCAATGTTGGAGGTACCTCTTCAAAATGTTGAAAGGGGGTTTCAATAAACTCCCCGTCCATCTCTATATACCGGAACGAGTTCAGATGACTAACCATGTATTCTTCCTCCCCCTGCACTGTAATAATCTTCCCTCTGACAGGGTACTTGAGCTTCTGGTGTAGAGTGGAGGTCACAGCCCCAACCTTGTGGATCCAAGGACGACCCATCAAACAAGAATAGGATGGACGAATGTCTATCACATAGAACATTGAATCAAAGACTTGGGAACCAACCCGGATCGGAATATCTACCTCACCATGAACCATCCTCTTCGACCCGTCAAAGGCTCAGACAACGATGTTACTAGGCTTCAACTCCAAACCCTCACAATCCAACCTGTCCAAGGCCTTCTTGGGCAATACATTCAGGGAAGAACCGGTGTCGACCAATACGTGTGCAAGAGTAGTGCCCCTGCATTCTATGGAGACATGCAGGGCATCATTGTGATTCTTTCCCTTAGCGGTCAGATCAGCATCCGAGAAACCCAAACCATTGTCAGCGGTCAAATTGGCCACACAGTCAGTGAATTGATCCGCAGACGTCTCTTGTGGCACGTGGGCCGTCTTCAGAAATGAAATCAGGGCCTTGGCATGGGCCTCTGAGCACAACAATAATGATAGCATATAGATCTTAGAGGGGGTATGCCCCAGCTGCTCAACGACGTTAAAATCGCTCTTCTTAATAATCTTGAGGATTTCCTCCATCTCTTGCTGGGAGGCTTCAACATTGACAGTCTTCGGTGCCTCCATTTGGGCAGGCACATCAGCAGTCCCTTTGCCCCGAGTGTCAGAGGACTCGGCAGCAGGGGCAGAAACTTGATCAGAAGGGGAAACAGGCGCACTTGTAGGCGTGATTATAAGAGGTCTTCGGATAATTGGTGGCGTAATGTCAGGCGAGAAGAGCCTGCCACTGCGAGTTACTTTAGCGGGACCGGTGATGTTACTGATACCGGTACTGGTGTTGAACTCCTGCTTTACTCCAAGCACATACACATCTGCCCCATAGTACCATGGGACAGCCTTGTCAGATTTATAGGGGAGGGGCCCCGGAACAGTAATAATGATAGGTGCAACAGACATGATTTTGACTGGCTTCCTTGGGGGAGCCTTGGTGGAATTGTTGAAAATGGTGACAACGGATACTTCTTCAGTGGGAACAATAGGAACAACGGTCTTCTTGAACAAGATCTCTTTGCTATCCATCAGGTTTTGGACGCCTGATTTCAGCAACGGACAACCAGTAGGGGAAACAGCACACAGGAGGCAACCCTTGCTACAACCCGGAAATAAACTGGCTAGCAACAGGTTCCTCTTAACAGTCAATAGAGGGGTAGCAACATCATCCACAGAAACTGCATACAAGTCTTCCTCAATAGCATTTACTCCATGCTGGGGCATAGGAGCAGTCACAACGTTGGGCCTTTCGGGCGCCTCAAACTGTATTTCCTTCGCATCAATAAGGTCTTGAACCTTATTTCTTAGGGCCCAGCAATCATCAGTAGAATGCCCCAGGCTATCGGAGTGATAAGCGCAACGGGCATTTGGATTATACTTCGGAGAGGTTGTGTTTACCCCCTTCGGAGCTTCTCTGACGGTCACCAAGTTGGTCGATAGCAGTTGCGGTAAGATCTGTGACAAGGTCATACTAAGCCGAGTATATTCTCTTCTGGGTCTCTCAGCTCTTGGTTGGTTAGGTTGCCGAGGAGCGGCAGCAGGCTTTGCAATTACCACCGCGTTGACAGCTTGGCGGCGTTCTGGTTTATTTTGCCTCCTGGGCCCATACACAGCATTGGCTTCCTTTTTGAAAGGCTTCTTCTCAGAACTTGATGACGCACCTTTCTGTATCTTCCCTGATTTCAAACCAGCTTCGATCCTTTCCCCAGTCAGAATGAGATCTGTGAACCCTGCAGATGAATTGCCAATGAGATGATTAAAGAACGGCCCAGATAGGGTCCCTAAGAACATGTCCACAAGCTCACGGTCGGTTAATGGTGGCCGCACCCTGCCAGCCAGGTCCCTCCATTTCTGCGCATACTCTTTAAAACCTTCTCCCGATCCTAGCGACATACCCTGGAGTTGGGTACGTGTAGGAGCGAGGTCGGCATTATACTGATACTGCTTGTAAAAAGCAGTAGCCAATTCCTCCCAGTTACGAACCTTGATTCCATCAAGCTGATAGAACCATTCGAGATGAGTCCCTGAAAGACTCTCCTGGAAGAAATGGATCCATAAGTTCTTGCCCACAGTATACGGCTGGATCTTCCGCACATAAGATCTGAGATGTAAATTAGGGCAGGATGCCCCGTCATACTTTGCGAAAGATGGTGCTTTGAACTTGTGTGGGATCACAACACCAGAAGATAGACCCAAGTCTTCGAAATCCAAACCAAGCACTTGTTGAATTTCCATGGCATTCAGGAGATCCTCTAACTGCTTGTACTTGTCTTCAGCTGGAGGATACTGCTCCTCATTGAAATCAGTCTCGTTGTCAGAGACCACCGGACTAGGAACCCTTCCCCCCTGGGGACTGCCTTTCCCTACAGAAGAACCAGCTTGATCAACCTCATTCTGTAGTGTGTTACCAAACCTTCGGCCCGTGTTGAATATTACAGTTCTCTTCTTCTTCTTCTTGACCAGCAGAGCCTTCAATTCCTCTTGACCTTGGGTTAAACTCATGATCAGCTCTTGGAACTGGGCGTTCTGAGCCTGGAGGGCTTTGATGGATTGCTCAGTAGATGATTCAGGATTCATGATGCTGAAATAAACAGCGAAGAACATTAAGGAACCTGAAAAGAAGAGTACCTGCTATGCACATGATGCATGATATGTTTTTATGCAATGCATTCAAGGGTTCGAAAGTTCAAATTTGTTGTAGACAAAAAAGGAACACATGTTATCATTAAGAAATAATTGTTCAGTACATCAAAGCCTCATGGGCAAAACATTACAAAAGTAAATTAATCCCAAAAGACACTGCGCATCCTCTTTGGAGCTATGTAAGTGTTGAGAGTCTTTTCCTCGTGCAGTAGGCGGGTGAGCTCCAAGACCTTCTTCTCACTAGCATGTAGACTGGACTCAAGAGAATTCCGTTCTTCCTTAAGCTGGATCCAGCTCTTCTGCATTTCTTCCCAAGATGTAGGCATGTCAGGATGTTGAATGGTGTAGGGCACCTCTCCTTCCAACACTAGCTCTTTGATCACAGGGAGAACATGAGGATATGGAATCACTAACTTCTGGGAGCGGGCTCGTACCCACTTGAGATAAGGCTCCAACGGGATGGAGTTCCTGTGCCCCAATGTCTTGCTGTCTACCCTGTTGGGCATCCTCCAAGCTCTGATAAATCTCTGGCAAAGTCCTTGTGCATCGTTGTCGAAGTCAAAAACTATTTCAGGAATTAACATGTCATGAGGGCCATCCCTCCGAGCATAACCAAACTGTCTCCAAGCCAGACACGGGTTGTAAGTAATACCTCCTCTGATTCCAAGTAAAGGAATATTAGGGAACTCCCCGCAACGATCAATGATAGTGACGTCTTCTCTGGACCGAGAACACCAATGTATATCAGCATGTGTAAGAGTCATTAATCGTTGTGACCATCTTAAACCCCGCTCGTTCTTCAAAACTGATTGTGGAAGGTGCGAAATAAACCACCTTCCCAGGAGAGGAGTGCAGCACATAAGAACACCTCTTTTTCTCATGGTTCGAGTGTAACATGAGTGAAGGATGTCTCCAAGCAACGTAGGTATAGGATTCCTGGACATGAAGATCTGGACAGCACTGATATCTATAAGCTGATCGGGATTCGGGAATAAAACCAATCCATAGACAAGGAGGGCCACAACTTCTTCAAAAGCTTGTAAGTCAATGGAGTTCCAACATTCTTGGGCCTTCTCAAACAAAAACTTGGCTAAGAACCCTTTGATACCACTTCTAACTTCCCAATGTCCCTTGATGTCATATGGTTGTAGGCGTAATGCTTTAGCAATCTCTTCAAGTTTGGGTTCCTTTTCCGTACCGTTGTAGGGTAGTTGACTAAGGATAGGGATCTTCAGAAGCTGGGAGAACTCTTCCAATGTAAGCACCAGTTGATAATCCAGGAAAGTAAAGCAATGGTGCAGAGGGTCAAAGAACTGAAAGAGGACCTTTATCATATCTTCCTCAATGTTGGTGTTGACCAAGCTGATGAGTCTTCCATGTTTCTCACTGAAAGAAGAACCCTCAGGAATCCTGGATATAAGTTCCTTAAGCTGAGGAGGGATCCTTACAAGGCTGATCTGAATTGTCTTTCTGCGGATAGTTTCCATGTCCTACAAAACAAGAACAAAGATGAAGATTCGAACCCCTGAAATGGTTAGTGGATGCATATGATGCTGTATGATGTTATGATGCTATGATTAAACACACCACAAGTATCCACAAAAAGAAAACACGGTAAGGCACACAAGTCACACAAGACGGCCCTTAGAGTTTAGGCCAGCATGGGGTCTGGGTATTACCCTCTTGAAGTTGGTGGGCTCAAAACCTGTCCTATCGAAAGTAACCGGGTTCTAAGGGTCTCAATATCATTGGATTGCTTTCCGTGTTCATCGTTTCGATTTAGCCACTGAACTGGCGACCGAAATATTCCAAGAAAACAACCCTCAATTGAGTGTAGTATCGAGTATCAACCAACCTCGGACTGCACCAAAGTCAGTTATCTCACTACCCTAAAGAGGCCAAGATGGTTCAATTAAGGTTCCTAAGGTCAGTTGATGCTTCACGACACCACGCGGCGGCCCCGTACTCTCCTTAACTGGACTCAAGGGTTACCAGTACTCACCAAAGTGCCACATCAATGTAGCAGACTGCTTCAACCATGTCGGTATACCCCACACAGTTCCCTCACAGTCTTGTTGCTACTTTCTAAGAAGGTATCCCCAGATCCGGGTTAGGATCTACCGAACTCCAAAGACAGTACCCACAATAATAAAGCAAATAATTCAGACAATTGAAAACACAAGTGATCTTAGTCCTAAGGTACACCTCACTTTTAAGTCTCCCCAGCAGATTCGCCAGTTCTGTGATCGGTGGATTTAGAACTGACTGTTTAACGCTGGTTCGCGAAATGTCGCGGAAGCAAGAGTCGCCACCGTCTTTTATTTTCTCCAACATGGACAGGACAAAAGCACAACAAAATTCCTTATGAGATAGTTTCTCGGTTTGGGAGGTAGATTTATAGAAAGGGAAGGTGTTAGCACCCTTTCTATCTGTGGTTATCCACGGGCTCTTAGGTACTTGCTCTTATGTTTTCAAAATTTGTTTGCTTTCCAAGTGTGTGTGGGTTTTGAAAAAGTTTCGTTTGAAAAATTTCTAAGTAACTCTTGTATCTGTCCTCAAGAGTGTATGAAAAATTTGTTTGAAAACTTTTAGAAAGTGTAAGTGTGAAAAGTTGTTTTGTTTGTTTGAAAGAGCAAGTACCCATGAGATCTACCTACTCTAAGGAATTAGGCTGTGTAAGAGTCCTTAAGATAGTGCTATCCCACCATTGAGAGGTAAGCAGCACCATCGTTGGAGTTATTCGGGTTAATTCGATTATAGGGACAGTGTGGTCACCGAAGCAACAGTTAGGACACCTTAGAAGCTACCCTTATGTCCTTGATCCTTTTTTTTTATTCCGAGGCAACCGTTTCGAGGCAACTATTCTGAGGCAACCGTTTCGAGGCATCTGTTTCGAGGCAACTGGATCATGGACATAAGGACTCACTAAAACGTCTTATACTTGACGACCACGTTTTGAAGGCAACAGGTGAGGCGTACCCTAGAAGTGGTGTGTGAATTTGTGTGTTGTTTTCAGTTTAACAGTTATCTTTGATCATGGCATTGTGAGTTACGCTTGTTTTTAATTAGCCATACATTCTTTCATGCAATTTAGAATTTAAGAGTGCGGAAATTTAAATGCGGAAAGATAAAACTACGCTATTACAAGGCGCGAGTCTATACATCGCCAAAATACAAAGACCCGTTTGATAAAAATGCGGAAAGTAAAAAGAGACCTAATTACTATTACAATCCTTGAGCAGTTACATAATATTCAAAAGAAAATAAATGCGCGAAAAGAAATAAAATCGAACGTCCGAGGGTTTTGACTCTTTGCTTGAAATTAAATTAAAGTCTAATTATTATTTAATTAAAAAAAGAATTGTTTTTTATGTTTTTTGTATTTGTGAAATAAAGAAAATTAAAATTAAATGGGAACCCTAATTCTAGATTATTTTTAGTTATTAAAGAAAATATCCAAGTTAACCTAATTTACACTAATTAATTAATTTACATGTTTATTTACAAAAATAAATAGTAATTGACAATAATAATAAATAATGAGAAAAATGATTTAATTAAGAAAAAAGATGAAAATGTCAAAAACGCTAATTCTACACATTTTTTATTTATTAAGAAAAAGATTAAAATTTAAAACCTAAATTAACTAAATTAGTTATTGAAATTTATTTACAAAAATATTTAAATGGTGAAATTAATAATAATTAAATGTAAAACATTTTTTTTTGTTTCTGACTTTTTATTATGAAAATTAATTTGTGGTGAAAAAAACAATTAAAGAAACATTAAAAGGAATTAAAAAGGAAAAGAAAATAGAATTAAAAAAATGCAAACCAAGGGGGTATCAGGCCCAGAATGGAGGTTTTTTAAAGTAATTTTGGCCCAAGAGACAAGGCCTTATTTGACTTTTCTGATCATGCGTATGAGGCTTGACTGAGGTACACCCTGGAATTCACGTTATGGCCTTCAGATTGTTCATCCAGGCCATCTGGCAAGCTCACGCGCTAGGACGTATGGTGGGACGTTGAGTCATTGCTGCATATGAACATGTTAAGACAAAAATTATTAAACATATGGGGGGACCTGGGAATCGAACCCAGGTCCCAATGCCTGCAGTACACGTCCCTTTCCAATTGATCTATTGCGTTTGTTTGTATATAATATAACAACGATTTATAATATGGGAAAAAAGGCAATTATACTGAAACAAAGAAAAACGCACTAATATTTGAATCTCCCAGTAACATCAGGCCACGTCCATCTTCTTCCTTGTTTTTCCTGCAAATAGAAAACAAATAGCGGGGGTTTTAAACCCCCACTAAATAGAACAGTGCATAATAGCGAATAGGCCCACAAATAAGATAAATTGAGCGCGAGGTTTCCATTTGCTTCGTCTTGATGCAAGGATTCTGTCCATATAGGTTAGGTGGTCCAATTTTTCCATACAAGGAAAGCCCTAATTTGGATGTTCTGAAACCCTAGGTTTCATCCCTGGTGAATTTCGTTTCAAGGCATATTAATGGAATTGAATCATACAGAAAGCTTTGCCTGAGTGCTGTGAACACAAAACAATCAACCAAATGTATTAACAATGCATGAATCGTGAAATGCAAATTTGAAAAAAAAGGCAAACCGTGTGATCTGTATTCTTCAATTCTTTGTGCGTTTGGAATGATTATTGATGCTACTAGACTCCTGGAAGGTCTAGCAATGTGTTAGAATTCTTTTTAGGCTTTGAAATGTATTGCAACTATGATTTCAGTTTCCAAATTTTTGTTGAAAAGTTGCAAATTCGTTCTCTCTTCTCAGCAGCTTTTTCGTGTCTTCTTGAATTAGGTTTTCTTGTTCATATGTATGTGAATATTTCTAGGTCAAGACAAAGCCCAAAAGTCCATTGAATTAATGTTTTGAATCTTTGATTTTCATCATATATTTTTCAATCTTTTTTCATTGAAATCTTGCCAAATGTGGATGATCTTGTCCCCTTGGATGGTGCACGAAATCTTTAGCATATAATGAGTGAATTTGCTGCACAAAAAGATTTGAAAAAGTATTATTTGATATTTTCTCATAATTAAATCTAATTAAATGAATTAATAATAGTAAAAATTCAATTAATTAATTAAAAATAAGAAAATAAATCCATTTGAGCTCAATGGGTCGTGCATAGGCTTTGAGTAATGATTCAAGGAAGAATTTGAGGCCCATTAGCAATTTTGAAGTGTTTTAGGCAAAATTGACTTTTCAAAATTCCCAAAATTTTCCCAACTTCTCCAATGCATATCTTGCTCAATTTTGAAGCTATGGTCATGTTATTGGACATTTTGGAAAGGTCTTGAAGTCCTCTAACCAATGCCTTTGGTACCATGTCATTTTGATTTACCAATCTCAAGTTATGGTCTTTGACTTAAAGTGCCTTTTTGTTGACTTTTGAAAATGACCTATAATGTTGAAATTGATAACTTTTTGTGAGAGCATTTCTTGGACTTGAAGTGTGAAGATGAGTTGTAGGAAATGTCATTATCTTCAAAATGAGCTTTGGATGGAATTTTTCTGATAAACCATGAGGAAGTTATGCCCTGGTCAATTTGCAGTTGACTTTTCAACTGTCCAAAAATAGAAACTTTTGCATCTTGAGACCTTTTGAGCCATGCTTGTGGAATCATGATCAAGAATTGATCAAATGATGTTTGTGGCTTCAAAATAATATGTTGACCAAAATTTTTGACTTTTGACTGTCAAATGACCATTTTGCCCCTACAGTTGACTGTGAAGCATTTAGGGTTTTTGACTGTGCAATTTGATGCTGTGAGTCTTGAAACTTGGCATATGGATGCTTGACAATGTATATAGGCATATAGGACTTGATTAGACCCTTGAAAACCTCAATTTCTTTGCAAGAACCAAAACCCTAATTTTGACTGTGTTAGGAGGCAATTGGACTGTGCAACTCTTGAGGGATTTTGGAGCTTAATCTTGGCAAATCTTGAAGAATATGGGAGGGCAAATTTTGGGGTACAACAGATGTTTTTTGAGTTTGGGGGGTAGATTATGAAAAGGGAAGGTATTAGCACCCTTTTCATCCGTAGTTATCTACGGGATCTTAGTTGCTTGCTAGATCACTTGCTTTTGTTTAAATGTGCTTGTGGTGTGGGTTTTGAAAGTATTTTGAAAATGTCTTTGTAATGGTTCTCGTTTCTATAATAACGCGTACAAAGTTTTGTTTCAAAAATAGTTCAAATAGGTGTTTGTGGAATGTGTTTTTGAAAGTGATTTTGAAAATGTGTCTTCTTTGTAATGGCTCTCGTTTCTATAAGAACGCGTACAAAGTGTTTGTCTTTTGAAAATTTTTCAAGATGAAAGTGTTAGTGTAAAAATGATTTTTTATTATGAGCAAGCGAGCAACTAGGAGCGAATCTACCTACTCAAAAAGTCTTAGATGTTCTTTTCCTCCTCCTTTAGATGTGGCTATCTTACCATTGATTTGGTAAGAAGCCCCATCGTTGGATGTGAAGGGACGGGCATGGGACGTCTGTATAGTCATTGAAAGCAACCTATGAGACGTTTTAGCAATGTCGTTTTGGGGACTAGATCATTTAACAAAGGAAACATCGAGGGTTATCGAGGGACTACGATCTTTTATTGAGGGTCTTTGCTAAAACGCCCATATTCGAGGGACATGACTATTTTCCCAAAGGCAACAAAGTGGGATTACCCTAAGGGTGTTAGTGTGCAAGTGTGTTTGATTTACGTGCATTTAGTCTTGATTATGGTTATCTATTTGTTGATTTTATGTCTTGTCATACATACCCTAATTACTAGCATTTATACTTGAAAACAATAAATTGCGAAAATGTAAAGGTCCTATGCTATTACATCATTTTAGGGATGAGGTACAAATTTACAAACGGGAGGTTGCAAGAATTTAAATCCTATTTAACTATTACAACCATATTGAAATGTATAATATAAGAAGAAAAAGGACTTGTTTTGAAAGTAGTTTTTTGTCTTAATAAAAAAAATAAAAAATAAAATAAATTAATTAATAAAAAGGAAATATTTTATGTCTTTTTTATATTAATAAAAAGAGTATTGATATTGAAAATGATAAAAAATGGAAAATAATGAGAGATAGAATCAGCGTGCTGCTGCAAGCAAAACAAAAGGGATCAGAAGCTCTGATGCCAGGCGCGTTGTGACTCAGAAAGAAACGTCAGTAGGAATAAGAAGTTTCTGGATTGATACACTCTGAGGTCCTGCAAGAAACGTTAGAGGGAAAGAAAACAGAGGTTCTGGGTAGTGTTTAAACAGTGAGCAAAATATCGGAAGTTCAATGTCGTGTTAAACAGTGGGTGAAAAGTCAGAAATTCTGTATCATGTTAAACAGTGGGTGAAAAGACAGAAGTTTTGTGTTGTGTTAGCAGTGAGTAAAACTCAGAAGTTTTATGTTATGCTAAACAATGAGTGAAAATATGAAGTTATATGTTGAAACAATAAGAAATCCTAGATGTTTTCATGTTAAAATAGTGAAGAGAAACCCAGAAGTTCTGTGTTACGTTTCAACACTTTCCTCATATTAATCAGCATATCAGCAATTTATTCAGTTCTTAACAGCAAATCAAAAGGATAAAAGCACAGTAGTTTATAGAAGTTCTAATTCTAATTCTGAGCCTAGCTTTATTCAAGAAGTTCTGGTCTATAGTTTTTTCTACTTATGCAATGATATGGACAACATCAATACTATGATATTTACATATTTAATGATGTTCTGAATGAAAAGATGCAATGTCAGAAAGACTTACCTTAAATCTGGAGCGTGGGCTTGGAACTTGAGTTGCTTCCTTCAGATGCTCTGGAGTCAATGAGAGAAATGGAACAATGGTTATGTTCTTTGATTCAAAGGGAAGAACAAATGTTTTGTTTAGGGTTTGCGAAGGTTTTTACTATTTTTTGTTCTCACTTTGATAATTCTTTCTCTCCCCTAAAGCCAACCCCTTGAACGTATGATAGAGCAACTAATTTATAGATGGGTTTGCTGTGGTTTTGGGGAAAAAATGGGATTTTAAACCTTTTTGGCATAATGTTCCATTGCTTTTTAAACACAGTTTTTGTATGCTAATTTGGTGCAATTATGGGGTTTGAGAAAAATGCAGGCGTGGACTGGATCAACAACACCTTGGAGTGTTGTGGTAGCTGGTGGCAGGACTGTGCTATAGCAGTGCAACAGGTTGCTCAAACGAGGTTTTGAGATTTGGTGATGTTCTGATCGCATAAGACCAAAGTGAGATTAGAAGGACGAGGCTCTGATCCAAGCATATGCTGAAGAGTCATGTTCTGATTGAAGAATCATGTTCTGAACCATGTTTGCAAATTCTGACTGCACTTGCGTGAAGGCTGGCTCAGAAGTTCCGAAGTATCATATTCTCTTAACACTTAGAAATTTTTTCTAAATGTTTAGAAAATTTGATTTTTTCAAAGCAAATTCTGACTTCTGATTTTTGATGAACCAACTTCATTTCCTGATGAAATATAATTGTTAAAACTTGATTTTTGATCAAAAAGTCAAGGTTTGACTTTTCAGTATGCTTTTGACCATTTTGCCCTTGTGAATGACTTTCTTAGAAAATTGTAATCCAAAACTTGAAACTTGACAGAAGCAGACCTAAGAGTCCATGATAATCTTTTGAGAAATGATATGGTAAATTTTAGGGTACAACAACTGCCCATGTTCAATCTTCTTAAACCTGAAGAGGTAGATTGGTGAATCTGCCATTCGTGACTTGAAGGTAGAAGATGAGTGAACACTAGAGTGCCCAGAAATTCACACTTGATGGTACTATGGTTGAGGTGTAAGGAATGGGCTTAAAGATGCCATTTGGAGAAATGATGGAGAGTTGTCAGAGATGGGCTTATAGATTCCATCCGAAGGTGATTATTGGCAGAAATTAGACTAATTCTAAACTTGACTTTAACTGGAAAAGAATCAGAATAAACCATTGGTCGTTTAAACTGAAACTAGCAGAAGCCTTAAATATTGTTTGACTGGAAAGAATCAGAATAAATCTTGGAGCGATTTATCTGAACCAGAGAAAATGTCTATTTGGAAAGTATCAGGATAAACCGTTGAGAGATTTAAACTGAACCAATAGAGGTCTTTGATTACCTGTCATTACATGGAGAAATAAATCTAACCAGAGGAGGTCTTTATTTGTGATGGGCAGGTGCATGGCTGTTCTTTAGGAGACATATGAGAGGGAGGCCGGGGTAGGGCTGCTTCAGGATGAATCCATATGAAACTGCATCTGGGAATGGGAAGGAACCTGTGTAGGGTTTCTTCGTGATAAGTCCGTGTAAAACTTCATCTTGGAAAGAGAAGGAACCTGGGTAGGGTTACTTCATGATAAGTCCGTGTAAAACTTCATCTTGGAAACAGAAGGAACCCGTGTAGGGTTGCTTCATGATGAGTCCGTGTAAAACTTCATTTTGGAAAGAGAAGGAACCTGTGTAGGGTTGCTTCATGATGAGTCAGTGTAAAACTTCATCTTGGAAAGAGAAAGAACCTGGGTAGGATTGCTTCGTGATGAGTCAGTGTAAAACTACATCTTGGAAAGAGAAGGAACCTGGGTAGGGCTGCTTCATGATGAGTCCGTGTAAAAATTCATCTTGGGAAGAGAAAAGGAACCTGGGTAGGGTTGCTTCATGATGAGTCCGTGTAAAACATCATCTTGGAAAGAGAAGGAACCTGTGTAGGGCTGCTTCATGATGAGTCAGTGTAAAACTTCATCTTGGAAAGAGAAAAGGAACCTGAGTAGGGTTGCTTCATGATGAGTGTGTGTAAAACTTCATCTTGGAAAGAGAAGGAACCTGTGTAGGGTTGCTTTATGATGAGTCTGTGTAAAACTTCATCTGGAAATGTATGAGAAGGAACCTGGATCGGGTTGCTTCATAATGATTCAGTGTAAAAATTCATCTGGAAATGAGAAGGAACCTGGGTAGGGCTGCTTCATGATTAGTTCGTGTAAAACTTCATCTTGGAAAGAGAAGGAACTTGGGTAGGGTTGCTTCATGATGAGTCCATGTAAAACTTCATATTGGAAAGAGAAAAGGAACCTGGGTAGGGTTTCTTCATGATGAGTCCATGTAAAACTTCGTCTTGGAAAGAGAAGGAACCTTTTGAAGATTATTGACAATAGCCATATGTTAATTAACCTTTTCCTGAAAAAGGTAAAACGTTAGCGGTATGCAATGTCATGATGTATGAAATATATGGTGCAATGATGTTCTCAAAATAAATGAGATTGTGTCGTATGCACTTGTCATGTATGTAATATGATGCATGAAGGGTGAAATGTTATTTGAATGTATCTTTGTCTGGGAAAATAAATTCTTGACAAATGTTGGGGAGTCATTAAATCCCGGACTACAGTTGAAGAGTAGGTGAGTCTTCAAACTTTGCTTAGAATATTTCCACCAAGGATTCATGTTTTGTTGTTTGAGGAGAGCTCCGCTGGGCAATGTTGAAAACTCTGCGGAGAGTGTTGATTCTTGCTTGGGGAGAAAGAGTTCAGGAGTCTCAGTTGTTCGTTGCTCTACTGGGGAGTTGAAGTTGAACTGATATCTGGTTGGGTCCAGGCTTCACAATAACTTGCTGGGGATTGTAGAGTAGTCTACTGGGGAAGAGGAGTTATGGTCCTTTGATTTGTAGTAGTCGGAGAGGCAAACTTAAGCTAGGGAATCTGTAGTTTTTTGGGGGAAATAAACCCTGTTGTCGGTTTGTTGGAGAGGTGGCGACTTCACTGGGGAAAATCCTCGAGGATTCTTGAGGTCGTCTCAGTTGGGGGAAAAGTTTTCAGAGATTGAAACTCTAGCTGGGAGTCATCCTATGAGTAGGATTTTGGGGAGATTTGTCACTGCCCCTAGTAGCAAGTGTTTGTAGCACTGCCAGGAACTAATTGATTGTACGTAATCCTTTGTTGGGATTTGTGTTCATTGCCCCAAGTGATTTAGATGGAGACCTGCCCCTGGTTATTCAGCACTTCTTGATAGATTTCTTAGAATCTTGACTGGACTGCCCCGAGTGTGCTAGATAATGACATGTCATGCCGTGTTTTTTTGCTTAGGAGATCTGTTATTGGAAGTGTCATCCCACTTGAAGTGATTTTGTTCACTGAGAGATCTTTCGTTCATCGAATATTCGTTGTGTGAATTTCTCTGTTGTCGAACGAATAACCATATGCAAACAACGATATTCAAATAATGCAAAGTTTATGCTTGTCTTGAAATTTTGAAAATGCATTTTTAGCAAGAAATTTTGTAAGAAAATTCAACTCAGGATTTATAGTAAAGCCTTACAGGAGTCAGGATACCTTTTGTAACAATATGCTTTCGAACTAACCCATGCTCTAATTAGGACATTTGAGGGGTTGTAACGTGGCTTGGTTCATGGTTTAAGAAACAAAGGATAAAGGCTCAAAGTGTATTTGTACCCGCCCGTTCTTCATGATGTTCTTCAGTCCTAAACTCAGTTAATTGTGTGTTGGAACTCCAATTGAGTCTGGAATGACGTCTTGGTGATGGTTCAGACAAGTTAAGTTTGTCGGAAGGCAGTCATTTTTTCATACTTTCTATGTTGTTGAGGATTTATAGTGACCTTTTTTTGATTTGTTTTCCCTGACTGTTCCTTTTTTGAGATTACAATCAGCAGGATGTCGCAGTTTTTCTTAAGTCTCCTTTGTAGGTTTTGACTTAATGGGCTTTTCTTTTTGAGAGATAATGATTTCCTATTTGATAGGGAACCATCACCGTCTTTTGATTCCAGAGGAATATTTTTGATGTCATTCGCTGTATACAAAGTGGAAGTTTGCGACTAAACACACATTTTGATTTAACTGAGAGACTAACCTGCCCCAGGTTTTGATTAAAGGTTTCAATTTGTGTAAAAAAAGAAAACTTCTACTTCTTTTGCTCAAAGGGGTTGACTAGGGATTATCCTCCTTATAACTCAGTGTTTAGGAATTGAAAAAACGCATGTAAATCGTCAGCAAGGTCTGTCCAAAAGCATACTGTATGAGATTAAGGCATTGTTTTCGTCATCCTACCTCTAAAGGCTTGCAACTTTTAAAGCAAGAGTTGAATATTATAAAGGGAGTAAAAATCATAGTTTAAATATAATGAAAATGAATGGATTAATTCAAGACAAACATATGCAATGCATTAATGAAATAAAGTTTAACATTAATAAATAAGTGTTTGAACAACAAAAGAGATTTCAACTTGAAAATTCAAATGAACAAAAGCTTTCAATGATTCGTCATAGGAGCAGCGATCACGTTTGGAGTCTCTGGAGGGTCAAACTCGATCTCTTTGGCATAAATTATGTCTTGGGATATTGTTCTTCAGAGCCCAACAGTTGTTCATGTCCTGGACTATTAGAGTGGTATGCACACCTTTCATTGGGATGATAGGTAGGAGCGGAAGTGTTGGGGTTCCGGAGAGGAGCCTTTAACGTAATCAACTCTGCCTTCAACATGTGTTGTAGCGCTTGAGCCAGTGACATGTTTGTTGTACCCCAAAATTTTCCCTTCCATATTCTTCAAAATTTGCAAAGAGCATGCTTCAAAACTCCCCAAGGGTTGCACAGTTCAAGGGCCTCCTAACATCAAAAACTAGGGTTTTGGTTCTGACAAAGAAATTGAAGTTTTCAAGGGTCCAATCAAGTCCCACATGCCTATAAACATGGTCAAGCATCCTCATGCCAAGTTTCAAGACTTACAGCACAAAATTGCACAGTCAAAAACCCTAATTGCTCAACAGTCAACTACAGGGGCAAAATGGTCATTTGACAATCAAAAGTTCAAATTTTTGGTCAACATCTCATTTTGAAGCCACAAACATCATTTGATCAATGCTTGATCATGATTCTCAAAGCTTGGCTCAAAAAGTCTCAAGATGCAAAAGTTTCCATATTTGGACAGTTGAAAAAGTCAACTGTAACTTGACCAAGGCATAACTTCCACATGGATTATCAGAAAAATTCCATCCAAAGCTCATTTTGAAGAGAAAGACATTTCCTACAACTCCTCTTCACACTTCAAGTCCAAGAAATGCTCCCACAAAAAGTTATCAATTTCAACATTATAGGTCATTTTCAAAAGTCAACAAAAAGAGACTTTAAGTCAAAGGCCTTAACCTGATATTGGTAAATCAAAATGACATGGGACCAAAGGAATTGGTTATAGGACTTCACGACCTTTCCAAAATGTCCAAGAACATGATCAAAGCTTAAAAATTGAGCAAGATATGCCTTGTGGAAGTTGGGAAATTTTTGGGAATTTTGAAAAGTCAACTTTGCTTCAAATGCCTTAAAATTGCTAATGGGCCACATTTTCTTCCAAGATTCATCATCCAAAGCACATGCACGACCATTTGGCCCAAAGGGGATTTTTTCATCATTTTTATTTATTTATTTGAATTTTTAATTGCAATTAATTCATTTAAATTAAATAAAATATGGAAAAATACTAAACCAAAGGTTTTAAATCTTTTTGTGCAGAATAAACACTCCTTAAAAGCTTAAGATTCGTGCATAATCAAAATTGGAAGGTTTTGCCATGATTGGAATCAAAAACATGTGAAAAAAGATTTGGAAGATATGCCATGGAAATCAAATATTGTTCTCATCAATGCAAGGATTTTTTGGATCAAAACTCAACCCTAATTCATTCCTTACATATACTACTGCAAACCTAATGCACAAAGGACCTGAAAGCTGCGCCCCATCTGAAGAACAAAGTTGGCATATTTTCCAAATTTTCAAAAACTGAAATCACGATTTCAAGGAGTTTCAAGGCAAAATATTGACTCCATTACATTCCTGAAGCATCAGTGAACATTCCTGGATCAAAGCCACTAGTTTTAACACAAAGAATTGGTAGAAATATGTTTCACATTCCATGAAAATATGCATATTCGTGTTTCAGTTTTTAAGCATTCTCATTGCATTTTCTTTGTGGATTTATACTAATTGACTCATTCTAAAGCTAACCATATATTCTAATTGAGTTTTCGTGCATCATATGAGAATCCACCATTGGAGTGTTTTAGGGTTGCAGGGGTTCAAAATTGGGGCTTTGCGTTTAAGGAAAAATCAGGCTACAAGACTTGTACCATTGGAACGAGAAACTTCACACGAACCTAACCATCCTATCGCGCCTAATTTCTGATCAAAGATGGCCTATTCGCTATTTTTGCATATATCATATAGTGGGGGTTTAAAACCCCCGCAATCTTGTTTATGTTTTTTCAGGAAAACGCATGACACTTGGGGAAGATGGTGATGTGTAGGCCAATGATTAGCGCGTTTGAATTTCGCGCGGAAAAATATCACTAACTCATGTTTTGACTGATATTATTTATTGGTTATATTATATACAAAGCGCTCAGGTGGTTCAAGTGGCAAGGCGTTGGGTTGGTAATCTCTGGGACCTGGGTTCGAATCCCAGGTCCCCCTTTCTTATTCCATATTATTTTTCTAATCATGCTTCTGTGCAGCTTCAATCCAAGCGTCCACCATACGCTCACAATCCAGGCACGCCACTTGTCCTATAGTCTTAATCCAAAGGCCAATGTTGGAAGAGTACCATGGGCATAAGTCAGAGGTGCCACATACACGCTAAAAAGTCAACAAAAGGCCTCCAAAGATGGGCTTAATTGCTGGACAACACCTCCTGATTGGGGCAGAACCCCCCCCCCCCCCCCCCCCCCCCCCCCCTTGTATTGTATTTCTTTCTCTTTTCTTTATTCTATTTTTCTTTGTTATTTGTTTTAATTCAATTATTTTCTTTTTAATTCAATAAAAATTAATTTCACATAAAAATAGTAAAAAATCAGAAAAGACAAAAATTAAATATATTTTATTTAAATGCTATTTTGTTGTAAATAAATCTCATTAATTAATTTAGTTTTCAATTCTAGGGTTAATAAATTTAAGATTTGTAGAATTAGGTTTTAATTACTTTTATCTTTTTCTTTTCTTTTATCATTATTAATAATTAATTATTTATTTTCGTAAATAAAATTGTATTAATTAATTAGGTTAACCTTAGATTAAATTTTAAATGCTTTTCTTAATAAATTAAAAAAATAACTAGAATTAGGGTTAATTAACTTTTTAATTCCATTTAATTCTCTCATAAAAATCCATAAATACAAAAAACTCTAAAAAATCTTTTCTTTTTATTTTAATTTAATTAATTTGTTAATATAATTTAATTTCATTAAAAAGGGTCCAACGCCCTCGCACTCCCGATTTTTATTCTCTTCGCGCATTTTATTCTTATTCCTTCTTTTAAATATTAATGTAATTCTCCCAAAGCCGTGTAAATTTGATATTTATCTTTCGCACTTTATTTTATGTCAAATCGGGTCCTGGATTTAATTTGGCGATATGGACCCGCGCCTTTGTAATAGCGTAGGAACTTTATATTTCTCGCAACTTTTTAACTGCTAATAAATTGCATGCAAGAATGAATGTTAAAATAAAAACAAAAGCGTAGATCACCCATAACATGAACAAGACAAAATATCTGAAAACGACACACAAATCACACACCACCCCTAGGGTACGTGTGATACGGTGGGAGAACTGACTTGAGGTTTTGCGTTTGTTTTCGCAAATGTTTCGGTTGAGCAAGAGTCGCCACCGACTTTTTATTTTATCCTAAGGAAAGGTTTAAAAAGCACAACAAAAACCTTTGAGATTTTTCTTGGGTTCGGGGAGTAGATTATAGAAAGGGAAGGTATTAGCACCCTTTCTATCCATGGTTATCCATGGGCTCTTAGGTACTTGCTTAGATCAACTTGCCTTGGTTTTCAATTGTTTGAAATGGTGCTTGGTGTGTGGTTTTTGAAAATGTTTTGAAAAGATGCCTTGTATAGGCTACCCTTGTAACAATTCTTTACTCGAATGTTTTACAAAAGGTGTTTTGTCTTTAGAAAAGATGTTTCAAGGTTTTTTGAAAGTTGGTTTTGAAAGTGTTTGTGAAGTGGGTTTTGAAAATAGGCAAGTGTTTTCTTGGCAAATTGACAAGTACTTAAGAGTTTGTCTACCCTAAAATTTTCTCAAAGATTTTTGTTATGTTTTAAACCTTTTGACAATTTTGTTCCACCATTGCATTTGGTGGACAATCTTGTCTTAGGATGTGAAAGGGACGGGCGCGGGTCATCGTTTAGACCATAATTGCAATAGTGTTAAATGTCTTTGGGCAATTTTTCTTTAAAAGGGACTTGATCATTCATTTAGGCAACATTTTGAGGGACTATGATCATTTTGATTATTTGTTTTACCCAAAGAAATTCAGCATACAATATGGCCTAATTATTTGAAGGCAACAAAGTGGAATACCCTAGGGTGCAAGTGTGAAAGGTGTTGTCCATTTTTCATACTTTTCTTGTCTTGTATTAGGTCAAACTAGTTTGTTCATTTTATTCGCATACAAACCCTAATTCTAGCATAGTATGTTTAGAAAGCGATAAAATGCGAAATTTAAATTCCTACACTATTACAACACAATAATATGGGGATGGGGGTACAATGTCTCAAATGGGGTATCTTTAGACAAGAATTTAAACCTAACTATTACATCATTTTTTTTTTGAATATTCACAAGACAAATAATTGTATAATTAAATGGAAATTGAAATAAATATGCAAAAATATAAAAAGGGAATTTTTATATGTATGCAAAAAAAGATATTATTTATGTGAAATAAAAAGAGAAATAACAAGGTATTATTTTTTGGAGTATTTTCAAATTTAGGGGAAAACCCTAATTTTTTAATCAAAAAGGGATATTAACCAATTAATTCATATAATAACTATTATTTACATACAAAAATAAAATAAAATATAGTATATTTGTAAAAAGGGCATTTTTTATTATTAAATATTAAAAAATAAAATATGTACATTTTTTGGTATTTTTATCTCAAGCATATTAATATATACCTATATATTTATATTATTTACAAAATGTATATTATATGTATTAGTTAATAATATTTAATATTTAAATAAAAAAGGTAATTTTCTATAAAATATTTTCAGGAAGTAAAAATAAGATAAAAATGTATATAAAAATATATTTGTACTATCTTAATATTTTAAACAAACATATATATATATATATATATATATATATATATATATATATATATATATATATATATATATATATATATATATATATATATATATATATATATATATATATATATATATATATATATATATATATATATATATATATATATATATATATATATATATATATATATATATATATATATATATATATATATATATATATATATATATATATATATATATATATATATATATATATATATATATATATATATATATATATATATATATATATATATATATATATATATATATATATATATATATCTATTTATGTACAAACTAAAGAAATAATCAAATAAATACTTAATAAATTCAAAAAATAATGAGAAAAATATTTTTATATTTTTAATATGCTGAGAAAAAATAAATGAGTCAGTTAAAAAAAAGAAAAAGTCAAAAAACATTAAAAATGAAGCAAATGGGCTCAGGGGTGTAAAACCAAAAAGGGTGGTGTGAAAAGGAAAGTCAACATAGGCCCAGCCCATGAAGACCTTTCTTCAACCTCTGTACAACAACATTCAAAAAACGCGCGCCCTGTTCTTGATCTTCTAACTCCTGATTCCTGGCTTTTCAATGAAAACTCATAACATGAAAAATGTTCAGCATGAAGAGACGAATCCAACCATATGCAGAACTTGATCTAACTCTCTAAGATGAGGGAGAATTTCTTCTCCCCCAAATCCTAACCTAGATTTTCTGCCATTTTCAAACCACAAATTCTCACAGCTCAAGCAAAAGAAATGAAAAGTAAAGACATGTACATGTTCAGTGGCATGAGTAGAACATTGTTTATTCACAAACTTAGAGCTAATGATGCTTAATAAGAGAGATAGAAGTTCACCAAGATACCTGTTCAGCTGAAGTTCTATCTGGCAATGAGGGAGCTTTCAGTGCAAGGTGATGATTGGAAAAGCTTCCTTGAGGTCCAGGGATGCTATTCCAATGTTTACTTTGTCTTGAAAGCTTCTGAATCGTGCTAGAGCACTTCACCTGCAAAACAAGAAACTGAAAATGGTGGAAGTGGTTAGAGGGATTACAGGTCGTGTTTCAAGTCATGGTTAGCTTGCATAGGTGCTAGGGAATGTATGTGAACTGGTTTGGGCAAGAGAGCTTGAGGGAGATGGAAGATGGCACTCAAACTGCAGGCCTGACCCTGTTTTTGCAGTTTTAAGATGATTCTGAGATTGGGAGTGTTTGAGAGGTGCTAGGGTCGTGAAAAAGCTTGGTTGAGATGTTTGGAATGTGTCTACAATATTTGCTTCTGTGTCCTAATGCTGAGATGAAAGATGTCCTCTGTTATGGTACCTTTCTTCACACTTAAGCAAACAAAACCAACTTGGTGTTTTAGGCAAGTAGGGGACCTCTAATGAGCTGCATAATCTCTCCTTGATCAGAGTGATTTTCCCATAATCTTGTGCCAATTGGATTTGGTTTGTACTTGTGGATTTGCATCATGACATAAAGTGAAACTTTTGCAAAAATGGATATAATGCTTTTTCCAATTTGGGATTAATCCATCATGCAATGCTTTAGCTCATGAAACAAGGTCTTAGCACAATGAACATGCATTAAATTATTGAGTGTTGGATGGTTTTAGGACCTATAATCAAGGGGCATGCTGGTTTGAGAAGTTTGCACAAATTATGAACATGAAAAATAGCCAATACAAAAGTGAGTTTTTGCCAAATTGTGAAATTCGAATCTCTCAAGTCATGAGGTTGTTTAATGAGTTCTTGGACATTTTGGAAAGCTTGGAATGTGTAATACAATCCATCTTTGAAATGCAAATTGAAATTCCAAGTGGAAGTGTATGGAAAATGGCCTTGAAGTGGGGTAGAAAACCTTGTCAAAATAGGTCAAAAACTCACTAAGTTAAGAATGGTTTAGTGCCCTTATTCAAAAATTTGTAACTTGAGATACAAGCCTCAAATGGGAAAACTTTGTGAATAAAAGTTGTAGATTATGCAACAAGTTACAACTTTCATGTTTTGACTTTTGTTTGAATCCAAATGGATATTGGTGAAAAAGTAGGGCAAAGTTAGGAAAAAATTAGGTTTTTTTATAACTTAGAAATATTCTAAGTTATGAAAAATTCTAATTTCTAACCCTAATTTGTATTTTGTGATTTCTTGGTGAACAAGTTTCATGATTTGGCATGTTTTGATGAAAAATGAATCTTGACTCTTGATTTTGACCAAAAAGTCAAAGTTTGACTTTTCAGTATACAGTCAAAATTGATCAATTGACTGGGAAATTCAACTGTCAATCTTGTGTACTTGGGATCTTTTGAGTTTGTTTAGCATGTCAAGATAATTCCATGGGGTCTTTGAGTCCATATATGATCTTGGTTTGCCATTGGCTAGGTCAAACAGTCAAAAATTGCCTTTGTGCAGTCAAAACCCTAAAAATGACCATTTTGCCCTTTTGGTGATCTGATCAAATTTCTTATGGAATTGTGATCCAAACTTGATCAAATGGTCCATGTGAGTTCATAATATTGATGTGGGTCAATTTTCATGAGATTTGACTGTCAATTGGCCACAGTTGACTTTTTCCCCAATACAGCTGATTTCTAGGTCAACTGTCCAATTGACTGAGCAAAACTTGGAATCAAAGCTTGAAACTTGGTATGGATAAACTTGGGGGTCCAATATGAAGCATGAAAGTCATCTTAAGAACTTTAGGTCAAAACATCTTTGTGCAAACATAAACCCTAATTTGGGTCCACAGTGCAAGGAGAAGTCTTGAGCAGATGAAACCCTAACTGGATCTTGGGCTTCAAAGGTTATGTGATGAGAAATCATTGAGAAATGGGAGGGCAAATTTTGGGGTACAACAGTTGCCCCTGTTCAATCTTCTTGAATCCGAAGAGTTAGATTGGCAAGTTTGCCTTTCGTGACTCGAGGGTAAAAGGAGATTGGACACTTGAGTGCCCGGAAATTTGCACTCGTCAAAGCAATGAATGCGGGAATGGGCTTAGAGATGCCATTTGGAGGTGGGCTGAGAGATGCCATCTGGAGATGGGCTTAGAGATGCCATCTTGAGAGGGAATATCAGGAAGGTGTCCAAGTCTTGGACCATCTCTGAACTGGGGGTCTGAACAAGCAATAGATTGACATCCGTTGTTGGGAGGAATCCGTAAACTGTTTTCATAAATTTGAGAAGAGTCTGAACAAGCGATAGGTTAACATCCGTTACTTGGAGAACCTGTGAACTGTTTTCAGAAATCTTGAGGTTGAATAAGCAATAGAGCAGCGTCCGTTGTTGGGAAGCGTCTGTGAGCTGTTTTCAGAAAGTTGCATCTGAACAAGTCGATAGATTAACATCCGTTGTTGGGAAGAATCCATAAACTGTTTTCAGAAGTCTTGAGAAGAATCTGAACAAGTGATAGGTTAACATCCGTTACTTGGAGAACCCGCGAACTGTTTTCAGAAATCTTGAGGTTGAATAAGCAATAGAGCAGCGTCCGTTGTTGGGAAGCGTCCGTAAACTGTTTTCAAAAGGTTGCATCTGAACAAGCGATAGATTGACATCCGTTGTTGGGAAGAATCCATAGACTGTTTTCAAAGGTTGATAAGAGTCTGAACAAGTTGGTAGATTAACATTCGTTGTTGGGAAGAATCCGTAAACTGTTTTCAGAAGTCTTGAGAAGAATCTGAACAAGTGATAGGTTAACATCCGTTACTTGGAGAACCCGTGAACTATTTTCAGAAATATTGAATTTGAATAAGAACCGGTGCAGGGTTGCTTGATGATGAATTTGTGTAAAACTGCATCTGAAACTGTTAAGGATAGCTTTTTATTCTTATCCTGAAAAGGACAAAATGTCAGCTAAACACCAAATTATGTTGCATGAAATGTATGATGCAATATGTTATATCAATGTTTATGATGTGAATGTAATGAATGCGCATGTAAGCTGATGAACTGTCTTGCTAGGGATAGATGAATCCTGGATGGCTAAATATAAAAGCATCCTGACTGCTGCCGGGAAGAATAATTCCTTGGCTGTGACTGGGGAATAAGGAGCTTGGGTTGTATACCAAACCTCTGGGGAATTCCTGATGACTTCTACCGGGGAGCACCAATCTAGCAGACTTCTGCTGGGGATGCAAGACTGAGAATCTTCAGTTTGGCGGGAAGCATCTCTGGCGACCTTACTGGGGACTCAAGGTTTGTTCTCCTAAAACTCTGTGGGGAAAAGGTTCATTAGTCTGGCTCCGCTGGGGATTGATAATTTGAAGCTTTAGCTCGGCTGGGGACACTGAAACTTAAACTCTGAGGGGAATTGAATTCCGGAGGATTCTCTGGCTGGGGATTTGCAAAGATAAGTTACTGCTGGGGAATTTTGATGAACTCCGCTGGGGATAGGAAGAATTTTGGCGAGTGTGATCTTCCGTGGTTGTTAGCTGAGGATAACCCAGTTATAAGGCCTTGTGAGGAATAACTTTGAATAAGACTCGGGAGAGACGTCCGTGCTCTGCAGGGAATAAGCTTCCAGAATCTACTGGGGGTGAGCTTCAAGATTTGCTAGAGATACGAATTCTAAATCTCCCGGGGGTTTCCTTTGAAGGGTACCAAGATATCCAATTGTACCTTTGTCCTATCAGTAATCCTCTTTCCCGACTCATAAGAGAATGATTATGTTTCAAATGCATATGCCTATTTAACAAAACATTGGACGTTTCTCAAAATAAAACAAATAGTGCAAGAGAAAAGAAAAGGAAATGACACAAATTTCTGGGAAAAGTATTTGTATTGATTTTCTTTGAGTATGTTTGTACAAAGGAGACAATCATCCTAGTAAGAGGATTCTGTCGTAAATATTGAAAGATTTATACAAAATAAAGGATGGCTATGTGAAATAATTCCATGGGATTCCATCCTGCTATAGCTTTCACAACCCTGAATATCTGTCCATTCAATGCTTCGTTTGACGATGACAAGATTGATCAGAAGCCTGGAACCGGTTGATGAAGAGATTGTCTTTGAAGTGATCCGACGAGACATAGTCATACGCTTTAATTCCCTAACTTTTGCCTAAATCGCCCTTTCGGGTTTTCAATCCACCGGGAAACCCCTTTTTGCCCAAGCCGCCCTTTCGGGTTTTCGACTTGCCGGGTGTACAGATTTTTTGTTTTTATCCCTAATTTTTGCCTGAACCGCCCTTTCGGGTTTTCGATCCACCGGGATGCCCATTTTTGCCCAAGCCGCCCTTGTCGGGTTACTTTATGCGTAGTATCTTTTGACTATGTCTGCGTTCGCAGGGTGCAGCAAATCGTCGCCGTCCATGGTGGTCAGAATCATTGCACCACCAGAAAATATGCTCTTGATCACAAATGGTCCTTCATATGTAGGAGTCCATTTGCCCCTGGGATCACTTTGCGGCAAGATAATCCGCTTGATTACGAGATCTCCGACTTGATACACTTGACGTCTGACTTTCTTATTGAAGGCCTTGATCATCCGTTTTTGATACGTCTGACCATGGCATATAGCAGCAAGTCGCTTTTCGTCGATCAGATTGAGTTGATCAAGTAGGGTCTGCATCCAATCATCTTCATTCAAACCTGCATCCTTCATAATCCTTAGAGAAGGGATCTGGACTTCCATAGGCAAAACAGCTTCCATGCCATAAACCAGAGAAAATGGGGTTGCCCCAATTGAAGTACGTGTCGTCGTACGGTATCCATGCAGAGAAAACAGCAACATCTCATGCCAGTCTTTGTAAGTGACTGTCATTTTCTGAATGATCTTCTTAATGTTTTTGTTCGCAGCTTCAACAACACCGTTCATCTTCGGCCGATAGGGAGATGAATTGTGATGATAAATCTTGAACTGTTCGCACAATGTGGTGATCATTGTGCTATTCAGATTTGTACCGTTGTCTGTGATGATCCTGTCTGGAACACCATACCGACATATGAGATTTTGCTTGATAAAGCGGGCAACCACATTTTTGGTAACAGAGGCGAAGGAAGCTGCTTCGACCCATTTGGTGAAATAGTCAATGGCAACCAGGATGAAGCGATGTCCGTTGGAAGCCGTGGGCTTGATCTCTCCGATCATATCAATGCCCCACATTGCAAAGGGCCACGGAGCAGTCAGGACGTTGAGAGGAACCGGAGGGATATGAACTTTGTCAGCATAGACTTGACACTTGTGGAAAGTACGGGAATGTTGATGGCAGTCAGCTTCCATGGTAGACCAGTAATAGCCTGCCCTCAGGATCTTCTTAGCCATTGTATGCCCGCTCAAGTGAGTGCCAAATGTGCCGCTGTGTATATCAGTCATGATCAATTCTGCTTCAGCTTTATCTACGCATCGGAGTAACACACAATCATGGCTTCGTTTGTAAAGGATGTCGTTGCTCAAGAAGAACTTAGCAGCGAATTTCCTTAAGAACTTCTTGTCATTTACGGAAGCTCCTTCAGGATAATCTCTGGTCTTGAGATACTTCTTGATTTCATGGAACCAGGGTTGTTCCACTATTTCTTCGGTATTAATCTCGTGACAATGCGCAGGTTCATCCATTCGCTCGATGGTGATTTGGGGATCCTCGTTATCCCAGTTGAGTTTAAACATGGAGGACATCGTGGCTAGAGCATCTGCTAGCTGATTCTCTTCTCGAGGGAAATGCTCGAAGGTAATTTGCTCGAAATGAGGCAACAATGTCAAGACATGTTCTTTGTATGGGATAAGATTAGGATGCTTGGTATCCCACTCCTTTGATCTGACTGATAACCAAAGCCGAGTCCCCAAATACGATCAAAGATTTGATCCCCAAGTCTATAGCAGCCTTGAGACCAAAGATGCAAGCTTCATACTCAGCCATGTTGTTTGTGCAGCTGAAGCAAAGTCGGGCTATGAAAGGTGTGTGACAACCTTCCGGAGAAATGAGTACTGCGCCAATACCATTTCCAAGTGCATTTGAAGCACCATCAAAGTACAGGGTCCATCGGGATCCCTTTTCGGGTCCGTCATACGGTCCGTCACCTTCGATGTTGTCCAAATTCATGATGTCCTCGTCCGGGAAATCAAATCTCATGGGTTGATAATCTTCGATAGCCTGATGAGCCAGATGGTCAGCTAGTACACTCCCTTTTATAGCTTTTTGGGTGGTGTACTGGATGTCATACTCAGTTAAGATCATTTGCCATCTAGCTATCCTTCTAGATAAAGCGGGCTTCTCGAAGATATATTTGATAGGATCCATTTTGGAAATCAACAAGGTAGTATGAGTCAACATATACTGTCTTAGTCGGCGAGCAGCCCATACCAAAGCGCAGCAAGTTTTCTCGAGCAGTGAGTAGCGAGTCTCACAGTCGGTAAACTTTTTGCTAAGGTAATAAATAGCATGCTCTTTTCGACCAGACTCGTCATGCTGGCCCAAAACACACCCCATTGAGTTATCCAAGACGGTCAAATACATGATCAATGGTCTTCCTTCGACGGGTGGCATCAGAATAAGAGGTTCTAGCAAATACTCCTTGATTCTATCAAAAGCGGCTTGACAATCGTCGTTCCATTCCACTACCTGATCTTTTTTCAAGAGTTTGAAAATTGGCTCACAGGTAGAAGTCAGATGTGAGATGAATCTGGCAATATAGTTTAAGCGCCCCAAGAATCCTCTAACCTCCTTTTCAGTACGGGGAGCAGGCATCTCTTGTATTGCTTTTAATTTTTCCGGATCGACTTTAATGCCTTTGTTGCTTACAATGAATCCCAGGAGTTTACCAGACCTAACTCCAAAAGTGCATTTACTTGGATTCAGCCTGAGCTTGTATTCTTTTAACCTGGCAAACAGCTTCTCTAGATGTTCAAGATGCTCTTCCTCTGTTTGCGACCGAGCTATCATATCGTCTATGTAAACTTCAATCTCATGATGTATCATATCATGAAATAAAGCTACCATGGCGCGTTGATAAGTTGCCCCTGCGTTCTTCAGCCCGAACGGCATCACCTTGTAACAGAAAGTGCCCCATTGTGTAACAAAAGTCGTTTTCTCCATATCCTCGGGAGCCATTTTGATTTGATTGTAGCCCGAGAATCCGTCCATGAAGGAAAACACTTTATGCTGAGCTGTATTGTCGATCAAGATGTCAATATGAGGTAGCGGGAAATCATCTTTGGGGCTGGCCCTATTCAAATCCCGGTAGTCCACACACATCCTGACTTTGCCATCTTTCTTTGGTACTGGCACGATGTTAGCGACCCATTGAGGATAGGACGTAACAGCCAGAAAGCCAGCATCAAATTGTTTCATTACTTCCGCTTTGATCTTTTCAGACATGTCAGGCCTCATTCGGCGAACTTTTTGCTTGATTGGTGGACAATCCTCTCTTGTGGGGAGACGGTGAACCACGATGTCTGTGTCTAGACCCGGCATGTCTTCATAGGACCAAGCGAAGATTTCAACATACTCATTCAACAACTGTACTAATCGCTCCTTGACTTTTGGTTCCAGACTGGCACCCACTTGCACCTCCTTCCGGTCCTCCTCGGTTCCCAAGTTAACAGCTTCCAATGGCTCTTCATGCGGTAAGATGGCCCTTTCCTCTTGTTGCAGAAGTCTGGCTAGTTCCCCTGGTACTTCACAACCTTCGTCATCTTCATACTCGGCTAGATTGACCAGATCTTCAGAGTTGTCGGAAGATATAACAGAATAGTCACCCATGGAATCCGGAGTGGATGGGTACCTGCATTGGTGAGTGTGGGTGTGTATAAGGGATAGCCATCCTTAAACAAAAAATGCAAAAGGAAAGAAAATGAACATAAGCAGTTTATCAAATGAAAAACGTCCAATGAATCATTAAACATGGCATATGAATATGAAAAATAATCAAAACCCTTACAAGTAGACCTACATGCCTCGGGCAAGGCAGGAGGTGAAAAGATAGTGTACGGATTGTTTGAAAGTAAATATTACAGACCAAATAGGAAATGTTTAACAGATAAATTACTGATGAATAAAAGTGATGGGGACAAAGTCCTTAGCCTCCCAATTGCTCAATCCTCCTTTGACAGTTGGATAAATCCACTCTTCAATGTTGCTTTCCCTGTCTTCATCCTCCAGGGCGTTGATTCCGTAGGGAGAAATTTTGACTGGCGCCCTTTCAATCTTCGCACGGCGCATAGCTTTCTGGCCAGCGGCTGTGAACCCTAATCCAAACTTGTCAGTCTTATGTGGAAAGTCGGGTAACTGCCCCCATGCTGAATTCTTCCCGTCTTTTATTGCGGTCCTTGCGTCCTCCAGAGATGCCATCCTGGCCATCTGTCTCGGTGTCTCAGCCGTCAACTTTGCTACTGCTATTTCAGGAAGGACTTCTTCGAAATGTTGAAACGGTGTATCAATGAACTCGCCTTCAACCTCCACATACCGGAAAGAATTTAAATGGATAATCATGTACTCTTCTTCGCCATGGACAGTGATGATCTTTCCCTTGACAGGATACTTCAACATTTGATGTAAGGAGGAGGTGACTGCCCCAGCATGGTGTATCCAAGGTCTACTCAGTAGGCAAGAGTATGATGGACGGATGTCCATCACATAGAAAGTGGATTTAAACACCTCAGTACCTATCTTGATGGGAATTTCAACCTCTCCATGGACCATTCTCTTCGAACCATCGAAGGCTCTGACAACAATATCACTCGGCTTCAATTCCAACCCTTCACAGTCTAGTCGGTCCAAGGCCTTGTTAGGCAAAACATTCAGCGACGAACCGGTATCAACCAAAACATGTGCAAGAGTGGTTCCGCGACACTCGATTGAAATATGCAAAGCATCATTATGGTTTCTGCCTTTAGGGGTTAGGTCGGCATCAGAAAAACCTAATCCATTGTCCGCAGTCAGGCTAGCCACGCAATTTTGAAATTGATCCGCAGAGGTTTCCTGGGGCACATGAGCTGCCTTCAGGAATTTTATCAGGGCTTTAGCGTGCGCTTATGAGCAAAGTAGTAGTGCCAGCATGGAGATCTTGGAGGGGGTTTGCCCCAATTGTTCCACCACATCGTAATCACTTCTCTTGATTATCCTCAAAATCTCGTCCATTTCCTTCTTGGAGGTTTCCGGGATAACCAAGGGTTGAACCCTCGTCCTGACGGGCTCATCTTGGATTCCCTTACCTTTGTCAGCAGCGGTAGGAGAGACAGTACTAGGAACAACAACGTCTTCAATCAGAGGAGTTCTAGCAGAGAGTTTTATTGGTGCAGGGATGACTTCGTTAGCTGATGAGGGTCCAAAGACTGCTCTTGGAGGGGCAATCTCTGGAGAAAATATTCTCCCGCTCCTGGTGATTTTGCTGGTGCCGGCAATGTTACTAATGTTGGCTTCTTCATCATCTGAACTTTCTTCAATTACCTCGATTTGCTTGATACCATGGTAGTAGATGTCACCGCCATAGTTCCAAGGTATCGATTTCTCAGAAACATAGGGAACATGTCCTGGCATTGTTATCTTCAAAGGAACAGATTTTGCAGCTGGTGTAATCTTAACAGGCTTTTTGACGGCCTTGGAAAGATTGTCGTGAATGGTTATGATTGAGACATCTTCAGTATGAACTGGAACAGCAGAAACTTTTTCAAACAAAATTTGTCGACTATCCATAAGGCCTTGGATGCCTTTCTTCAATAGCGGACAATCAAACGGCAGAGAGTAGCAACAATAGCAGTCTTCTTTACATCCCGGGAAGATCCCGGCCCTTAAAAAATTCAATTTAATAGTTAGAAGTGGAGTAGTCATATCATTGACATCGGCAACATACAAATCTTCTTCAATGGCATTGACATTTCGGCCGTGCTTCGGCATAGGTGCAGATATCACATTAGGCTTCTCTGGAGCGTCAAACTCTACCTCCTTAGCCTCTATCAGGTCTTGGATTTTATGCTTGAGTGCCCAACAATCATTGGTGTCGTGTCCAACACTGTCTGAATGGTAGGCGCATTTAGCATTGGCATGATAATACGGAGAGGACGTATTCACATTCTTTGGTGCCTCCTTGATGGTGGCAAGATTCAGCTTCAATAGATGGGGAAGCACTTGCGCTGGAGTCATATTAATACGGGTGAACTGCCGTTGTGGCCGTTCCACTCGTTGCTGATTTGGTCTGGACTGGTTATAGCGAGGCTGCTCACTCAGAGTGTTTTGAATCATTACGGCCCCCACAGTTGGCCGACGCTCCATCTTCCCTGCTCTTCTCTGAGAATATACCATAGCTGTCTCCTTCTTAAAAGGCTTCTTCTCAACACTTGCAGCAACACCCTTCTGAATCTTTCCTGACTTGATGCCAGCTTCTATTCTTTCGCCTGTTAAGATCAAATCGGTAAACCCCGCGGAAGAGTTACCAATTAGATGATTGAAAAATGGCCCAGATAGGGTCCCAAGAAACATATCAACGAGCTCACGATCGGTTAAAGGAGGCTGCACCCTGCCAGCCAAATCCCTCCATTTCTGTGCATATTCTTTGAATCCTTCACTTGTTCCTAGTGACATACCCTGAAGTTGGGTACGAGTAGGAGCAAGATCAGAATTATATTGGTATTGTTTGTAAAAAGCGGTGGCCAAATCTTCCCAATTTCTGACACTGGTTCCTTCTAGCTGATAAAACCACTCCAACTGAGCTCCCGACAGGCTGTCTTGAAAGAAGTGAATCCAGAGGTTTTTATCTGCTGTATAGGGTTGAATCTTTCTTACTTGAGATGCATTTTGGGACAGGACAGCCCATCATACCTCACAAACATTGGCACTTTAAATTTTGGGGGAATCACAATCCCGGTAACCAAGCCCAAGTCTTCAAAATCCAAACCCGGTACTCTTTGTAATTCCATGGCAGCCAATCTGTCTTCTAAACCCTTGTATTTATCATCAGCTGGAGGATATTGCTGGTCAGAATAATCTTCATCCTCTTCAACCTCTTCTTCCTCTACATCAGACTCGGAAGGCACCGCAACTCCATCTCTTTTACTAGTCCCTTCATCAGAAGTAGGAGGAAATTCAAGCACTCTCCGAGCTTCTCTGTCAAATCTTCTCCCCAAAGTAGCCACCCCAATCCTCTTTTTCTTCTTCTTCACTGGTCCTTATTCCCCAACTGAGTCTTGATATCCTCCTGACTTTTAACCAAAGTCATCAGGAGTTGCTGGAACTGTGCATTCTGAGCTTGTAGGTCTTTGATTGTTTGCTCGAGATCCATCCTACTGAAATAAACAGCAGACAGATAAGGAAACCTGGAGTGAGACCTGCTTATGCACATGATGAATGGTATGCTTATGTATGCAATGCATTCAAGGATTTGGAACATTCAAAATTGTTTCAGACAAAGAAGAACGCACGTCATATTAATAAGAAGAAATTTGTTAGTACATAAATGCCCCATGGGCCAAATATTACAAAATAAACTTCTTAAGGCAGAAAGACATTGCGCATCCTCTTTGGTGCGATGTAGGTATTGAGGGCCTCTTGCTCGTGGAGTCGGCGGGTAAGTTCTAGAACCTTCTTTTCACTGGCGTAGTAGCTAGCTTCAAAAGTATTCCGTTCCTCCTTGAGCTGAATCCAACTTTTCTGCATTTCCTCCCACGATGTAGGCATGTCTGGATGTAGGATGGTGTAGGGAACCTCTCCTTCATTGACGGGCTCTTTAATCACTGGGAGTACATGAGGATAAGGCATCATTAGACTTTGGGCTCGGGCTCGTACCCACTTGAGATAGGGCTCAAGAGGGATGGAGTTCTTGTGTCCCAGAGTCTTGCTATCAACCTTGTTGAGTTTTCCCCAAGCTCTGATGAATCTTTGGCGAAGTCCTTGCGCATCGTTGTCGAAGTCAAAAACTAGGCTAGGAATCAACATATCATGAGGGCCATCCCTCCGTGCATATCCAAATTGCCTCAAAGCTAGGCAAGGGTTGTAGGTGATACCTCCCCTGATTCCAAGTAAAGGAACATTAGGAAACTCTCTGCAACGATCGATGATGATGACATTTTCTCTGGACCGAGAACACCAATGCACATCAGAGTGAGTAAGAGTCATCAACCGTTGGGACCACCTTGAGCCTTGGTCATTCTTTAGGACAGATTGTGGAAGGTGCGAAATAAACCACCTCGTAAGGATAGGAGTACAGCACATGAGAACACCCCTCTTTCTCATTGTTCGTGTGTAAAATGAGTGAAGGATGTCCCCAAGCAATGTTGGTATTGGATTTCTGGACAAGAAGATTTTGACGGCGTTGACATCTACCAATTGGTCAGGATTTGGGAACAAGACCAACCCATAGATAAGGAGTTCCATAATCTCTTCAAAGGCTTGTAGGTCCAATGAGTTCCAACATTCTTGTGCCTTCTCAAACAAGAACTTTGCTAAGAATCCTTTGACGCCGCTTCTGGTTTCCCAATGCCCCTTGATGTCGGATGGTTGTAGATGTAATGCTCGAGCAACATCTTCCGGCTTTGGTTCCTTTTCTGTACCGTTGAAGGGTAGTTAATTAAGGATAGGGATTCTTAGGAGTTGAGAAAACTCCTCCAAAGTGGGTACCAACTGATAATCAGGGAAAGTGAAGCAGTGGTGAAGAGGGTCAAAGAACTGGAATAGCACTTTCATCATGTCTTCTTCAATGTTGGTGTTGACTAGGCTGAACAGTCTACCATGTCTTTCACTGAAGGATGAATTTTCTGGAATTCTTGAGGTGAGCTCCTTGAGTTGAGGAGAGATTCTCACAAGGTTGACTTGAATGGTGTTTCTGCGAGGGATTTCCATGACCTACAAAACAGGAACAAAGATGAAGATCCAAACCCTTGAAATGGTTAGTAAATGCATATGATGCTTCATGATGTTTATGATGTATGCACAAAACATATGTACAAGCAAATCACACCAAACCCTAGTTTCAGGCTTGCATGGGGTTTCATAGGTAAGTACCCTCTTGAGTGTAGTTGGCTTAAAAACCTGTCCTATAAATAGTAACCGGGTTCTAAGGAGCTCAATATCACGGGATTATTTCCATTGTTCATTGTTTTGGTTTAGCCACTTAACTAGCGACCAAAATATTCCAAGAAAACAACCCTCAATGAGTGTAGTATCGAGTATCTACCAACTTCGGACTGCACCAAAGCCAGTCATCTCACTACCCCTAATAAAAGGCCAAGATGGTCAAGTAAGGTTCTAGGTCATTAGTGCTTAGTGACATCACTCAGCGGCCCCGTACTCTCCTTGATTGAACTCAAGGGTTACCGGTACTCACAAATATGTCGCACTAATATAACTATTGCTTCGACCGTGTCGGTATACCCCGCACAGTTTCCACAACGTATTGCTATCTATGAATGTTTCCCAAAATATGGGTGTAGGATTGCAAACCCAAACAATAGAGCCAAAGTATAAAGCAAACAAATCAAACAATTAGTCATTCAAGAGGGTGATCTAAGCCCTAAGGTTACTCCACTTTTAAGATCAGTCCCCAGCAGAGTCGCCAGTTCTGTGATACGGTGGGAGAACTGACTTGAGGTTTTGCGTTTGTTTTCGCAAATGTTTCGGTTGAGCAAGAGTCGCCACCGACTTTTTATTTTATCCTAAGGAAAGGTTTAAAAAGCACAGCAAAAACCTTTGAGATTTTTCTTGGGTTCGGGGAGTAGATTATAGAAAGGGAAGGTATTAGCACCCTTTCTATCCATGGTTATCCATGGGCTCTTAGGTACTTGCTTAGATCAACTTGCCTTGGTTTTCAATTGTTTGAAATGGTGCTTGGTGTGTGGTTTTTGAGAATGTTTTGAAAAGATGCCTTGTATAGGCTACCCTTGTAACAATTCTTTACTCGAATGTTTTACAAAAGGTGTTTTGTCTTTAGAAAAGATGTTTCAAGGTTTTTTGAAAGTTGGTTTTGAAAGTGTTTGTGAAGTGGGTTTTGAAAATAGGCAAGTGTTTTCTTGGCAAATTGACAAGTACTTAAGAGTTTGTCTACCCTAAAATTTTCTCAAAGATTTTTGTTATGTTTTAAACCTTTTGACAATTTTGTTCCACCATTGCATTTGGTGGACAATCTTGTCTTAGGATGTGAAAGGGACGGGCGTGGGTCATCGTTTAGACCATAATTGCAATAGTGTTAAATGTCTTTGGGCAATTTTTCTTTAAAAGGGACTTGATCATTCATTTAGGCAACATTTTGAGGGACTATGATCATTTTGATTATTTGTTTTACCCAAAGAAATTCAGCATACAATATGGCCTAATTATTTGAAGGCAACAAAGTGGAATACCCTAGGGGTGCAAGTGTGAAAGGTGTTGTCCATTTTTCATACTTTTCTTGTCTTGTATTAGGTCAAACTAGTTTGTTCATTTTATTCGCATACAAACCCTAATTCTAGCATAGTATGTTTAGAAAGCGATAAAATGCGAAATTTAAATTCCTACACTATTACAACACAATAATATGGGGAGGGGGGTACAATGTCTCAAATAGGGTATCTTTAGACAAGAATTTAAACCTAACTATTACATCTTTTTTTTTTTGAATATTCACAAGACAAATAATTGTATAATTAAATGGAAATTGAAATAAATATGCAAAAATATAAAAAGGGAATTTTTATATGTATGAAAAAAAAGATATTATTTATGTGAAATAAAAAGAGAAATACCAAGGTATTATTTTTTGGAGTATTTTCAAATTTAGGGCAAAACCCTAATTTTTTAATCAAAAAGGGATATTAACCAATTAATTCATATAATAACTATTATTTACATACAAAAATAAAATAAAATATAGTATATTTGTAAAAAGGGCATTTTTTATTATTAAATATTAAAAAATAAAATATGTACATTTTTTGGTATTTTTATCTCAAGCATATTAATATATACCTATATATTTATATTATTTACAAAATGTATATTATATGTATTAGTTAATAATATTTAATATTTAAATAAAAAAGGTAATTTTCTATAAAATATTTTCAGGAAGTAAAAATAAGATAAAAATGTATATAAAAATAAATTTCTACTATCTTAATATTTTAAACAAACATATATATATATATATATATATATATATATATATATATATATATATATATATATATATATATATATATATATATATATATATATATATATATATATATATATATATATATATATATATATATATATATATATATATATATATATATATATATATATTTATCTATTTATGTACAAACTAAAGAAATAATCAAATAAATACTTAATAAATTCAAAAAATAATGAGAAAAATATTTTTATATTTTTAATATGCTGAGAAAAAATAAATGAGTCAGTTAAAAAAAGAAAAAGTCAAAAAACATTAAAAATGAAGCAAATGGGCTCAGGGGTGTAAAACCAAAAAGGGTGGTGTGAAAAGGAAAGTCAACATAGGCCCAGCCCATGAAGACCTTTCTTCAACCTCTGTACAACCACATTCAAAAAACGCGCGCCCTGTTCTTGATCTTCTAACTCCTGATTCCTGGCTTTTCAATGAAAACTCATAACATGAAAAATGTTCAGCATGAAGAGACGAATCCAACCATATGCAGAACTTGATCTAACTCTCTAAGATGAGGGAGAATTTCTTCTCCCCCAAATCCTAACCTAGATTTTCTGCCATTTTCAAACCACAAATTCTCACAGCTCAAGCAAAAGAAATGAAAAGTAAAGACATGTACATGTTCAGTGGCATGAGTAGAACATTGTTTATTCACAAACTTAGAGCTAATGATGCTTGATAAGAGAGATAGAAGTTCACCAAGATACCTGTTCAGCTGAAGTTCTATCTGGAAATGAGGGAGCTTTCAGTGCAAGGTGATGATTGGAAAAGCTTCCTTGAGGTCCAGGGATGCTATTCCAATGTTTACTTTGTCTTGAAAGCTTCTGAATCGTGCTAGAGCACTTCACCTGCAAAACAAGAAACTAAAAATGGTGGAAGTGGTTAGAGGGATTACAGGTCGTGTTTCAAGTCATGGTTAGCTTGCATAGGTGCTAGGGAATGTATGTGAACTGGTTTGGGCAAGAGAGCTTGAGGGAGATGGAAGATGGCACTCAAACTGCAGGCCTGACCCTGTTTTTGCAATTTTAAGATGATTCTGAGATTGGGAGTGTTTGAGAGGTGCTAGGGTCGTGCAAAAGATTGGTTGAGATGTTTGGAATGTGTCTACAATATTTGCTTCTGTGTCCTAATGCTGAGATGAAAGATGTCCTCTGTTATGGTACCTTTCTTCACACTTAAGCAAACAAAACCAACTTGGTGTTTTAGGCAAGTAGGGGACCTCTAATGAGCTGCATAATCTCTCCTTGATCAGAGTGATTTTCCCATAATCTTGTGCCAATTGGATTTGGTTTGTACTTGTGGATTTGCATCATGACATAAAGTGAAACTTTTGCAAAAATGGATATAATGCTTTTTCCAATTTGGGATTAATCCATCATGCAATGCTTTAGCTCATGAAACAAGGTCTTAGCACAATGAACATGCATTAAATTATTGAGTGTTGTATGGTTTTAGGACCTATAATCAAGGGGCATGCTGGTTTGAGAAGTTTGCACAAATTATGAACATGAAAAATAGCCAATACAAAAGTGAGTTTTTGCCAAATTGTGAAATTCGAATCTCTCAAGTCATGAGGTTGTTTAATGAGTTCTTGGACATTTTGGAAAGCTTGGAATGTGTAATACAATCCATATTTGAAATTCAAATTGAAATTCCAAGTGGAAGTGTATGGAAAATGGCCTTGAAGTGGGGTAGAAAACCTTGTCAAAATAGGTCAAAAACTCACTAAGTTAAGAATGGTTTAGTGCCCTTATTCAAAAATTTGTAACTTGAGATACAAGCCTCAAATGGGAAAACTTTGTGAATCAAAGTTGTAGATTATTCAACAAGCTACAACTTTCATGTTTTGACTTTTGTTTGAATCCAAATGGATCTTGGTGAAAAAGTGGGGCAAAGTTAGGAAAAAATTAGGTTTTTTTATAACTTAGAAAAATTCTAAGTTATGAAAAATTCTAATTTCTAACCCTAATTTGTATTTTGTGATTTCTTGGTGAACAAGTTTCATGATTTGGAATGTTTTGATGAAAAATGAATCTTGACTCTTGATTTTGACCAAAAAGTCAAAGTTTGACTTTTCAGTATACAGTCAAAATTGATCAATTGACTGGGAAATTCAACTGTCAATCTTGTGTACTTGGGATCTTTTGAGTTTGTTGAGCATGTCAAGATAATTACATGGGGTCTTTGAGTCCATATATGAGTTTGGTTTGCCATTGGCTAGGTCAAACAGTCAAAAATTGCCTTTGTGCAGTCAAAACCCTAAAAATGACCATTTTGCCCTTTTGGTGATCTGATCAAATTTCTTATGGAATTGTGATCCAAACTTGATCAAATGGTCCATGTGAGTTCATAATATTGATGTGGGTCAATTTTCATGAGATTTGACTGTCAATTGGCCACAGTTGACTTTTTCCCCAATACAGCTGATTTCTAGGTCAACTGTCCAATTGACTGAGCAAAACTTGGAATCAAAGCTTGAAACTTGGTATGGATAAACTTGGGGGTCCAATATGAAGCATGAAATTCATCTTAAGCACTTTAGGTCAAAACATCTTTGTGCAAACATAAACCCTAATTTGGGTCCACAGTGCAAGGAGAAGTCTTGAGCAGATGAAACCCTAACTGGATCTTGGGCTTCAAAGGTTATGTGATGAGAAATCATTGAGAAATGGGAGGGAAAATTTTGGGGTACAACAGTATGCCTCACTGTTGCCTTGCCTCTCGAAAGGTGATCGTCGAGTAGAGGATGTTTTAGTAAGTCCTCATGATCCGGGAACCTGGCATGAGGGTAGCTTCTAAGGTGTCTTCCTATTGCTCTGGTGATCACCATGTCCCGAAACTTCGAATTGACCCGAACACCTCCAACGGTGGTGCTACCTACCTCTCAATGGTGGGATGGCACTACTTTAAAGGACATCTACACAGACGAATTCCTTAGGGTAGGTAGACAACTCTAGATACTTGCTCTAATTTCAAAAACAAATCAAAAATACTTTTCACACCGACACCTTTTCAAAAAGCTTTCGAAAGCAACTTTTCAAACACTCTTGAGGACTGATACAAGAGTCGGACTGAAATTTTCAAAGAAACTTTTTTTAAAACCCACAGTTGAAAAGCAAACAAACCATTTTTGAAAACACAAATGAGCAAGTATCTAAGAGCCCATGGATAACCATGGATAGAAAGGGTGCTAACACCTTCCCTTTCTATAACCTACCTCCCGAACCGAGAGCAATCTCTATAAGGAATTTTTCTGTGCTTTTGTCCTTTCCATTTGGAGAAAATAAAAGACGGTGGCGACTCTTGCTTCCGCGACATTTCGCGAACCAGCGTTAAACAGTCAGTTCCAGATCCACCGATCACAGAACTGGCGACTCTGCTGGGGAATTACACTTAAAGTGAGGTGTACCTTAGGGTTAGTTCATAACTGTGTTTTCAATTGTATTGATTTGCTTGCTTTAAATTGTGGGACTATCTTGGGAGTTCTATAGATCCTAACCCGGATCTGGCGGATACCTTCTTAGAAAGTAGCAACAAGGCTGTGAGGGAACTGTGCGGGGTATACTGACATGGTTGAAACAGTCTGCTATATTGATGTGGCACTTTGGTGTGTACCGGTAACCCTTGAGTTCAGTCAAGGAGAGTACGGGGCCTCCGCGTGGTGTCGTGAAGCATCAACAGACCTTAGGAACCTTAATTGAACTATCTTGGCCTCTTTAGGGTAGTGAGATAACTGACTTTGGTGCAGTCCGAGGTTGGTCGATACTCGATACTACACTCAATTGAGGGTTGCTTTCCTGGAATATTTCGGTCGCCAGTTCAGGGGCTAAATCGAAACGATGAACAATGAAAGCAATCCAGTGATATTGGGACCCTTAGAACCCGGTTACTTCTAATAGGACAGGTTGAGCCCACCAACTTCAAGAGGGTAATACCCAGACCCCATGCAGGCCTAAACTCTAAGGGCTTCGCTTGTGTGACTTGTGTGCCTTCCAACTTGACTATTTGCATGCTTGTTATCTGACACATAAACTACTTGCAGGTTTTGTTTATAGTCCTTAATTGGGACTCCTGACAGGTTTTACTTGAGTTTCTTGCAGGTTTTGGTTTGCAGTCCTTAATTAGGACTCATAACAGGGTTACTTGCATCACCCCCATGCATAAGCATAACATCATACCATTGTATATATCCTAACCCATTTCAAGGATCTCAAGGGCTTGTGATGCAGGTCATGATAAACAAAATGTCTAGCAAGGGGCAAAGGGGATTTATTTTCCTCTAGCCAAGGTTGTCAGGGGCTATGACCCACTGGATATGGTGAGCCTTTGACCCTTGAAGAAGAACTCTCAATAAACATGAAGTTCCTTCAATCAAGCTACCTGACCCAAATTCTAACAAATTTTCTTGTTTGTCCCGCGAGGTCTTTGAAAACATTACATGCATGTCATACACATCATTGCATAGCAGGTATCCTTGTTGCAGGTCACTTACCTTTCTCGCTGTTTATTTCAGCAATGGCTTCCCAACAAGATAACCAGGACCTTCTTGCTCAAGAGACTCGGTTCGGGGAGATCCTCCTGAATCTATCCAAGGGGCAGGAGGAGCTAAGGACACTGCTCATGGAGACTTTGGTCAGGAACAGCGCTGAGGACGAACGGCTGAAACATCTGCAAGCTGAAGTGGATACATTGAAAGCCCAAATGCTGGGGCAGGTGACTATCATCCAAGACTTAGCTCAAAGACAAGATGAGCTCGAGGTTCTTATCAACCAACTGCTTCGGGGTAACCAACTGGGGCAAACATCTAAGGTTGAAGGGCCAGTCATCATTCAATCACCTTTGAGACAAGGAGATAAGGGGAGAGCTCCTCAGATGGCTTCAGGGTCACAAACTCAGCAGCAACTTCACCAGCTTCAGCCAGACAAGCCCAGGAGGCAATTCACCCAGCTCAACATGTCGTTGTTTCAAGCTTTACAACGCCTGTTGAGGTTGAACCTGGTCACATTAAGGGCGCATCCCCGGAACCCCAACACAGCATCTCCTGTCTATGATCCCAATAAAAGGTGTGCCTACCACTCTGCCAGTCCAGGACATGATACGAATGAGTGTTGGGCTCTGAAGAACAAGATCCAGGACCTGATTGATGAAGGGGAATTGGAGTTCACACAAGATGGTCAGGCTGAATTTTTCTACCATCCCTCAAAGGCTCACCATTTGCAGTGACAAGCCCTGAGACTAGAAAACTTTTGTTCATTCGAATGGTCAAGTTGTGTTGTTCTTTGATTGTTCAAACATTTACTCATGTTAAACGTTGTTATTTCATTAATGCATCGCATACGTCTGTTTTGAAGCAATATATTCGTATTCACTATATGCAAATTATTTTCATATTTTTTCTGATGATCAACACTCGATCAATAATTCTAAGCCTCTTGAGGGAGGATGACGAAAATGATACCACAGTCTACAGTATGCTTTTGAACAGACCCCGCTGATGAGGTACAGGCATTGTTTCAATCCCTAAACACTGGAGTTATAAGGAAGATAATCCCTCGTCAACCCCTCTGAGCCAAAGAAGTAGGAGTTTTTCTTTTCGAAAATTAAAACCCTTAATCATAACCTGGGGCAGGGTAGTTCTCTCAGTTGATCCAAGTGCATAACAAATGGCACCAAAGAGGTCCTTACAAAACAAAGAAAGACAGTGATGGTTTCGAATAATCAATAAAGAAAGGCATTATATCTCAAAAATGAAAACCCATTAAGTCAAAACCTATGAAGGAGACTTACAAAACTGGGGCATCCCGCTGACTGTAATTCCAAAAAGAAGCAGTTCAGGCAAAAAACAGGGATAATGAAAGAAAAAGAAAGAGGTCATACAAACCCTCAACAAAAACAAAAATGACTGCCTATTCAAATAAACGTTCGACATCCGAACCATCACTGGAATTTCAGAGCAAAGACTCAAACAAGGTCCAACGCACGATCAACTGAGTTTAGGTTTGAAGAACATTACGAAGAGTGGGTGGGTACAAATATAATTTGAGCCTTTATCCTTTGTTTCTTAAACCATGAACCAGGCCACGTTATAACCCTCAAAAGTCCTAGCTGAAGCACGGGTTAGTTCGAAAGCATACTGTTACGAAAGGTATCCTGACTCCTTAAGGCCTACGGTAAAAACGGAGTTGACATCACGTTTTACAAACATTCACTTGTTTTATGAAAAAGAATGCATTTTCAAAATCTTCAAGACAGACATAAGCTTTGCATTTCCAATATAACTTTGTTTGCATATGACTTTTTGTTTGAACAACATAGAAATTCGCACGACGAATGCCTAATGAACAGAAGCACCTCCACTCAAGGGGCATGATATGATCATGGTCTATTATCTGGGGCAGTCCAATCAAGATTCGGAGAATCTCTCAAAGGCCAACCAACTTGGGACAAATCTCCGCCTGAGTCACTTGGGGCATTCCAACAACGAATCTTGCCTAATCCAACACCTTCTGGTGGCGTGGCAAAAACACTTCTAACAGGGGCAACTCCCTACATTCTGAGAGCGTGGATATAGTAAAAAAAAAATACTACGCAAAATCAAAGACCCGCTAGGTTGACACACCTAGGCAAAAACAAGGGCTTCCCGACGAACCAAAAGGGTTCGGGCAAAAATAAGGGATGAAAATGAAAAGAATTTGTACACCCGGCAAGTCGAAAACCTGAAAGGGCGGCTTGGGCAAAAATGGGTATCCCGGTGGACTGAAAACTCGAAAGGGCGGTCCAGGCAAAAGTTAGGGATTAAAGCGTACGACTATGTCCCGGCATCTCGTCACTTGCCTACCAAAAGGAAGATTTGTCAATCGGAAGTCATCCAGCACCTCACAGGTCTTCCTCTCCCACCTCAGAAACAGGGGCAATGATGAGCTGTCCAAGCGATCTAATTGCTCTGTCAACCAAAGTACCAAGGAAAGGTTAATGCAAAGACGATTACCATCTACCTTTACAAATCCCAGATTATGGATTAACATCCGAAACCAAACAGGACAATCATCCACTTAATCACCATCAAGATAACCCCACACCGGTTCTTTCTCAACTTTCAAACAAAGTCTTACACGGACTCATCCACAGGCAACCCTACACCGGTTCCTTTTCCTTAAGAAAAAGTCTTACACGGACCTGTCCTGCAGTAACCTTACCCCGGTTCCTCAAGAAGTCTTACACAGACTTATCTCAAGATAACCTTACCCCGGTTCCTCCAGAAGTCTTACACGGACTTATCTCAAGATAACCTTACCCCGGTTCCTCCAGAAGTCTTACACGGACTTATCTCAAGATAACCCTACCCCGGTTCCTCCAGAAGTCTTACACGGACTTATCTCAAGATAACCTTACCCCGGTTCCTCAAGAAGTTTTACAAGAACTTATCCCCAAAGTAACCCCACACAGGTTATCTCTTTCCAGACGTAGTCTTACACGGACTCATCATCAGTAAACCCTACACAGGTTTCCTTCTCAAAACTCCAGATGTAGTTTTACACGAACTCGTCACCTAGAAACCCTACACAGGTCCTCTATTTTCAAAGATGCAGTTTTACACGGACTCATTGTCAGTAAACCCTACACAGGTTTCCTTCAACTCCAAATGCAACTCCACACGAGCCCAACCTCAAAGTAACCCTACACAGGTGTCCTTCTTTCCAAGATGCGGTTTTACACGAGCTCATCACCAGGCAACCCTACATAGGTTCCCTTTTACAGCTTACAAAAAGTACAATTCAAATCTTCCCCCAAGAGAGTCCAATCCAGTTTCCCCAGGAAAGTTGGAATCAGCCCCCCAACAGTATGCTTATCCCCAGTAGATTCTGGAAGCTTATCCCTCGCAGAGCACGAACGCGTCTCCCGGCTTTATTCAAAGAGTTATTTCCCTACCAGGATATAACTGGGTTATCCTCAGCCAAAAGCCACGGAAAGATCATCCTTGACGAAGTCTTCTTATCCCCAGCGAAGTCTATTAACACTTCCAACACAACAATGGTATCCCCAGCGAAGTTACCATCAACATTTCAACAAAGTACCTCTCTCCCCACAGAGTATTGCTTCCCAGCAAGACCGTTAGAGTATCTTTTCTCCCCGCATAGTAATCCATTCGCCAAGCTTATTCCCCAACAGAGTCATCTTTTCCTACCGGTATTCTTGCAACCATCATCCCCAATGAAAATGAAGAACTCTCTTCAACATCAGCCCAGGATTCAGCTCCCGGCATTCGTCAAGGATTTATTTTCCTAGACGAAAATACATTCATAAACATCACATTGTCATACATTATAGCATGCATATACGCATCATATCTTACAATCTCATTCATGTTGAGAACATCATTGCTTGATCCATATCATGCATTGCATATGACTGACCTTTACCTTTCAGGAAAGGTCCAGTTAAGTTCTCAGCTATATTCAAGGCCTTCTCTGGTTCAGTCAGATCGACCCTAAGATCTCCCTGTTTCTTATCCAGTTGAAGATTCCAAGACCTAGACCGGTTCAGTTAAATCGACCCTAAGATTTTTCTATTTCTTATCCAGTCAAAGGCCTTCTCTGGTTCAGTCAGATCGACCCTAAGATCTCCCTGATTCTTATCCAGTTGAAGATTCCAAGACCTAGACCGGTTCAGTTAAATCGACCCTAAGATTTTTCTGTTTCTTATCCAGTCAAAGGCCTTCTCTGGTTCAGTCAGATCGACCCTAAGATCTCCCTGATTCTTATCCAGTTGAAGATTTCAAGACCTAGACCGGTTCAGTTAAATCGACCCTAAGATTTTTCTGTTTCTTATCCAGTCAAAGGCCTTCTCTGGTTCAGTCAGATCGACCCTAAGATCTCCCTGTTGCTTATCCATTTGAAGATTTCAAGACCTAGACCGGTTCAGTTAAATCGACCCTAAGATTTTCCTGTTTCTTATCCAGTCAAAGGCCTTCTCTAGTCCAGTTAAATCGATCCCTAACAGATTTTCCTGATGAAGACTCAGTAGAAGATATCCAAGATTCTCTCAGCGTCACTATTGAGGTAGAAGTCGCCCAAGATTCTCTCAGTGTTACTGTTGAGGTAGAAGTCGCCCAAGATTCTCTCAGCGTTACTGTTGAGGTAGAAGTCGCCCAAGATTCTCTCAGCGTTACTATTGAGGTAGAAGTCGCCCAAGATTCTCTCAGCGTTACTATTGAGGTAGAAGTCGCCCAAGATCCTCTCAGCGTTACTGTTGAGGTTGAAGTCGCCCAAGGTTCTCTCAGCGTTCCTGTTGAGGTAGTAATCGTCCAAGGTTCTCTCACCGTTCCTGTTGAGGTAGTAACCATCCATGGTTAATTCATCACCTTTTGAAGATCCAGATCCAGCTCCTGTAACCAGTCAGGACACATCTATACAAAGAATCTGAAGACCAGCTCCTGTAACGGGTCAGGTAATCCTTTTCTTTTGCAGGTACGCAAGTTCTCGCTAAGGAATCTCTTACGCGATTGACACCCAGATGGCGTCTATAAGCCCATCCACCCTCCATCATCTCTTAGCATGGCATCTATAAGCCCATCATCCTATTCATCAATCTCCAAATGGCATCTGTAAGCCCATTCCCCACCATCACACTACTATGTGAGCACAAATTTCTGGGCACTCTAGTGTTCAATCATCTTCCACCTTCGGATTACGAAAGGCACGTCAGCCAATCTGCATCCTCAGGTCTAAGAATATTGAACAGGGGCAACTGTTGTACCCCAAAATTTGCCCTCCCATATTCTTCAAAATTTGCAAAGAGCATGCTTCAAAACTCCCCAAGGGTTGCACAGTTCAAGGGCCTCCTAACATCAAAAACAAGGGTTTTGGTTATGACAAAGAAATTGAAGTTTTCAAGGGTCCAATCAAGTCCCACATGCCTATAAACATGGTCAAGCATCCTCATGCCAAGTTTCAAGACTTACAGCACAAAATTGCACAGTCAAAAACCTTAATTGCTCAACAGTCAACTGTAGGGGCAAAATGGTCATTTGACAATCAAAAGTTCAAATTTTTGGTCAACATCTCATTTTGAAGCCACAAACATCATTTGATCAATGCTTGATCTTGATTCTCAAAGCTTGGCTCAAAAAGTCTCAAGATGCAAAAGTTTCCATATTTGGACAGTTGAAAAAGTCAACTGTAACTTGACCAAGGCATAACTTCCACATGGATTATCAGAAAAATTCCATCCAAAGCTCATTTTGAAGAGAAAGACATTTCCTACAACTCCTCTTCACACTTCAAGTCCAAAAAATGCTCCCACAAAAAGTTATCAATTTCAACATTATAGGTCATTTTCAAAAGTCAACAAAAAGAGACTTTAGGTAAAAGGCCATAACTTGAGATTGGTAAATCAAAATGACATGGGACCAAAGGCATTGGTTAGAGGACTTCACGACCTTTCCAAAATGTCCAAGAACATGATCAAAGATTAACAATTGAGCAAGATATGCCTTGTGGAAGTTGGGAAATGTTTGGGAATTTTGAAAAGTCAACTTTGCTTCAAATGCCTTAAAATTGCTAATGGGCCACATTTTCTTCCAAGATTCATCATCCAAAGCACATGCACGACCATTTGGACCAAAGGGGATTTTTTCATCATTTTTATTTATTTATTTGAATTTTTAATTGCAATTAATTCATTTAAATTAAATAAAATATGGAAAAATACTAAACCAAAGTTTTTAAATCTTTTTGTGCAGAATAAACACTCCTTAAAAGCTTAAGATTCGTGCATAATCAAAATTGGAAGGTTTTGCCATGATTGGAATCAAAAACATGTGAAAAAAGATTTGGAAGATATGCCATGGAAATCAAATATTGTTCTCATCAATGCAAGGATTTTTTGGATCAAAACTCAACCCTAATTCATTCCTTACATATACTAATGCAAACCTAATGCACAAAGGACCTGAAAGCTGCGCCCCATCTGAAGAACAAAGTTGGCATTTTTTCCAAATTTTCAAAAACTGAAATCACGATTTCAAGGAGTTTCAAGGCAAAATATTGACTCCATTACATTCCTGAAGCATCAGTGAACATTCCTGGATCAAAGCCACTAGTTTTAACACAAAGAATTGGTAGAAATATGTTTCACTTTCCATGAAAATATGCATATTCGTGTTTCAGTTTTTAAGCATTCTCATTGCATTTTCTTTGTGGATTTATACTAATTGACTCATTCTAAAGCTAACCATATATTCTAATTGAGTTTTCGTGCATCATATGAGAATCCACCATTGGAGTGTTTTAGGGTTGCAGGGGTTCAAAATTGGGGCTTTGCGTTTAAGGAAAAATCAGGCTACAAGACTTGTACCATTGGAACGAGAAACTTCACACGAACCTAACCATCCTATCGCGCCTAATTTCTGATCAAAGATGGCCTATTCGCTATTTTTGCATATATCATATAGTGGGGGTTTAAAACCCCCGCAATCTTGTTTATGTTTTTTCAGGCAAACGCAAGACACTTGGGGAAGATGGTGATGTGTAGGCCAATGATTAGCGCGTTTGAATTTCGCACGGAAAAATATCACTAACTCATGTTTTGACTGATATTATTTATTGGTTATATTATATACAAAGCGTTCAGGTGGTTCAAGTGGCAAGGCGTTGGGTTGGTAATTTCTGGGACCTGGGTTCGAATCCCAGGTCCCCCTTTCTTATTCCATATTATTTTTCTAATCATGCTTCTGTGCAACTTCAATCCAAGCGTCCACCATACGCTCACAATCCAGGCACGCCACTTGTCCTATAGTCTTAATCCAAAGGCCAATGTTGGAAGAGTACCATGGGCATAAGTCAGAGGTGCCACATACGCGCTGAAAAGTCAACAAAAGGCCTCCAAAGATGGGCTTAATTGCTGGACAACACCTCCTGATTGGGGCAGAACCCCTCCCCCCCCCCCTTGTATTGTATTTCTTTCTCTTTTCTTTATTCTATTTTTCTTTGTTATTTGTTTTAATTCAATTATTTTCTTTTTAATTCAATAAAAATTAATTTCACATAAAAATAGTAAAAAATCAGAAAAGACAAAAATTAAATATATTTTATTTAAATACTATTTTGTTGTAAATAAATCTCATTAATTAATTTAGTTTTCAATTCTAGGGTTAATAAATTTAAGATTTGTAGAATTAGGTTTTAATTACTTTTATCTTTTTCTTTTCTTTTATCATTATTAATAATTAATTATTTATTTTCGTAAATAAAATTGTATTAATTAATTAGGTTAACCTTAGATTAAATTTTAAATGCTTTTCTTAATAAATTAAAAAAAAAAAAACTAGAATTAGGGTTAATTAACTTTTTAATTCCATTTAATTCTCTCATAAAAATCCATAAATACCAAAAACTCTAAAAAATCTTTTCTTTTTATTTTAATTTAATTAATTTGTTAATATAATTTAATTTCATTAAAAAGGGTCCAACGCCCTCGCACTCCCGATTTTTATTCTCTTCGCGCATTTTATTCTTATTCCTTCTTTTAAATATTAATGTAATTCTCCCAAAGCCGTGTAAATTTGATATTTATCTTTCGCACTTTATTTTATGTCAAATCGGGTCCTGGATTTAATTTGGCGATGTGGACCCGCGCCTTTGTAATAGCATAGGAACTTTATATTTCTCGCAACTTTTTAACTACTAATAAATTGCATGCAAGAATGAATGTTAAAATAAAAACAAAAGCGTAGATCATCCCATAACATGAACAAGACAAAATATCTGAAAACGACACACAAATCACACACCACCCCTAGGGTACGCCTCACTGTTGCCTTGCCTCTCGAAAGGTGATCGTCGAGTAGAGGATGTTTTAGTAAGTCCTCATGATCCGGGAACCTGGCATGAGGGTAGCTTCTAAGGTGTCTTCCTATTGCTCTGGTGATCACCATGTCCCGAAACTTCGAATTGACCCGAACACCTCCAACGGTGGTGCTACCTACCTCTCAATGGTGGGATGGCACTACTTTAAAGGACATCTACACAGACGAATTCCTTAGGGTAGGTAGACAACTCTAGATACTTGCTCTAATTTCAAAAACAAATCAAAAATACTTTTCACACCGACACCTTTTCAAAAAGCTTTCGAAAGCAACTTTTCAAACACTCTTGAGGACTGATACAAGAGTCGGACTGAAATTTTCAAAGAAACTTTTTTTAAAACCCACAGTTGAAAAGCAAACAAACCATTTTTGAAAACACAAATGAGCAAGTATCTAAGAGCCCATGGATAACCATGGATAGAAAGGGTGCTAACACCTTCCCTTTCTATAACCTACCTCCCGAACCGAGAGCAATCTCTATAAGGAATTTTTCTGTGCTTTTGTCCTTTCCATTTGGAGAAAATAAAAGACGGTGGCGACTCTTGCTTCCGCGACATTTCGCGAACCAGCGTTAAACAGTCAGTTCCAGATCCACCGATCACAATGTTGATCTTAGTGAATTGTCTTTTAGGCGCGACCTCTTTACGCTGGTGCCCCCGTCTTTATTGAGAAGGTGTAGGATTAGAGATTAGGATTGCTCCTACGTGTTGGTCGTGATTGCTTTGGTTATGACCTTTTTGACCGTACGCAACATCAGACTCTTTCTTCTCGATGAAAGGTTGTTTCCCTGTACTCGAGGATGCACCCCATTGGATTTTACCGCTTTTGATGCCAACTTCGACTCTTGCGCCAGTCAATCTTAGCTCGGTGAACCCGGTCGAGGAGCTTCCGATTAGGTGTTTGAAGAAAGGTTCTGTCAAAGTTCCCATGAATATGTCAATCAGCTCCCTATCAGTTAAAGAGGGCTCCACCCTACCAGCCAAATCTATCCACCTTTAGGCATATCCTTTGAGGCTCTCGTTAGAACCCATGTGTAGCGATAAAAAATGTAGCGGGGTAAATCGGAGATCGAATTATTAATTAATTCGTATCACAAAAGCAAGAGTCGCCACTGCGCTTTATTGTTTCCAAAGGAAAAGGGAAAAGAGCGAAATAAAATCCTAAATATGCAATGTAAATAATAATAAAAATACAAAGCGTTTTTGAAAAGAGATCTTATGGTTCGGGGGTTGGTTATACAATGGGAAGGTACTAGAACCCAATGCATCTATAGTACTCTATAGGAACCTTTTGAAATATCTGTTTTATTTAAAATTGATCGCTTGATTGAAAATAAATCGTTTTGGCCGAAAAGGGATACAGACGGGTTTATGAAGATACGACGACCTAATGTCGAAGTTTTTGCTTAAAAGGTATAGGTCTTGAAAAGGGTGAATGTTTGAGAAAAATTATCCTAAGTTTTAATGAAATGCGAAAATTCGCGCAGTTAGACTTGAAGACATGAAGTCAACAAATTTACTGTTTTTCCTTTGGATTTAAACATAAACCGAATAAACAAATAAATACACGGACAAAATATGCGAATAACGATTAAATAACGATAATCTAAATGATGGAATAAATGATGCGAATAATGCGTTTTTTATGATTTTTTTGGTTTAATGTTAACGGGAAGAAAGTATTTTAATTTTTACGCATTCGGATAAGGGTAAAAAACAAAAGAATCATTTAACGAGGACGTAATGTTTTTTTTTAGTCTTAAGTTATTAAGCTTTTTTGATATATTTTGATATTAATATTAATAAGACGAGAAAATAAAATATTTTTTAGTTTTTTTATTATTTTTTATGCCTTTTATTATAAAAAGTATTACTTTAAGAACTCTTTAATGATTAAATTAAATTAAAACTCAATGCTACTAACTTAAATCTAATTTTTTTAAAAAGATACTAAGATTATTAAATTAAATCCTGAAAGTTTAAATTAATAAAATGGTCCATTATTAAAAATGGTTTTAAATTACATCTCTTATTTTGATTAACTAGATTAAAACTTAAACTAATAAGATTCTAAGGGGGGGGGGGGGGTAATCAAATAGAGAGAAATGTATTAAAAAGAGGTGAATAGATAAGTCAAAATGGGCTAAAAGATTGGGATAAGGCCCAAGGCAAAAATTGAAGACAGGGGGGGGGGGGGGGGGGTGCACGAAGGAGTCGTGGGCTTAAGCTGGGAAATAAGGGGTGAGGCCCAATAGTTAACACAGCATTAGGGTTAATTTATGTTTAACAAATTTGGGATTTAGGGTTAGTCTTGGGCAGAAACGGCGCGCCTCTTCTTCTTCACGATCTTCTTCTTCGCTCTCGCCTCTGAGCTTGATGTCTCTCCTTGCTATGGCCACCCACTCCGGCCCTTCTTCCCTCCATTTGAACGAGAAACGGGACGGCTATGGATTCGGTAAGAACGCGTTTGATTTGTTAACACTCGATTCGGTTTTTTGCATGTTGATTCTACGATTTATGTTATGTTTGATCTTGATTCTTATATTTGGTTGTTAATGCTTGATTGAGGATGTTCAAAGAAATAAAAGAAGAGAAGAGACCGTTACCTAGGTGGAGACGGAGGAGGAGGCTAGGGGCGACGGAGGCCAGGCGGTGAGGAGAGGGGAAGCAAGCCCGTTACGGTGACCGGTATTACGCGATTTTCTTCTTCTTGTTTGCTGCCACTGTATTGTGATGCTTTTTCTTGTTGAAACTGTACTGTACTTCTTCCTCTTCGTTTGCCTTCGTACTGTGCTTTGTTGTCCTTCTTCTTCTTTGAACGTGATGCTGGATGATGATTCTGTTTTTCTTCTCTTTGAATGGGTTACTGTTTCTCTTCTTTTTTCTTGAAACTGCTACTGACGATGTATGTTGGTCTGAATAATGGTTTTTTGGAATGATGTTGGCTTGAGTAATTGCTTTGAAAGGTCAATGATGTTGATACTGAGGCCTAGCCTGTTGCCTTAGAAATTGGTTCTAGCTTGGATCGTTTCAGGCTTTTGGATTGATGATGTTCTGGCTTGAATAATAGTTTGACATGGTGATGAGCATAGGGATTTCGTGTGGTTTGGACAGATTGATGGAAATTGGGGCATGAGTTTGCTAGGCCATATTGATGGTGGTTTTAAACGGTTTTCTGTGAGATTATTTTTGATAACAGGATGATGATGATGTTGGCTAGAATGGCTCAATCAATTTGCAAAGTTTTTGGCCATATGGTTGGAAATAGTTTTGACAGTATTAGTGTGATTATGCAGGTTTGCTGAGCTTTTTATGTTTTTCTCTGATGACTATCTTTTCTAAGTGTTCCTTGAAGGCTTGTATATCTCACTTGTATTGGTTTCCTTTTGTTATATGCTATAACAACTTCCCTCTTCTTTTCGCTACAGGCTGGAAGTTTTGAAAATGTGCTGGGATTTCCTGGGCATTCTGCACTACTGTCCCTCCAATTTGTTTCTATTCTTCTTTTGTGTTATTATCTCTACTGGCTATATTTTAGTTTGTCTTGTATATCCTCTTTCTGCCTATGCCAAGCCTGTATAACCCACACTTCTCCCTCTCTTTTTCTCTCAGTATGGCTTTGATAAAAGAGTGATAAGCTGTACTTTTTCTGAAACTGCAATGGCCAGAAAATGATGAAAATGGAATTTCTATATTGCTTGCATATGTAGTTAAACTGCATGTTTTCCTTTAATACAAAATCTTGTTTTGTTTTCTGCTGTGTGGGCATTGGTTACGTGAGCATGCTTGCATATGTAGTTCATGCAGGGCTTTGTATGCTTATGCTGTATGTTTTTGAAATTGCATTTGGGATTTGAAAACAATGTAATTAATTTAAACATGCAATTTTTTTGGAAAACATAAACTTGTGCATTTATTTAAAATTCCTTTCTTTTTTGTGAACCGGGAGCAATCCCGTGATTTGCAAAAAGAGAGTAACTGATTCCGGCCATTGCATTTAATGATGAAACTTTAATAATTTCGCTTTTTAATCATTTATTCGAATTCTAATCTCTTCTTTTTAATTTTGCAGGTAACATTAAGCGAGTAGACAAAACGCATTGGATCGGAAGTTTTAGAATTAGGAATATTAGATTAGTTTTTTTTATTTCATTTTAATTTTTGTAAATTTATTATTGTAATTCATTGTAATAGATACAATGTTTACATAATAACTTGTACAATAAAAAAAATGAATAAAAAACACTATTTGCCAATTAAATTCTTCTTTCCCTTTAATTATTTATTTATCGTTTACAATTCTCCAAACGAATAATAATTGAAAACAAATTTCAATTACCTACATTCAAAATAATAAACAGATAAATAAATAATTATCGTTGATCAACTAATATCCTCAATTATTTAATTCATCATTCATAACTAAATTATAATGATTAAAACAGGGTTTCAATTATTTAACTTAGAGCGACAAATGATTAAACAATCGTTATTGACCAATGAGCTTTTCGAATATTTATTATATTATTCATAAACCTTTAAATTACGTAATAACTGAGAATAAATCTCAGTTATTTAAATTTAAGATAATGAGTAATAAATAAATACTGTCCGCACAAATTAATGCGCCTCTTTTCTAATGTTTATTTTATTATCTATACATCTTTAAACTACATAATAATCGAAAAATGAATTTCAATTATTTAAATTTTAGATAATAAATAATTAATAAACATCATTTTAGCGCGAATCGATTAAATGATTTGATGTTCAGCATAAATAGCTCTTGGCCTGAAAAAGTTAGGAATTTTAAAATCGATGGATCGAAACACTTGTAATGTAATGATGCAGGTAGGAGACGATATCTTAGGTCAAAATTTGGGGTACAACAGCTGCCCCTATTTAAGTTTCTTCTATCCGGAGATATGAAGATTGAAATCTTCGTTTCGACGAGATTGAAGGTACTTAAATACATAACTACGCAAATTTTGTCCTAAGATGCCGTCGTCATGTTTGATATGAATGCAGCGATCGAACTCACAGAGAAAGATATTGTGTGAAACAAGACAATGTTGGGGGAATCGAACACCAACAAAACACAGCGGTACTGATTATACATTACTGGGGAAACAAGCTGTCGACTTCAAACGACAGACCCCTGACAGCGAATAAAATCGAGGGAAAACAACCTCTAACCCTAACAAAGAGAGCATCTTGCATAGGCCATAACAGATCATTGATCCAAAACAGTGAGTTCGCAACTCAAGGTCGATGGTAGACAGAGAGTATCAAATTACGGATAACTGATTACCGGCTTTTGGAGGTATAGATTCGTAACAGACTTCTCTGCTAGATTTTCAGAGATATATTCATTAATGCTAAGGTAATACGAAGGTTGTTCAAATAAAGAAAACTGCCATTTGTTGTTGCCCAAAGAAAATACCGATATCATACAAACTGCTCAAATAAAGAAGCTGCCGCTTGTTGTCGTCCAAAGAAAATACCGATAACATACAAGCTGCTCAAATAAAGAAGCTGCCGCTTGCTGTATTCCAGAAAAGATACCAATAACATACAAGCTGCTCAAATAAAGAAGCTGCCGGTTGCTGTCGTCCAAAGAAAATACCGATAACATACAAGCTGCTCAAATAAAGAAGCTGCCGCTTGCTGTATTCCAGAAAAGTGGTAACGTACTGGTAACTCATGAAGAGTTTGCTGCTTGTCGCTTTCAAAAAAATAAAATGACGCACTAGTAGTTCGTGAAGAACTGCTGCTCGGCGCTTTCAAAAAGTAAATAACGCACTAGTAGCTCATGAAGAACTGCTGCTCGGCGCTTTCAAAAAGTAAATAACGCACTAGTAGCTCATGAAGAACTGCTGCTCGGCGCTTTCAACAAGTAAACGTACAAGTTGCTCATGAAGAGCTGCCGCTTGTCGTTTTCAAAAAGTAACGTACAAGTTGCTCATGAAGAGCTGCCGCTTGTCGTTTTCCAACGGTGTCTATAACGCACAAGTTGCTCATGAAGAGCTGCCGCTTGTCGTTTTCCAAAAACAAACAGGAGGAAATTGCGATGATACTGGCAGAAAATAAAATCGTCGTCAAAGAGAACCCTGAATCAATCCTTCCCGAGGAGATCATATACTTAAATGTGCAAAATAAATGCACCAACCGTCTAGGTCGCAAATTCACTGGGGAACGTTAAAGAGATAGCCTATACAAGAGGCAACGACTTCATCTAGGGATAAACCAGAGAGAACAAAGTCAAACAAAACTCCACCCGATGAGAAAGTAACTCAATTGGGGAATTCCTCGTATTCAGAAGTGGGCAAGGTAGGCTAAACCAAAATCATCCATGAGGATTAGCTCAGTTGGGGAATTTAGAAAAGAAGCACATTTTCTGCCTAAGCTAACCTTCTATTTGGAAAGAAAAATGTATGTTGTTCGAACAAACAGAGTACGACCCAAAATCAACGGCGAATGTGGATATGCATGCTGATATGAGTGTAAATGAATAAATGAATGTTATGCTGACAAAACAGACAGATGAAATATCTTGGAGATAATAAGATGTCACAACAAAATAGATACTCGGCCAATCTTGAAAAGACGGAAGATAAACGGAACTGGAAACACACAACAACGTCGGAGGGTATCACGCTACAAGGTCCAAATCTTCAGAGGAGAAAAGCAATCAAATCCAATCTTCTAACACCAATAGATCACGGTATGAGACGAAATGTACCACACTTCAGAAATCGCCCAGATAGAGATAGCCAAAACAAAGCTCAACTGGAACAGCTGGGGAGTCACCAAACTTAGTACCACTAGAAGCACAAGTTTACACAACAAACACCTCATGGCGATTTTGAAATAAAACATGCTCATCATGCGAGGATAAATTACTGTACTGCTTTGCATTTCATGCCTTGACTGTCCCCGGAACTTTGTTTCGAATATTTCCGTAAAATTAAAATTTTGCCCACAGAAGTTAAGTGCTCAAATTTCATTAATAAGAGGTTGTTCGCTAACAATGCGACTCCAACAGTTTACAAAAGCTTGGGGAGATAATACATGAAATAACAGGTCATACACAAACAATGATCGCTATTCTCCCTAACAACTTTGAATTCCAGACTGTGTTCAGATGCTGAGACTGATTTGACAGAAATTTGCCTAAGCGAAATACTTCTTGATTGCATCGGCGTTCAAGGGACGCGGAAGGTCTTCACCGTCCATATTGGTGAGAATCATGGCACCTCCAGAGAAAACTTTCTTAACAACATACGGTCCTTCATAATTTGGAGCCCACTTGCCCCTTGAATCAGGTTGGAAAGATAATATTTTCTTGAGTACAAGGTCACCTTCTCTGAACTCGCGCGGTCGAACCTTCTTATCAAAAGCCTTCTTCATCCTTTGCTGATACAACTGACCGTGACACAACGCTGTCAATCTCTTTTCTTCGATTAAATTCAACTGATCATATCTACTTTGACACCATTCAGCCTCAGAAAGTTTAGCTTCCATTAACACTCTCAAAGATGGAATCTCAACCTCCACGGGGAGTACTGCTTCCATACCGTAAACTAGGGAAAATGGGGTCACGCCGGTTGAAGTTCGAACTGAAGTACGGTATCCATGCAGAGAAAACGGAAGCATTTCATGCCAATCTTTATAAGTTACCACCATCTTCTGGACAATCTTCTTGATGTTCTTGTTAGCAGCTTCAACAGCCCCGTTCATCTTCGGTCTGTAAGGAGAGGAATTATGATGTTCGATCTTGAACTCTTCACAAAGCTCCTTCATCATCTTGTTATTCAAATTCGAACCATTATCAGTGATGATCTTGCTCGGGATACCGTATCGACAAATGATCTGATTCTTGATAAATCTGACTACCACCTGTCTGGTTACATTAGCATAAGATGCTGCTTCCACCCATTTAGTAAAATAATCAATCGCTACCAAGATGAAACGATGACCATTTGAAGCTTTGGGTTCAATCATCCCAATCATATCAATGCCCCACATAGAGAAAGGCCAAGGTGAAGATATAACATTGAGGAGGGTCGGCGACACGTGCATCTTGTCTGCATAAATCTGGCATTTATGACATTTCTTCACATACTTGCAGCAATCAGATTCCATGGTCATCCAATAGTAACCAGCTCTCAACATCTTTCTAGCCATCGCATGTCCATTGGCATGAGTGCCAAAGGATCCTTCGTGTACTTCTTGCATCAGCATGTCTGCTTCACGTCTGTCTACACATCTGAGCAAGACCATGTCGTAATTCCTCTTATACAAAACTTCTTCATTGAGAAAGAAACTGCTTGCTAATCTTCTCAACGTCTTCCTATCTTTGTTGGATGCCCCAGGCGGGTACTCTTGAGTTTGAAGAACACGTTTAATGTCATAGAACCACGGTTTGTCGTCGGTGACCTCTTCCACTGAAAACACATGAGCAGGTCTGTCAAGGCGCATAACTCGGATTGTAGGCACGTCGTTCCAATCATTCACTTGAAACATTGAAGACAAAGTAGCTAAAGCATCAGCCATTTGATTCTCATCTCTAGGGATGTGATGTAATTCCACTTTGTTGAAGAAAGTTAACAACCTTCTAGCATAGTCTCTGTAAGGGATCAAACCAGGATGACGAGTCTCCCATTCTCCTTTGATTTGATTAATCACCTATGCCGAATCTCCGTAAATATCAAGAATCTTAATCCTTAGATCTACTGCTTCTTCGAGACCCATAATACATGCCTCATATTCCGCCATGTTGTTCGTACAGTCAAACTTCAGTCTCGCCGTGAACGGGATATGAGTACCTCGGGGAGTGACGATGATTTCCACAATTCCATTTCCATAGGAATTCACAGCTCCGTCAAATATCAAACCCCAACGGGATCCAGGATCAGGTCCTTCTTCAGGTAACGGCTCTTCACAGTCTTTAGCTTTCAAGTACATAACATCTTCATCTGGGAAATCAAACTTGATGGATTGATAATCTTCAATTGGTTGGTGAGCCAAATGATCGGCTAAAATACTCCCTTTGATCGCTTTCTGAGTGTGGTACTCAATGTCATATTCCGATAACAACATCTGCCAACGGGCTATCCTTCCAGATAAGGCGGGCTTCTCAAAAATATACTTGATCGGGTCCATTTTGGATATCAACCAAGTAGTGTGATTAATCATATACTGGCGCAGACGGCGAGCAGCCCAAGCTAAAGCACAACAGGTTTTCTCAAGCAATGAGTATCGAGACTCACAGTCTGTGAATTTCTTACTCAGATAATATACAGCATGCTCCTTTCTTCCAGTCTCATCTCGTTGACCAAGCACACATCCCATGGAGTCTTCCAATATAGTCAGGTACATAATCAAAGGTCTTCCTTCCACCGGAGGAATCAAAATGGGAGGTTCAAGCAAATACTCTTTGATGCTATCAAAAGCTCTCTGACAATCTTCTGTCCACACACATCCTTGGTTCTTTCGGAGAAGCTTGAAAATCGGCCCACAGGTAGCAGTCATATGAGATATAAACCTAGAAATGTAGTTCAGTCTCCCAAGGAATCCTCTTACTTGTTTTTCTGTCTTGGGTGCGGGCATTTCCCGAATAGCTTTGACTTTATCAGGATCTACCTCAATACCTTTCTGACTGACAATGAAACCCATAAGTCTTCCAGAACGAACACCAAAAGTGCACTTGTTGGGATTCAGACGGAGTTTGTACTTTCTCAAACGCTGGAATAACTTCAACAAATGCTCCAAGTGATCTTCCTCAGTCTGCGATTTAGCAATCATGTCATCCACATACACTTCAATCTCCTTATGCATCATGTCATGTAACAAAGCAGTCATGGCTCTTTGGTATGTTGCGCCAGCATTCCTCAAACCAAACGGCATAACCCGATAACAAAATGTTCCCCAAGGTGTAATGAAAGCGGTCTTCTCCATATCTTCCGGCGCCATCTTGATTTGATTGTAACCAGAGAAACCGTCCATGAAAGAAAAGACTTTGAACTTGGCGGTACTGTCGACCAATACGTCAATATGAGGTAATGGGAAATCATCCTTCGGACTAGCTCTATTCAGATCTCTGTAGTCTACACACATCCGAACCTTGCCATCCTTCTTTTCAACAGGCACTATGTTGGCTAACCACTGAGGATAGACCGATGTAACAAGGAAACCTGCGTTGATCTGTTTCTGAACTTCCTCTTTAATCTTGTCAGCCATGTCGGGACGAGTCCGTCTCAACTTCTGCTTGATCGGTGGACACTCGGGTCTCAATGGTAAACGATGCTCCACAATGTCGTTGTCCAAACCTGGCATATCTTGGTAGGACCAAGCAAACACGTCAACATACTCTTTGAGAAGCTCCACCATTTTCTCCTTAACTTCTGGGATAAGCAAAGCTCCGACTTTGACTTCCTTTTTATCCTCTTCATCACCCAAGTTGACCAACTCTACAGGTTCTTCAAATGGTTGAATAACCTTCTCATCATGCTCAAGCAAACGGGAAATCTCAACAGGAACCTCTTCACTATCCTCTTCTTCGGCTCTGAACACAGGGAATTCAAAGTTGGGAGAGGGCATAGGATCATTGTTTTCGATGGTTAAGTCATGAAGTAATCTGCACACATGATTATGCTTTATTTTAGAAATCGATTTGTGCAAATAAAACAAAATGTCATTAATTAATTTTCATTGTTATTTCCCAGAAAAAGTGAAAAATAAAACAGCAGTGGACAAAATAACATTTTTATTCATTAAAAGGGAAATACTTGAAACAAAAAAAGCCCAGACATTTCTCTTTTGCCTTGGGCAGAGCAAAAGGAGTTATTTTTCGTAGCCCGACACAAAATACGTTTCGCCTTGGGCAGAGCGAATTTTTCAAAGGAAAATAAACAAAACATTACTCGGAAATGTGCATAACCACAGGAACATCAACAGCTATCCAATTTTGGCAAGCCAATCCGGGCGTCACAAACACGGGCAAATCCTCCTCGGAATCATCATCTATGATAGCATCAACCTCAGGATGCACAAACCCCGCACTTCGGAAGACCTCTTGAATCGGACGAACAACCACCTCCTTCTTGACCCTTGCAGATATTGGATGAAAACCCAAACCTTCCCCAGACTTGTTCTCGGGTAACGTCAACACCTGGCCCCATCCTTCGGCCGAACCACTTTCCACCACTCGCCGCGCATCCTCAAAAGAAGAGATGGATGCCCCTTGTTTCTTCACTGTATTCTTAGCAACAGATAGGCCCTGGAACTGGGTCCCAACATCCTCTTCAGCATCAATAAAAGAAAACGATGATAAATGGCTCACCACCATAGCCTGTTCTCCCCCAATCATCACTAGCTTCCCATGTCTTACAAACTTTAGTCTCTGATGGAGCGTGGAGGTGACTGCCTCGGCATCATGGATCCAGGGGCGACCTAATAAACAGCTGTAGGCAGCACGGATATCCATCACTTGGAAAGTGATTTGAAAAGTATGGGGGCCAATCACTATGGGAAGATCCACTTCACCAATAACTGTCTTCCTGGAACCATCAAATGCTTTAACAATTACTCCACTAGGCCTCATAGGAGCACCTGGGTACGAAAGTCGAGACAGCGTGGTCTTGGGCATCACATTCAACGACGAGCCCGTATCCACTAACACGCTTGATAAGGTATCGTTTCCACAACTTACTGAAATGTGCAAAGCCATATTATGGTTTCTCCCCTCCTCTAGGAGTTCTTCATCACTGAAACCCAGATTGTTGCACGAAGTTATATTTCCCACAATCCCATCAAACTGATCAACTGTCACATCATGGTCTACGAACGCTTGGTCCAAGACATTCATCAAAGCTTCTCTATGTGCCCCAGAATCTCTCAATAAGGCAAGCAAAGAAATCTTGGAAGGTGTTTGCAAAAGCTGGTCCACAATCTTATACTCACTTCTTTTGATAAGCTTTAAGATCTCATCCTCTTCAGGGTGAGGGATAGGTTCGCTGGATCGGCTTATCTCAACTCTTGGTTCACCATTTCTTACAGGAATCTCCGCCGGTATGGGCCTCTTAACTTGAACTTCTGGTTTCCTCGACGGTACTGCGGCAAAAACACGCCCACTTCTTGTAACTCTACTCACATCGGCAATATTAACAAAAGACGGTCTGGTTGGTATGGGGACTTCTACCCCATTCTCGATCATTGTGGCGTTATACTTGTACGGCACGGCTTGGTCTGAGCTGTAAGGCACAGGGCCAGGTGGGTAAATAATCAAAGGATCAACAGGCGCAACCTGACTGTTGTAAGCAATCTCTACTGATTCTGGCAAATTAAATTGTGGGGTGATAACATTCACTTCATCTTCAGGATTTCGGTCATAGGTAATAGTGATAATTCTCTGATCTAGCAACTTCTGAATGTCCTCCTTCACAATAGGACAATCATCCTCTCTTGAACAAAACTCACAAACGTCATAGTCATGCTGGTGCCTAACAAAGGCAAGTCTTCTCAAACTCTGATGTAACCTGATCAAAGATTCTCTTATGTGCTCGACTTGAAAAACTCGTAACTTCCCCAGACAACCTTCCACCATATTCACTGAAGCTGCCCCATGTCGAGGCAAAGGATTATCTCTAACATTTGGATTAACATCCTTAAAAGACAAGATGCCATTCTTAACTAACCTCTGCACGTCCGCCTTCAGAGCAAAGCAATTCTCAAGGTTGTGCCCCGGCGACCCTTGATGATATTCACAGAATTGATCCGCCTTGTACCACGGAGAAGCACTGTTCGGTGCGACAGGAGGAGGTTTTGTTGTGATGAGATTCTTTCTGATGAGAGCAGGGAACAATTCAGTATACGTCATAGGAATGGCATCGAACTGCGGTTTTCTGGGTGAACGGTTCTGATTGTTGAACGGATAAGCCTGTTGTCGAGGCTGCTGCTGAAATGGTCGGGGTTGAGTTGGCGGGATTTAATGAGCTGGGGCCATCAAAGCTGGGCGGACAGCCGGAGTGACTGCCGCAACGTGAGAGTAACCTCTCCTAGGCCTACCTGGAAACAAAGCACTGACATCCTGCTCTTTTCTTTTCGGGAAAACACTTCCAAACTTCTTCGCACTGCTAGACGGACTCCCTTCTTTAACCAAACGCCCTTCGCGAATCCCTTCCTCTAATCGCATGCCCATGCTCACCATTTCGGTAAAGTCACTGGGTGCGCTGGCTATCATTCTCTCATAGTAAAAGGACCCTAAAGTTTTCAAAAATATCTTAGTCATCTCCTTCTCCTCAAGAGGTGGATAGATTTGAGCAGCAATTTCACGCCACCTCTGGGCGTACTCCTTAAAAGATTCTCGGTCCCTCTGCGACATCGCCCGAAGTTGATCCCTGTCTGGCGCCATGTCAACGTTGTACTTGTACTGATGGACAAAGGCTTCACTAAGATCGTTAAAGTTGCGGATTCGAATGCTGTCTAAACCCATATACCACTTTAGAGCAGCACCCGTCAAGCTGTCTTGAAAATAATGAATCAACAAATCATGATCATCGGAGTACGTAGACATCTTCCTCACGTACATTGTCAAATGACTTCTAGGACACGAATCACCCTTATATCTCTCAAAGTCTGGCACTTTGAATTTCACTGGAATCTTGACATTCAGAACTAAACAAAGGTCATGCGTACTCTTCCCAAATAAATCCTTCCCTTTCAATGCTCTAAGCTCCTTCTGCATTTCCTAGAACTGATCCTGAAATTCTTCCATTCTATCAAAAAGACCCAAACTTTCAGCGGGCTCGGCAGGATAAATTGGTTCATTCAAGTATGGCACTGAGTGGACCACAGGAGCAACGGTTGTCATAACTGGTTGCGGAAAAGGTGCTACAGACGGAATTACTGGCGGCATGGCAGTTGTCTCTGGTTGAGGAAGAGACAATGCAGGCTGAAATAGAGGTTGTACGGCAGGCTGATACCCTTCTGGCACAAAGTTGTAAGGCATTCCCCACGGAAAACCTTTCGGCATCTGATGTTGAAGCGGAGAGTTGATTTGAGTTACGGATGTAGGAACTGTAACAATTTCGGAAACCACTGGAGTTGAAGTCTGAATCTCGGCAGCCGTAGTCGATGGCTGATTCTGAACAGCCACCAAACTTTCCACCAACGCTGTTAACTTTTCCATCTCGGCACGAAGTGTAGCAACTTCCCCACGAAGCTCGTGATTTTCCTGTTCCAAATCTTCCATTTTCCTCTGACGATTGGCCCGAGTGTCGTATCGGTGAGACAGCTTGACAACCTTCGGTGGAAAAAGAACAAGGATGAGACTCTAGAAAACATGTGAGGTGGAATGCGAAATGATGCATGATGGCGATGCAAATGATGACTCATTTTAAAAAGTTTTTCAAGGAACTTTAGTAACTTTGCATACATCAATGGTAAAGGAATTTAGAACAACAAAACTCAATCCGTTAATCGAAAGCGATAAATTACAACTTTTAATTTGGAATAGTAAATTACAACCTTGGGATAACAAATCCACTAAGGAAAGCAATAAATTACAACTTGCAACATGAAAACCATAATAAAGTGATAAATTACATTTTTAAAACATGAAAGCAGTAAATTACAACTTGGAGCATGAAGCCTAAAATAAGACAATAAATTACAACTTTGGAGCATGAAGCCCTTAATAAAACAATAAATTACAACTTCGGAGCATGAAGCCCTTTTACATAGTTTTACAAAATGACATCAATAAAATAAACTAAAGCTAAAGCTTACTCGGAATCCTCAGATGACGGACCAAACACCAGCTGTAATCGGAGCTTCTTGATCTTTTCTTCGTAAAAGTCTTCCATATCCTTCTTTTCCGCTATCAGTCGATCGATGATTTCTTCCTGCGGATTAGGAACGAGAGCCACGCTTACCGAACCTTCCCTTTTTCTTTTCCTTTCACTCGCATACTTCTTCAGCAAGGCCTCCTTCTGGCGAAGCTTCTCATCGTGGTCAACAAACCGGCCGTCTTGAACAAGCAACAACTCCTTCTTTTCTTTCAGCTGTCGAGTCAGGACTCGATTCTCGTATTCAGCCATATGGTACCTTTCCTTCCAAGCATCCCTCTCGGACTTCATCCTAGCCAGATTTCCCTGATATTCTCCTACATCCGCGATAGGAATAACAACTGATGATGGTGCGATGGTAGGGAATAAAGGTTTCTTAAGTTTATACGGCATCTTGAGAGCACAAGCCCTAGCACGGACCCACTGCAGGTAAGGTTCCAAAGAGACGGCACCTCTATGTCCCAACATATCTCTCCCTTTCTTGTGGATATGGCGCCAAGCTCCTTCAATCTCCCTCTTAGCAGCCTGATGATCTTGTCCTTCTTGAAGAAAGAAACCACTCACATGGATACTGTTCAGCTTATCTCTCATCGGGTACCCGAACTGACGGCGCGCTAGAACAGGGTTGTAGTTGATTCCACCCCTCGTACCAAGAAGAGGTACGTTGGGAAAAGCACCACAGCTGTCAATGATCTCCACGTCATGGTAAACTCGATTGTACCAGTCAATATCGAAATGAGTGAGAGCCATAATCTTTGGCGCCCAACACGGTTCCCTCTCGAGATCCCAGAAAGCATCGGACCCAGGTAAATGCGAGACGTACCACTGATACAGCAACGACACACAGCAGATAATCATCCCTCCTTGATAAGAGTTTCGAAGATGGATAAAGTAATACGTGTCTCCTAGCAGCGTAGGGACCGGATTTCCAATCAGGAAAACTCTAATGGCGTTGACATCCACAAATTTATCAACGTTAGGGAATAAGAAAAGACCATATGCGAGTAAAGCAAACACGTCCTCGAAGGCAACAATATCCTTTGTATCAGCAAAATAACGAGCTTTCTTCAACAAAAATTGTGCCGGCAAACCCCGGATTCCCCCTTTCGTAGTCATATTATCCTCTATCTCTGACTTCTTCAGGTGGGTGATGGTTGCTATCTCATGGGATTTAGGCTCCTCCTCTAATCTGGAAAAAGGAACACGGTCGGCGATCGGCAAACCAAGGATATAGGAGTACTCCTCTAAAGTAGGCATCAACTGATAATCCGGGAAGGTGAAACATCGGTACAGGGGATCATAGAACTGAACCAACGTGTTAAGGATGCCTTTCTTCATCTTGCGCTTCATGAGCGGTACGATGGACCCATATTTCTTCTGAAAATCTGTCGGACTCTCTATCTTCGAAATCAAACTCTTCAATTCTTCAATCTCGGGCTCCTTGAAGCTAAAGCTTTGAGTATTTCTCCTTCCAAGTTCCATAATACCCTGAGACGTTTGCAAAAATCACTCCAAAATTCCTTGAAAAACGAGTTTTTACAAAGATGTTGATGAATGCATGAATGAATGATAATGCAACAGTCACACACAAGTTTGCAAACATGGGGTTTAAAGGTTCGACGCTCAGCATGGAGTCGAGGGTAAAGCCCACCCAAAGGTATGTACTAATGGTTCAGTCACACCTGTAAGACAAGGTTCTAAGAGTTCCCAGAGTCTACATCCCTCTTTCGGATATTGCCAACGTCTTGATTACTCAATAATTAGCAATATTCTCAAGAGAAACTCGTCCGAGCGTAGCATCGCGTGACAACTACTTCCGAATTACTCCGTTGTAGTCTCCGCGCTACACCTAAAAAGGCCAAGATGGGTTAGGGTTCTACGGTCCTCAACTTCTCGGGCTCCTAGGTCGAAAATAATAATGTCTTCCCGATTACTCAGTAAACAAATATTAAGTTCAAGAGGGCCTTCCATTGAGTGGGGGGTCTCATGCTTCCTTCTTCGGGATTACTCCCTCAAAGTTAACATGACTATACCGCCCGTCCTATTCCTTAAGTGTTACTTAATCCGGGTATAGGATTCGTCCTTTGCAAAAAACCCAAACACCCCAATTTAAACATATAATCAAGCAAATCAAATAATAGTAAACAGATAAAACAAATTAGGCTTAACCCACTTAGGGATGGACCAGCAAGAGGTCAATCTTTCCCCAGCAGAGTCGCCAATTCTGTAGCGATAAAAAATGTAGCGGGGTAAATCGGAGATCGAATTATTGATTAATTCATCTCACAAAAGCAAGAGTCGCCACCGCGCTTTATTGTTTCCAAAGGAAAAGGGAAAAGAGCGAAATAAAACCCTAAATATGCAATGTAAATAATAATAAAAATACAAAGCGTTTTTGAAAAGAGATCTTATGGTTCGGGGGTTGGTTATACAATGGGAAGGTACTAGCACCCAATGCATCTATAGTACTCTATAGGAACCTTTTGAAATATCTGTTTTATTTAAAATTGATCGCTTGATTGAAAATAAATCGTTTTGGCCGAAAAGGGATACGGACGGGTTTTTGAAGATACGACGACCTAATGTCGAAGTTTTTGCTTAAAAGGTATAAGTCTTGAAAAGGGTGAATGTTTGAGAAAAATTATCCTAAGTTTTAATGAAATGCGAAAATTCGCGCAGTTAGACTTGAAGACATGAAGTCAACAAATTTACTGTTTTTCCTTTGGATTTAAACATAAACCGAATAAACAAATAAATACACGGACAAAATATGTGAATAACGATTAAATAACGATAATCTAAATGATGGAATAAATGATGCGAATAATGCGTTTTTTATGATTTTTTTGGTTTAATGTTAACGGGAAGAAAGTATTTTAATTTTTACGCATTCGGATAAGGGTAAAAAACAAAAGAATCATTTAACGAGGACGTAATGTTTTTTTTTTAGTCTTAAGTTATTAAGCTTTTTTGATATATTTTGATATTAATATTAATAAGACGAGAAAATAAAATATTTTTTAGTTTTTTTTTTATTTTTTATGCCTTTTATTATAAAAAGTATTACTTTAAGAACTCTTTAATGATTAAATTAAATTAAAACTCAATGCTACTAACTTAAATCTAATTTTTTTAAAAAGATACTAAGATTATTAAATTAAATCCTGAAAGTTTAAATTAATAAAATGGTCCATTATTAAAAATGGTTTTAAATTACATCTCTTATTTTGATTAACTAGATTAAAACTTAAACTAATAAGATTCTAAGGGGGGGTAATCAAATAGAGAGAAATGTATTAAAAAGAGGTGAATAGATAAGTCAAAATGGGCTAAAAGATTGGGATAAGGCCCAAGGCAAAAATTGAAGACAGGGGGGGGGGGGGGGTGCACGAAGGAGTCGTGGGCTTAAGCTGGGAAATAAGGGGTGAGGCCCAATAGTTAACACAGCATTAGGGTTAATTTATGTTTAACAAATTTGGGATTTAGGGTTAGTCTTGGGCAGAAACGGCGCGCCTCTTCTTCTTCACGATCTTCTTCTTCGCTCTCGCCTCTGAGCTTGATGTCTCTCCTTGCTATGGCCACCCACTCCGGCCCTTCTTCCCTCCATTTGAACGAGAAACGGGACAACTATGGATTCGGTAAGAACGCGTTTGATTTGTTAACACTCGATTCGGTTTTTTGCATGTTGATTCTACGATTTATGTTATGTTTGATCTTGATTCTTATATTTGGTTGTTAATGCTTGATTGAGGATGTTCAAAGAAATAAAAGAAGAGAAGAGACCGTTACCTAGGTGGAGACGGAGGAGGAGGCTAGGGGCGACGGAGGCCAGGCGGTGAGGAGAGGGGAAGCAAGCCCGTTACGGTGACCGGTATTACGCGATTTTCTTCTTCTTGTTTGCTGCCACTGTATTGTGATGCTTTTTCTTGTTGAAACTGTACTGTACTTCTTCCTCTTCGTTTGCCTTCGTACTGTGCTTTGTTGTCCTTCTTCTTCTTTGAACGTGATGCTGGATGATGATTCTGTTTTTCTTCTCTTTGAATGGGTTACTGTTTCTCTTCTTTTTTCTTGAAACTGCTACTGGCGATGTATGTTGGTCTGAATAATGGTTTTTTGGAATGATGTTGGCTTGAGTAATTGCTTTGAAAGGCCAATGATGTTGATACTGAGGCCTAGCCTGTTGCCTTAGAAATTGGTTCTAGCTTGGATCGTTTCAGGCTTTTGGATTGATGATGTTCTGGCTTGAATAATAGTTTGACATGGTGATGAGCATAGGGATTTCGTGTGGTTTGGACAGATTGATGGAAATTGGGGCATGAGTTTGCTAGGCCATATTGATGGTGGTTTTAACCGGTTTTCTATGAGATTATTTTTGATAACAGGATGATGATGATGTTGGCTAGAATGGCTCAATCAATTTGCAAAGTTTTTGGCCATATGGTTGGAAATAGTTTTGACAGTATTAGTGTGATTATGCAGGTTTGATGAGCTTTTTATGTTTTTCTCTGATGACTATCTTTTCTAAGTGTTCCTTGAAGGCTTGTATATCTCACTTGTATTGGTTTCCTTTTGTTATATGCTATAACAACTTCCCTCTTCTTTTCGCTACAGGCTGGAAGTTTTGAAAATGTGCTGGGATTTCCTGGGCATTCTGCACTACTGTCCCTCCAATTTGTTTCTATTCTTCTTTTGTGTTATTATCTCTACTGGCTATATTTTAGTTTGTCTTGTATATCCTCTTTCTGCCTATGCCAAGCCTGTATAACCCACACTTCTCCCTCTCTTTTTCTCTCAGTATGGCTTTGATAAAAGAGTGATAAGCTGTACTTTTTCTGAAACTGCAATGGCCAGAAAATGATGAAAATGGAATTTCTATATTGCTTGCATATGTAGTTAAACTGCATGTTTTCCTTTAATACAAAAGCTTGTTTTGTTTTCTGCTGTGTGGGCATTGGTTACGTGAGCATGCTTGCATATGTAGTTCATGCAGGGCTTTGTATGCTTATGCTGTATGTTTTTGAAATTGCATTTGGGATTTGAAAACAATGTAATTAATTTAAACATGCAATTTTTTTGGAAAACATAAACTTGTGCATTTATTTAAAATTCCTTTCTTTTTTGTGAACCGGGAGCAATCCCGTGATTTGCAAAAAGAGAGTAACTGATTCCGGCCATTGCATTTAATGATGAAACTTTAATAATTTCGCTTTTTAATCATTTATTCGAATTCTAATCTCTTCTTTTTAATTTTGCAGGTAACATTAAGCGAGCAGACAAAACGCATTGGATCGGAAGTTTTAGAATTAGGAATATTAGATTAGTTTTTTTTATTTCATTTTAATTTTTGTAAATTTATTATTGTAATTCATTGTAATAGATACAATGTTTACATAATAACTTGTACAATAAAAAAAATGAATAAAAAACACTATTTGCCAATTAAATTCTTCTTTCCCTTTAATTATTTATTTATCGTTTACAATTCTCCAAACGAATAATAATTGAAAACAAATTTCAATTACCTACATTCAAAATAATAAACAGATAAATAAATAATTATCGTTGATCAACTAATATCCTCAATTATTTAATTCATCATTCATAACTAAATTATAATGATTAAAACAGGGTTTCAATTATTTAACTTAGAGCGACAAATGATTAAATAATCGTTATTGACCAATGAGCTTTTCGAATATTTATTATATTATTCATAAACCTTTAAATTACGTAATAACTGAGAATAAATCTCAGTTATTTAAATTTAAGATAATGAGTAATAAATAAATACTGTCCGCACAAATTAATGCGCCTCTTTTCTAATGTTTATTTTATTATCTATACATCTTTAAACTACATAATAATCGAAAAATGAATTTCAATTATTTAAATTTTAGATAATAAATAATTAATAAACATCATTTTAGCGCGAATCGATTAAATGATTTGATGTTCAGCATAAATAGCTCTTGGCCTGAAAAAGTTAGGAATTTTAAAATCGATGGATCGAAACACTTGTAATGTAATGATGCAGGTAGGAGACGATATCTTAGGTCAAAATTTGGGGTACAACACCATGGTCATGTTCTGCAATTGCACACGAGTTGGTGTAAGATCAGTATTGTACTAGTACTGCTTGTAGAAAGCAGCAGTTAAATCCTCCCAGGTATGGATGCGAGAACTCTCCAATTGATAGAACCATTCAAGTTGAGTCCCTATCAGGCTCTCTTGGAAGAAATGGATCCAAAGCTTCGGTTCAGTTGTGTATGGATGAATCTTGCGGACATAAGACTTTAAGTGCATCTTAGGGAAAGAGACTCCACCGTACATGGAAAAGGTAGGGATTTTGAACTTTGGCGGGATGACCACTCCATAAACCAAACACATGTCTCCTAAATCCAAGCCAGGTATCTGCTGAATTTCCATAGCAATGAGGCGATCCTCCAACTGTTTGTACTTGTCATCAGTGGGAGGATATTGTTCCTCAGAGTAGTCAGCTTTGACTTCATCAATCTCCAGACTATTATCTTCTTCATGACTATCCCTCATGTTGGATGGAATTAGAAGATCTAGAGCTTCCTTGACTGGTCCTTTAAGTCTTCTTCCAAAGTTCAGGACGCCTACTGACTTCTTGGACTTTTTCTTCTTGTCTTTTAGAAGAAGAGTCTTCAAGTCCTCTTGCCCCTTAGCTAAAGCCAGGAACATTTGTTGGAATTGAGCGTTTTGAGCTTGGAGATCTTTCACTATTTGTTCCATATCCATCTTACTGAAATAAACAGTAGGAAGATAAGGAGGCCTGTATGGGAGAAACCTGTCATGATATGATGCATGATATGTGGATGCATCTTTTCAAGGATCTCGCGGGGTAAATGTTAGTGGTCACTTACAATTTTGATTGGAGAACTTTGTAACGATGGATGTCCTTCCATGAAAATTAAGTTCACCATGCCAAAAAGGGTTGTAGCCCTTGACTCAAGTTGTTGTACTTGATCTTTGACGGTGTTTCGTTAGAGGAAAATAAATCTTCTTGTCCCTTGATAGGCGTCTGGTTCAACAAGACCCTGCATCATAGGCCCTTGAGATCCTTGAAATGGTTATTGAAAATGCTATGGTATGATGTCATGATGATATATACAAGTATGCAAAGCAAGCAAGTTATTATGTACAAATAATCATATACACACAAAGCAGACAAGTCCTTAGGTTTACGCTTGAATGACATCTTATATGTAAGTACCCTCTTAAAGTTTTAGTTGGCTCAAACATGTACTAGTAATAGTAACCGGGTTCTAAGGGATCTCAATATCAATGACCTTTCCTTTAGGTGTTATATCAGCACAATCAATCTTTTCTTGCGGCAGAGATATCCCAAAAGTCTAGTCTCAATGAGTGTATTATCGAGTATCAACCAACTTTCAGCTTTCCACCGAAACCGGTTATCTCACTACGTCCTAATTGGCCAAGTTTGTTCAATTAAGGTTCTAAAGTTAATTAGTGCTTCATGACGCCGCTCAGCGGCCCCATATTCTCCTCGATTCAACACAAGGGGTACCGGTACCAACAAATGCGTCACACTAACGTAGCCATTATTTCAACCATATCGGTCTATGTTGTACAATTTCCATAATCTAATTCTACTTACCTAAAAAGGTGCCCCAGATCCGGGTAGAGGATCAAAATAAATTCAAACAAGGAACCATAATATAAAGCATGCAAGTCAAATAAGGAAAACAAGTAAATTTGATCTAGCCCTAAGGTAACCCCATTTTTAAGTTCTGTCCCCAGCAGAGTCGCCAGTTCTGTAACGCGATGGGCGAACTGACTTGGGTGTTTTGCGTTTGATCGCAATTCTTGCGGTTAGCAAGATTCGCCATCGACTTTTCTTTTATCCAATAAGGAAAGGATGAAAAGAATAGGAAAGACCTTTAGAGATATTTTTTGAGTTCGGGGGGTAGATTATGAAAAGGAAAGGTATTAGCACCCTTTTCATCCGTAGTTATCTTAGGGCTCTTAGTTTCTTGTTAGATCACTTGCTTTTGTTTGAATGTGCTTGTGGTGTGGGTTTTGAAAGTATTTTAACAATGTCTTTGTAATGGTTCTCGTTTCTATAAAAACGCGTACAAAGTTTTGTTTCGAAAATAGTTCAAATAGGTGTTTGTGGAATGTGTTTTTGAAAGTGATTTTGAAAATGTGTCTTCTTTGTAATGGCTCTCATTTCTATAAGAACGCGTACAAAGTGTTTGTCTTTTGAAAATGTTTCAAGATGAAAGTGTTGGTGTAAAAATGATTTTTTATTATGAGTAAGCGAGCAACTAGGAGCGAATCTGCCTACTCAAAAGGTCTTAGATGTTCTTTTCCTCCTCCTTTAGATGTGGCTATCTTACCATTGATTTGGTAAGAAGCCCCATCATTCGATGTGAAGGGACAGGTGTGTGATGTCTGTATAGTAATTGAAAGCAACCTATGAGACGTTTTAGCAATGTCGTTTTAGGGACTAGATCGTTTACCGAAGGCAACATTGAGGGTCATCGAGGTACTACGATCTTTTATCGAGGGTCTTTGTTAAAACGCCAATATTCGAGGGACATGACTATTTTCTGAAAGGCAACAAAGTGGGATTACCCTAAGGGTGTTAGTGTGTTTTATTTACGTGCATTTAGTCTTGATTAGGGTTATCTATTTGTTGATTTCATGTCTTGCCATACACACCCTAATTACTAGCATTTATACTTGAAAACAATAAATTGCGAAAATGTAAAGGTCCTAAGCTATTACATCATTTTAGGGATGGGGGTACAAATTTACAAACGGGGGGTTGCAAGAATTTAAATCCTATTTAACTATTACAACCATATTGAAATGTATAATATAAGAAGAAAAAAGACTTGTTTTGAAAGTAGTTTTTTGTCTTAATAAAAAAATAAAAAAATAAATTAATAAAAAGGAAATATTTTTATGTCTTTTTTATATTAATAAAAATAGTATTGATATTGAAAATGATAAAAAAAGGGAAAATAATGAGAGATAGAATCAGCATGCTGCTGCAAGCAAAACAAAAGGGATCAGAAGCTTTGATGCCAGGCGCGCTGTGACTCAGAAAGAAACGTCAGTAGGAATCAGAAGTTTATGGATTGATACACTCTGAGGTCCTGCAAGAAATGTTAGAGGGAAATAAAATAGAGGTTCTTGGTAGTGTTTAAACAATGAGCAAAATGTTAGAAGTTCTGCGTCGTGTTAAACAGTGGGTGAAAAGTCAGAAGTTTTGTATCATGTTAAATAGTTGGTGAAAAGTCAGAAGTTCTGTGTTATTTTAGAAGTGAGTAAAACTAAGAAGTTCTACGTTGTGCTAAACAATGAGTGAAAATCTGAAGTTCTGTGTTGAAACAATAAGAAATCCTAGAAGTTTTCATGTTAAAACATTGAAGAGAAACCCATAAGTTCTGTGTTACGTTTCAACTCTTTCCTCATATTAATCAGCATATCATCAATTTATTCAGTTCTTAATAACAAATCAAAAGGATAAAATCATAGTAGTTTATAGAAGTTCTAATCTAATTCTGAGCCTAACTTTATTCAAGAAGTTTTGGTCCATAGTTTTTTCTACTTATGCAATAATATGGACAACATCAATACTATGATATTTACATATTTAATGATGTTCTGAATTAAAAGATGCAAAGTCAGAAAGACTTACCTTGAATCTAGAATGTGGGCTTGGAACTTGAGTTGCTGCCTTCAGATGCTCTGGAGTCAATGAGAGCAATGGAACAATGGTTATGTTCTTTAATTCAAAGGGAAGAACAAAGGTTTTGTTTAGGGTTTGCAAAGGTTTTTACTTTTTTCTATTCTCTCTTTGACAATTCTCTCTCTCCCTAAAGCCAACCCCTTGAATGTGTGATGGAGCAAATTATTTATAGATGGGTTTGTTGTGGTTTTAGAGGGAAAAAATGGGATTTTAAACCTTTTTGGCATACTGTTCCATTGCTTTTTAAACACAGTTTTTGTATGCTAATTTGGTACAGTTATGGGGTTTAAGAAAAACGCAGGCGTGGACTGGATCAGCAGCAGCTTGGAGTGTTGTGGCAGCTAGTGGCAGGACTGTGCTATAACAGTGCAACAGGTTGCTCAAACGAGGTTTTGAGATTTGGTGATGTTCTGATCGCAGAAGACCAGAGTGAGATTCGAAGGGTGAGGCTCTAATCGAAGCATATGCTGAAGAGTCATGTTCTGATTGAAGAATCATGTTCTGAACCATGTTTGCAAATTATGACTGCACTTGCATGGAGGCTGGCTCAGAAGTTCTGAAGTATCATATTCTCTTAACACTTAGAAAATTTTCTAAATGTTTAGAAAATTTGATTTTTTCAAAGCAAATTCTGACTTCTGATTTTTGATGAACCAACTTCATTTCTTGATGAAATATATTTGTTAAAACTTGATTTTTGATCAAAAAGTCAAGGTTTGCTTTTCAGTGTGCTTTTGACCATTTTACCCTTGTGAATGACTTTCTTAGAAAATTGTAATCCAAAACTTGAAACTTGACAGAAGCAGACCTAAGGGTCCATGATAATCTTTTGAGAAATGAGAGGGCAAATTTTGGGGTACAACAACACCCGATATGACCCCTTCGAAAGAGTACTCCAAAGGCCCATTCCAAGGATACACATTGGTGACCCATTTGAAGGAGGCAACAAAAGACTATTTGAAAGACACTCAAAAAGTCTGTTCGAAGGAGGCAATCAGAGCCATTTGAAGGAGGCCATCAGAGCCATTCAAAGGAGAGAATTCGAAAGTCAAATGTCCAGGTTCATTAAAATTTCAAAAGAGGACAAGATCCCATGTTTTTGGCCACAATTACAAAACTTCATTCATGGCTTTGAAAATGTTTGTTTATGGTAGTTTAAACTATTGTATTCTTGTCCCCTCCCTTCTACAATATATAAGCATCATGCTTGCAAGAAAAAAAGGACTTGGACACTTACATAGAAGGATCAGACGAAAGGGAGAAGCACATAAAAAAACTCTCAAAACTCAACAAGATCATATCACACTTGTACCCTCTCCTTTTAAATTCAAGGGCATCCAGCAACTCTAGTCCCCCACACAAGTTCTAGTTTTAAGCAAGGTAAGTCCCTTTAACCTTGTATCTTTCGTTTCAACATGACATGTAAATAGCCTTGTACTTACTTTTCGTTTCAGCATAACATATAGATAACCCCTTAGTTGTGTTCTTCGTTTCTTCCCTCTAGACTTGTTTGTTTTTCTTGTTGGAACTAACCTGTACAGCCCCAAACGAAAGAGAAAAGCAGTGTGAACGAAGGATATGCATTCCTACTGCTCCGTAAATCCATTTTACTTCATATTCTAAATCGAAAGAATTATATGAGTTTGCAGTCGAAGGTCACTCATGCCAACTCCCTAGCTCAGTCGAAAGAAGTAGAGAAGGATGCAACCGAAGGCTGCCCATGCCCTTCCCAAACTCAGTCGAAAGAGGCAGAAAAGGTGCAAATTGAAGCTTGCTTAAGTCAATTCTCAAGCCCAATCGAAAGAAGGCCAAGGGAGGGTGAATCGAAGGAGTCCATTAGCCTGGATCAAATAATTCATTTTCTCTCCTTTATTTTGTTTTTTGTTGTTTTTTTACATTTTTCTTGTCTTTCGATTTGGTTGTAATAGCGTAGTACACGTACCTTCTGCATTTTTACTACAATCATGTTAACTACTAGATGTATGATTAATAGGATTGTATGGCAAAGACTAATAATTAAACGTTAGCAAACTTAACAAAAAGATAAATACCTGAATTGAACACAATTGCACACAAACACCTCTAGGGTATCCCACTCTGATTGCCTTTAAGAAATAAAACAACCATGAGGAAGTAACACTTTAGCAAAGACCCATAAATCAAAAAACATCATAGTCTCTCGATGACCCTACAGTGTTGCCTTTCGGTAAATGATCTCGTCCCTTAAACAAAAGTTGCTAAAGCGTCTCCATATGTTGCCTTTATGACTGTAAAACGTCCCTTCGAATGTCCCCCAACATCCAACGATAAGGCTACCTACTCACTAATAGTAGGATAGCATTGTCTAAAGGAAAAGAGGAAAAAAACGACCCTTTTCGAGTAATAAAGTAGATAGCTGTTAGAAGTTTGCCTAAACATTTTGCACTTACACAAAAAACTGCTTTTCAAAAACAATTTCAAAACACTTTGTATACTTTCTCCACTATCCCGAGAAACATTACAAAGTTCGCCGTACTAAGGCGTTTTTCAAAATATTTTCAAACACAAAGCACAAAGGTATTTTAAAATGAGAAAACCTCTAAGAGCCCATAGATAAATACAGATGGAAAGGGTGCTAGCACATTCCCTTTCCATAATCTACCCCTTTACTCAGAAAACTCTCGAAAAGGTCTTTTTATGTTCTTTTCACCCTTTCCTTAATTTAGATAAAAGAAAAGACAATGACGACTCTTGCTTACCACAACATTTGCAAACAAAATGTAAAACCAGTATAAACAGTCGGTTCTGCCACCGTATAACAGAAATGGTGACTCTGCTGGGGAATAAAAAAAGTGGGGTTACCTTAGAGTTAGTTCATTATTTAACTGCTTTATATGCTTTGTTTGCTTTACTTTTGAGGGATTTGATTGGGTTACTATAGATTCTACACCCAGATCTGGGGCACCTTCTAGGTAAGTAGAAATAGATCATGGAAACTACGCGGGGGTATACCGACACAGTTGAAGCGATAACTACGTTGATGTGACACTTTGGTTGGTATCGGTAGCCCTTGAGTAATCAGGGAGAATACGGGGCCGCTGCGTGGTGTCATAAAGCATCAACTGACCTTAGAACCTTTAATTAACCAACTTAGCCATTAGGAAGTAGTGAGATAGCCGTCTTTGGTGTAGTCCTAAGTCGGTTGATACTCGATACTACACTCATTGAGATTTTACTCTCGAGTTTTGTTTGGTGGCAAGTCAGTTGTCGATCGGAACGAAACTTGTGGGAAAGATCAGTGATATTGAGATCCCTTAGAACCCGGTTACTATTACTAGGATAGGTTGAGCCAACTAAATTTCAAGAGGGTACTTACCTACAAACCCCATGCAAGCCTAAACCTAAGGATGCTTATGTGATTTGAGATACTTGCATGATTTTTATCTAACAACATGATCTCCTTGCAGAATTTGTTTATAGTCATTATCCAGTAACTTGGACTTCTTAGACATACTTGTCTTCATCACCTTACACTTTTTCTTAATGCATAACATACACATCATAACATCATCCCATAACATCTCCTTAACCATTTCAAGGATCTCAAGGGTTTGTAATGCAGGTTATGATAAATCAGACGTCTAGCAAGGGGCAAGGGGATTTATTTTCCTCTAGCCAATGTCGTCAAAAGATCAAAACTCGATAACTTGAGTCAGGGGCTATGACCCACTTGACATGGTGAGCTTTATTCTCGTAGAAGGGCGTTCATCAATAAGAAGTTCTTCAATCAAAGCTACAAGTTTCAACTTCTGACATCTTCTTGTTTACCCCGCGAGTCCTTGAAAACATTGCATACGCATATAATACATGTCATTGCATAAATAGGTTTCAAAGTAGGGTTCTCATCTTCTTCGTTGTTTATTTCAGCAAGTAAAGGAATGACTCTTGAACAAACAATCAAAGACCTCCAGGCTCTAAATGCTCAGTTCCAACAAATGTTCCCGACTCTGACCCAGGGGAAAGAAGACCTGAAAGCTCTGATCGTCAAAAAGAAGGCTAAGAAGGCAAAGAAACCAGTTCGTGTTTTGTGTGTGGGAAGAAGACCAGCTAACCGAGCTCTAGATTTCGCAACCCCATCAAAGGGAGGGGATAATCAAGAGGAAGATGACGAGGATCAGAGGAGACAACAATCTAGCGTCTGAAGAAGATGAACCTGACTATTCTGAGGAGAAATATCCTTCTACTGACGATAAATACAAACGACTGGAGGATCGGCTCAATGCCATGGAGATCCAAAGGGTGCCCAGTCTGGATTTTGAAGAATTAGGTTTGGTTCTAGGGGTCTTCATCCCACCTAAGTTCAAGGTTCCTGTCTTCACAAAATATGACAGTGTTTCCTGTCCCAAGCTTCACTTGAGGTCATATGTTAGAAAGATCCAGCCTCACACTGCTGACCGGAAGTTATGGATCCATTTCTTCCAAGGATGTTTAGCTGGAACTCAACTGGATTTATTCTATCAGCTAGAAGGATCTGACATCCATACCTGGGAAGACTTGGCTGCTGCTTTCTACAAGCAGTACCAATACAATGTTGACCTGGCACCAACTCGAGTGCAACTGCAGAATATGTCCATGAGCTCAAGAGATGGGTTCAAAGAATATGTGAAGAAATAGAGGGATCTAGCTGGCAGGGTACAACCTCCTCTGAATGATCGGGAAATGGTAGACATGTTCATGGGCACTCTGACAGGCCCATTCTTTAATCAGCTGATTGAGAGTTACTCATCCGGATTCACATAAATGGTTTCGACTGGAGAAAGGATCGAAAATGGTATCAAGAGTGGGAAGATCCCGATGGCTACATATTCTAATGTTGAGAAGAATCCATTTGCTGGTAAGATGGAAGCCAATGTTGTGTATGGCCAGAAGGGTCGTAATAAGGAAGACGACCACAATCAATCCATGTGGGCAATACTGATCTCTAACCCTACGCCTATGCAACGACACCAACATGGGAACCAGCATAAAGAGGTCATACCTAAGAGACAATTCACCAGAATTAACATGTCACTAGCTCAAGGGTTACAACACATGTTGAAAGCAGGATGGATTACGTTAAAGGCTCCTTTGTGAAATCCCAATACTTCTGCTCCTAGTTACCACCCCGACAAAAGGTGTGCATACCATTCTGATAGTCCGGGACATGATACAAATGGCTGTCGGGCTCTGAAGAACAAAATTCAGGATATGATTAACACCAAAGAGATTGAATTCAACCCTCTAGAGACTCACAAAGTGATCATTGCTCCCAAGCCAAATCATTGAGAATGTTCAGTTCATTTTTTATTTTTTCATTTGTAATTTAATTTGTTGTTCAAACAATTACTGTTATGCCGGACTTGGGTTTTCTCATTAATGCATCGCATATGTTTGTCTTGAATGATTTCATTGTCATTTTATTTAAACTGTTTTCTTGCTTCCTTTATGTGATATTCGGCTCTCGATTAAAAATCTCCAAGCCTTTAGAGGGAGGATGACGAAAATGATACCACAATCTCACACAGTGTGCTTTTGAACAGACTTCGCTGACGATGTACATGCGTTGTTTCAAATCCTAAATAATGGGTTTATAAGGAAGATAATCCCTAGTCAACCCATTTGAGCCTAAGAAGCAGGAGTTTTCTTTTCACACAAATTAAAACCCTTAATCATAACCTGAGGCAGGGTAGTTTTCTCAGTTAATTCAGATGCGCATTCAGCCGCAATCTTCCACTTCATACATAATGGCATCAAAGACGTCCTTCCAAATCAGAAGATGGTGATGGTTCCGCATAATGATTAAAGCCGACAATCATTATCTCTCAAAATAAAAGCCCATTAAGTCTAAACCTATGAAGGAGACTTAAGAAAAAAAAACCGGGGCATCCCGCTAACTGTAATCACTAAAGAAATAGTTCAGGAAAAAGATCAGGATTACAAAATAAAAAAAAGAGGTCCTACAAATCCTCAACAAATAGAGAAGATTACAAAAATGACTGCCTTTTCAAAATAAACGTTCAAGTTTCTGAACCATCACTAGAATATCAAGGACAAGATTCCAGACTCAATCGGGATCTGAACGCACAATTAACTGAGCATAGGACTGAAGAACATCATGAAGAACGGGTGGATACAAATAAAATTTGATCCTTTATCCTTTTTTTCTTCTTAAAACATGAACTAGGCCACACTACAATCCTTAAAAGTCCTAACTGAAGCATGTGTTAGTTCGGAAGCATACTGTTTCAAAAGGTATCATGACTCCTGTAGGACTTGCTATAAATCCTGAGTTGATATCACCCTCTTGAAAAATTTTGTTTTACTAAAAAAATTAATTTTCAAACTTTAAGACAAACATAAAATTTTCATTATTTGAATATCATTGTTTGCATATAGTTATCTGTTCGACAACATAGAAATTTACATGACGAATATCTAGTGAACAAAAACTTTCTCAATAAAAAGTTTCACCTCAAGTGGAAAAACACTTCCAACCAAAGGGCACAGCATGATCATTGTCCATTGTTGTACCCCAAAATTTTCCCTCCCATATTCTTCAAGGTTTGACAAGAACCATCTTCAAATGGTTCAAGATTGCTCAAGGATTGCACAGTTCAAACCACCTCCTAAGCCAGCTGAAATTAGGGTTTTGGTTCTTTCAAGGAATTTGGGGTTTTCAATGGCTTAATCAAGTCTCATAGGTCCATATACATCCTCAAGCACCTACATACCAAGTTTCAAGACTCACAGTCCTAAGTTGCACAGTCAAAAGCCTTATTTGGTTCACAATCAACTGTAGGGGCAAAATGGTCATTTTACAGTCAAAAGTCCGAATTTTTGGTCAACATCTTATTTTGAGCTCACAATCATCATTTGATCAAGTCTTGATCATGATTCCACAAGAATGGCTCAAAAATCATCAAGATGCAAGAAGTTACTATTTTTGGACAGTAGAAAAGTCAACTGTATCTTGACCAAGGCATAACTTTTTCATGGTTCATCAGAAAAATCCCATCCAATGCTCATTTTGAAGGGGATGACATTTCCTAAAACTCATCTTCACATTCCAAGTCCAAGAAATGCTCTCACAAAAAGTTATCAATTTCTACATTATAGGCCAATTTCAAAAGTCAACAAAAATACACTTTAAGTGAAAGACCATAACTTGAGATTGGTAAATCCAAATGACGTGGGACAAAAGGAATTGGTTAGAGGACTTCAAGACCTTTCCAAAATGTCCAAGAACATGTTCATATGATCAAAATTGAGCAAGATATGCATTGGAGAAGTTGGGAAAGTTTTGTGAATTTGCAAAAGTCAACTTTGCTCAAAACACATCATTTTTGCTAATTGGCCTCAAATTTCTTCTTGAAACATTGTCCAAGGCCTATGCACGACCCATCAAGCTTACATTGAATTATTTTCTTATTTTTATTAATTAATTGGATTTTTAATTGATTTTAATTCATTTAATTAATTTAAAATGTAGGAAATTCAAAGATATGATTTCTCAATCTTTTGGTGAAGCAAAGATGACCAATATATGCTGGAGATCTCGTGTGCCAATCAAGGATGTCAAAAACTCCATATTTAGCAACTTTCTTCAATCAAAAAGATTGAAAAATATTTGATTTTCAATCAAATATTGAAACATCAATGCAATGGATTTCTTGGCAAGATTGTAACCTAATTCCCTTCCATTATATATACAGAACCTAACCCTAATGCCTTAAACGTGAGAATTGCTGCAGAAAGCCATAGCCAATATTGAAAAAAAAATCAAGAAAACTTGAAAACTGTTTTCTCACTTCCAGGCCAATTCAAAGCTTTTAATTGCTTCTAACACCTTGCTGGAAGTCTCAGGGACACATTGCAATCAAGACCACGCGTTAAAGCCCCAGAAATCACCTTACACCGAACCACGGTTTGCATAATTTTCTCAGAATCGAAATTCATATTTTATGCATCATTAACACAATTTGTTTTTTGTTTTGTATTGTATGAATCCATAGGAAGCTTTTGGCACAGGTTAATTGGATTATAGAGCCCTAAATCAAAAGATGCCATTAACAAATTTTAGGGTTCCGAAGCTTTGATTTTGGGGCTTTCCACATCCAGTAAAATTGGAATCCCTAATGCACATGACTGAACTCATGAAAATCGTACGAATTCAAAGGACCCATCGCGCCATATTTATATAGCCTAGGGAGTTAATCGCTATTATTCTCTGTTCTATATTGTGGGGGTTAAAAACCCCCGCTATCCACTTTGTTTTGTTGCAGGCATAAGGAAGAAGACAATACGTGTACGCGTGTGGTTGGAGCATTCAAAGGGAACGCACGCTTTTTCATAATTTCCAGCATATGTTGTTGTTTTATATAATATATTCATTGTCCATTATACTAACAAATGCAGGCGCATGGCTCAGTGGTTGGTGATCTGGCTGGTTATCATTTGGACCTGGGTTCAATTCCCAGGTCCACCCCAATAATTGTTTCATACTTTTCATAACGTGTTCCTATGCAGGCTATCCAAAGCGTCCCACCATGCGCTTCAATCAGCAATGCGCCATGTGTCCTTAAGCACAGATCTAAAGGCAAAAGATGAAGAACACCATACTCCCAATCAAGGAACGCTCTGGATAATCAGGAAGTCAAAGCGGGCTTGTGGCTTAATGGGCTGGAGAATTGCTAACAAACCTCCATATCTGGGCCATCACCCCCCCTAGTTTCTTTATTCTTTCCTTTTTATTTTCTTTTTCTTTTAATTTCTTTTATTATTAATTACTATTATTATTATTTAACTAACAAATAATTATTTTTATAATTAATTCAGAAAACAATATTTTCTTGTTATTATTATTATTTATTAATTTCACTTTAATTTAATTATTTTGTAAATAAATTCTAACAAATTAATTAGTTAATTAGGTTAACTTTAAACTTTTTTTCCACAATAAATAAAATTAATATAGAAATTAGGGTTTTTATTAACTTGTGATTTTATTTTATTTTTATTTTCATTAAAAAACTAAAAAAAATACTTTTTCTTTTAATTAATTAATTAATTAGTAAATTAGGTTTAATATTTAATTAAATGCAAAAAGGACTAAAATTTCATTCTTTTCTCAAAAAGGGTCAAAACCCTAGGACGTTCTCGATTCAATTTCTTTCGCGCACTATTGTTTATTTGATCATATTTATGTATCTGCTCCGAGAATGTAATAGATAATTAGGACTTTTATCGCTTTATTTATTTTCTCGCAATTTATTTTCAAAGGGTTATGTTTTTGGCGATGTAAATACCCGACGCCTTGTAATAGCGTAGATTCATTTTCCGCAATTTATTTCCCGCAAATTATTAACTGTTAATTATGCATGACAAGACTTGTATGAAAATTAAAATCAAAACGTAGCTCACCATAAAATGTGCAAATACAATTAACATGAAACTTGACACACATGCACATGCCACTCCTAGGGTACGCCTCACTTGGTTGCCTCGAGGTGGTCATTGAGTATATGGTGTTTTAGAGGTCGCCCTCCTGTCTAAAGATCCAGTTGCCTCGAAACAGTTACCTCGGATAAAGAAGGATCTAGGACAATTGGGTTACCGCTAAGGCATCCTACTATTGCTTTGGTGACCACACATGTCCCTATAATCGAATTGACCCGAATAACTCCAACGACGGTGCTACCTACTTCTCAATAGTGGGATAGTACTATCTAAAGGGACTCTTAGACAGCTTAATTCCTTAGAGTAGGTAGATTTCTCCTGGGTACTTTCTCTTTCAAAAACAAAACAAACTTTTCGCACCTACACTTTCAAAAAGTTTTCAAACAAACACTTCATACACTCTTGAGGACTGATACAAGAGTTACCTAGAAGTCTTCAAAATGAAACTTTTTTCAAAACCCACAAACACAAGAAAAGCAAACAATTTTTGAAAACATAGTGAGCAAGTACCTAAGAGCCCGTGGATAACCACGGATAGAAAGGGTGCTAACACCTTCCATTTCTATAATCTACCTCCCGAACCGAGAAACATCTCGAAAAGGAATTTTGCTGTGCTTTTGTCCTTTCCTTGTTGGAGAACATAAAAGACGGTGACGACTCTTGCTTACCGCGACATTTTGCGAACCAGCATTTCAAAAACAGTCAGTTCTATTTCCACCGATCACAGAATTGACGACTCTATTGGGGATACTTAATAAGTGAGGTGTACCTTAGGATTAGACTACTCTTATGTTTTCAATTGTATGCCTTGTTTGCTTTAATATTGTGGGCTTGCATCGGAGTTTCATAGATCTTAACCCGGATCTGGGGAATACCCTTTTAGGTAGCAATAAGCTGTGAGGGACCTGTCCGGCGTAGACTGACACGGGTGAAGCAGTGGCTACATTGGTGTGACACCTTGGTCTGTACCGATATCCCTTGTGTTGGAACGAGGAGAATATGGGTCTTCTGAGGAGTCATTAAGCACCAACCGACCTTAGAACCCTTAATTGACCCAACTTGGCCATAGAACAGTAGCAGTATGCTACACTTATTGAGGCTAAACTCTCGCGATGGTCCTGGCCGCAAGAAAAGATTGCGAAGCTGGAGTTATGACCGATTGAGGGTAGTCAGTGATATTGAGATCCTCTAGAACCCGGTTACTATTTTCTAGGACAGGTCTTAACCAACCGAAACTGAAAGAGGGTAGTACCTAAACTTCAGGCTGGCCTAAAATCTAAGGGCTCTTTTGTGTGACTTGTGTGCTTTCAGACTTGAACTACTTGTACATACTTGTTATCTGACACGTGAGTTCCTTGCAGGTTTTGTTTACAGTCCTTAATCTGGGCTTATAACAGGGTTTACTTACATCACTCCACGCATAGCATAACATCATACCATCATACCATTGCATACATCCTGCATAAGGACTAACCCATTTCAAGGATCTCAAGGGTCTGTGATGCAGGTCATGATGAATCAAAATGTCTAGCAAGGGGCAAATGGGATTTATTTTCCTCCAACCAAGGTAACTTGAGTCAGGGGCTATGACCCACTCGATATGGTGAGCTTTGACTCTTGAAGAAAGACTCTCAACAATACGAAGTTCCTTCAATCAAGCTACCGGATTCAAATTCTAACAAGTTTCTCTGTTTACCCCGCGAGATCCTTGAAAACATTGCATGCATATCATACATATCAGTGCATTACAGGTACCCTTGTTACAGGTCACTTACCTTCTTCGCTGTTTATTTCAGCAATGGCTTCCCAACAAGACAACCAGGGTCTTCATACTCAAGAGACTCAGTTTAGGGAAATCTTCCTAAGCCTATCCAAGGGGCAGGAAGAGTTGAGAACACTCCTCATGGGGAATTTGGTCAAGAACAGTCCAGAAGACAGTAAGAATGAACGGCTGAAACATCTGCAAGCTGAGGTAGAAGCAATGAGGACCCAAATGCTAGGACAGATAGCTCTCACCCAAGGCTTAGCCCGGGAGCAAGAAGAGCTGAGAACCATTGTCAACCAGCTTCGTCAAGACAACGACATGAAGCAAATAGTCAAGGCTGAGGATCAAGTCATTAATCAACTTCCAAGAAGTCAAAGGTTTGGTTCAATGAATAGACCTCTCCAAGATGCTACTACTTCACAGGTCCAACAATGACCTCGCCAAGAGCAACGGGTCGATCAGAGCAAGCCAGACAAGCCTAGGAGGCAATTCACCAAGATCAACGTGTCGTCGTCTCAAGCTTTACAACACCTATTGAGGTTGAATTTGGTAACTCTAAGGGACCCTCCTAAGAATCCGAACACCACACCTTCAAGGTACAACCCCAACGCCCGCTGCGCTTATCATTCTGACAGCCTGGGACACGACACAAACGATTGTTGGACTCTGAAGAATAAGATCCAGGACCTGATTGATGAAGGAGCAGTGGAATTCACCCAAGGTGGTCAGGCTGAGTTTTTCTACCATCCCTCCAAGGTTCACCATTTGAAGTGACAAGTCCTGAGACTAGAAGGCTTTTTGTTCATTGGAATTTTCAATTTGTAATTTTCTTTTGATTGTTCAAACATTTATTCATGTCAAACTTTATTACTTTATCAATGCATTGCATATGTCTGTTTTGAATCAATCCATTCGTGTTCACTATGCTTAAAATTGCTTCCATTTTGTGATGTTCAACTCTCGATTAAAAATTCTAAGCCTTTTGAGGGAGGATGACGAAAACGATACCACGATCTTTACAGTATGATTCTGAACAGACCCCGCTGATGAGGTACAAGCATTGTTTCAAATCCTAAACAATGGAGTTATAAGGAAGATAATCCCTCGTCAACCCCTTTGAGCCAAAGAAGTTGGAGTTTTTCTTTTCAAAAAATTAAAACCCTTAATCATAACCTGGGGCAGGGTAGTTCTCTCAGTTGATCCAGGTGCACAATGAATGGCATCAAAGGAGTCCTTCCAAAAACAAAAGACAGTGTTGGTTCCGTATAATCATAAGGACATGCAGTCATTATTTCTCAAAATAAAAGCCCATTAAGTCAAAACCTATGAAGGAGACTTACAAAAACTGGGGCATCCCGCTGACTGTAATCACAAAAGAAATAGTTCAGGCAAAAGACAGGGATAATAAAATCGAAAAGAAAGAGGTCCTACAAACCCTCAACCAAAAAGAAATGACTGCCTATTCAAAATAAACTATCAGTATCCGAACCATCACCGGAATATCAGAGCAAAGACTCAAACAAGATCTAATGCACGATTAGCTGAGTTTAGGATCGAAGAACATCACGAAGAACGGGTGGGTACAAATAAAATTTGAGCCTTTATCCTTTGTTTCTTAAACCGTGAACCAGGCCACGTTATAACCCTTAAAAGTCCTAGCTGAAGCAAGGGTTAGTTCGAAAGCATACTGTTACAAAAGGTATCCTGACTCCTGTAGGGCTTGCTGTAAAATCCTGAGTTGACATCACATTTTACAAAAAATTCGCTTATTTTATTGAAAACTGCATTTTTAAAAACTTCAAGACAGACATAAGCTTTGCATTCTTAAAATAACATTGTTTGCATATGACTATTTGTTCGAACAACTGAGAAATTCGCACGACGAATATCCAGTGAACAAAAACCTTCTCAACAAAAGGCTCACCTCAAGCGGAAAAAACACTTCCAACCAAGGGGCAGACATGATCATTGTCCATCATCTGGGGCAGTCCAGTCAAGATTCAAGGAATCTCTCAAATGCCAAATAGCCAGGGGCAAATCTCCGCTTGAGTCACTTGGGGCATTGGACATGAATTCCAGCAACGGATCTTGCATGATCAAACATCTTCTGGTTGTATGGCGACACAACACTACAGACAGTGACAACTCCCTACACTCTGAGAACGTGGACATAGTAAAAAAATACTACGCATAATCAAAGACCCGCTAGGTTGACTGGCCTAGGCAAAAATAAGGGCTTCCCGGTGAACCAAAAGGGTTCGGGCAAAAATAAGGGATGAAAATGAAAAATCTGTACACCCGACAAGTCGAAAACCTGAAAAGGCGGCTTGAGCAAAAATGGGTATCCTGGTGGACTAAAAACCCGAAAGGGCGGTCCAGGCAAAAATTAGGGATCAAAGCGTACGACTATGTCCCGGCATCTCGTCACTTGCCTACCAGAAGAAGATTTATCCATCGGCATTCATCAAGCTCCTCATAGGCCTTCTTCTCCCACAGAAACTGGGGCAATAAGAATTGTCTAAGCGATCTGGTTGCTCTGTCCACCGAGGTACCAAGGTAAGTTCAGCTGAAGAATTTGACCAGGATATCTTCACTCCCCGCGGAGTAAGACAAATCGACAATACTCTCCCCAAGCAGAGTTGGTCTCCCAGCAGCCCCTAAAAAGGCACAGTATCCCCAGCAATTCAGCGACACTCTCCCCAAGCAGAGTTAGGCTACTGTCAGCCCTAAGGAAGTGGGATGTCCCAAGAAGATCTCAATATTCTCCAGCAGAGTATACAGATATTCCTCATCAAGCATCCCCGGCAGTCTTAATATAAGATCGTTCCCCGGCGGAATACGAGATACCCCTAGTGGAACCATTTCCTCCAAAAGTTTCCCCAGGAGAGTTGAACCATCTCCCCAGTAGATTCTGGAAGCTTATCCCCTGCAGAGTACGAATATCTCTCCCGACCATATTCAGAGGTTATTCCCCACCAGAGCCTAACTGGGTTATCCTTAGCTAATTACAAACGGAAAGATCGTCCTCAGCAAAGTTCTTCTTACCCCCGGCGGAGTTCATCAAATTCTCCAACAGAGCTTATCAATGGAATCCCCAGCGGAGTTATCATTAAAACCTCAGCGAAGTATCTCTTCCCACAGAGTATTTCCCCGCAGAGTAATCTCTTCAACAAGTTTATTCCCCAACGGAGTCATCTTCTCCTACCGGTTTATTCTTGCAATCATCATCCCCAGCGGAAACGAAGAACTCTACTCTTCAACATCAGCCCAGGATTCAACGAACTTCCCGACATTCGTCAAGGATTTATTTTCTCAGACGAAGATACATTCAAAAAACATCACATCTTTATACATTATGACATGCATACGCATCATACAACACAAATCTCATTTATTCTTGAGAACATCTTGACATCATGCAGTTCATACATCATGACATTGCATACAACTAACGTTTTGCCTTTTCAGGAAAAGGTCAATCAAAAGATGATTACCATCTACCCTTGTAGTTCCAGATCAACACCTGTAACAAGCCAGGAAAATTCTGTGGACGACTGATCATGGGTTAATACCTGAAACCAGACAAGACAATTATCTACTTGATCATCATGAAGTAACCCTACACCGGTTCCTTCTCAACTTCAGATGTAGTTTTACACGGACTCATCAACAGGAAACCCTACACCGGTTCCTTCTCAATTTTAGATGAAGTTTTACACGGACTCATCATCAGGAAACCCTACACCGGTTCCTTCTCAACTTCATATGTAGTTTTACACGGACTCATCATCAGGAAACCCTACATCGGTTCCCTCTTAATTTCAGAGGAAGTTTTACACGGACTCATCCTCAGGAAACCCTACACCGGTTCCTCCTCATTTCCAAGATGAGGTTTTACACGGACTCATCATCAAAGTAACCCTACACAGGTTCCTACTCCCTTCCAAGACGAATTTTTACACGAACTCATCGTCAAAGTAACCTTACCCCGGTTCATCCAGAAGTCTTACACGGACTTATCTCAAAGTAACCTTACCCCGGTTCATTCTAAAGTTTTACACGAACTTATCTCGCAGTAACCTCACCCCAGTTCATCATGAAGTTTCACACGAACTTATCTCAAAATACCCTTACCCAGGTTCACCCAGAAGTTTTACACGAACTTATCCCGAAGTAACCTTACACCGGTTCCTTCTCAACTCCAGACGTAGTTTTACATGGACTCATCATCAGAAACCCTACACAGGTTCTCTCTTTCCAAAGACGTAGTTTTACACGGACTCGTCACCAAGAAACCTTACACAAGTCCTCTCTTTCCAAAGATGAAGTTTTACACGGACTCGTCATCAGTAAACCCTACACAGGTTTCCTTCTCAATTCCAGATGCAGTTTCACACGGACTCGTCATCAAGAAACCCTACACAGGTTTCCTTCTCAGCTCCAGATGCAGTTTTACACGGACTTGTCATCAGTCAACCCTACACAGGTTTCCTTCATTCCAAGATGCAGTTTCACACGGGCTCATCATCAGTCAACCCTATACAGGTTTCCTTTCTTCAAAGATGCAGTTTCACACAAGCTCATCATCAGTCAACCCTACACAGGTTTCCTTCTTCCCAGGATGCAGTTTTACACGAGCTCATCATCAGGCAACCCTACACAGGTTCCCTCGTTCAACTTACAAGATCACAATTCTACCAACAATTTCCAAATGGCATCTATAAGCCCATTCCCGACAAGATTCTGTCACATCTCCAGATGGCATCTATAAGCCCATCCTCTTATCCATCATTTCTCCAAATGGAATCTGTAAGCCCGTTCCCGACATCACATTGCTGATACCACACTATGCGAGTGCAAATTTCTGGGCACTCTAGTGTTCAATCATCTTCCACCTTTGGATCACGAAAGGCACGCAAGCCAATCTACATCCTCGGGTCTAAGAAGATTGAACAGGGGCAACTGTTGTACCCCAAAATTTTCCCTCCCATATTCTTCAAGGTTTGACAAGAATCATCTTCAAATGGTTCAAGATTGCTCAAGGATTGCACAGTTCAAACCACCTCCTAAGCCAGCTGAAATTAGGGTTTTGGTTCTTTCAAGGAATTTTGGGTTTTCAATGGCTTAATCAAGTCTCATAGGTCCATATACATCCTCAAGAACCTACATACCAAGTTTCAAGACTCACAGTCCCAAGTTGCACAGTCAAAAGCCTGATTTGGTTCACAATCAACTGCAGGGGCAAAATGGTCATTTTACAGTCAAAAGTCATAATTTTTGGTAAACATCTTATTTTGAGCTCACAATCATCATTTGATCAAGTCTTGATCATGATTCCACAAGAATGGCTCAAAAATCATCAAGATGCAAGAAGTTACTATTTTTGGACAGTAGAAAAGTCAACTGTATCTTGACCAAGGCATAACTTTTTCATGGTTCATCAGAAAAATCCCATCCAATGCTCATTTTGAAGGGGATGACATTTCCTACAACTCATCTTCACATTCCAAGTCCAAGAAATGCTCTCACAAAAAGTTATCAATTTCTACATTATAGGCCAATTTCAAAAGTCAACAAAAATACACTTTAAGTCAAAGACCATAACTTGAGATTGGTAAATCCAAATGACATGGTACTAAAGGAATTGGTTAGAGGACTTCAATACCTTTCCAAAATGTCCAAGAACATGTTCATATGATCAAAATTGAGCAAGATATGCATTGGAGAAGTTGGGAAATGTTTGTAAATTTGCAAAAGTCAACTTTGCTCAAAACACATCATTTTTGCTAATGGGCCTCAAATTTCTTCTTGAAACATTGTCCAAGGCCTATGCACGACCCATCAAGCTTACATTGAATTATTTTGTTATTTTTATTAATTAATTGGATTTTTAATTGATTTTAATTCATTTAATTAATTTAAAATATAGGAAATTCAAAGATATGATTTCTCAATCTTTTGGTGAAGCAAAGATTACCAATATATGCTGGAGATCTCGTGTGCCAATCAAGGATGTCAAAAACTCCAAATTTAGCAACTTTCTTCAATCAAAAAGATTGAAAAATATTTGATTTTCAATCAAATATTGAAACATCAATTCAATGGATTTCTTGGCAAGATTGTAACCTAATTCCCTTCCATTATATATACAGAACCTAACCCTAATGCCTTAAACGTGAGAATTGCTGCAGAAAGCCATAGCCAATATTGAAAAAAAATCAAGAAAACTTGAAAACTGTTTTCTCACTTCCAGGCCAATTCAAAGCTTTTAATTGCTTCTAACACCTTACTGGAAGTCTCAGGGACACATTGCAATCAAGACCACGCGTTAAAGCCCCAGAAATCACCTTACACCGAACCACGGTTTGCATAATTTTCTCATAATCGAAATTCATATTTTATGCATCATTAACACGATTTGTTGTTTGTTTTGTATTGTATGAATCCATAGGAAGCTTTTGGCACATGTTAATTGGATTATAGAGCCCTAAATCAAAAGATGCCATTAACAAATTTTAGGGTTCCGAAGCTTTGATTTTGGGGCTTTCCACATCCAGTAAAATTGGAATCCCTAATGCACATGACTGAACTCGTGAGAATCGTACGAATCCAAAGGACCTATCGCGCCATATTTATATAGCCTAGGGAGCTAATCGCTATTATTCCCTGTTCTATATTGTGGGGGTTAAAAACCCCCACTATCCACTTTGTTTTGTTGCAGGCATAAGGAAGAAGACAATACGTGTACGCGTGTGGTTGGAGCATTCAAAGGGAACGCGCGCTTTTTCATAATTTCCAGCATATGTTGTTGTTTTATATAATATATTCATTGTCCATTATACTAACAAATGCAGGCGCATGGCTCAGTGGTTGGTGATCTGGCTGGTTATCATTGGGACATGGGTTCGATTCCCAGGTCCACCCCAATAATTGTTTCATACTTTTCATAACAAGTTCCTATGCAGGCTATCCAAAGCGTCCCACCATGCGCTTCAATCAGCAATGTGCCATGTGTCCTTAAGCACAGATCTAAAGGCAAAAGATGAAGAACACCATAATCCCAATCAAGGCACGCTCTGCATAATCAGGAAGTCAAAGCGGGCTTGTGGCTTAATGGGCTGGAGAATTGCTAACAAACCTCCATATTTGGGCCATCACCCCCCCTGGTTTCTTTATTCTTTCCTTTTTATTTTCTTTTTCTTTTAATTTCTTTTATTATTAATTACTATTATTATTATTTAACTAACAAATAATTATTTTTATAATTAATTCAGAAAACAATATTTTCTTGTTATTATTATTATTTATTAATTTCACTTTAATTTAATTATTTTGTAAATAAATTCTAACAAATTAATTAGTTAATTAGGTTAACTTTAAACTCTTTTTCCATAAAAAATAAAATTAATATAGAAATTAGGGTTTTTATTAACTTGTGATTTTATTTTATTTTTATTTTCATTAAAAAACTAAAAAAATACTTTTTCTTTTAATTAATTCATTAATTAGTAAGTTAGGTTTAATATTTAATTAAATACAAAAAGGACTAAAATTTCATTCTTTTCTCAAAAAGGGTCAAAACCCTTGGACGTTCCCGATTCAATTTCTTTCGCGCACTATTGTTTATTTGATCATATTTATGTATCTGCTCCGAGAATGTAATAGATAATTAGGACTTTTATCGCTTTATTTATTTTCTCGCAATTTATTTTCAAAGGGTTATGTTTTTGGCGATGTAAATACCCGACGCCTTGTAATAACGTAGATTCATTTTCCGCAATTTGTTTCCCGCAAATTATTAACTGTTAATTATGCATGACAAGACTTGTATGAAAATTAAAATCAAAACGTAGCTCACCATAAAATGTGCAAAGACAATTAACATGAAACCTGACACACATGCACATGCCACTCCTAGGGTACGCCTCACTTGGTTGCCTCGAGGTGGTCATTGAGTATAGGGTGTTTTAGAGGTCGCCCTCCTGTCTAAAGATCCAGTTGCCTCGAAACAGTTGCCTCGTATAAAAAAGGATCTAGGACATTAGGGTTACCGCTAAGGCATCCTACTATTGCTTTGGTGACCACACATGTCCCTATAATCGAATTGACCCGAATAACTCCAACGACGGTGCTACCTACTTCTCAATAGTGGGATAGTACTGTCTAAAGGGACTCTTACACAGCTTAATTCCTTAGAGTAGGTAGATTTCTCCTGGGTACTTTCTCTTTCAAAAACAAAACAAACTTTTCGCACCTACACTTTCAAAAAGTTTTCAAACAAACACTTCATACACTCTTGAGGACTGATACAAGAGTTACCTAGAAGTCTTCAAAATGAAACTTTTTTCAAAACCCACAAACACAAGAAAAGAAAACAATTTTTGAAAACATAGTGAGCAAGTACCTAAGAGCCCGTGGATAACCACATATAGAAAGGGTGCTAACACCTTCCCTTTCTATAATCTACCTCCCGAACCGAGAAACATCTCGAAAAGGAATTTTGTTGTGCTTTTGTCCTTTCCTTGTTGGAGAACATAAAAGACGGTGGTGACTCTTGCTTACCGCGACATTTCGCGAACCAGCATTTCAAAAACAGTCAGTTCTATTTCCACCGATCACATCCATCATCTTGGGCAGTCAAGTCAAGATTCAAGGAATCTCTCAAAAATGCCAAACAGCCAGGGGCAAATCTCCATCTAAATCACTTGGGCCATTAGACATGAATTCCAACAATAAATAATGTACAATCAAGAAAAATCAATACAGAAATGGTTCAGATATGATCCAAAGACGGATGTCATTCTTACACTCATTCAACACATGTTTCAAGTACAGTGCATATACGATCCAGAGACGGATATCATTCTGACACTCATTCAACATATGTTTCAAATACAGTGTAGATACGATACAGAGACAGATGTCATTATGACACTCATTCAACATATGTTTCAAGTACAGTGCAGATACGATCCAGAGACGGATGTCATTCTGACACTCATTCAACACATGTTTCAAGTACGGTTCAGGTATGATCCAAAGACGAATGTCATCTTGACACTTATTCCAGACTATCTTCTAGCAACAGTTCGGGTACGATCCAAAGATTGATGTCATCCTGACACTTATTCCAGACTATCTTCTAGCAACAGTTCAGGTACGATCCAGAGACGGATGTCATCTTGACACTTATTCTAGACTATCTTCTAGCAATAGTTCAGGTACGATCCAGAGACGGATGTCATCCTGATATTTATTCAGACTATCTCCTAGCAACAGTTCAGTTCAAAAGTTTTCCTTCCCCAACAAAGTTTATTTCTCTAACTGCAGAAGTTTATCCCCCAACATAGTTTATTTCTCTACATGGTTAAAACCTCCCAACAAAGCATCTTCTTCCCCACAGAGTCATTCTCAAGCAGAAGTCAAAGATCCCCGACAGAGTACCCTCAAACGGATGAAGGAAATCCCCGGAAAATCATATCCATTCGTCATCCCCAGCGGAAACGAAGGATTCATCTTCTCAATAATCTCCAGCAACAGTCAGGGGCTTATTTTCCTAGACTAGGAAATTCGCAACAACATTCCATGTTCATACATCATGGAAGGCGCATACATATTGCATACAGCATAATCTCATTTATTTTGAGAACATCATTATCCAAGGCATTTCATGCATCATGACATTTCATACATCTAACTCCTTACCTTATCAGGAAAGATCAACAAACAAATGTCACCATCAATTCGCAACAAGTTCCAGAATAGTTCCTGAAATAAGACAGGCAACTATCTGAAGTAACAAGCTCATCAATCACTGTAAAGCCCGGATTCCGACTGGATAACAATCAATCTACAATTCAAGACACTGAAGCCTGGACCCGACCAGAGAGCAGTTAACATCATTGCTGAAGCCCAGATTCCGACTGGATAATAGTCAATCTACAATTCAAGATGTTGTGAAGCCTGGATTCGACCAGATAACAGTTTAAGTTTCTATGAAGCCTGGAATCCTACCAGAGAGTAGTTCACTTGTTCAATTACTATGAAGCATGGATTTCGACCAGATAACCGTTTAAGTTTCTGTGAAGCCTAGAATCCGACCAGATAGTAGTTCACCATACTGTGAAGCCTGTACCCGACCAGTTAACAGTTAAAATCATTGTTGAAGCCCGGAATCTGACCGGATAATAGTCAATCAACAATTCGAGACACTGTGAAGCCTGGAACCCGACCAGATAACAGTATAAGGTGTTGCGAAGCCTGGAATCCGACCATATAGCAGTTTACTCTATCAATTACTATGAAGCCTGGACTCAATCAGATAATAGTACACCTCATATTCAAGTTTAAGCCTGGACCCGACCAGATAACAACTTAATTACTTCAAATCACCAAAGCCTAGATATGACCAGATTACAATATACCTCAAATTCAAGTTGAAGCCTGGACCCGACCAGATAACAACTTAATTTTCTTCAAATCAACGAATCCTGGGATATGACCAAATAACAGTATACCTCATATTCAAGTTGAAGCCTGGACCCGACCAGATAACAACTTAACTTTCTACAAATCACCAAAGCCTGGATACGACCAGATAACAGTATACCTCAGATTCAAGTTGAAGCCTAGACCCGACCAGATAACAACTTAATTTCTTCAAATCATTGAAGCCTGGATACTACCAGATAACAGTTTAATGTTTATAATTACTGCAAAGCCTAGAACCGACCAGATAGTAGTTAATTTCATATTCCCCAATAAGTCGCTATGAAGCCTGGGATATGACCAGATAACAGTCAACTTTTATTATCCTCAGCAAGTTACTATGAAGCCTGGATTTCGACCAAAAAATAACAAATTTTCATCTCTCCATGTCAAAAGATAGCTTCCCCAGTAGAGTAATGGACAACTGAATTTCCTATACTCTATTCCCTATAGAGTTTTCCTCAAATAGGAAAACAACAGAAATCAACATCCCCTAGTGGACTCTTCTTCAGACAACATGAACATGAATCCCCACAAAGAGACCTATTAGGAAGTCAGCATCTACTCTAGATGACATCTTTAATCCCATCTCTGACGAATCTCCGTCATTTTCTCTGGATGGCATCTTTAAGCCCATCTCCGACTCTCAATCATCTTATCCAAATGGCATCTGTAAGCCCATTCACGACATCGTCAACAATCAGTGTTACTTCATGCGAGTGCAAATTTATGGGCACTCTAGTGTTCAATCATCTTCCACCTTCAGATCACGAAAGGCAAACAAGCCAATCTACATCTTCAAATTTAAGAAGATTGAACTGGGGTAGCTGTTGTACCCCAAAATTTTCACTCTCATGTTTTCCAAGGTTTTCTCTTACATGGGTTGTCACAAACACTTGATTAAAGAAAAATGAAGATTTTGAAGATAAAGAAGGAGTTTTCGATTGGCAATGGGATAAGGTGCTTTTGATTGGCATATGGACAAGAGTCTTTGATTAGCCTTGGGACAAGGTCTTTCGATTGACATTTTAACAAGGTCCTTCGATTGACATATGAACAGGATTTCTTTCGATTGACATCCGGGCAAGGAGATTCGATTGGGCATCTAAAACCCTTCGATCAAGTTGATTTCACAATGTCTTTGATGGAGCACCGAGCCTCATTCGACCAAGCTTGGTTCATAAGGCTTCGATTGTGCATTAGCTATTTCAGGCTTGCCTACGATCCACAAGGCATAGGCTTCCTCAGGCTTGTCTTGGATTTCCAAGGGCAAAGGTTTCTTCTATAATTGCCTTCAATGCACAGAACCAAGACCCCTCAACACAGTTTTTGCACTATGACACCCAATATGACCCCTTCGAAAGTGTACTCCAAAGGCCCATTTGAAGGACACACAATGGTGACCCATTCGAAGGAGGCAACAAAAGACTATTTAAAAGACACTCAAAAAGTCCGTTCGAAGGAGGCAATCAGAGCCATTCGAAGGAGGCCATCAGAGACATTCGAAGGAGAGCATTCGAAAGTCAAATGTCCATGTTGTTGTACCCAAAAATTTTCCCTCTCATTTATCAAGACTATTCTCACAAAACTTCTTTGACTCAAGACAAGATCAGGGTTTACTCAGCTCAGGACATCTCATCTTGCACTGATAACCCAAAATTAGGGTTTGAGTTTGCACAAGGATTTTTGGACAATCAATGCTTCATGTGACTTTCATACATCATTTTGGACCCTTAAGATTGTTCATGTTATGTTTCAAGCCTTGAACCACATTTTTTATCAGTCAATTAGATAGTTGACCTAAAAATCAGCTGTATTGGGGAAAAAGTCAAATATGGCCAATTTACAGTTAAACTTCATAATTTTTGATCCACATCAACATTTTAGACTCATATGTACCATTTGATCAAGTTTGGATCACAACTCCTCAAGAAATTTGATCAAATCATCAAAAGGGCAAAATGGTCATAATTAGGGTTTTTGACTAAGAAAGGGCAATTTCTGATTTTTAACCTAGCCAATGACCAATTGAGTTCAAACATGATTTCAAGGGTTCAATGGCATCATCTTGACCTAATTACATGGTTCAAAAGATCTCAAGTTCATTGAATTGACAAATGAAATTTGCAGTCAACTGATCAAAAGTCAACTGTACATTGAAAAGTCAAACTTTGACTTTTTGGTCAAAATCAAGTGCCAAGGGTCATAATTCATCAAGATATGTCAAAATGTGAAACTTGTTGACCAAGAAAACTAAATTTAAAAATTAGGATTTTAATTTGAAAATTTTCATAACTTAGAATTTTTCTAAGTATAAAAATTTTCTTATTTTTTCTCAACTTTGCACCACTTTTTCACCATGATGCATTTTGATTCAAAGAAAGTTCCCAACATGAAAGTTGTACTCCTCCATGAAATCTACAACTTTTCTTCACAAACGTTTCCCTAAAGATGCATGTATCTCAAGTTATAAATTTGTGAATACATGCTCATGAACTAAATAACTTAGTGAAATTTTGCCCTAATTTAGACAGGTTTTGGACCCAACTTCATGGAAACTTTTCACCTAGTTCCAAGAGGTATCTCAAATTTCATTTCAAAGATGGATTATAGAGCACATTGCAAGCTTTCCAAAATTTCCAAGAAATTTACAAGATCATTTTTGAGTAGGGAGAATCGAAGAGAGGAAGTTGGCATTTTCTCACTTTTTGTTCAAGCCATTTTCACATAGAATCAAGTTGCAAACGAAACTTATGCTGATTGTTTCTTGCTTTAAAGGTCCTAATCTTTCTATAAACTCCTTAATTAAATGCATACTGAGTTGACAAAGCCTTTATCCTTTCTTTTGAAACTTTACACAAGTTGTAATTCCATTTTTGGCAAAAAGGCTTCATTGCCATTTTCATAAAGGTGCACTTTTGCAACTTTATCAATTTGGAGCATTGGACCTGTCCCCTTGATACAAGAAAACTCTACATCTCTCAAGAAAGTTGTACAAACTCATACCAACCCTAAGCAAGCTGGTACAAGCATGTGAAACATTGGTCTTGTCACTTTGCTTCAAGTACAAGAAAGTTGGCAAAAAGGCTAGCATTGGCAGATCTGTTAGGAAGCTGACTTTAGATCATTTCTACAATAATATGCAAACAATATGCAACACATAACCGACTTGGTTTAGACTTGGAACTCTCTCAAACTCAAAAACACCAAAATTCTGCACAAGTATACGGTTTCTGCAAAAGCTTAGCCAACTCTCATTTGGCTCGTGCGTTTTGTGTTTAGCTGATCAAAACATCTCATACACTTGATAACTAATCAATCCAAGCCATCACCCTAGTTCTGTAACCTCTGTTTCACCATCTTCCATTTTCAATTTGGAAGCTTGCAGTTGGACTTGGTCAGGGAGTTCCAGCCATCCTCAGAGCAAGATAAAGATTGGAATAGGTTCAGGGAAGTTCAAGGAAGCTTAAACAATCACCAGGCCTCCATTAAAGTCCCTACATTGCCATATACGATTCCAGCTGAAGGAGATATTTTCTTAAACTCTATCTCTTTATACAGGCAACTTCAAGCCACGATTTGTGAAGAAAAAATGTAGCTCTCATCATAATGAAACTGTACATATCATTACTTTTCATTTATTTTACTCGTGCTAAGAGAATTTGAAGTTTTAAATCTCTGAAAAAATTAGGTCACGATTTAGGGATTCAAAAATTCTCTTTGATCTTTGATAGTTAGGTTACATAATTTATATGGTTGGAATCGTGAGCTCAAATGCCACATTTTTTATGTTATGAGTTTTCATTTTTATGCAAGCATGAGGAAGATACAGGTTTGAACTGAGAATGATGTGAAGATGATGAACGAAGGACAAGGATGAAGTTATGGGCTTTTTTGTTGCTTTGGCCTTTTTTGCCTAAAATAAAATGGCCATATTACACATGCGAAGTATCTTGGCAAAATAAAGCAAATATAAGATCATAGTCCCTCGATGACGTTATTTCAAAGTTGCCTAAACAAAATGATCTTGGTCCCTCAAAAATGCTAAGATACTTGGCAACATTGCTATCATGGTTATACGATGACCCACGCCCGTCCCGTTTACATCCAAAGATAGGGTTGCTTACCAAATCAATGGTAAATCAACAATGTCAAAGGAATAAAAATGCATAAGAAAGACATTTGAGTAGGTAGATAGCTTCTAAGTTACTTGATCAATTTCAAACAATCCTTGCTATTTTCAAAAACAGACACACATATTCCAAAACATCTTACAAAGATTGCCTATACGAATGGCCTCTTTTACAAAATATTTTCAAAAACCACATCAAACACCATGGATGAAAAGGGTGCTAGCACCTTCCCTTTTCATAATCTATCCCCCGAACTCAAGAAAACATCTCAAAAGGCCTTTCCTGTGCTTTTTTACCTTTCCTTTTGGATAAAAGAAAAGTCGGTGGCGACTCTTGCTAACCGCAACATTTGCGATAAAACTCAAAACTCTTTTTCACATATAAACCTTTTGTGCTCATTGTCTTTCTTTTACATTTTATTATTTTAAGATGGCTATACCCTTACACACACCCACACTCATAAATGTAGGTACCCTTCCATTTCGGATCCCATGGGTAACAATACTTCTATAGCCTTCAGTGACTCTGAAGATCTGATCTACCAAGCCGAATACGAAGGTGAGGAAGATTATGAGGTGCCAGGGGAATTGGCCAGACTACTACAACAAGAAGAAAGAGCTATTCAACCTCATAAAGAGTTGTTGGATACAATCAACTTGGGTACCGAGGAAGATAAAAAAGGAATCAAAGTGGGTGCCAATCTAGAGCTGAGTGTCAAGAAGCGCCTAATTCAGCTGTTGCATGATTATGTTGAGATCTTTGCCTGGTCATACGAAGACATGCCGAGACTCGATACAGACATCATGGTACATCGTCTACCCACAAGAGAATACTATCCACCAGTGAAACAAAAAGTCTGCCGCATGAGACCTGACATGTCAGAGAAGATCAAAGCAGAATTTATGAAACAATTCAATGCTGGATTTCTGGCTGTTACTTTTTATCCTCAATGGGTGGCCAACATTGTTCCCGTACCTAAAAAGGACGGCAAAGTGAGAATGTGCGTGTGTGATCGGTGGGAACGAGAACTGATTGTTTTGGAATGCTGGTTCTCGTTTTGCGTTTGTTTTCGCAAAATGTCGCGGTAAGCAAGAGTCGCCACCGTCTTTTATTTTATCCAACAAGGAAAGGACAAAAGCACAGAAAAATTCCTTTTTTGAGATATTTCTCGAGTTCGGGAGGTAGATTATAGAAAGGGAAGGTGTTAGCACCCTTTCTATCCGTGGTTATCCACGGGCTCTTAGGTACTTGCTCATTGTGTTTTCAAAATTTTGCTTTTCTTTGTGTTTGTGGGTTTGAAAAGAGTTTTTGTTTTGAAGAGGGTGTAAGTGCGAAAAGTTTTGTTTCGTTTTAGAATGAGCAAGTACTTAAGAACCATCTACCTACTCGAAAAAGGAATTAATTTATGCTAATGTCCTTTAGACAATGCTATCCCACTATTGAGGAGTAGGTAGCACCATCGTTGGAGTTTTCGGGTCAATTCGATTAAGGGACGTGTGGTCACTAAAGAAATGTTAGGACGCCTTAGCGGTAACCCTAATATCTTAGATCATTTTTTCCGAGGCAACCGTTTTGAGGTAACTTATGATCTTTGGACAAGAGGGCGACCTCTAAAACTTCCCATACTCAATGACCACTGTGATCGGTGGATCTGGAACTGACTGTTTAACGCTGGTTCGCGAAATGTCGCAGAAGCAAGAGTCGCCACCGTCTTTTATTTTCTCCAAATGGAAAGGACAAAAGCACAGAAAAATTCCTTATAGAGATTGCTCTCGGTTTGGGAGGTAGATTTATAGAAAGGGAAGGTGTTAGCATCCTTTCTATCCATGGTTATCCATCGGCTCTTAGATACTTGCTCATTTGTGTTTTCAAAATTGTTTGTTTGCTTTTCAAGGTGAGTGGGTTTGAAAAAAAGTTTCTTCGAAAATTTCAGTTCGACTCTTGTATCAGTCCTCAAGAGTGTTTGAAAAATTGCTTTTGAAAGCTTTTTGAAAGGTGTCGGTGTGAAAAGAAGTTTTTGATTTGTTTTGAAATTAGAGCCAGTATCTACGAGTTCTCTACCTACCCTAAGGAATTAGTCTGTGTAAATGTCCTTAAAGCAGTGTCATCCCACCATTGAGAGGTAGGTAGCACCACCATTGGAGGTGTTCGGGTCAATTCGAGGGTTCGGGACATTATGGTCACCAGAGCAATGGGAAGACACCTTAGAAGCTACCCTCATGCCATGTTCATGGACATGAGGACTTACTAAAACATCCTCTACTCGACGACCACTTTTCGAGAGGCAAGGAAACAGTGAGGCGTACCCTAGGGGTGGTGTGTGATTTGTGTGTCATGTTCAATAATGTTTATCTGGTCATGCATTGGTGATCTACGCGTTGTTTTTATTTTTGACATTCATTCTTTCATGCAAATTATTAACAGTTAAAAGATGCGGAATTAAAAGTCCTACGCTATTACAAAGGCGCGGGTCTACATCACCAAATTAATCCAAGACCCGATTTGAAATGAAATAAAAAATGCGGAAAGATAAATGTCCTAATTAATCTATTACATGGCTTTGGGATAAATACATTATATTTACAAAAAGGAAATAAAATAAGCGCGCGAAATAGAATTATGATCGAATGCGAGGGCGCTGGACCCTTTTAAAGAACTTGAATTAAAATTAATAAATTAATTAAGTAAATAAGGAAAAAAAAGAAATTATTTTTTGGAGTTTTTTTTTTGTATTTTATGAAATTAAGAAAATTAAATGAAATTAATCCTAATTCTAAACTATTTTTAATTTGTTAAGAAAGTGTTTAAGTTTAACCTAGTTTTAACCTAATTATTTAATGGTAAATTTATTTACAAAAATAATTAATATTTAGTAATGGTAAAAGAAAAGAAAAAGAATAAAAGTATTTAAAGCCCTAACTCTACATTTTTTTAGTTTATAAAAAAAACATTTAAAACTAAGCCTAGAATTAAAACTAAATTAATTAATAAAATTTATTTACAAAAAAAAACATTTAAATAAAATATATTTATATTTTTTTTGTCTTTCTAATTTTTTTTAGTACTTTTATATTAAAGAAAAATTAATTTAAAGAATTAAAATAAAACAAATAATGTAATTAAAATAAATAAGAGAAAAAATAAAAAGAGAGAAAAATGCAAACATGGGGGGTTTGTTGTCCCAAATTAGAGGTATTTTCCAGCAATTTTGGCCCATTTATTGGAGGCCTGGTTGACTTTTGATGGTCACGTGTGGACCCCTAGACTGAGGTGCACCATGGAACTCATGCCTTGGCTTTTGGATTGATCTCAGTGGCCATGTGGCAAGCTTGAACATGGGATGCATGGTAGATTTCTGAAGGGAACGCTGCATGTAAACATGGAAAGAAAAATAATATTGAGAAAGGAGGGGACCTGGGAATCGAACCCAGGTCCCAAGGCTTGCCAACAAGGTTCCCAACCACCACACCATTCAACGCATTCCTGTATATCATGCAAAACAAATATAATAATTAATGAATCACGCTAATGATAAAAACGCGCTAAAAATTCAAACGATCCAACCAAAAGCTTACAACTCATCTTCTTCTCCACTCGTTTGTTTTGACCTGAAAAAAAGAGAAAGGATAGCGGGGGTTTTAAACCCCCACAAACTTCAACATTCAAAAATAGCGATTAGCGTATGGTTGCTCATAAATTGAGCGCGACATATGGAATCAGTTCGTATGAAGGTCACGAGTCTAATGGTCCAGGTCTTGTGGTTCAATTTTCCCATATGAGAGAAGCCCTAAATTTTTACCTCTGCAACCCTAACGAGCTCCAATGGTGGATTCATGTACAGGGCACGATAACTCAATTAAACAATGCTGTTAGCTTTAGAATGGTTGGATTAGTACAAATCAACAAAAAAAAATGCAACGAGGATGCGTATAAATTAAAACACGAATGTAAAAAATGTTAAGAACAGGACGGCTTCGTGTTACCAATTCTTTGCGTTAGAAGTTGTGGTTTTGATCCAGAAAGTTTCCTTGAGGCCTTAGCAAGCTATTGGAATCAATATTTCGCTTTGAATTGCACTCTATGTATGTTTTCAGTTTTCAACTTTTTCACAAAAAATGCAAAACGTGTATATGATATGAGGCGCAGCTTGAAGGTTGTTGTGATTAGGTTTAGCATCCTGTATATGTATGGGACGAATTAGGGTAAGAATTTGAGTCCATAACCCTTTGCATTGATGAATCCAATATTTGATTTCCATGGAATCTTTTTCAATATTTTCTTCATGAAGAACATGCCAATTTGCACCAAATCTTTCCTTTTTTGATGTGCACGAGATCTTTAGGCCTTGATGAGATATTATACTGCACAAAAAGATTTGAAAACCTTATTTTAGTATTTTTCTTGTAATTAATTTTGATTAAATGAATTAAATAGATTAAATATTTAATTAATTAATTAAAAATAAGAAAATAACTCCCCTTTGGGTCAATGGGTCGTGCCTAGCTTTTGGATGATGATTCTTGGAAGAATTTGTGGCCCATTAGCAATTTTGAGGCATTTGATGTAAAGTTGACTTTTCAAAATTCCCAAAACTTTCCCAACTTCCACAAGGCATATCTTGCGCACTTTTTAAGCATTGATCATGTTCTTGGACATTTTGGAAAGGTATTGAAGTCCTATAACCAATGCCTTTGGTCCCATGTCATTTTGAGTTACCAATCTCAAGTTATGGTCTTTGACTTAAAGTGCCTTTTTGTTGACTTTTGAAAATGACCTATAATGTTGAGATTGATAACTTTTTGTGAGAGTATTTCTTGGACTTGAAGTGTGAAGAGGAGTTGTAGGAAATGTCATTCTCTTCAAAATGAGCTTTGGATGGAATTTTTCTGATAAACCATGTGGAAGTTATGCCTTGGTCAAGTTACAGTTGACTTTTTCAACTGTCCAAATATGGAAACTTTTGCATCTTGAGACTTTTTGAGCCATGCCTTGAAAATCATGATCAAGAATTGATCAAATGATATTTGTGGCTTCAAAATAAGATGTTGACCAAAAATTTGGACTTTTGACTGTCAAATGACCATTTTGCCCCTGCAGTTGACTGTTGAGCAATTAGGGTTTTTGACTGTGTAATTTTGTGCTGTAAGTCTTGAAACTTGGCATGAGGATGCTTGACCCTGTTTGTATGCATGTGGGACTTGATTGGACCCTTGGAAACTTCATTTTCTTTGTGAGAATCAAAACCCTAGTTTTTGACTGTTAGGAGGCTCTTGAACTGTGCAACCCTTGGGAGACTTTGAAGCATGCTCCTTGCAAATCTTGAAGAATATGGGAGGGCAAATTTTGGGGTACAACAGTTGCCCCTGTTCAATCTTCTTAGACGTGAGGATGCCGATTGGCTGACGTGCCTTTCGTAATCCGAAGGTGAAAGATGATTGAACACTAGAGTGCCCAGAAATTTGCGCTCACATAGTAGTGTGATGTGGGGAATGGGCTTATAGATGCCATTTGGAGATTGATGGATAGGATGATGGGCTTATAGATGCCATGCTGAGAGGTGATGGAAGGTGGATGGGCTTATAGATGCCATCTGTGTGTCGATCGCGTAAGAGATTCCTTAGCGAGAAGTTGCGCACCTAAAAAAGAAAATGATCACCTGACCTGTTACAGGAGTTAGTCTTCAAGCTCTTATGTAGATGTGTCCTGACTGGTTACAGGAGCTGGATCTGGAGCTTCAAATGGTGATGAATGAACCAGGGATGGTTACTACCTCAACGGGACGGTGAGAGAACTTTGGACGATTGCTACCTCAACAGGAACGCTGAAAGAATCTTGAGTGATTACTACCTCAACAGGAACACTGAGAGAATCTTGGGCGATTACTACCTGTGATCGGTGGATCTGGAACTGACTGTTTAACGCTGGTTCACGAAATGTCGCGGAAGCACGAGTCGCCACCGTCTTTTATTTTCTCCAAATGGAAAGGACAAAAGCACAGAAAAATTCCTTATAGAGATTGCTCTCGGTTCGGGAGGTAGGTTATAGAAAGGGAAGGTGTTAGCACCCTTTCTATCCATGGTTATCCATGGGCTCTTAGATACTTGCTCATTGTGTTTTCAAAAATGGTTTGTTTGCTTTTCGACTGTGGGTTTTAAAAAGTTTCTTTGAAAATTTCAGTTCGACTCTTGTATCGGTCCTCAAGAGTGTTTGAAAAGTTGCTTTCAAAAGCTTTTTGAAAATGTGTTGGTGTGAAAACAGTTTTTGATTTTGTTTTGAAATTAGAGCAAGTATCCACGAGAACCTACCCACCCTAAGGAATTCGTCTGTGTAAATTTCCTTTAAAGTAGTGCCATCCCACCATTGAGAGGTAGGTAGCACCACCGTTGGAGGTGTTCGGGTCAATTCGAGGTTCGGGACATGGTGATCACCAGAGCAATGGGAAGACACCTTAGAAGCTACCCTCATGCCAGGTTCCTGGATCATGAGGACTTACTAAGACATCCTCTACTCGACGATCACCTTTCGAGGCAAGGCAACAATGAGGCGTACCCTAGGGGTGGTGTGTGATTTGTGTGTCAGATTCGTTTATTTTGTCTTGTTCATGTCAAAGTGATCTATGCGTTTGTTTTTATTTTTGTCATTCATTCTTGCATGCATTTATTTAACAGTTAAAAGAGCGAGAAAGGTAAAGTGCTAAACTATTACAAAAGGCGCGGGTCCACATCGCCAAAATTTCCAGGACCCGATTTGACAGAAAGTAAATAAAGAATTAAAGTACGAAAGATAAATGTCCGAGTTTACAAGGCCTTGGGAGAGGTACATAAAAATTATAAGAAAAAAGAAATAAATACGCGAATTAAATTAAGATTAGAAACGAGGGCGTTGGACCCTTTTTAATGAAATTAAGTTAAATTGTTAAATTAATTAAATTAAAAGAAAAGGAAATTGTTTTTTTGGTTTTTTTTATTTATGAGAATTTAATGAGATTAATTTAAATTAAAATGCTAACCCTAATTCTAATTGTCTTTTTAGTTTATTAAGAAATTATTAAAATTAAATCTAAATTAACCTAATTATTTACATGCAATTTTGATTTATAAAAATAATAGGAAGAATTAATAATTAATGTGGTAAAAAGGAAAAAGATAAAAAAAGATTTGAAACCCTAATTCTACCAAATTTTAGGTTTTTTATTGAAACATATTAAGATTAACCCTAGATTAAAACTAATTAATTAATAAAGGTTTTATTTACAAAAAATATTAATTAAATAAATATATTTTAATTTTGTCCTTTCTGATTTTTTTGTGTCTTTTTATATTATTGTGAAAATAATTATTATAAAGAATTAAAAGAAATTAATTAAAATAAAGAAAAGAAAAAATATAAAAAGAGTAAAAGAAGCAAACTCTAGGGGGGTCTGTCCCCAAGTGGAGGGTTTGTTGTAGTGATTAGGCCCATTCAGGTTTTGGCCTCGTTGACCTTTTGATTAGCATGCCTATGCATTGACTGAGGTTCATCATAGTCTTCAGATCTGGTCCCTTGATTGAGTGCAGTGGGACGCGTGGACGGCTTGATATGGGGATGCATGGTGTGCTTTAGCGTTGAAGCTGCATATAAGCGTTAAATGAAAAATAATATGAAAGGGGTGGGGACCTGGGGCTCGAACCCAGGTCCTGGAGATTGCTAATGCCTATGCTTGCCAAACGCGCTGCTGGAGTTCTTTGTATATTATATAATCAATAAACATAATAAAATAAACAAACGTTAATGCCCTTTTTTTCGCGCGAGAATTTGAATACCCCAATCAGCAGCCTACACATCATCGTCTTCCTCCTTAGTGCGCTTTTCCCTGAAACATACAAAAGGTTAGCGGGGGTTTTTAACCCCCCCAAAACATGCTTGATTTGATAATAGCGATTAGACCGTCCGACCATATAAATTAGGCGCGAGGGTCCTGTTCTCTTCGTCCAAGCACGCTGAGTATGGTCATTACATTGAGAGCTTCCAATTTTACAGTATGAAGAAACGCCTAATTCAGAACTTGGAAAACCCTAAAAGATAACAATGGTGGAATCGCGTATAGTGCATAAAAACACAATTAACTTATATGGTTAGCTTCAGAATCCTCCCATTAGTCAGAATCTATGAAAGAAATGCCATGAAAATGCATAAATATTAAAACACGATTATGAAAAAAAAGTGGAAAAGTTTGAACCCTATTCACGAATCTTCAAGGTTTCAGGCTATGCTATTGATCAATCTCCTTCCTTGAAGCTTCAGCAAGCCAATGAAATAGGTATTTTGACTTGAATCGCCCTCCAACTTAGTTTTCAGTATTGGAGTTTTTCTTGAAAATTTCAAGTTTGCTTATAGCTCTTCTGCGCAGCTGGGCATTTTCTAGGATTAGGTTTGCATTCTATACTTATGTGTGAATGATTAGGTCAAAGAATTTGGTCAAAAAGATCCATGAATTGATGAATCAATATTTGATTTTTATGGCATTAGTTTTCAATCTTTTCATGCATATTTGCCACCAAATCATGTCCAATTACCTTCAATTCTTTCCTAATCTGATTTGCACGAAATCTTGGAGATATTTTATGCACAAAAAGATTCAAAACATTAGGTTTAGTATTTTTTTATATATTTTAATTAATTAAATGAATTTCTAGCATTTAAAAATTCAAATAAATAAAATAAAAATGATAAAAACTTCCCTTTGGGCCAAATGGTCGTGCACATGTCTTGGATGATGAATTGTGGAAGAAAAAGAGGCCCATTAGCATTTTTAGGTTATTTGAAGCAATGTTGACTTTTCAAAATATCCAAAAATTTCCCAACTTCCACAAGGCATAACTTGCTCAATTTTTAAGCTTTGCTCATGTTCTTGGACATTTTGGAAAGGTCTTTGAGTCCTCTAACCAATGTATTTGGTCCCATGTCATTTTGATTTACCACCTCAAGTTATGGCCTTTGACTTAAAGTCCCTTTTTGTTGACTTTTGAAAATGACCTATAATGTTGAAATTGATAACTTTTTGTGAGAGCATTTCTTGGATTTGAAGTGTGAAGAGGAGTTGTAGGAAATGTATTTCTCTTAAAAATGAGCTTTGGATGGAATTTTTCTGATAATCCATGTGGAAGTTATGCCCTGGTCAATTTACAGTTGACTTTTTCAACTGTCCAAATATGGAAACTTTTGCATCTTGAGACCTTTTGAGCCAAGCTTTGAGAATCATGATCAAGCATTGATCAAATGATGTTTGTGACTTCAAATTGAGATGTTGACCAAAAATTTGAACTTTTGACTGCCAAATGACCATTTTGCCCCTACAGTTGACTGTAGTGCAATTAGGGTTTTGACTGTGCAATTTTGTGCTGTGAGTCTTGAAACTTGGTATGAGGATGCTTGACCATGTTTGTAGGCATGTGGGACTTGATTGGACCCTTGGAAACTTCACTTACTTTGTCATAGCCAAAACCCTACTTTTTAACTGTTAGGAGGCCCTTGAACTGTGCAACCCTTGGGGAATTTTTTGAACCTTTAACTTGGCAATTTCTTTGGAGAATATGGGAGGGAAAATTTTGGGGTACAACAGTTGCCCCTGTTCAATCTTCTTAGACCTGAGGATGCAGATTGGCTGACGTGCCTTTCGTAATCCGAAGGTGGAAGATGATTGAACACTAGAGTGCCCAGAAATTTGCGCTCACATAGTAGTGTGATGATGGGAATGGACTTATAGATGCCATTTGGAGATTGATGGATAGGATGATGGGCTTATAGATGCCATGCTAAGAGATGATGGAAGGTGGATGGGCTTATAGATGCCATCTGGGTGTTGATCGCGTAAGAGATTCCTTAGCGAGAACTTGCGTACCTGCAAAACAGAAAAAATGAGTACCTGGCTTGTTACAGGAGTTGGTCTTCAAATTCTTTGTATAGACATGTCCTGACTGGTTACAGGAGCTGGATCTGGAGCTTCAAACGGTGATGAATGAACCAGGGATGGTTACTACCTCAACAGGAACGGTGAGAGAACCTGGGATGACTTTAACCTCAACAGCAATCGTTGAGAAAATATTGGGATGATTACTACCTCCGCAGTATCAGGGAGAGAACCATAGGCGACTACAACCTCAATAGCAATCATTGAGAGAATCTTGGATAACTTCAACTTCAACAACAATCGTTGAGCGAAATCTGGGATTACCACCTCCGCAGTATCGGGGAGAGAACCATAGGCGACTACAACCTCAATAGCAATCATTGAGAGAATCTTGGATAACTTCACTTCAACAGCAATCATTGAGCGAAATCTGGGATTACCATCTCCGCAGTATCGGGGAGAGAACCATAGGCGACTACAACCTCAATAGCAATCATTGAGAGAATCTTGGATAACTTCAACTTCAACAGCAATCGTTGAGAGAAGCCTGGGATTACCACCTCCGCAGTATCGGGGAGAGAACCATAGGCGACTACAACCTCAATAGCAATCATTGAGAGAATCTTGGATAACTTCAACTTCAATAGCAATCGTTGAGAGAAGCCTGGGATTACCACCTCCGCAGTATCGGGGAGAGAACCATAGGCGACTACAACCTCAATAGCAATCATTGAGAGAATCTTGGATAACTTCACTTCAACAGCAATCATTGAGCGAAATCTGGGATTACAACCTCCGTAGTATCGGGGAGAGAACCATAGGCGACTACAACCTCAACAGCAATCATTGAGAGAATCTTGGATAACTTCACTTCAACAACAATCATTGAGCGAAATCTGGGATTACCACCTCCGCAGTATCGGGGAGAGAACCATAGGCGACTACAACCTCAACAGCAATCATTGAGAGAATCTTGGATATCTTCTACTGAGTCTTCAAAAGAAACACCTTTAGGAGTCGGTTTAACTAGACCAGAGAAGGCCTTTGACTGGATAATAACCAGGAAAATCTTTGGGAGTCGATTTAACTGAACCAGACAAGGTCTTGTAGTCTTCAACTGAGTCTTCAAAAGAAAAACCTTTAGGAGTCGGTTTAACTAGACCAGAGAAAGCCTTTGACTGGATAATAACCAGGAAAATCTTTGGGAGTCGATTTAACTGAACCAGACAAGGTCTTGGAGTCTTCAACTGAGTCTTCAAAAGAAAAATCTTTAGGAATCGATTTAACTAGACCAGAGAAGGCCTTTGACTGGATAATAACCAGGAAAATCTTTGGGAGTCGATTTAACTGAACCAGACAAGGTCTTGGAGTTTTCAACTGAGTCTTCAAAAGAAAAATCTTTAGGAATCGATTTAACTAGACCAGAGAAGGCCTTTGATTGGATAATAACCAGGAAAATCTTTGGGAGTCGATTTAACTGAACCAGACAAGGTCTTGGAGTCTTCAACTGAGTCTTCAAAAGAAAAATCTTTAGGAATCGATTTAACTAGACCAGAGAAGGCCTTTGACTGGATAATAACCAGGAAAATCTTTGGGAGTCGATTTAACTGAACCAGACAAGGTCTTGGAGTCTTCAACTGAGTCTTCAAAAGAAAAACCTTTAGGAGTCGGTTTAACTAGACCAGAGAAGGCCTTTGACTGGATAATAACCAGGAAAATCTTTGGGAGTTGATTTAACTGAACCAGACAAGGTCTTGGAATGTAGCTTGAGAACTTAACTGGATCTTTCCTGAAAGGTAAAGGTCAGTCATATGCAATGCATGATATGAATCAAGCAATGATGTTCTCAACATAAATGAGATTGTAAGATATGATGCGTATATGCATGCTATAATGTATGGGAATGCGATGTTTATGAATGTATCTTTTGTATTAGGAAAATAAATCCTTGACGGGTGCCGGGAAGTCACTCCTGGGCTGATGTTGAAGAATGGATTTTGCTTCCGCTGGGGATGAGAGGACTTCGCCAAGGACGATCTTTCTGTGGTTATTGGCTGAGGATAACCCAGTTATATCCTGTTAGGAAAATAACTCTTTGAATAAAGTCGGGAGACGCGTTCGTGCTCTGCGAGGGATAAGCTTCCAGAATCTACTGGGGATAAGCTTACTGCTTAGGGAGATGGATTCCAACTTTCCTGGGGGAGCTGGATTGGACTCTCTTGGGGAAGTTTTGAACTGTATTGGTTATGTTCTTCCATGGAACCTACCTTGATACCTTGGAGGACAGAAACAATCAAATTGCTTAGACCACCCGTTATTGCCCCTGTTTCTATGGGGGAGGCACCTGTGGGATGCTGATAATTGTTGAGGGTCAAACTTTCTTCAGGTAGGCAGATGACAAGATGACAGGACACAGTCGTACGCTTTGATCCCTAACTTTTGCCTGGACCGCCCTTTCGGGTTTTCAGTCCACCGGGATACCCATTTTTGCCCAAGCCGCCTTTTCAGGTTTTCGACTTGCCGGGTGTACAGATTATTTCATTTCATCCCTTATTTTTGCCCGAACCCTTTTGGTTCGCCGGGAAGCCCTTATTTTTGCCTAAGTGTGTCAACCTAGCGGGTCTTTGATTATGCGTATTTTTTCGACTATGTCCGTTCTCAGAAAGTAGGGAGTTGCCCCTGTTAGAAGTGTTTTGTCATGCCGCCAGAAGGTGTTTGACCAGGCAAGATTCGTTGCTAGGATGCCCCCAGTGACTCAGGCGGAGATTTGCCCCAGGCTATTTGGCCTTTGAGAGATTTTCCGAATCTTGATTGGATTGCCCCAGATGATGGACCATGCTCATGCCAGGCCCCTTGATTGGAAGTGCTTTTGTTCACTAGGTATTCATCGTGCGAATTTCCCTGCTGTTCAAACAAAAAGTCATATGCAACCAAAGTTATGTTAAAAATGCAAAGCTTATGTCTGTCTTGAAATTTTTGAAGATGCATTCTTTTTCCATAAAACAAATGAATGTTTGTAAAACGTGATGTCAACTCAATATTTTATAGCAAGCCTTAAGGAGTCAGGATACCTTTCGTAACAGTATGCTTTCGAACTAACCCATGCTTCAGCTAGGACTTTAAAGGGTTATAACGTGGCCTGGTTCACGGTTTAAGAAACAAAGGATAAAGGCTCAAATTTTGTTTGTACCCACCCGCTCTTCGTGATGTTCTCCAAACCTAAACTCAGTTGATCATACGTTAGACCTTGTTTTAGTCTTTGCTCTGATTTTTCGGTGATGGTTCGGATGTTGAACGTTTATTTGAATAGGCAGTCATTCCTTTTTTGTTGAGGGTTTGTAAGACCTCTTTCTTGTCTGATTTTTTGTTATCCCTTTCTTTTTTTTGCCTGAACTGTTTCCTTTTTTGGAATTACAGTCAGCGGGATGCCCCAGTTTTGTAAGTCTCCTTCATGGGTTTTGACTTATTGAGTTTTTATTTTTGAGATATAATGACTGCCTTTCTTCATTGATTATTCGGAACCATCACTGTCTTCTTTTTTTTTTTTCGTAAGGACCTCTTTGGTGCCATTCGTTATGCACTTGGATCAACTGAGAGACTACCCTACCCCAGGTTATGATTAAGGGTTTTAAATTTCGAAAAGAAAAACTCCTACTTCTTTGGCTCATAGGGGTTGACGAGGGATTATCATCCTTATAACTCCAGTGTTTAGGGGTTGAAACAATGCCTGTACCTCATCAGCGGGGTTTGTTCAAAAGCATACTGTCAAGATCGCGGTATCGTTTTCGTCATCCTCCCTCAAGAGGCTTAGAATTGTTAATTGAGAGTTGTCATCAGAAAAAATATGAAAATAATTTGCGTTTAGTGAATACGAATATATTGTTTCAGAACAGACATATGCGATGCATTAATGAAATAACAATGTTTAACATGAGTAAATGTTTGAACAAAAGAGAATTGCAACTTGAACATTCGAATGAACAAAAATTTCTCAATCCTAGCCATGTTTTGGCAAGGGAGCAGTGATCACGTGGGGAGTCTTGGGTACTTTAAACTGAATCTCTCCAGCGTCGATCATGTCTTGAATCTTGTTTTTAAGAGGCCATCAGTTATCCGTAGTATGCCCCGGGCTATCAGAATGATATGCGCACCTATCGTTGGGATGATAGTTAGGAGCGGAAGTGTTCGGATTCCGGAGAGGAGCCCTTAAGGTGATCAGCCCTGCCTTCAACATTTGTTGTAATGCTTGATCCAGCGACATGTTGATCTTGGTGAACTGCCTTTTAGGCTTGTCTGGTTGACGCTGGTGAGGTTGATGTTGAATTTGTGACACTGGAGCCCTTTGAGGAGCTCTCCCCTTACCTCCTTGTTTCAAAGGTGGCTGAACGATGACTGGCTCTTTACCCTTAGACGCTTGCCCCATTTGGTTACTCTGAAGCAGTTGGTTGATGAGGACACCGAGCTCTTCTTGTCTTTGAGCTAAACCTCGAATAGCAGTCCCCTGCCCCAGCATTTGGGATTTCATTGCATCCATCTCAGCTTGCAGGTGTTTCAGCTGTTCGTCCTCAGCGCTGTTCCTGACAAAAGTCTCCATGAGAAGTGTCCTCAACTCCTCCTGCCCCTTGGATAGATTCAGGAGGATTTCCCCGAACCGAGTCTCTTGAGCAAGAAAGTCCTGGTTATCTTGTTGGGAAGCCATTGCTGAAATAAACAGCGGAGACGGTAAGTGACCTGTCCAAAGGGTACCTGTTATGCAATGATATGTATGATATGCATGTAATGTTTTCAAGGACCTCACAGGGTAAACAAGAAAATTTGTTAGAACTTGGGTCCGGTAGCTTGATTGAAGGAGCTGCATGTTATGGAGAGCCCTTCTTCAAGGGTCAAAGGCTCACCATATCCAGTGGGTCATAGCCCCTGACAACCTTGGCTTGGGAAACTTCTTCAAGTGTCAAAGCTCACCATATCAAGTGGGTCATAGCCCCTGACAACCTTGGCTAGAGGAAAATAAATCCTCTTTGCCCCTTGCTAGATGTTTGATTTATCATGACCTGCATCACAAGCCCTTGAGATCCTTGAAAATGGGTGAGGATGTATGCAATGGTATGATGTCATGATGCATGGGGTAATACGGATAAACCCTGTTATGATCCCCAATTAAGGACTGCAAACTAAAACCTGCAAGAAACTCGGTAAAACCTGTCATGAGTCCCAATTAAGGACTAAAACAAACCCTGCAAGAAACTCGGTAAACCTTGTTATGAGTCCTAGTTAAGGACTAAAACAAAAACCTGCAAGAAACTTAGTAAGCCTTGTTATGAATCCTAGTTAAGGACTATGAACAAAACTTGCAGGAAATTCAGTAAACCCTGTTATGAGTCCTAGTTAAGGACTATAAACAAAACCTGCAAGAAGTTCAGATGTCAGATAACAAGCATGTAAGTAATCCAAGTTTGAAGGCACACAAGTCACACAAGACAAGCCCTCAGGGTTTAAGGCCAGCATGGGGTCTGGGTAGTACCCTCTTGAAGCTGGTGGGCTCAACCTGTCCTATTAGAAGTAACCGGGTTCTAAGGGTCCCAATATCACCGGATTGCTTTCATTGTTCATCGTTTCGATTTAGCCACTGAACTGGCGACCGAAATATTCCAGGAAAGCAACCCTCAATTGAGTGTAGTGTCGAGTATCAACCAACCTCGGACTGCACCAAAGTCAGTTATCTCACTACTGAAATTCCTGGTATGTCACAGACTCAGGATGTCTAATGAAATGTTAAGACATCTGATCTGACATTAAGCTCTGTACAGGTAGAATAGGCTGTACGCAGGTTCTGATTTACTGAAGTTCAGAACAGTTAAGGTTAATCATATACATTGATGTCATGAGGAATGCTGTGACATCAAACAAATAACCAATGCAGAAAGTAAATAACACACAGAATTGTTCACCCAGTTCGGTTCAACCAACCTACATCTGGAGGCTTCCAAGCCAGGGATAAAGTTCACTATTAGTAGTATCAATTCAAAGACCCTACAGCCAACACACCCGTTGACAGCCTTCTCACTTAATCACTACCCAATGACACTTTTACCTAAGATCCAATCCTAGATATGAGACCCCTCTCACTCCCCCTCAATCACCGCAGTGATAACTTTCTACAGTACATAAACTGTTCAGAAGATACACTTCCATTACACATCTTGATCATGCTTAAAAGCTTCAATCAAGTAGAATGCATACATCCTCTAACCTACAGGTTTCAAGGAGTATGGTGACCATCCCACAGCCCGGGTGGTTCACAACAAAACTAGCCCTAAATGATTACATCTTGTCAATACACGACCTCTTCAAATTAGGTTACAATACTTCTATTTATAACACTTTTTACCCAACTGGATTTGGGCCTTCATATGACAGCAATGCAGCTTTAACGACCTGCATAAAGTAAGCAGAAAACTTCTGCTGTAAGTTAGGTCTTCAATCGAGCTTTTCTCCTTATTCTTAGCTTCTGATTGAATCTTCTAGGGCTCCACATATGCCTTCAATTTTTGCTACTTGTTATGCATTCTATTTGGCAGAATATTCTGCATAACTTCAGGAACAGAACTGCATCAGACTTGACAGTTCAGTAGCTTGATGTCTGGTATGATGTTATGACATCTCTTGAGACATGTTGTTCCAGATGTTGATTTAAATCAACACAACATGTTTAGGCATTTACAATAGGATTTTCAGGCTGTTCTTATTGTACATTACATTACATTATTGTTGTTACTATTTGTTTTACAAGAAATGAGCCAATCCTAAACGAAGGCACTTACAATCTCCCCCTTTGGCAAATTTTGGCTAAAACAAATACAACAATAAAAAAATAAAAGTGTTCAGGATTACACACAGAAGGATGTCTTGACATCTTTGGTTGTAACCACACTAACCATCCAGGACCTCTTGAAGCACAGGAGGAAGAGGATGCACCTCATTCCCTTTTAGACCACGAACCATTTCTTGTCACTGGTGGTGGAAAAAGAGGACCGTGGGAGATAAACTATCCTTTCAGAGGCATCAGAGAACCTTTAAGGAGTGACCAGAATATCTCCCTTGTAACTCAGAACACAGGTCACAACTGTGTTCATAACTCAGATCACAAGTCACAAAGAAATTCACGCCATTTGAATTTCTGCTGAATTTGTGACAAGTCTTTGTGATCAAAATTTTGAGTAGCTGCTGCAACGAGGACAATGTCAAACCGTAATAGTACTCCTTTACTCCTTTCTCCCCCTTTTTGGCCAAAAATTGACAAAGAAAGCCCTCACAAAACCAGATCCAAGAACAGTTTTCCCAGATCCGTACAAACCCCATGATGGTTGTGAGAGAAAAGAATGTGTGACAGGAGGTTATATAAGGAGATAACAGGTTCAAGAAGATGGTAATATAAAATCTTGGTCAAGGATACCTGTTAAAGTTGTTGCATATTTCAGACTGACTGTGCATGAAATTTAGACGCATTTGTTTGTTTCTGCCAAAAGGACCAGTCCTAATACATGCATAAGTTTAGGTCAAAGCAATTCCTGAATAAAATCAGCCTTTGACCGACTTTTAAGGTTGAAGATTCTTTTGGGAAACAGAATACCAAATATATCTCCTGAATAGCTACAATTACGTGGTGAAGTTATTTTCCACTTATTCTTCTTGATTTCCCCAAGGTTGTAATGTCGTTGGTAATGTCATGACACTTACTTAGACATTCTTCAACAACAGCAGCCTTCTTTTTACTTCTCTCAGTTAGGCACAGAGAAGGACACTTTAAACAGCTAGTAGCAAGAGACTAGTAGCATTAAGCATGGCCATCAATCATGCTTTCTTAAGTGTTGCTGAGATCCACCACAATTACTTTCTACCTTCTTCCAGACAGCAAAATAAGGAAGGAGGGAATAAACCAGAAGACTCCAAAATGCTTCACAAGACATCACAGATTAGTTCTAATACACAAAATTTAGATGCCACGTCAATTTCTTGTAGTAAAAGGACCCCTTGAACATATGCTGAATATATCAGATTTCTTAATCTGATTTACTTCTTCTGATCTTCAGATTAAGTCCAACAATACACATACAAATTCTCCCTTCAATGTATATTGTAATTGGGGAAAGTGCAACACTCAGTGACTCCCCTTGTTAAGGCCAATCAAAACCGTAGCGTGGAAACCAGTAGCACTAGCTCTGAGGTGGTAACTTCAAGCACCCTGAACTAGTCTTAAAATAGTAAGGACATCTCTGATTCATGCCCTTGCACTTCCACACTTATCATGACTCTCTGGATGGCTGAGAAATCATGTAGCCATAGTCTGAAACCAACCTCCAACCTTCTTAGTGTGCTTACAAGCTTTACTAAGATTCAGACTTTCTAGAAGGATTATCCTTTGATCATGTCATCCTTCTGTATAATATATTTACTAGTAGTTGCTAATACTAGTAAATTCTTCAGACCACAACAGTAGTTATGCATTGTTAAGCATACTACTTTTAAACACAAGTAGAATCTACTTATTCCAAACCAACAATAGAACTGCCACTTCTGAATAAGGCAATAGAATATTAAGATTCACAGTCCCAAGTCTCTGCCACAGACTTCTAACAATAATGATGTTACAGCATGAACCTATCTGCTTGGGTTCTGAAGTTAACATCCAGGGGATTGATGCCCTTTTATATTCCCCATAAGAAAGGTATGATCTTCATCTTCAGCAATAATTACTCACCAAAATACTCTTAGAGAGAAATAAACTCTCTACCAAGTTCTGAGACATAGGTTCAGAATACAGCCTTGCATGCATATTATACAAACACTTAGTCTCCCATCAAAGTGCTTATATATATCTTTATGCAAGATCCTAATGAATACTTAGTCTCCTGTCAAAGTATTCATTATTAGTTAGATTATGCCATCTTCTCAAGGTAGGATAATTATTCTAACAATCTTCTGCTCCATGCATGAAGAACCAACTGGTCCTTACAAGCTTCCTTTGCTGAAGAGACCCTTCGTTTGAGATGATGTTGCAACATCAGATTTGACATTGATCTCAACCATATGAGCCTGGCTTATACTATGGTTTTGGATGAACATCCATAGCAATCAAAGCACACTTTTCTTACATCCTTTATGATCAGACCCACAACAACCACATAACCATGCAGCAACTAGCATGTATCACCTTCACCTTGTCTGCTGACCCTTGAACAGTACAAAGGAGTTAATTGTACCATACTCCTGTAGACAAGAGCAGACCAAGTTGTTCACATAAATGAACTTCAAGTAAAAAGAGGATCTTCTCAGGAACCCATGATCTTTTGAAGATAACTCCTCCTTGCTACATACAACTAACAAGTTCATCCTAGGTGATGGGGATGACTTGTCAAAGTGCAGATATCCACCATTTGACTTTGGTCCAGGATGTCAAGACATTTTGTATGACATGTCTTCCAAGATCTTCAGGTTAAAGACTCCCCCTGAAACTCAGCTCAGATCTTTGTAGAGAATTAAGTGAATTCTCCTTCACATGCTGCAGTTTATGTGATTGGTAGACATAACCTGTTCTATTCCTATCCTCCTTGGAAATCACTAAGATCATGAGAAATAAACTCAAGCATCTTATAGAACAAGATAAGATGAACTCCCTTTCACATCAGCTTGATCATACTACTCCCTCTGAACAAAATGTTATCCAACTTCCCTCTTTATGGATACAGTGTTGAGCTCTTTACTTTAGACACATAGTAAGTACTCTTTATTTGGAATTTGCCACAGGTTTCAAATTAAGAGTCCTTAGTTTGCTTGCTGTACAAGTTTCAGGTTGCCACATTCTGTAACTTGTACTAGAAGAAACTTCATTATCAATCATGAGGATGTTCACTAAATCTGGAACTTATCTGTCTTTCCTCAACAACTGATGTCTTCAACAGTTGTGATGTTGTACATCCTTTATCATCACAAGCTTTAGAACTTTTGATTCTGATTTCCACATATTTATCACATAAAGATTCTGCTTCCATCATTTATTCAGTTAGAATTATCTAATCACACTAGAGGATCCTGACTGATTACTTCTTCATGCTTGCTAAGCATATTTACTTGGCTGAAGACACAGAAATGATGTTCCATCATCCATCACATGAGGGGAAACCTGGAAATCACAGCTTTAAAGTCCTTTTAAGTGCATTTAGCTCAGCACATATACTCCCTTAAACTCACTACTGGAGTAGATGACCTGTTGATCGTGTCCTGATCAATTATTTCAAAACAGATGTCTCCTCTTCCAGATCAGGAGTAGGTTCCAAACATATGTACTCACATTACATGTGTTTAGCACCCAGAACATCTGTTCTTCAACTGGCAGTTGCATGATGTTCTAACATCCTTAAGAACATCAGTTCCATCTCCTTGGAACACATCATCCTTGATAATCTTCAAGGTCTTCAAGCAGCTTGCAGATGTATATGAGAATCATTGATCAATTGATACTCATCAACACTAATAATAAAAGCCTTTATGAGTGGACTTGAGGAAATCTCAAGTATCTTTGACATTATTGATAGATTGCAAAATCTGCTTACAAATTCTGTTGAAAATAATAACCCTAGAGTTCTTCTTTCACTTTAGGGGTTGTATCAGAAGCTATGCAGCGGAATAGAAGTACTTCACCAGAACTTACACAGTGCTTACTCCATATAGCAAGCATGACACATAAGGATTGAAAATAAATCAATCCTACAAGTTGTTTGCTTCTTCACCAAGCAACTTTCTAGACCCAACTCTACAGCCCTGTTAAAAGAAGGCTTTATAAACACATATGATGCCTTATCAATATCTTCACTCCCGCATGAAGGTTTTGATAATATTCTTCTCTGTGCTGAATACAGGTTGAACAATGCACTCCAAAATCTTCACTCCCGCATGAGGTCTTTGAATTTGTTCAAACACTTTCATCTTCCTTCAACATAGCTGATCTAGTTTCTCCCAAATTGGTCCATCCTCCACTCCTAGGGACCAAACAATATGAACAATATTCTACCTTGTACACAACCGGAAAGTATCCCCCATGGATCTCATCCAGAGACAGACAGGATGTCTGCTCTGATACCAATTGAAATTCCTGGTATGTCACAGACTCAGGATGTCTAATGAAATGTTAAGACATCTGATCTGACATTAAGCGCTGTACAGGTAGAATAGGCTATACGCAGGTTCTGATTTACTGAAGTTCAAAACAGTTAAGGTTAATCATATACATTGATGTCATGAGGAATGCTGTGACATCAAACAAATAACCAATGCAGAAAGTAAATAACACACAGAATTGTTCACCCAGTTCGGTTCAACCAACCTACATCTGGAGGCTTCCAAGCCAGGGATAAAGTTCACTATTAGTAGTATCAATTCAAAGACCCTACAGCCAACACACCCGTTGACAGCCTTCTCACTTAATCACTACCCAATGACACTTTTACCTAAGATCCAATCCTAGATATGAGACCCCTCTCACTCCCCCTCAATCACCGCAGTGATAACTTTCTACAGTACATAAACTGTTCAGAAGATACACTTCCATTACACATCTTGATCATGCTTAAAAGCTTCAATCAAGTAGAATGCATACATCCTCTAACCTACAGGTTTCAAGGAGTATGGTGACCATCCCACAGCCCGGGTGGTTCACAACAAAACTAGCCCTAAATGATTACATCTTGTCAATACACGACCTCTTCAAATTAGGTTACAATACTTCTATTTATAACACTTTTTACCCAACTGGATTTGGGCCTTCATATGACAGCAATGCAGCTTTAACGACCTGCATAAAGTAAGCAGAAAACTTCTGCTGTAAGTTAGGTCTTCAATCGAGCTTTTCTCCTTATTCTTAGCTTCTGATTGAATCTTCTAGGGCTCCACATATGCCTTCAATTTTCGCTACTTGTTATGCATTCTATTTGGCAGAATATTCTGCATAACTTCAGGAACAGAACTGCATCAGACTTGACAGTTCAGTAGCTTGATGTCTGGTATGATGTTATGACATCTCTTGAGACATGTTATTCCAGATGTTGATTTAAATCAACACAACATGTTTAGGCATTTACAATAGGATTTTCAGGCTGTTCTTATTGTACATTACATTACATTATTGTTGTTACTATTTGTTTTACAAGAAATGAGCCAATCCTAAACGAAGGCACTTACAACTACCCTAAGGAGGCCAAGATAGTTCAATTAAGGTTCCTAAGGTCTGTTGATGCTTCACGACACCACGCGGAGGCCCCGTACTCTCCTTGACTGAACTCAAGGGTTACCGGTACACACCAAAGTGCCACATCAACGTAGCAGACTGTTTCAACCATGTCGGTATACCCCGCACAGTTCCCTCACAGCCTTGTTGCTACTTTCTAAGAAGGTATCCCCAGATCCGGGTCAGGATCTACAGAACTCCCAAGACAGTCCCACAATTTAAAGCAAGCAAAGAAAGCAATTGAAAACACAGTTATGAATTATCCCTAAGGTACACCTCACTTTAAAAATATTCCCCAGCAGAGTCGCCAGTTCAGTGATCGGTGGATCTGGAACTGACTGTTAAACGCTGGTTCGCGAAATGTCGCGGAAGCAAGAGTCGCCACCGTCTTTTATTTTCTCCAAATGGAAAGGACAAAAGCACAGAAAAATTCCTTATAGAGATTGCTCTCGGTTCGGGAGGTAGGTTATAGAAAGGGAAGGTGTTAGCACCCTTTCTATCCATGGTTATCCATGGGCTCTTAGATACTTGCTCATTGTGTTTTCAAAAATGGTTTGTTTGCTTTTCGACTGTGGGTTTTAAAAAGTTTCTTTGAAAATTTCAGTTCGACTCTTGTATCGGTCCTCAAGAGTGTTTGAAAAGTTGCTTTCGAAAGCTTTTTGAAAATGTGTTGGTGTGAAAAGAGTTTTTGATTTTGTTTTGAAATTAGAGCAAGTATCCACGAGAACCTACCTACCCTAAGGAATTCGTCTGTGTAAATGTCCTTTAAAGTAGTGCCATCCCACCATTGAGAGGTAGGTAGCACCACCGTTGGAGGTGTTCGGGTCAATTCGAGGTTCAGGATATGGTGATCACCAGAGCAATGGGAAGACACCTTAGAAGCTACCCTCATGCCAGGTTCCTGGATCATGAGGACTTACTAAGACATCCTCTACTCGACGATCACCTTTCGAGGCAAGGCAACAGTGAGGCGTACCCTAGGGGTGGTGTGTGATTTGTGTGTCAGATTCGTTTATTTTGTCTTGTTCATGTCAAAGTGATCTATGCGTTTGTTTTTATTTTTGTCATTCATTCTTGCATGCATTTATTTAACAGTTAAAAGAGCGAGAAAGGTAAAGTGCTAAACTATTACAAAAGGCGCGGGTCCACATCGCCAAAATTTCCAGGACCCGATTTGACAGAAAGTAAATAAAGAATTAAAGTACGAAAGATAAATGTCCGAGTTTACAAGGCCTTGGGAGAGGTACATAAAAATTATAAGAAAAAAGAAATAAATACGCGAATTAAATTAAGATTAGAAACGAGGGCGTTGGACCCTTTTTAATGAAATTAAGTTAAATTGTTAAATTAATTAAATTAAAAGAAAAGGAAATTGTTTTTTTGGTTTTTTGTATTTATGAGAGTTTAATGATATTAATTGAAATTAAAATGCTAACCCTAATTCTAATTGTCTTTTTAGTTTATTAAGAAAGTATTAAAATTAAATCTAAATTAACCTAATTATTTACATGCAATTTTGATTTATAAAAATAATAGGAAGAATTAATAATTAATGTGGTAAAAAGGAAAAAGATAAAAAAAGATTTCAAACCCTAATTCTACCAAATTTTAGGTTTTTTATTGAAACATATTAAGATTAACCCTAGATTAAAACTAATTAATTAATAAAGGTTTTATTTACAAAAAATATTAATTAAATAAATATATTTTAATTTTGTCCTTTCTGATTTTTTTTGTGTCTTTTTATATTATTGTGAAAATAATTATTATAAAGAATTAAAAGAAATTAATTAAAATAAAGAAAAGAAAAAATATAAAAAGAGTAAAAGAAGCAAACTCTAGGGGGGTCTGTCCCCAAGTGGAGGGTTTGTTGTAGTGATTAGGCCCATTCAGGTTTTGGCCTCGTTGACCTTTTGATTAGCATGCCTATGCATTGACTGAGGTTCATCATAGTCTTCAGATCTGGTCCCTTGATTGAGTGCAGTGGGACGCGTGGACGGCTTGATATGGGGATGCATGGTGTGCTTTAGCGTTGAAGCTGCATATAAGCGTTAAATGAAAAATAATATGTGTAGGTGTTTAGGTATTGGCTTGCATTTTTGGTAAATCCCAAGTGTATGTGTGAATGTCATGACTGATGTCATAACATTCTAGTTTAGTTTGTACTGACTCATTAGGTACCTTTGCAAAAAAATATTGTAATTCAAGTACTGATGTTTATAAGTGTGTATCTGAGCATTTTGCAAAATGATCACATTTTGCTAAGTCAGTAGACAGGTTTTCTCAGATGTCATAACAGATGTTATGACATCCTGTTCTGAACTAACAGGTTTGCAGGTTGGATAAGTCTGAGTTTTTTCAGGAAAATAACTCAGTCTTTCCTGAACAGAATCCTGCGTTTTCTGAGGGGTAACCTAGCTCAACCCTAACCTGGTTAATAAAGTCCTGTGACCTGGTCTTTAGGTCAAACGGAATTAACCCTAGGTTTTTGTGGAAACCCTAACTGAAGTTGCAGCTGCTATATATTCAACAGAGCTGCTGTTTTGCAAGACACATACAAATAATGTAATATTAGGGGTGTTCTGTTAGGTAAACCTGTCGGTCTGTGGCAAGGTTACCATGTGTGTAACTCGAAACCTGTAGGTAAGAGTTTGAGTGTTCTTGGACGAAGCTGTGAAGAAAGTCTAAGTATTTTTGCATTACTTCATATTCATTGTAATGTAGGAAACCAAGTGGGAGGGCACTACTTCTTGAGTAGGAGTAAGACTTCTGTTATTGCGACAATAGGAATGGAAACTGGTAGGTTTCTATCTAGGAGTTCCTAGGTATAGGTTGCACTGGGTAAATGATTAAGTGAGGGATGGGAACTTGTGAAGTTTAGTCCTGAATTAATATTGCTGATAGTGGATCTTCTTCCTGGCTTGGTATGCCCCCAGAGTAGGTGTGTTTCACCGAACTGGGTCAACAACTTATTTGTGTTTTTACCTTCAACACTTTATAATTCTGTCTGTTATATATCAAGGTAAAACTGTAATGTTGTAACAGATGATGTCTCAGAACATGTCAAGACATCATGCTGATATCTGTGCAGGAGAAACAGAACTGTGAAGGTTGTTTGCTCTCTGCTGATCATGTGCAACAGATGAACAGAACTAGGTACATCGACTGTTCTATCCTCTGCACCTTCAAAGTATATCTGGCGCAGCTTGGATAAAACTGTGCTTCTGTTATTCTTTAGTACTGAATCACGAAAAGTTGGATATCTACCTTGAAATGTATTTATTATGTCATATCAGATGTCTAGACATTGAGTATAACATCTGAAGACTGGCATACACCAGAATTTCAATTGGTATCAGAGCAGGCATCCTGTTCTGTTTCTGGATGAGATCCATGGGTGATACTTTCTGGTATCTGCAAGGTCAATCTTAGTACTGGAGATTGTAACCTGGAAAGGTTTGTTATTTCCCTGAATGGTCCCTTAAAGTGGGAGGATGGACTATTCATGACAGGAACTGTGTGTACCTGTCTTTTGTGATTGGCATTTGGCCTGGTTGTGTGGTAGCTGCTCTAGGTTTGATTTATTTTCAAACCTAGGATTTGTGTACGCCTAAAGTGTGTGTGCAAAGATTGAGTTGTATTATGTTCTTCCGCTGTGTAATACTTGGTAAAACTCAAGCTCGGATGTGTTTCCCCTCTTGTGGATTGAAGGCTACTGTATTCAAGAATTCAACATAAGCTATTGAAGATGTCACAGATACATGAGTCCTCTCAAGTTCACTCATGAAGACGTTCTTCGTTCAGGATGGTAAGAATCACATAATCACGGATTAGTGTTATACGAAGACCTTGAAGAATTTCAAGGAGGGCCTTGTTCCAAGGTGATGGAACTGATGTTCTATGTGATGGTGGAACAAGTATGCAGCTACTAGTTGAAGAGCATATGTTCTGGGTGTCAAACAAAGGGATACTTTTGTTTGGAACCTACTCCTGACCTGGAAGAGGAGACATCTGTGTGTGCAAAGTTGACAATGGTAGAGTCAACTATGTCTGTGTGCTCCCGAAGGTTACTTTTAGAAGTCAGAACTCTAGAAGTGGAGCTGGTTGAGATGTGACATTGTGCAATCCCTATTGGTGGGCTGAGCAGTTGTTCCCTGGAGTAATATGGTGTGAAGAAAGACAAGCCCATTGGTTAATAAAAGTCAATGATGGTGCAGCATTATTGCTCCTTCATAGAAGTAGATTGGGATCATGAATCTTGTCATTTAAACATCATGATTAGAAGTGGAAGATATTTCAAGAATATGAAGACTCAGAGTTTGGTTAAGGTATAGCTCTTGGAGTTACTTGAATCTGGTAGGGATGTCATATGTCATGTCGAGACATTTGTGTACAATGCATGGATATTTTGTGTGGAGCTTCTATGAATGGTAGTTTGAGGGGGAGATTTGGTTAACCTCCTCACATTAGTTCAGCCTGGTGTTTAGCTGGTTGTTGACCTATGTCACATGGGTTCTGGGTGTTGTGTGACATATTTGCAAGGAAGGATTCATCTCTCTCATTCCTAAGGATGAATTTGATCTGGAAGGAGTTTCAAATCTGTTGAGGTTGTTCAGAGAAAATTCTATTTACTTGAGTCAAGGGTGGCAACCTAGATATCTCAACTCTTTGGTCTCTCAAAGAAAGTGATTACAAGAAGAAGATATTAACACACGAAGAGTATGTCAAAGTATTCAAATGGTGAAAGTATCTTACAGGATAATGGGAAGGATTTAAGATCAATCGCTATTTGTGACAAGTACAAGTATTTAATTGATTATCCTTGGAGTTCAAGATAACTGATGTTCTTAAAGAGGTGGGAACATTCCTTCTTCTAGACCCTGTGAAGAATCACAGGAAGAGTGATGCTTTAGAGCTATCTCTTTGGTGACAGCAAAATCATTTGATCTCTGAAAAGGTTTCCTGGAAACGTGTTCAGACTTGAAGCTACAAGAAGAAAAAGACATCATAGTCTTGATGGTGGTTACTTGGATCAGTCTGGTTCTGATCTAGGTAAGGAAGTGAATTAGCTAATGCACATGGTGAAGTCAAGAAGAAGTGGCAGCATTCTTGACATCATGAAAATAGATTTACCTAAGGAAGTGGCATCCTTGGTATAAGCTATAGGGTTAGTCTCTAACTAGTCCTTCTGAAGACTCATTCATCAGAGTGTCAAAAGTCTTTGGAGAAACAACAGGTATTCATCAAGGTGTGAGCTTGGATGACTTAACTGCATAACTGCAGGATGGAGGTTGTTTACTCAAACTTGGTTTCACAATCAAGTCTATGAGAGCATGAAACTTTTGTAAAGGGAGGAAGTTCTTTCAAGTGGCATAAGAAGGAGCTGAATTCAACAACTAGATGTTATAACATAATGCTGTGACATTTGGTTCAACATCAGATTCTTGGTTGGTGAAGTGGCACATCAACTTAAGATAGGATGATCTACGAAGTTAAGGATTGGATACTTCAAAAAGATCGTCTCTTTGCAGCTCTTTGGAGTTGTTTGGTGGAGAAGATGTTACATGTTCCTGTCTTAGTGTATCTAAGCCTTTTGTGATAACTTGTAGCTTGAAGTTCAAATTTCAATTGGAAGATCAGAATATCTTTGGGAGAAGTCTGATAAACATGGAGAAGTCAAAAGGTGGCATTTGATTTTTTTTGAGGATTCATGAAGGAGATAATCAAACAGTGGCATTTGGTCTATCTCAGCAGTGGATTCAGAGAATCAAGATAATCAACATGCGGCAGCTGATTATTATCGAGAAAGTTTGATTCAGAGTATGAATGCGTTCAACCAATATTGTTGAACAGAGGGTGCGCTCTTGAAGACATGAAGATGCGTCTTATGTTTTCCATTCATCAAGGGGTCTTATTTACTTTGAATCAGAAGTTGTCTTGAAGGTCCAACTGAGTATTGAATGTGACCTACTTGTTTCCATGAGGAGAAGTGATTGTCCCTAACAGGGGGAGTATTGGTTTGTACGAAAAGTCTTCATCAAACTCGTAGGATATAAAGTGTGGCACTTTATTAACTATTGGGATGATGTGTTCAAGACTGAAGAGGACTATGTCTGACCAAATGTCATCACATTGCCTAATGACATTGTTCCTAATTTCCTCTAAAAACTACAGACAGGAGGAAAATTGGATGAAGTGTGGATTATTATTAATAAACCCAGTCTCTCAATCAGAATTTTCTCCTCAGTTGTTGTTGGTCCTCTAGGACTGCCAAAATGTCTCAAACACCATCATCATCCAATACGACTATTTCAACCTCTTCCTCTGATCAAGATTCTAGGACAATCTCTTCTTGTCTGGACTCTGAAGTTCTGGAGATCTCTTCTCGTAGAAAAGTGGGAACTAACCCCACCAAGGTCAAAGAGTTGAGAACAAGACATGCAGGAAAGCCCCAAGCTTCTGCCTCTGGTAATCCATCTCATCCTTCTTCTTTAGTTCCCCCTGAAATTGCAAATAAGGAAGGGACAGCCTATGTTAATCAAGCAATAGCAAAAATTGTTTCAAGAATTCTGAACGAGAACCACTCAGTTCCTGGCATTTCTGTTCCTCTGAACCAAGAAAGTTCAAATGCTGAAACAAATCCAGATGTCCCTAAGAATGTTGAGACATCAAAAAAAGAGAAGAATGCTGACATTGCTCACAAGAAAAGAAAGAAGCCCGAATCCTCTGGATCTGATGACAGTGCTTGAAGGTTGGTTGCTGTTTGGTGGTGTTGCTGGTCAGTGCTGATATCTGGTGGAGTTTGGAAGTGTATTCAGTTGTTTTCTGCTGCTGCTCTTATTATTTTGTTTTGGATAACTGTATAATTTTATGAACATGTATCTTTGGCCCATTTGTGGCTAAAGAGGGGGAGAATATTTTGGTACTTACTTAAGTAGTACTTGACATTCTATTTTTCTGCTGTCACTTATTTCTGCTGCTATCTATCTCTGATTGCTTAGGGTCTTTAGCCAAAAATCTGCCAAAGGGGGAGTTTGTAGGTGTTTAGGTATTGGCTTGCATTTTTGGTAAATCCCAAGTGTATGTGTGAATGTCATGACTGATGTCATAACATTCTAGTTTAGTTTGTACTGACTCATTAGGTACCTTTGCAGAAAAATATTGTAATTCAAGTACTGATGTTTATAAGTGTGTATCTGAGCATTTTGCAAAATGATCACATTTTGCTAAGTCAGTAGACAGGTTTTCTCAGATGTCATAACAGATGTTATGACATCCTGTTCTGAACTAACAGGTTTGCAGGTTGGATAAGTCTGAGTTTTTTCAGGAAAATAACTCAGTCTTTCCTGAACAGAATCCTGCGTTTTCTGAGGGGTAACCTAGCTCAAGCCTAACCTGGTTAATAAAGTCCTGTGACCTGGTCTTTAGGTCAAACGAAATTAACCCTAGGTTTTTGTGGAAACCCTAACTGAAGTTGCAGCTGCTATATATTTAACAGAGCTACTGTTTTGCAAGACACATACAAATAATGTAATATTAGGGGTGTTCTGTTAGGTAAACCTGTCGGTCTGTGGCAAGGTTACCATGTGTGTAACTCGAAACCTGTAGGTAAGAGTTTGAGTGTTCTTGGACGAAGCTGTGAAGCAAGTCTAAGTATTTTTGCATTACTTCATATTCATTGTAATGTAGGAAACCAAGTGGGAGGGCACTACTTCTTGAGTAGGAGTAAGACTTCTGTTATTGCGACAATAGGAATGGAAACTGGTAGGTTTCTATCTAGGAGTTCCTAGGTATAGGTTGCACTGGGTAAATGATTAAGTGAGGGATGGGAACTTGTGAAGTTTAGTCCTGAATTAATATTGCTGATAGTGGATCTTCTTCCTGGCTTGGTATGCCCCCAGAGTAGGTGTGTTTCACCGAACTGGGTCAACAACTGATTTGTGTTTTTACCTTCAACACTTTATAATTCTGTCTGTTATATATCAAGGTAAAACTGTAATGTTGTAACAGATGATGTCTCAGAACATGTCAAGACATCATGCTGATATCTGTGCAGGAGAAACAGAACTGTGAAGGTTGTTTGCTCTCTGCTGATCATGTGCAACAGATGAACAGAACTAGGTACATCGACTGTTCTATCCTCTGCACCTTCAAAGTATATCTGGTGCAGCTTGGATAAAACTGTGCTTCTATTATTCTTTAGTACTGAATCACGAAAAGTTGGATATCTACCTTGCAATGTATTTATTATGTCATATCAGATGTCTAGACATTGAGTATAACATCTGAAGACTGGCATACACCAGAATTTCAATATGAAAGGGGTGGGGACCTGGGGCTCGAACCCAGGTCCTGGAGATTGCTAATGCCTATGCTTGCCAAACGCGCTGCTGGAGTTCTTTGTATATTATATAATCAATAAACATAATAAAATAAACAAACGTTAATGCCCTTTTTTTCGCGCGAGAATTTGAATACCCCAATCAGCAGCCTACACATCATCGTCTTCCTCCTTAGTGCGCTTTTCCCTGAAACATACAAAAGGTTAGCGGGGGTTTTTAACCCCCCCAAAACATGCTTGATTTGATAATAGCGATTAGACCGTCCGACCATATAAATTAGGCGCGAGGGTCCTGTTCTCTTCGTCTAAGCACGCTGAGTATGGTCATGGCATTGAGAGCTTCCAATTTTACAGTATGAAGAAACGCCTAATTCAGAACTTGGAAAACCCTAAAAGATAACAATGGTGGAATCGCGTATAGTGCACAAAAACACAATTAACTTATATGGTTAGCTTCAGAATCCTCCCATTAGTCAGAATCTATGAAAGAAATGCCATGAAAATGCATAAATATTAAAACACGATTATGAAAAAAAAAGTGGAAAAGTTTGAACCCTATTCACCAATCTTCAAGGTTTCAGGCTATGCTATTGATTCAATCTCCTTCCTTGAAGCTTCAGCAAGCCAATGAAATAGGTATTTTGACTTGAATCGCCCTCCAACTTAGTTTTCAGTATTGGAGTTTTTCTTGAAAATTTCAAGTTTGCTTATAGCTCTTCTGCGCAGCTGGGCGTTTTCTAGGATTAGGTTTGCATTCTATACTTATGTGTGAATGATTAGGTCAAAGAATTTGGTCAAAAAGATCCATGAATTGATGAATCAATATTTGATTTTTATGGCATTAGTTTTCAATCTTTTCATGCATATTTGCCACCAAATCATGTCCAATTACCTTCAATTCTTTCCTAATCTGATTTGCACGAAATCTTGGAGATATTTTATGCACAAAAAGATTCAAAACATTAGGTTTAGTATTTTTTTATATATTTTAATTAATTAAATGAATTTCTAGCATTTAAAAATTCAAATAAATAAAATAAAAATGATAAAAACTTCCCTTTGGGCCAAATGGTCGTGCACATGTCTTGGATGATGAATTGTGGAAGAAAAAGAGGCCCATTAGCATTTTTAGGTTATTTGAAGCAATGTTGACTTTTCAAAATATCCAAAATTTCCCAACTTCCACAAGGCATAACTTGCTTAATTTTTAAGATTTGCTCATGTTCTTGGACATTTTGGAAAGGTCTTTGAGTACTCTAACCAATGTCTTTGGTCCCATGTCATTTTTATTTACCAATCTCAAGTTATGGCCTTTGACTTAAAGTCCCTTTTTGTTGACTTTTGAAAATGACCTATAATGTTGAAATTGATAACTTTTTGTGAGAGAATTTCTTGGATTTGAAGTGTGAAGAGGAGTTGTAGGAAATTTCTTTCTCTTCAAAATGAGCTTTGGATGGAATTTTTCTGATAATCCATGTGGAAGTTATGCCCTGGTCAATTTACAGTTGACTTTTTCAACTGTCCAAATATGGAAACTTTTGCATCTTGAGACTTTTTGAGCCAAGCTTTGAGAATCATGATCAAGCATTGATCAAATGATGTTTGTGACTTCAAATTGAGATGTTGACCAAAAATTTGAACTTTTGACTGCCAAATGACCATTTTGCCCCTATAGTTGACTGTAGTGCAATTAGGGTTTTGACTGTGCAATTTTGTGCTGTGAGTCTTGAAACTTGGTATGAGGATGCTTGACCATGTTTATAGGCATGTGGGACTTGATTGGACCCTTGGAAACTTCACTTACTTTGTCAGAGCAAAAACCCTAATTTTTAACTGTTAGGAGGCCCTTGAACTGTGCAACCCTTGGGGAATTTTTTGAACCTTTGACTTGGCAATTTCTTTGGAGAATATGGGAGGGCAAATTTTGGGGTACAACACTACCTCAACAGGAACGCTGAGAGAATCTTGGGCGATTACTACCTCAACAGGAACGCTGAGAGAATCTGGGACGATTACTACCTCAACAGGGACGCTGAGAGAATCTTGGATGTCTTCTATTGGGATAAGAATCAGGGAGATCTTAGGGTCGATCTGACTGAACCGGAGAAGGCCTTTGACTGGGTAAGAATCAGGAAAATCTTAGGGTCGAATTAACTGAACCGGACAAGGTCTTGAAATCTTCAACTGGGTAAGAATTAGGGAGATCTTAGGGTCGATCTGACTGAACCAGAGAAGGCCTTTGACTGGATAAGAATCGGGAAAATCTTAGGGTTGATTTAACCGAACCAGACAAGGTCTTGGAATCTTCAACTGGATAAGAATCAGGGAGATCTTAGGGTCGATCTGACTGAACCAGAGAAGGCCTTTGACTGGATAAGAATCAGGAAAATCTTAGGGTCGATTTAACTGAACCAGGCTAAAGTCTTGGACATAGCTGAGAACTTAACTGGATCTTTCCTGAAAGGTAAAGGTCAGTCATATGCAAGGTATGATATGAATCAAGCAATGATGTTCTCAACATAAATGAGATTTGTAAGATATGATGCATATATGCCTGCTATAATATATGGAAATGTGATGTTTATGAACGTATGCTTTTGTCTAGGAAAATGAATCCTTGACGGGTGCCGGGAAGTCACATCCTGGGCTGATGTTGGGGAACAATGCTTTGTTGTTTCCGCTGGGGATGATAGTTGCAAGAATACCGGTAGGAGAAGATAACTCCGTTGGGGAATAAACTTGGTGAATGGATTACTCTGCGGGGAGAAGAGTACTCTAACGATCTTGCTGGGAAACAATACTCTGTGGGGAGAGAGTTACTTTGTTGGAATGTTGATGGTAACTTCGCTAGGGATACCATTGTTGTGTTGGAAGTGTTAATAGACTTCGCTGGGGATAAGAAGACTTCGCCGAGGACGATCTTTCCGTGGCTTTTGGCTGAGGATAACCCAGTTATATCCTGGTAAGGAAATAACCTTTAAATAAAGCCGGGGGATGCGTTCGTGCTCTGCAGGGGGATAAGCTTCCAGAATCTACTGGGGATAAGCTTACTGCTTGGGGAGATGGATCCCAACTTTTCTGGGGAAACTGGACTGGACTCTCCTGGGGAAAATTTGAACTATATTGGGGAAGTGACTCCATTGAATGTTTGATATACCGCCGGGAAACAATCTTTAGACCAAGACTGCCGGGGATGCTTGTTAAGAATACATGTATATTGCTGGGGAATATTGAGATCTGCGGGGATACCCAACTTCCTTAAGGGCTGATTGCATAGCTTTGCTTGGGGAGAGTGCCTTGATTTGCTGGCTCACTCTCTAGGGGATTAAGATATCTGGTTATGTTCTTCAGCTGAACCTACCTTGGTACCTTGATGGACTGAGCAACTAGATTGCTTAGATAACTCTTTATTGCCCCTGTTTCTAATGTTACCTGTAATTAATCCTTTGTTTCGTATGCAAATATTCATGAGTTAGCAAATTATTGTCAATGCATATATCACAAATTGAACCTTGGACGTTTTTCGCAAAACAAAACAGAAAAAGGAAAAAACAAAAGGGCAGTTTTAACTGAAAAGTGATCTTTTTATTGATTTTTTGAATTTGCCTGTAAAATAGGCGTTTATGTACAAGAGGATGACGTCCTAGTAAGAGAACGCCGCCGAACAAAAGAGTTTATAAAAATTTGTACAAAGGAAAATAAAACAGCTGTGTGAAATGAATGATCCCACTAGGTTCCAACTCTGCTATCGCCCTTATATCTTCGAGCGTCTCATCACTTGATGACCTTAGTTGAAGATGAAGCTGATTGATCGATGCTGTCTGAACTTGATGTAGATACCGGATTCTGGATGCAAAGTGATCCAATGAGACATAGTATTACGCTTTATCCCTAACTTTTGCCTGGACCGCCCTTTCGGGTCTTCAGTCCACCGGGATACCCATTTTTGCCCAAGTCGCCTTTTCAGGTTTTCGACTTGCCGGGTGTACAGATTTTTTCATTTCATCCCTTCATTTTGCCCGAACCCTTTTGGTTTGCCGGGAAGCCCTAATTTTTGCCTAGGTATGTCAACCTAGCGGGTCTCTTTTTATGCGTAGTATCTTTTTACTATGTCTGCATTGGCGGGGTGAGGAAGGTCGTCACCATCCATGTTGGTTAGAATCATGGCTCCTCCTGAGAACACATGTTTAACCACAAATGGCCCTTCGTACGTAGGGGTCCATTTGCCCCTTGGATCACTCTGAGGAAGGATGATACGTTTGATTACCAGATCCCCAACTTGATATTCTTGTGGTCTGACCTTTTTGTTAAATGCCCTGATCATCCGTTTTTGATACGTCTGACCATGACAGATAGCAGCAAGTCTCTTTTCGTCAATTAAGTTTAGCTGATCAAGTCGTGTCTGGATCCAATCATCTTCACTCAGATCTGCATCCTTCATTATCCGGAGAGAGGGTATTTGCACTTCGATCGGTAAGACTGCCTCCATACCGTAGACCAAGGAGAAAGGAGTTGCACCGGTTTACGTCCTGGCTGAGGTACGGTACCCATGTAGAGCGAACGGTAACATCTCGTGCCAATCTTTATAAGTCACTGTCATCTTCTGCACGATTTTCTTGATGTTCTTATTTGCTGCTTCTACAGCCCCATTCATCTTCGGCCGGTAAGGAGAAGAGTTATGGTGCTGTATCTTAAACTGCTCGCATAGCTCAGTGATCATCTTGTTATTGAGATTGGTACCGTTGTTTGTAATGATTCTCTCTGGGACGCCGTATCGACAAATCAGATTGTGCCGAATGAACCGTGCCACAACGTTCTTGGTTACCGTAGCGTAGGAAGCTGCTTCAACCCACTTCGTGAAGTAATCAATCGCCATTAGGATGAAGCGATGCCCGTTGGATGCCGTAGGTTTAATCTCACCGATCATATCTATGCCCCACATTGCAAACGGCCAAGGCGCAGTCAGAACATTTAGAGGAACTGGAGGAACATGCACTTTGTCTGCATATATCGGGCATTTATGGCATGTCCGAGAATGTTGGTAACAGTCAGCTTCCATGGTGGACCAGAAATACCCTGCCCGAAGGATCTTCTTTGCCATAGTGTGTCCATTGGAATGTGTTCCGAATGTCCCTTCATGTAGCTCTTCCATGATCCTGTCTGCTTCAGTCTTATCCACACAACGCAGTAAGGTCGAATCATGGTTTCGTTTGTACAGGATGCCGTTGCTAAGGAAGAACTTCGCTGCGAACCTTCTCAGAAACTTCTTATCGTTGACAGACGCACCTTCAAGGTATTCCTGAGCTTCCAAGTATCTCTTCACCTCATGGTACCAAGGCTTCTTAGTCACCAATTCAGTCCCGAGATCGCAACAGTATGCCGGTTCGTCCAGTTTCCAGATGATGATCCGGGGAGCCTCATTGTTCCATTTGACTTTGAACATAGAAGACATCGTAGCTAACGCGTCCGCCAACTGATTCTCCTCTCTCGGAAAGTGTTCAAAGGTTATCTCTGTGAAGTGGGGGATCAAGGTCAACACACATTCTCTGTAAGGAATAAGATTCGGATGTTTCATATCCCACTCTCCTTTGATCTGATTGATCACGAGAGAGGAATCTCCGAAGACACTCAGAAACTTGATCCTTAAGTCGACCGCAGCTTGAAGACCCATGATGCATGCCTCATACTCCGCCATGTTGTTGGTGCAGTTGAAACATAGCCGGGCAGTGAGTGGAGTATGAGTGCCTTGGGGGGATATTATCACAGCGCCGATACCGTTACCCAAAGCATTGGAGGCTCCGTCAAAGTGCATAGACCATCAGGATCCTTCCTCAGGTCCTTCATCCGGTCCAGGTACTTCACAATCAGTCACTATCATGATACTCTCGTCTGGAAACTCGAAGTTCATTGACTGATAGTCGTCTACTGCCTGATGTGCCAAGTGGTCTGCCAATACACTTCCTTTGATGGCTTTCTGGGTCGTGTACTGGATGTCGTATTCTGTCAAGATCATTTTCCATCTTGCTATTCTCCCAGATAGAGCAGGCTTTTCAAATATGTACTTTATAGGATCCATCTTTGAGATCAACAAAGTAGTGTGAGTCAGCATATACTGTCTCAGCCGGCGAGCAGCCCATACCAAAGCGCAACAAGTTTTCTCGAGCAGTGAGTATCGGGTCTCACAGTCGGTAAACTTTTTGCTAAGGTAATAAATGGCATGCTCTTTTCGGCCAGACTCGTCATGCTGCCCCAGCACACACCCCATTGAGTTGTCAAGTACTGTCAGGTATAGTATCAGAGGTCTCCCTTCAACCGGTGGCATAAGAATGGGTGGTTCTTGGAGATACTCTTTGATTCTGTCAAAAGCGGCCTGACATTCATCATTCCAACGTACTACCTGATCTTTCTTCAGCAGCTTGAAGATTGGTTCACAGGTGGCAGTTAGATGCGAGATGAATCGAGCAATGTAATTCAGGCATCCTAAAAACCCTCTGACTTCTTTTTCTGTCTTAGGAACTGGCATCTCTTGAATAGCTTTGACCTTGGCAGGGTCCACTTGAATACCCTTATCACTTACAACGAAGCCTAGCAATTTTCCAGATCTTACCCCGAAGGTGCACTTGTTCGGGTTCAACCTCAGCTTGTACAACTTCAGACGGTCAAACAATTTCTGCAGATGATCTAGGTGTTCTTCCTCAGTATGGGACCTTGCGATCATGTCGTCAACATACACTTCTATCTCATGATGGATCATGTCATGAAATAAGGCAACCATGGCACGTTGGTAGGTTGCCCCAGCGTTCTTCAACCCGAATGGCATGACCTTGTAGCAGAAGGTGCCCCACTGAGTAACAAAGGTAGTCTTTTCCATGTCTTCAGGAGCCATCTTGATCTGATTATACCCTGAAAAGCCATCCATGAAAGAGAACACTTTATGCTGAGCAGTATTATCAACAAGGACATCAATGTGAGGTAGAGGGAAGTCATCTTTGGGGCTGGCCCTGTTCAGATCCCTGTAATCGACACACATTCTGACCTTTCCGTCTTTCTTTGGTACCGGCACCACATTAGCAACCCACTGAGGGTAAGAAGTCACTGCAAGAAACCCGGCATCAAACTGTTTCATAACCTCGGCCTTGATCTTCTCGGACATCTCTGGACGCATACGGCGGACCTTTTGCTTGACCGGAGGGCAGTCTTCCTTGGTAGGCAAATGATGGACCACAATATCGGTATCCAACCCAGGCATGTCTTCGTAGGACCAGGCAAAGATCTCCATATAATCATATAGCATTTGAGTCAACCGTTGTTTCATGCTGAGCTCTAGGTTGGCACCAATCTTGACCTCCTTTCTGTTTGTCTCGGTACCCAGATTTATCGTTTCCACCGGCTCTTCGTGTGGTTGAATTGCCCTCTCTTCCTGGAGTAACAGTCTTGCAAGCTCGCCAGGCACTTCGCAATCATCTTCACCTTCGTCTTCGGCTAAGTTGATCGGATTTTCGAAGTCATAACTGGCGGTAGTAGAGTCGTTACCAGTGAGATCCAGAGTGGATTGAAACCTGTATGAGTGAGTGTGTGTAAATACAGTTGTTTTGCAATATATAAAGAAAGGAAAGAAAGAAAATGAGCATAAGTTTTGAAATGCGAGAAAACGTCCAAGATCTTTATTCATGATATATGAAATGACAATTTAATATACCCTCACAAATGAAGCCACGGTGTCCCGGGTAAGACACCGGGCCATAGAGTTTTAATTGTTTATTACAAATAACAAAACAAAGGAGTTTATTACTGCGTAACAAAAGTAACAGGAGTATGATGTTTAGCAATCCAATTGGTCAATCCGCCATCAGTCGTCGGGTAGATCCAACTATTGAACTCTGACTCTTCCACTTCATCTTCGTCCCCAATAGCATTCACTCCTGGGTTGGTAATGAGCACAAGAGGTCTTCTGGTCTTTGCCTTGCGCACAGCCTTCTGACCCTCTGCAGTAAAACCCAGTCCAAACTTGTCAATTTTAGGTGTAAAATCAGGGAGCCTGCCCCAGTTAGCACATTCACCTTTCTTGATTACAGCCCGGGCATCCTTCAAGGAAGCCATCTTCAATGGAAAGTCCTCTTCAACCACTGTTTCGGCCGCTGCCAAAGTTGGAGGTACCTCTTCAAAATGCTGAAAGGGGGTTTCAATAAACTCCCCGTCCATCTCAATATACCTGAAGGAATTCAAATGGCTCACCATATACTCCTCCTCTCCCTTCACAGTGACAATCTTCCCTCTGACGGGGTACTTGAGCTTCTGGTGTAGGGTAGAGGTCACTGCCCCAGCTTTGTGGATCCACGGTCGACCCAGTAGACAAGAATACGATGGACGGATATCCATCACATAGAAAGTAGAGTCGAATACTTGAGAAGCCACCCGAATAGGAATGTCTACCTCTCCATGGACCATCCTCTTAGAACCGTCAAAGGCTCTGACAATGATGTTGCTAGGTTTCAGCTCCAGGCCCTCACAATCCAACCGGTCTAAGGCCTTTTTGGGTAGCACATTTAGGGAAGAACCAGTGTCCACTAACACGTGCGTAACAGTAGTGCCCCTGCATTCAATAGAGACATGCAGGGCGTCATTGTGGTCCTTTCCCTTAGCAGTAAGGTCAGCATCCGAGAAACCCAAACCATTGTCCGCTGTCAGATTGGCTACGCAATCAGTAAACTGGACCGCAGATGTCTCCTGTGGCACAGGGGCCGTCTTGAGAAATGAAATCAGGGCCTTAGCATGGTCCTCTGAGCACAATAGTAAGGAGAGGATAGAGATTTTGGAGGGGGTATGCCCCAGCTGCTCAACAACATTAAATTCGCTCTTCTTGATTATTTTCAGAATTTCCTCCATCTCTTGTTGGGAGGCCTCAGCATTCACAGATTTTGGTGCCTCCATCCGGGCAGGCTCATATTCAATCCCTTTACCCCGAGCATTAGACGACTCGGCAGCAGGGGAAACAACTTGATCATAAATGGGAACAGGTACACTTGTAGGTGTTATGGTGAGAGGTCTTCGAATAGCTGGTGGCGCAATGTCAGGCGAGAAGAGCCTGCCATTGCGGGTTACTTTGGTTGGACCAGTGATATTGCTGATGCTGGTGCCAGTGTTGAACTCTTGCTTTATACCATGTACATACACGTCTGCCCCATAGTGCCAGGGGACAGCCTTATCAGATTCATAGGGGAGAGGCCCCGGAACAGTAATCACAATGGGTGCGACAGTCATGATTTTAACCGGCTTCCTCGGGAGAGCCTTGATTGGATTATTAAAGATTGTAACAACAGAAACTTCTTCTACCGGAACAAACTGAACAGCAGTCTTCTTGAACAGAATCTCTTTGCTGTCCATCAGGCTTTGGATGCCCAACTTCAGCAAAGGACAACCAGAAAGGGAAACAGCACAGAAAAGGCAACCTTCACTACAACCCGGAAATAAACCGGCCAGTAGTAGGTTCCTCTTAACAGTCATCAGAGGAGTAGCTACATCATTCACAGAAACGGCATACACATCTTCATCAACGGCATTCACTCCATGCTGGGGCATATGAGCAGTCACCACATTTGGCCTCTCAGGCGCTTCAAATTGTATCTCTTTTGCGTCAATAAGGTCTTGCACCTTATTCCTTAAGGCCCAGCAATCGTTAGTGGAATGCCCCGGGCTATCGGAGTGATAAGCACAGCGGGCATTTGGATTGTACTTGGGAGAAGCCGTATTCACAACCTCCGGGGCTTCTCTAACAGTCACCAAATTGGTGGATAGTAACTGCGGCTAGATTTGTGATAGGGTCATGCTTAGACGGGTAAACTCTCTTCTGGGTCTTTCACCCCTTTGTGGATTGGTTTGCCGAGGAGCGGCAGCAGGCTTAGCAATCATCACCGCATTGACAGATTGGCGGCGCTCAGGTTTATCATGTCTTTTAGGCCTATATACAGCACTGGCCTCCTTCTTAAAGGGCTTCTTCTCAGAACTTGTAGATGCACCCTTCTGAATTTTGCCGGACTTCATTCCAGCCTCTATTCTCTCTCCAGTCAGAATAAGATCAGTAAACCCTGCAGATGAGTTACCGATAAGATGATTGAAAAATGGCCCAGATAGGGTCCCCAAGAACATATCCACCAGCTCACGGTCAGTTAAGGGAGGCTGCACCCTGCCAGCCAGATCCCTCCACTTCTGTGCATACTCTTTGAAACCTTCGCTTGATCCTAGCGACATACCCTGGAGTTGGGTACGTGTAGGAGCAAGGTCGGCATTATATTGATACTGCTTATAAAAAGCAGTAGCCAACTCCTCCCAGTTACGAACTTTGGTCCCATCCAGCTGATAGAACCATTCGAGATGAGTCCCTGAAAGACTCTCCTGGAAGAAGTGGATCCACAAATTCTTGTCCACTGAGTACGGTTGAATCTTCCGTACATAAGATCTGAGGTGTAGCTTGGGACAAGACGCCCCGTCATACTTGGTGAAAGATGGTGCCTTAAACTTGTGAGGGATAATCACACCAGTAGATAAGCCCAAGTCTCCGAAATCCAGCCCAGGTACTTGTTGGATCTCCATTGCATTCAGTCTGTCCTCCAACTGCTTATACCGGTCTTCAGCCGGAGGATACTGTTCCTCATTAAAGTCAGTCTCGTTGTCAGAGACTACCGGACTAGGACCTTTTCCCCCTTGGGGACTGCTATTGCCTATAGAAGAACCAGCCTCTTCATTCTGCAGAGTGTTTCCAAACCTTCGGCCCGAGTTGAAAAGAACAGTTCTCTTCTTCTTCTTCTTCTCCTTCTTCAGGAGTAAAGCCTTCAGCTCTTCTTGGCCTTGAGCCAAACCCATGATCCGTTCCTGAAATTGCGCGTTCTGTGCCTGAAGGGCCTTGATAGACATCTCGGTTGATGATGAGTCAGGGTTCATGACGCTGAAATAAACAGCGAAGAACAGTAAGCAACCTGAAAAGAAGAAAACCTGCTATGCACGTGATGAATGATATGTGTTTATGCAATTCATTCAAGGGTTCGAAAGTTCAAATTTGTTGTAGACAAGAAAGGAACACACGTTATCATTAAGGAAATAATTGTCCAGTACATCAAAGCCTCATGGGCACATATTACAAAGCAAATCAATCCCAAAAGACACTACGCATCCTCTTAGGAGCTATGTAGGTGTTGAGATTCCTCTCCTCGTGCAATAGGCGGGTGAGCTCCAAGACCTTCTTTTCACTAGCATGTAGACTGGTCTCAAGAGAATTCCGTTCTTCTTTAAGCTGGATCCAGCTCTTCTGCATCTCTTCCCAGGACGTGGGCATGTCAGGATGTTGAATGGTGTAGGACACCTCTCCTTCCAAGACTGGCTCTTTGATCACAGGGAGCACATGAGGATAAGGCATTACTAACTTCTGGGAGCGGGCTCGTACCCACTTGAGATAAGGTTCCAATGGGATGGAATTCTTGTGCCCCAGTGTCTTGCTGTCTATCTTACTGGGCATCCTCCAAGCTCTGATAAATCTATGGCGAAGTCCTTGTGCATCGTTGTCGAAGTCAAAAACTATGTCAGGAATTAACATGTAATGAGGGCCATCCCTCCGGGCATTACCAAACTGTCTCCAAGCCAGGCATGGGTTGTAAGTAATACCTCCTCTGATTCCAAGTAAAGGAACATTAGGGTACTCCCCGCAACGATCAATGATAGTGACATCCTCTCTGGACCGAGGGCACCAATGTATATCTGCATGTGTAAGAGTCATCAACCGTTGTGACCATCTCAAACCCCGCTCGTTCTTCAAAACTGTTTGTGGAAGGTGCGAAATAAACCACCTTCCCAGGAGAGGAGTGCAACACATAAGGACACCTCTTTTTCTCATGGTTCGAGTGTAACATGAGTGAAGGATGTCCCCCAGCAACATAGGTATAGGATTCCTGGACATGAAGATCTGGACAGCACTGATATCTATAAGCTGATCTGGGTTAGGGAACAACACCAAACCATAGACAAGGAGGGCCACAACTTCTTCAAAAGCTTGTAAGTCAAGGGAGTTCCAACATTCCTGGGCCTTCTCAAATAGAAACCTGGCTAAGAACCCTTTGATACCACTTCTAACTTCCCAATGTCCCTTGAGGTCAGATGATTGTAGGTGTAAGGCTTTAGCAATCTCTTCAAGCTTGGGTTCCTTTTCCGTACCGTTGTAGGGTAGTTGATCAAGGATAGGGATCTTCAGAAGCCGGGAGAACTCCTCCAATGTAGGTACCAGCTGATAATCCAGGAAAGTGAAACAGTGATGCAGAGGGTCAAAGAACTGGAACAGGACCTTTATCATATCCTCCTCAATGTTGGTATTGACCAAGCTGATGAGTCTTCCATGTCTTTCACTGAATGAAGAGCTCTCAGGAATCCTGGATATAAGCTCCTTAAGCTGAGGAGGGACCCTTACAAGGCTGATTTGAATTGTCTTTCTGCGAACAGTTTCCATGTCCTACAAAACAAGAACAAAGATGAAGATTCGAACCCCTGAAATGGTTAGTCAATGCATATGATGCTGGATGATGTCATGATGCTATGATTAAACACACCACAGATATTTACAAAGGCAAACATGTAAGGCACACAAGTCACACAAGACAAGCCCTTAGAGTTTAGGCCAGCATGGGGTCTGGGTATTACCCTCTTGAAGTTGGTGGGGTCAACCTGTCCTATTAGAAGTAACCGGGTTCTAAGGGTCCCAATATCACTAGATTGCTTTCATTGTTCATCGTTTCGATTTAGCCACTGAACTGGCGACCGAAATATTCCAGGAAAGCAACCCTCAATTGAGTGTAGTATCGAGTATCAACCAACCTCGGACTGCACCAAAGTCAGTTATCTCACTACCCTAAAGAGGCCAAGATGGTTCAATTAAGGTTCCTAAGGTCAGTTGATGCTTCACGACACCACGCGGCGGCCCTGTACTCTCCTTGACTGAACTCAAGGGTTACCGGTACTCACCAAAGTGCCACATCAACGTAGCAGACTGCTTCAACCATGTCGGTATACCCTGCACAGTTCCCTCACAGCCTTGTTGCTACTTTCTAAGAAGGTATCCCCAGATCCGGGTTAGGATCTATAGAACTCCCAAGACAGTACCCACAATAATAAAGCAAACAATTCATAAAATTGAAGACATAAGTGATCTTAGTCCTAAGATACACCTCACTTTATAAGTGTCCCCAGCAGAGTCGCCAGTTCTGTGATCGGTGGATCTGGAACTGACTGTTTAACGCTGGTTCGCTAAATGTCGCGGAAGCAAGAGTCGCCACCGTCTTTTACTTTCTCCAAATGGAAAGGACAAAAGCACAGAAAAATTCCTTATAGAGATTGCTCTCGGTTTTGGAGGTAGATTTATAGAAAGGGAAGGTGTTAGCACCCTTTCTATCCATGGTTATCCATGGGCTCTTAGATACTTGCTCATTTGTGTTTTCAAAATTGTTTGTTTGCTTTTCAAGGTGAGTGGGTTTGAAAAAAAGTTTCTTCGAAAATTTCAGTTCGACTCTTGTATCAGTCCTCAAGAGTGTTTGAAAAATTGCTTTTGAAAGCTTTTTGAAAGGTGTCGGTGTGAAAAGAAGTTTTTGATTTGTTTTGAAATTAGAGCTAGTATCTACGAGTTCTCTACCTACCCTAAGGAATTAGTCTGTGTAAATGTCCTTAAAGCAGTGCCATCCCACCATTGAGAGGTAGGTAGCACCACCATTGGAGGTGTTCGGGTCAATTCGAGGGTTCGGGACATTGTGGTCACCAGAGCAATGGGAAGACACCTTAGAAGCTACCCTCATGCCATGTTCATGGACATGAGGACTTACTAAAACATCCTCTACTCGACGACCACTTTTCGAGAGGCAAGGCAACAGTGAGGCGTACCCTAGGGGTGGTGTGTGATTTGTGTGTCATGTTCAATTATGTTTATCTGGTCATGCATTGGTGATCTACGCGTTGTTTTTATTTTTGACATTCATTCTTTCATGCAAATTATTAACAGTTAAAAGATGCGGAATTAAAAGTCCTACGCTATTACAAAGGCGCGGGTCTACATCGCCAAATTAATCCAAGACCCGATTTGAAATGAAATAAAAAATGCGGAAAGATAAATGTCCTAATTAATCTATTACATGGCTTTGGGATAAATACATTATATTTACAAAAAGGAAATAAAATAAGCGTGCGAAATAGAATTATGATCGAATGCGAGGGCGTTGGACCCTTTTAAAGAACTTGAATTAAAATTAATAAATTAATTAAGTAAATAAGGAAAAAAAAGAAATTATTTTTTGGAGTTTTTTTTTGTATTTTATGAAATTAAGAAAATTAAATGAAATTAATCCTAATTCTAAACTATTTTTAATTTGTTAAGAAAGTGTTTAAGTTTAACCTAGTTTTAACCTAATTATTTAATGGTAAATTTATTTAAAAAAATAATTAATATTTAGTAATGGTAAAAGAAAAGAAAAAGAATAAAAGTATTTAAAGCCCTAACTCTACATTTTTTTAGTTTATAAAAAAAACATTTAAAACTAAGCCTAGAATTAAAACTAAATTAATTAATAAAATTTATTTACAAAAAAAAACATTTAAATAAAATATATTTATATTTTTTTTGTCTTTCTGATTTTTTTTAGTACTTTTATATTAAAGAAAAATTAATTTAAAGAATTAAAATAAAACAAATAATGTAATTAAAATAAATAAGAGAAAAAATAAAAAGAGAGAAAAATGCAAACATGGGGGGTTTGTTGTCCCAAATTAGAGGTATTTTCCAGCAATTTTGGCCCATTTATTGGAGGCCTGGTTGACTTTTGATGGTCACGTGTGGACCCCTAGACTGAGGTGCACCATGGATCTCATGCCTTGGCTTTTGGATTGATCTCAGTGGCCATGTGGCAAGCTTGAACGTGGGATGCATGGTAGATTTCTGAAGGGAACGCTGCATGTAAACATGGAAAGAAAAATAATATTGAGAAAGGAGGGGACCTGGGAATCGAACCCAGGTCCCAAGGCTTGCCAACAAGGTTCCCAACCACCACACCATTCAACGCATTCGTGTATATCATGCAAAACAAATATAATAATTAATGAATCACGCTAATGATAAAAACGCGCTAAAAATTCAAACGATCCAACCAAAAGCTTACAACTCATCTTCTTCTCCACTCGTTTGTTTTGACCTGAAAAAAAGAGAAAGGATAGCGGGGGTTTTAAACCCCCACAAACTTCAACATTCAAAAATAGCGATTAGCGTATGGTTGCTCATAAATTGAGCGCGACATATGGAATCAGTTCGTATGAAGGTCACGAGTCTAATGGTCCAGGTCTTGTGGTTCAATTTTCCCATATGAGAGAAGCCCTAAATTTTGACCTCTGCAACCCTAACGAGCTCCAATGGTGGATTCATGTATAGGGCACGAAAACTCAATTAAACAATGCTGTTAGCTTTAGAATGGTTGGATTAGTACAAATCAACAAAAAAATGCAACGAGGATGCGTATAAATTAAAACACGAATGTAAAAAATGTTAAGAACAGGACGGTTTCGTGTTACCAATTCTTTGCGTTAGAAGCTGTGGTTTTGATCCAGAAAGTTTCCTTGAGGCCTTAGCAAGCTATTGGAATCAATATTTCGCTTTGAATTGCACTCTATGTATGTTTTCAGTTTTCAACTTTTTCACAAAAAATGCAAAACGTGTATATGATATGAGGCGCAGCTTGAAGGTTGTTGTGATTAGGTTTAGCATCCTGTATATGTATGGGACGAATTAGGGTAAGAATTTGAGTCCATAACCCTTTGCATTGATGAATCCAATATTTGATTTCCATGGAATCTTTTTCAATATTTTCTTCATAAAGAACATGCCAATTTGCACCAAATCTTTCCTTTTTTGATGTGCACGAGATCTTTAGGCCTTGATGAGATATTATACTGCACAAAAAGATTTGAAAACCTTATTTTAGTATTTTTCTTGTAATTAATTTTGATTAAATGAATTAAATAGATTAAATATTTAATTAATTAATTAAAAATAAGAAAATAACTCCCCTTTGGGTCAATGGGTCGTGCCTAGCTTTTGGATGATGATTCTTGGAAGAATTTGTGGCCCATTAGCAATTTTGAGGCATTTGAAGTAAAATTGACTTTTCAAAATTCCCAAAACTTTCCCAACTTCCACAAGGCATATCTTGCTCAATATTTAAGCTTTGATCATGTTCTTGGACATTTTGGAAAGGTATTGAAGTCCTCTAACCAATTCCTTTGGTCCCATGTCATTTTGATTTACCAATCTCAAGTTATGGTCTTTGACTTAAAGTGCCTTTTTGTTGACTTTTGAAAATGACCTATAATGTTGAGATTGATAACTTTTTGTGAGAGCATTTCTTGGACTTGAAGTGTGAAGAGGAGTTGTAGGAAATGTCATTCTCTTCAAAATGAGCTTTGGATGGAATTTTTCTGATAAACCATGTGGAAGTTATGCCTTGGTCAAGTTACAGTTGACTTTTTCAACTGTCCAAATATGGAAACTTTTGCATCTTGAGACTTTTTGAGCCATGCCTTGAAAATCATGATCAAGAATTGATCAAATGATGTTTGTGGCTTCAAAATAAGATGTTGACCAAAAATTTGGACTTTTGACTGTCAAATGACCATTTTGCCCCTACAGTTGACTGTTGAGCAATTAGGGTTTTTGACTGTGTAATTTTGTGCTGTAAGTCTTGAAACATGGCATGAGGATGCTTGACCCTGTTTGTATGCATGTGGGACTTGATTGGACCCTTGGAAACTTCATTTTCTTTGTCAGAATCAAAACCCTAGTTTTTGACTGTTAGGAGGCTCTTGAACTGTGCAACCCTTGGGAGACTTTGAAGCATGATCCTTGCAAATCTTGAAGAATATGGGAGGGAAAATTTTGGGGTACAACAACCACGTTTGAGGCAACCAAGTGAGGTGTACCCTAAGAGTGGCATGTGCGAGTGTGTTATTTCGGTTAATTTTATCTGTACATGTCATGGGTGAGCTATATTGATTTTAGGTTAAAGATTGATCTTGTCATGCATTGCCTATTTATCAAACATCTAACAGTTAATATTGTGCGGAAATTAAATTGCGGGAAATTAAATCTAAACTATTAGAAGGCGTCGGGTCGGGTATTTACATCGCCAAAAAACAAACCCTTTAATTTAAATTGTGGAAAATAAAAATAAAGCGATAAATTAAAGTCCTATTAAAACTATTACATGCCGGGTAACAATTACAATATTGGAAATATGGATCGTGTGCGAGAAAATTAACTCGGCGCATTTTTAGGGTTTTGACCCTTTTTATTATTAAGGAAACATTTTTTGTTATTTTGAATTTAAAGAAATTAATCCTAAACTAATTAATAATTAATTAATAAAATAAAAATATATTTTTTGATTTTTTTTTTGAATATTAAAGGAAATAAAATTAAGAATGATTAAAATTGTTAAAAAAAAACCTAGTATTCTAAATTCATTTTAATTTATTGCAAAAAGGGTTAAAATTATGCCTAATTAAACTAAATTAATTAATTAATATTTATTTACAAAAATAAAATAATGAAATTAGTTTTAATAAATAAAAATAATATTTGTTTTATTTTCTGATTTTATTAGGAAAATTATTAATTAGTTAATTAACAATAAAATAAAAATTAGAACAAAATAAATAAATGAAAATATAAAGAGTAAAAGAAATAACCCAGGGGGTGTGGGCCTAATTTGAAGGTGTGATTTGCAATCTCCAGGCCCATTTAACGTTGGCCTTTGTTGACTTCTGTAATTCCATATGCGCCTGTTGACCAGAGACCATGGTGGATGTCCAATCTAGGCCATTGGATTTGGCCTGGAGGCCACTTGGAGTTTGAGATCTGGAGGAACATGATGGTCCACGCCTTAAGCTTTACATTGGATTTTCTGGAACAAAATAATAATAAGCGTTTGGGGGGACCTGGGATTCAAACCCAGGTCCCAATGGACAATCCACTAACATGCTTACCATCTCTACCAGCGCGCCTGTTTGTTATTATAGTGGACAAATAATATTATAAGAGAAAAGCCAAGAATATACTGGAAAATAAAAAAACGCGCGAGATTTAATTTGAACGAGCCAATGAAGATAAGCCACGTCTTCATCTTCTTCAACGAAAACTGTATTTTTTCCTGCAGATTTGGATTTGCAACAAAATCCGAGGCTTTCTTCTAAAATGAATCCCAGGCCATATAAATATAAACTAAAAACACCAACGTGTTCGTCTCTCTTCCCTGAGTCCGTTTATGCCCATGATTTGTTCTAATTGTTCCTGCAAAAAAAAAATCCCAAATGCAAACCTCCAAAACCCTAGATTCGGGTAGGGAGATATAGGCTACAAAAATCCAATTGAATAATGCAAAATTATTGGAAATTGAATGGTAAACATGAAGGTACAAATGATTTGTTCAGAAGATGCCAAAATATGGAATCACGATCTCATGTTCAGAGCTATGTTCAGGAACACTTACAGTGAGATTTAGGAGGTCTTAAGTCCTGGTTTTGATTGCTTTAGCTCTACTGGATGTCAAGCAAGGAAGCTATGTGGAGATTTTGCTTTGAAAACGCCTCCAATATGGATTTCGATCTCCAACTTTTCAAGGTTTTTTTTCCAGTTTTGGTTTGGCCGTTTTTGCAGTTCTTAGGTCGTCTTCTTGATATGCCTGGCTTGTGTGTGTATAAGGGATTGCATCAGGTCAAGAGTTGGGCTTTCAATCCATGTGCATTGAAGATTTGAGATTTGATTTGGCCACCATTAACAAAGCTTCCATATTTGTCTCAAATCAAATATTTTGTACACAACATGGCATGATTCGAATTTGATTTGGTGTATCATGTTAATTGAAAGCTGTAATGATCAAAAAGATATCATTCCATCAATTTTTGGATTTTATTTGAATTAATATTGATTTAAAATGAATTAATTCAATAAAAATTAAATAAAATAGAAAATTTAATGAATGGACATGAAACTGACGATGGGACATGTGTGTGGTGTGATAAGACCAAATCAAGTGGAAAAAAGTGGGCCCTTTTGTCAAAAATTGGAGTTTTGAGGATAGTTGACTTTTGGCAAATTTGGAAAAATGCCCAACTTCAACAATGCATAACTTCTTCAATTTTTAACTTTTGGAAGTGTTCTTTGACTTTTTAGAAACCTTTAGATGTCCTATAACCAACCGTTTTGGTCTCATCTCATTTTGATATTCCATGCTCAAGTTATAAGCTTTGGAAAAAAAGGTGTTTTTGTTGACTTTCAAAAATGACCTATAATGTCCAAATTTGTAACGTTTTATGAGAGCATGTCTTGATCTTGGGGTGTGAAGATGGATTGTAGGAAATTGCATCCTCTCCAAAATGAGCTTTTGATGGGTCATTTCGCGTAAAGTATGAGAAAGTTATGCTTGGTCAAAGTTGAGTTGACTTTTCCTACAAAACCCTAATTTAGCAACTTTTGAATTTTGATGAATCTTGAGCAATCCTTGATGAATCATGATCAACCATTTATCAAATGATGAATTATCCTTCAAAATGAGAATTTTGACAAAAAATCTTGAGGTTTGACTATTTGTAGGTCACAGTTGACTTTTGCCCTAGCACATTCGATTTTTGGACCTCTTGAGCAATTGACTGACCAAACTTTCTCTGCAAGGCTTGAAATTTGACATGGATGAACTTGAGAACATATTAGGAAATTTGGGATAATTTGAGACCATTTGGATGTAAGGACCTTGATGCAACACAAAACCCTAATTTTGAATTGATTGCCTTAGGAGGTGATTTGACTGTCCAACTCTTGAGCCATCTTGAACAACTTAGAAATGATTCTTGACATGTCTTAAGAAATATGGGAGGGAAATTTTTGGGTACAATAGTTGCCCCTGTTCAATCTTCTTAAACCTGAGGATATAGATTGGCGTTCGGGCCTTTCGTGATCCGAAGGTGTAAGATGATTGAACACTAGAGTGCCCAGAAATTTGCACTCGCATGAAGTAGCATCAGCGTTGTGATGTCGGGAATGGGCTTACAAATGCCATTTGTAGATTGTTGGTAGGTGGTTTTGTCTTTGTTGACATGTTGTCTCTTTTGACAGGGTGTCTCTTTTGACGGGGTGTCTCCTTTGACGAGTTGTCTCTATTGACGGGTTGTCTCTATTGACGGGTTGTCTCCATTGACGGGTTGTCTTTATTGACAGGTTGTCTCCATTGACGGGTTGTCTCCATTGACAGGTTGTCTCCATTGATAGGTTGTCTCCATTGACAGGTTGTCTCAATTGACGGGTTGTCTCCATTGACGGGTTGTCTCCATTGACGGGTTGTCTCCATTGACAGGTCATCTCTATTGACGGGTTGTCTCCATTGACGGGTTGTCTCCATTGACAGGTTGTCTCCATTGACGGGTTGTCTCCATTGACAGGTTGTCTCTATTGACGGGTTGTATCCATTGACGGGTTGTCTCCATTGATAGTTTGTCTCCATTAACGGGTTGTCTCCATTGACAGGTTGTCTCCATTGACAGGTTGTCTCCATTGACGGGTTGTCTCCATTGACAGGTTGTCTCCATTGACGGGTTGTCTCCATTGACGGGTTGTCTCCATTGACAGGTTGAGAGTTTAACTGCATCCTTCTTGAAAGGTAAAGGTCATTCATATGCAATGCATGATATGGATCAAGCAATGATGTTCTCAACATAAATGAGATTGTATGGTATGATGCGTATATGCATGTATCATGATGTATGGACATGTAATGTTTTAGCTGGGGATTTTAATGATAAATTCCGCTGGGGATTCCACTAATCAACTCCGCTGGGGATGGATTACTGTTGCTGGTGACACTGAATCTGTTGAGGATTGAACTCCTGCTTGGGGAAAGGAAATAACTTCGCTGGGGATGATTTTATGCTTGCTGGGGAATATCTTTATACTCCGCTGAGGGATATTAAGACCTTCTGGGAATACCAAACCTTTTTAGCGCTGACGGTTCATAAACTATGCTTGGGGAGAGTATTGCTGATTTGTTCATAACTGCAAGTCTCAGCTGGAAGAGCTACCATTACTTCCTTATTCCGCGGGGAGTGAAGGTATCTTAGCCATATTCTTCAACTGAATGTACCTTGGTACCTGGTGGACAAAGCAACTTGTATAGTTCAGACAATTCTTATTTGCCCCTGTTTCTATTATTACCAGTAATTCATCTTTCGTTTCGCATGTAAATATTTATGATCAGCAATTAATGTCAAATGCATATATCAAAAATGAACATTGGATGTTCGTTGCAAAACAAAATAGATAAAGGAAAAACAGCTTGAAATTTCTGAAAATGAATTTGTATTGATTTTGAAGTTTGGCCTGAAAATAGGCGTTTTTGTACAAGAGGCTGACGTCCTAGTAAGAGAACGCCGCCGAACAAATAAAATTTATACAATTTTTGAAAAGGAAACAAAACAGTTATGTGAACAATCCCACTGGGTTCCAACTCTACTATTGCCTTTATATCTTCAAGCATCTCATCACTTTGCTGCTTAGTTGAAGATGAATTTGATTGATTAGTGGCGTTCGAGCTTGATAGTCGATGCCGAAGTCTGGATGCGAGGTGATCCAATGAGACACAGTGTTACGCTTTGATCCCTAACTTTTGCCTGGACTGCCCTTTCGGGTTTTCAGTCCATCGGGATACCCATTTTTGCCCAAGCCGCCTTTTCAGGTTTTCGACTTGCCGGGTGTACAGATTTTTATTTTCATCCCTTATTTTTGCCCGAACCCTTTTGGTTCGCCGGGAAGCCCTTATTTTTGCATAGGCCAGTCAACCTAGCGGGTCTTTGATTATGCGTAGTATCTTTTTACTATGTCTGCATTGACGGGGTGAGGAAGGTCGTCAGCATCCATGGTGGTTAGAATCATAGCTCCGCCTGAGAAAATGTTCTTAACCACAAATGGCCCTTCGTAAGTAGGGGTCCATTTTCCCCTGGGATCCCCTTGAGGTAGGATAATGCGCTTGATTACCAGATCCCCAACTTGATACTCCTGTTGTCTAACTTTCTTGTTAAATGCATTGATCATCCGTTTTTGATACGTCTGACCATGACAAATAGCAGTAAGTCTCTTTTCGTCAATTAGGTTTAGTTGATCAAGCCGGGTCTGAATCCAGTCGTCTTCGCTTAAACCTGCATCCTTCATGATCCGAAGAGAGGGTATCTGAACTTCAATAGGCAAGACTTCCTCCATGCCATAAACCAAGGAATAGGGTGTCGCCCCTGTTGACGTCCGTGCTGAGGTACGGTATCCGTGAAGAGCAAATGGTAACATCTCTTGCCAGTATTTGTATGTCACTGTCATCTTCTGCACAATCTTCTTAATGTTCTTATTTGCCGCTTCGACAACCCCATTCATCTTCGGCCGGTAGGGAGAAGAGTTATGATACTGTATCTTGAATTGCTCGCAGAGCTCAGTGATCATCTTGTTGTTAAGATTGGTACCATTGTCCGTAATGATCCTCTCTGGTACACCGTATCGACAGATCATATTATTCCGAATAAACCGTGCCACGACGTTCTTGGTTACAGTAGTAAAGGAAGCTGCTTCAACCCACTTCATAAAATAATCAATAGCTACCAGGATGAAACGATGCCCATTGGATGCCGTAGGTCTGATCTCGCCGATCATATCAATGCCCCACATTGCAAAAGGCCAAGGTGTCGTCAAGATGTTCAGAGGAACTGGAGGTATGTGCACCTTATCAGCATAGACCTGGTACTTGTAACATGTCCGAGAATGCTGATAACAGTAGGCTTCCATCGTGGACCAATAATATCCTGCCCGAAGGATTTTCTTTGCCATGGTATATCCATTGGAATGGGTTCCGAAAGTACCTTCATGCAGCTCTGCCATGATCCTTTCTGCTTCAATCTTATCCACAAAACGCAGTAACGTTGAATCATGGTTACGCTTGTAAAGAATGCCATTACTGATGAAGAACTTCACCGCGAACCTCCTCAGAAACTTCTTGCCATTAACATATGCACCCTCGGGGTATTCTTGAGCTTCAAGGTACCTCTTCACCTCATGATACCATGGCTTTCTTGTTACTTCTTCAGTCTCAAGATCACAACAATGTGCAGGTTCGTCCAATCTTTCAATGATAATCCAGGGAGCCTCGTTGTCCCAATTGACCTTGAACATAGAAGACATCGTAGCCAACGCGTCCGCCAACTGATTCTCCTCTCTAGGGAAGTGTTCAAAGGTTATCTCCTTGAAATGGGGAAGCAATGTCAACACGTACTTCTTGTAAGGAATAAGATTTGGGTGTTTCGTATCCAACTCGCCTTTGATCTGACTGATCACGAGAGCGGAATCTCCGAAGACACTTAGAAACTTAATCCATAGGTCAATTGTTCCTCGAAGACCCATAATGCATGCTTCATACTCCGCCATGTTGTTGGTGCAGTTGAAACATAGTCGGGCGGTAAACGGAGTATGAGAGCCTTTAGGAGATATGATTATAGCGCCAATGCCATTACCCAAAGCGTTCGAAGCTCCATCAAAGTACATAGACCATCGGGATCCTTCCTCAGGTCCTTCATCCAGTCCAGGTATCTCACAATCAATTACCAACATGATATCCTCGTCCGGAAATTCAAAGTTCATAGACTGGTAATCATCCATTGCCTGATGTGCCAAATGGTCTGCCAACACACTTCCCTTAATTGCCTTTTGGGTCGTATATTAGATGTCATACTCAGTCAAGATCATCTTCCATCTTGCTATTCTTCCGGACAAGGCAGGCTTCTCGAAGATATACTTGATTGGATCCATCTTTGATATCAACAGAGTAGCGTGAGTCAACATATACTGTCTCAGCCGGCGAGCATCCCATGCCAAAGTGCAGCAAGTTTTCTCGAGCAGTGAGTATCGGGTCTCACAGTCGGTAAACTTTTTGCTAAGGTAATAAATAACATGCTCTTTTCGGCCAGACTCGTCATGCTGCCCCAGCACACACCCCATTGAGTTGTCAAGTACTGTCAAGTATAAGATCAAAGGTCTCCCTTCAACTGGTGGCATCAGGATGGGTGGCTCTTGGAGATACTATTTGATCCTTTCGAAAGCGGCATGGAATTCATCGTTCCAACGTACTACCTGATCTTTCTTCAGCAGCTTGAAGATCGGCTCACAAGTAGCAGTTAGGTGCGAGATGAATCGGGCAATGTAATTCAGACGTCCCAGAAAGCCTCTGACTTCTTTCTCTGTTCTGGGAGCTGGCATATCTTGTATAGCTTTCACTTTTGCAGGGTCAACTTGAATACCTTTGTCGCTCACGACGAAGCCCAGCAGTTTACCAGACCTCACCCCGAAGGTGCACTTGTTTGGGTTTAACCTCAGCTTGTACAACTTCAGCCTGTCAAACAGCTTCTGTAGATGGTCAAGGTGTTCTTCCTCAGTTTGGGACCTTGCAATCATATCATCGACGTATACTTCAATCTCATGATGGATCATGTCATGAAACAAAGCAACTATGGCACGTTGATACGTTTCCCCAGCATTTTTCAACCCAAAAGGCATGACCTTGTAGCAAAAAGTACCCCACTGAGTAACAAATGTCATCTTTTCCATGTCTTCGGGAGCCATCTTGATCTGATTATAATCGGAGAAACCATCCATGAAGGAGAATACCTTGTGCTGAGCGGTGTTGTCAACCAAAAACTCAATATGAGGAAGAGGGAAGTCATCCTTAGGGCTCGCCCTGTTCAAATCCCTGTAGTCAACACACATTCGGACCTTACCATCTTTCTTCGGCACTGGAACCACATTGGCCACCCACTAAGGGTAAGAAGTAACTGCTAGAAAACCAGCGTCAAACTGTTTCCTAACTTCAACCTTGATTTTCTCAGACATCTCTGGGCGCATACGGCGAACCTTCTGTTTCACTGGAGGACAGTCTTCCTTGGTAGGCAGACGATGAACCACAATGTCAGTATCCAAACCAGGCATATCTTCATAAGACCAGGTAAAGATTTCAACGTAGTCACGCAACATCTGAATCATCCGTTGCTTCATACTAAGCTCTAGATTGGCACCAACCTTGACTTCCTTCTTGTCTGTCTCAGTACCCAGATTCACTAATTCCACTGGCTCTTCATGTGGCTGAATAACCCTCTCTTCCTGGAGTAACAGTCTTGCAAGTTCACCAGGCACTTCACAATCATCTTCACCTTCGTCTTCGGCTAAGTTGATCGGATTTTCGAAGTCATAACTGGCAGTAGCAGAGTCGTTACCAATGAGATCCAGAGTGGATGTGGACCTGTATATGTGAGTTTGTGTAAAATAGCTGTTTTGCAATATATAATAAAGAAAGACAAGGAGCGCAAGATTTGAAATGCAAGAACGTCCAATGCTTTTATTAATGATATATGAAAATGACACACAAAAGCCCTCACAAATGAAGCCACGGTACCCCGGGTAAGACACCGGGCCATAAAGTTTAAGACATTGTCTATTACAAATTCAAAACAAAAGTTTCATTACGGGGTAACAAAAGTAATAGGGATGAAGTCCTTTGCTGTCCAGTTGCTTGGTCCACCGTCGATCGTAGGATAGATCCAGCTGTCGAACTCAGACTCTTCCACGTCATCTTCAATGGAATTCACTCTCGAGTTGCTGATGAACACGGGAGGTCTTCCAATTCGTGCATTCCGAACAACCCTTTGAGCTTCTGCAGTGAAACCCAAACCAAACTTGTTAGTCTTCTATGTAAAATCAGGAAGTCGGCCCCAATTTGCACGCCCACCTTTCTCAACAACAGCCCGGGAATCCTTTAAGGAAGTCATTTTCATAGGAGAATCTTCAACCACAGTATCAGCTGATGCCAGTGTCTGGGGAACCTCTTCAAAGTGATGGAATGGGGTCTCAATGAACTCCCCATCCATCTCTACATATCGGAAAGAGTTGAGGTGGCTAACCATGTACTCTTCCTCTCCCTGTACTATCATAATCTTCCCTTTGACCGGGTACTTCAGCTTCTGGTGGAGCATTGAGGTTACGGCCCTGGCTTTATGGATCCATGGACGACCCAGCAAACAAGAGTAGGATGTCCGAATGTCCATCACATAGAATGTAGAATTGAAGACCTGTGAACCAACCTTGATCGGGATATAAACCTCTCCATGCACCATCCTCTTAGACCCATCAAAGGCCCTGACAATAATGTTACTTGGTTTCACCTCTAACCCCTCACAATCTAACCGGTCTAGAGCTTTTTTAGGAAATACGTTCAATGAGGAGCCGATATCTACCAATACATGAGCAAGCGTGGTTCCCCTGCATTCAATGGAGACATGCAGGGCATCATTGTGATTCTTCCCTTTAGTGGTCAAGTCGGTGTCAGAGAAACCAACCCATTATCAGTAGTCAAATTAGCCACACAATCTGTAAATTGATCAGCCGATGTCTCTTGTGGTACGTGGGTAGTCTTCAGAAAGGTAATCAGAGCCTTGGCATGGGCCTCTGAGCACAGCAATAGCGACATCATAGAAATCTTAGACGGGGTTTGCCCCAGCTGTTCAACTACATTATAGTCACTCTTTTTAATAATCTTCAGGATCTCTTCCATCTTCTGTTTGGAAGCTTCAACAGTAATTGTCTTCGGTGCCTCTGTCTGGGCAGGCACATCAGTGGTGATCCCTTTGCCCGGAGCGTCAGATGACTCGACAACAGGGGTAAGAATAGGAACTTGATCAGGAATAGTGGCGGGTACACTGGCAGGTGTAATAATAATAGGTCTTCGGGCTGTTGGTGGAGCAATATCAGGTGAGAAAAGTCTTCCGCTGCGGGTGACTTTAGCAGGTCCAGTAATGTTGCTGATGTCAGTATCAGCATCCAACTCTTGCTTAACTCCATGAAGATAAACATCAGCCCCATAGTGCCAAGGGACAACTTTATCAGAGGTATAGGGGATGGGCCTCGGAATAGTGATGATCACAGGTGCGATTCTTGGAACAGATGTAATTCTAACAGGCTTCCTCGAGGGAGCCTTGGAAGAATTGTCGAAAATGGTAATGATGGAAACATCTTCAGAAGGAATTAAGGGAACAACAGTCTTCTCAAACAGAATCTCTTTACTATCCATCAGGCGCTGGACACCTGACTTCAAAAGCGGACAACCATTTGGGCGGGCAGAACACATACAACAACCTTCGTCACAACCCAGAAATAAACCGGCTAGCAAAAGGTTCTTCTTGACAGTCATCAGAGGGGTAACAATGTCATCCACAGAAATTACAAACAAGTCTTCCTCTATAGCATTCACTCCATGCTTGGGCATGGGAGCAGTCACAACATTAGGCCTCTCGGGTGCCTCGAACTCAATCTCCTTCGCATCAATTAAGTCTTGTATCTTATTTTTCAGACTCCAACAATCATCTGTATTATGCCCCGGGCTATCGGAGTGATAAGCACAACGGGCGTTAGGGTTATACCTTGGTGACGTTGTATTTGAATTCTTTGGGGCTTCCCTTAGAGTCACCAGATTAGTCTTCATCAACTATGGCAGAATCTGAGTTAAGGTCATGCTGAGACGAGTGAATTGCCTCTTAGGTCTCTCATCCTTTTGTTGATTGTTGTACTGAGGAGCACCAGCAGGTTTTGAAATAACAACCGCATTGACAACTTGGCGATGTTCAGGTCCATTCTGTCTTCTTGCACTGTAGACATCACTTGACTCTTTCTTAAATGGCTTCTTCTCGGTGCTTGATGGAGCACCCTTCTGTATCTTACCAGCCTTAATACCAGCCTCAATCCTCTCACCAGTCAAAATAAGATCTGTAAACCCAGATGAAGAGCTTCCAATCAAGTGGTTGAAAAATGGACCAGACAGGGTCCCCAAAAACATGTCAACAAGTTCCCGATCAGCTAAGGGCAGTTGTACCCTGCTGGCGAGATCTCTCCACTTTTGAGCATAATCTTTGAATCCTTCACCCGTTCCCATTGACATACCCTGGAGTTGGGTATGCGTAGGAGCGAGGTCGGAGTTGTACTGATACTGCCTGTAGAATGCAGTAGCCAAATCTTCCCAACTGCGGATACTGGCTCCGTCCAACTGATAGAACCACTCAAGCTGAGTCCCTGAGAGACTGTCTTGGAAGAAGTGGATCCATAGGTTCTTATCAGTAGTGTAAGGCTGGATCTTCCTCACATATGACCGGAGGTGCAGCTTCGGACAAGAAACTCCATCATACTTAGCAAAGGTTGGTGCCTTGAATTTATGGGGAAGCACCACCCCAGATGATAGACCTAGATCTCCGAAGTCCAGACTGGGCACCTTCTGAATTTCCATCGCGCTCAAACGGTCTTCCAGCTGTTTGTACTTATCCTCAGCAGGAGGATACTGTTCTTCATCGTAGTATGTCTCGTTGTCGGAGACCACAGGGCTAGGAGCCCTCCTTTATTGTGGACTATCTTTCCCTCTAGATGAGGTGGTCAGATCAACTTCATTCTGTAGCCTGTTTCTAAACCTAGGACCAGTGTTGAACAGGACCGTCCTCTTCTTCTTCTTCTTCTTTTTCTCCTTCAGAATCAGGGTCTTCAGGTCTTGCTGACCCTTAGCTAGGCTCATGAATAACTCTTGAAATTGGGCATTCTGGGCCTGGAGGGCCTTGATAGCTTGCTCAGTTGAAGGTTCAGTAGACATGATGAGCGCTGAAATAAACAGCGAAGAAGATAAGAGACCTGTAAAGGGTACCTGTTTATGAAGTGCATGGGATGAAATGCATATGATTTATGATTTCAAAGACAATTGAGATTCAAATTTGTAAACAAGAAAGGAAACACACTTTATTAGATTTAAACTTCAAAATTTAAATTGTTCAACAAATTGCCCTTAAGGCGTTACAAGAATGGAAATACTGAAAAGTAAACAAAAACTAGAAAGGAAATCATCAAAGGTCCATCAATGCTCCCATGGTCTCTTCTTATCAGTGGGGACATAGTCGTTCAGGATCCGCTCATTCTCCAATTGTCTAGTCAGCATCTGGATCTTTTGCTCTTGCTCGTTGAACTTCTCTTAGTAAGAATCCCGTTCATCCCTCAACTGCATCCAAGATCTCTTCAGTGCCCCAATGTCAGTGGGCATCTAAGGATGGAGGAACCCCTTCTTCATTAGCAACTTCAAGAGTGATAGGCCGGACAGCTTCATATGGCATACCCAGCTTTTGGGCGCGGATACGGACTCATATGAGATATGGCTCCATTGGTAGAGAAGTCTTTGGACCCAGCTCATATGGATCCGATTGGTGAACTCTATCCCAAGCCCTTATGAATATACGACGTTGCTCGTCGCTATCCCCTTGGAAATCAAAGATGATATGAGGTATTAGCATCTCATGAGGTCCTTCTCTTCTGGCTCTTCCAAACTGATGGAGAGCTAAGCATGGGTTGTAAGAAATTCCTCCATGGGTTCCTATCAATGGAACATTAGGATACTCTCTACAGCGATCAATGATAGTCACCTCGTCCATACCCTTGAGAGTCCAGATAATGTCATTATGAGAAAGAGACATCACCCTATAAGCCCAACCCATTCCTTCTTTGTTCTTCAGTACTGACTTAGGGAGGTGTGAAATAAACCACCTCGACAATAAAGGAGCACATCACATCAAGGTTCCCCGCTTTCGGGTAGTACGAGCATAGAGTTGATGGAGAATGTCAGCCAAGAGAGTGGGTACAGGATTCTGAGAGATGAAGATATTTATAGCATTCACATCAACAAAAGTGTCAAGATTCAGAAACAATACCAAGCCATAAATCAGAAGAGCCAGAATATCCTCGAACGCCTTAAATTCTAGGCTATCCTAGAAGTAGTTGGCCTTGCCAACCAAGAACTTAGTCAGAAAGCCTTTTGCTCCACTCCTAGTCTCTCAATTAGCCATTACCTCCTCTTTGGTCAAATGAAGGGCTGCAACAATCTCTTCGGGCCTAAGGGTCTTCTCCCAACCAGTAAACGGGGTCTGCTCCAGAATAGAGATACCGAGCAACTCAAAGAACTCTTCTAGGGTGGGAACCAGCTGGAAGTCCTGGAAAGTAAAACAATGGTACATCGGATCATAGAATTGGACCAGGACACTCATCATCTGCTCGTCCAATTTGGAGGTGACCAAACTGAGAAGAGAACCATGCCTCCTGATGAAGGAAGTAGTGTCAGACATCTTGGCAACCAGCTCTTTAAGCAAGGTAGGTACTTGGACAAAGTTGATCCGGATGGTATTCTTACGCATGGGCATCATGATGACCTACAAAACAGAACAAAGATGAATCTCTCCTGTCTTTGAAATAGGTTAGTCCTTATGCAAGATGCATGCAATGTTATGATGTCATGATGTCATGATAGTAAGCACACCACAAGTATCCACAAACAGAAAACATAGTAAAGGCACACAAGTCACACAGAGAGCCCTTAGATTTCAGGCTGGCAAGGAGCTTAGGTACTACCCTCTTTCAGTTCAGTTGGTTTAATCCTGTCCTAAAAATAGTAACCGGGTTCTAGAGGATCTCAATATCACTGACTACCCTCAATCGGTCATAATTTCAGTTTAGCAACCTTTTCTTGCAGCCAAAATCATCGCGAGAGTTTAGTCTCAATGAGTGTAGCATACTGCTATTGTTCTATGGCCAAGTTGGTCAATTTAAGGTTCTAAGGTCAGTTGGTGCTTAATGACCCCTTAGAAGACCCATATTCTCCTCATTCCAACACAAGGGATATCGGTATAGACTAAAGTGCCACACCAACGTAGCTACTGCTTCAACCGTGTCGGTCTACGCCGGACAGTTCCCTCACAGTTTATTGCTACTTACCTAAAGGGTACCCCCAGATCCGGGTTAGGATCTATAGAAACTCTGATACAAGCCCACAAAATTAAAGCATACAAAGAATATAATTGAAAACACAATGATCTAATCCTAAGGTAAACCTCACTTATAAAAATCCCCAGCAGAGTCGCCAGTTCTGTGATCGGTGGGAACGAGAACTGACTGTTTTGGAATGCTGGTTCACGTTTTGCGTTTGTTTTCGTAAAATGTCGCGGTAAGCAAGAGTCGCCACCGTATTTTATTTTATCCAACAAGGAAAGGACAAAAGCACAGAAAAATTCCTTTTTTGAAATATTTCTCAGGTTCGGGAGGTAGATTATAGAAAGGGAAGGTGTTAGCACCCTTTCTATCCATGGTTATCCACGGGCTCTTAGGAACTTGCTCATTGTGTTTTCAAAAGTTTGTTTTCTTTGTGTTTGTGGGTTTGAAAAGAGTTTTTTTTTTGAAGAGAGTGTAAGTGCGAAAAGTTTTGTTTCGTTTTAGAATGAGCAAATACTTAAGAACCATCTACCTACTCGAAAAAGGAATTAATCTGTGCTAATGTCCTTTAGACAATTCTATCCCACTATTGAGGAGTAGGTAGCACCACCGTTGGAGTTTTCGGGTCAATTCGATTAAGGGACGTGTGGTCACTAAAGCAATGTTAGGACGCCTTAGCGGTAACCCTAATGTCTTAGATCATTTATTCCGAGGTAACCGTTTCGAGGCAAATTATGATATTTGGACAAGAGGGCGACCTCTAAAACTTTCAATACTCAATGGCCACGTTTGAGGCAACCAAGTGAGGTGTACCCTAAGAGTGGCATGTGCGAGTGTGTTATTTCGGTTAATTTTATCTGTACATGTCATGGGTGAGCTATATTGATTTTAGGTTAAAGATTGATCTTGTCATGCATTGCCTATTTATCAAACATCTAACAGTTAATATTGTGCGGAAATTAAATTGCGGGAAATTAAATCTAAACTATTACAAGGCGTCGGGTATTTACATCGCCAAAAAACAAACCCTTTAATTTAAATTGCGGAAAATAAAAATAAAGCGATAAATGAAAGTCCTATTAAAACTATTACATGCCGGGGAACAATTACAATATTGGAAATATGGATCGCGTGCGAGAAAATTAAATCGGCGCATTTTTAGGGTTTTGACCCTTTTTATTATTAAGGAAACATTTTTTGTTATTTTGAATTTACGGAAATTAATCCTAAACTAATTATTAATTAATTAATAAAATAAAAATATATTTTTTTATTTTTTGTTTGAATATTAAAGGAAATAAAATAAAGAATGATTAAAATTGTTAAAAAAAACCTAATATTCTAAATTCATTTTAATTTATTGCAAAAAGGGTTAAAATTATGCCTAATTAAACTAAATTAATTAATTAATATTTATTTACAAAAATAAAATAATGAAATTAGTTTTAATAAATAAAAATAATATTTGTTTTGTTTTCTGATTTTATTAGGAAAATTATTAATTAGTTAATTAACAATAAAATAAAAATTAGAACAAAATAAATAAATGAAAATATAAAGAGTAAAAGAAATAACCTAGGGGGTGTGGGCCTAATTTGAAGGTGTGATTTGCAATCTCCAGGCCCATTTAACGTTGGCCTTTGTTGACTTCTGTAATTTCATATGCGCCTGTTGGCCAAAGACCATGGTGGATGTCCAATCTAGGCCATTGGATTTGGCTTGGAGGCCACTTGGCGTTTGAGATCTGGAGGAACATGATGGTCCACGCCTTAAGCTTTGCATTGGATTTCCTGGAACAAAATAATAATAAGCGTTTGGGGGGACCTGGGATTCGAACCCAGGTCCCAATGGACAATCCACTAACATGCTTACCATCTCTACCAGCGCGCCTGTTTGTTATTATAGTGGACAAATAATATTATAAGAGAAAAGCCAATAATATACTGGAAAAGAAAAAACGCGCGAGATTTAATTTGAACGGGCCAATGAAGACAAGCCACGTCTTCATCTTCTTCAACGAAAACTGTATTTTTTCCCGCGGATTTGGATTTGCAACAAAATCCGTGGCTTGCTTCTAAAATGAATCCCAGGCGATATAAATATAAACTAAAAACACCAACGTGTTCGTCTCTCTTCCCTGAGTCCGTTTATGCCCATGATTTGTTCTAATTGTTCCTGCAAAACAAAATCCCAAATGCAAACCTCCAAAACCCTAGATTCGGGTAGGGAGATATAGGCTACAAAAATCCAATTGAATAATGCAGAATGATTGGAAATTGAATGGTAAACATGAAGGTACAAATGATTTGTTCAGAAGATGCCAAAATATGGAATCACGATCTCATGTTCAGAGCTATGTTCAGGAACACTTACAGTGAGATTTAGGAGGTCTTAAGGCCTGGTTTTGATTGCTTTAGCTCCACTGGATGTCAAGCAAGGAAGCTATGTGGAGATTTTGCTTTGAAAACGCCTCCAATATGGATTTCGATCTCCAACTTTTCAAGGTTTTTTTTTTAGTTTTGGTTTGGCCGCTTTTTTTAGTTCTTAGGTCGTCTTCTTGATATGCCTGGCTTGTGTGTGTATAAGGGATTGCATTAGGTCAAGAGTTGGGCTTTCAATCCATGTGCATTGAAGATTTGAGATTTGATTTGGCCACCATTAACAAAGCTTCCATATTTGTCTCAAATCAAATATTTTGTACACAACATGGCATGATTCGAATTTGATTTGGTGTATCATGTTAATTGAAAGCTGTAATGATAAAAAAGATATCATTCCATCAATTTTTGGATTTTATTTGAATTAATATTGATTTAAAATGAATTAATTCAATAAAAATTAAATAAAATAGAAACTTTAATGAATGGACATGAAACTGACGATGGGACACGTGTGTGGTGTGATAAGACCAAATCAAGTGGAAAAAGTGGGCCCTTTTGTCAAAAATTGGAGTTTTGAGGATAGTTGACTTTTGGCAAATTTGGAAAAATGCCCAACTTCAACAATGCATAACTTCTTCAATTGTAAACTTTTGGAAGTTTTCTTGGACTTTTTAGAAACCTTGAGATGTCCTCTAACCAAAACTTTGGTCTCATCTCATTTTGATATTCCATGCTCAAGTTATAAGCTTTGGCAAAAAAGGTGTTTTTGTTGACTTTCAAAAATGACCTATAATGTCCAAATTTGTAACCTTTTGTGAGAGCATTTCTTGATCTTGGGGTGTGAAGATGGATTGTAGGAAATTGTATCCTCTTCAAAATGAGCTTTGGATGGGTCATTTATCATAAAGTATTAGAAAGTTATGCTTGGTCAAAGTTAAGTTGACTTTTCTTGCAAAACCCTAATTTAGCAACTTTTGAATTTTGATGAATCTTGAGCAATCCTTGATGAATCATGATCAACCCTTGATAAAATGATGAATTATCCCTAAAAATGAGAATGTTGACAAAAAATCTTGAGGTTTGACTATTTGTAGGTCACAGTTGACTTTTGCCCTAGCATAATCGATTTTTGGACCTCTTGAGCAATTGACTGACCAAACTTTCTCTGCAAGGCTTGAAATTTGACATGGATGAACTTGAGAACATATTAGGACATTGGGGAGAATTTGATACCATTTGGATGTAAGGACCTTGATGCAACACAAAAACCTAATTTTGAATTGACTGCCTTAGGAGGTGATTTGACTGTCCAACTCTTGAGCCATCTTGAACAACTTGGAAATGATTCTTGACATGTCTTGAGAAATATGGGAGGGAAAATTTTGGGGTACAGCAGCGTGGATTATAGAGATTTAAATAGGGCCAGCCCTAAAGATGATTTTCCACTTCCACACATCGACATCTTGGTTGACAATACAACCCAACACAAAGTATTTTCTTTCATGGACGGATTCTCAGGCTATAACCAGATCAAAATGGCGCCTGAGGACATGGAGAAAACTACATTTGTCACACAGTGGGGTACATTCTGCTACAAAGTGATGCCATTCGGACTGAAGAATGCCGGGGCAACCTATCAACGCGTCATGGTAGCTTTGTTTCATGATATGATACATCATGAGATAGAGGTCTACGTAGATGACATGATAGCCCGATAAAAAACTGAAGAAGAAAACCTTGATCACTTGTAAAAGCTGTTTGTGAGATTGAAGGAGTACAAACTAAGGTTAAACCCTAACAAGTTCACATTCAGAGTCCGGTCCGGTAAACTCTTAGGGTTCATTGTCAGCAACAAAGGCATCGAGGTTGATCCTGCCAAGGTTAAAGCGATACAATAAATTCCTTCTCCTCGTACTGAGAAGGAAGTCAGAGGGTTCTTGGGATGCCTGAACTATATTTCCAGATTCATTTCTCACCTAACATCTACTTGTGAACCAATCTTCAAACTGTTGAAGAAAGATCAAGTAGTCAAATGGAATGATGAATGTCAGATTGCTTTCGACAAAATCAAAGAGTATTTACAAGAGCCTCCTGTCTTGATGCCACCATTCAAGGGAAACCACTGATCATATATCTGACCGTTTTAGAGAACTCAATTGGGTGCGTATTGGGGCAGCATGACGAGTCTGGCCGAAAAGAGCACGCTATTTACTACCTGAGAAAAAAGTTTACCGACTGCGAAACCAGATATTCACTGCTCGAGAAAACAAGCTGCGCTCTGGTATGGGCTGCTCGCCGACTAAGATAGTATATGTTGACTCATACCACTTTACTGATATCTAAGATGGATCCGATAAAGTACATCTTTGAGAAGCCTGCTCTGTCTGGGAGGATAGCTAGATGGCAGATGATCTTAACAGAATATGACATACAGTACACTACCAAGAAAGCTATAAAAGGTAGTGTGCTAGCTGATCATCTGGACCATCAATCTGTAGAGGATTATCAGTCCATGAAGTTCGAATTCCCTAACAAAGACATAATGACATTAGACAACAGTGAAGAAATCAAGCCATATGACGGACCTGAACAAGGATCCCGATGGACCCTATTCTTTGATGGGGAATCCAATGCACTTGGTAATGGTATCGGCGCTGTGCTCATATCTCCGAAAGGATGCCATACTCCTTTTACTGCCAGACTTTGCTTTAACTGTACGAACAACATGGCAGAATACGAAGCATGCATCTTTGGTCTCAAGGCTTCCATAGACTTAGGAATCAAATCCTTAGTTGTGTTTGGGGATTCAACTTTGGTCATCAGTCAAATCAAAGGAGAATGGGACACTAAGCATCCTAACCTTATCCCTTACAAAGAACATGTTTTGACATTGTTACCACATTTCAAGCAGATTACCTTCGAGCACTTCCCGCGAGAAGAAAATCAGCTAGCAGATGCTCTATCCATAATGTCATCTATGTTTAAACTTAATTGGGATAACGAGGCTCCCCAGATCACCATTGAACGAATGGACAAACCAGCACACTGTCACGAGATTAATACTGAAGAAGTAGTGGAACAGCCATGGTTTCATGAAGTCAAAAGGTATCTCGAGGCTCAAGAATATCCAGAAGGAGCTTCAATCAATGATAAAAAGTTCCTAAGGAGATTCTCTGCTAAGTTCTTCCTAAGTAATGACATCCTGTACAAACGTAATTATGATTCTATTCTGCTTCATTGTATGGATAAGGCTGAGGCTGAAAGGATCATGGCTGAATTACATGAAGGTACCTTTGGCACTCACTCTAGTGGGCATACGATGGCGAAGAAAATCCTACGGGCAGGCTATTATTGGTCTACCATGGAAGCAGACTGCTATCAATACTCCCGGACCTGTCATAAGTGTCAAATCTATGCAGACAAGGTGCACGTGCCTCCGGTTCCTCTAAATGTTTTAACAGCTCCTTGGCCCTTCACTATGTGGGGAATCGATATGATTGGGGAGATCAAGCCTACAGCCTCCAACGGACATCTTTTCATTCTAGTGGCCATTGACTATTTCACCAAGTGGGTCGAAGCAGCTTCCTTCGCATCCGTTACCAAGAATGTTGTTGCCCGCTTTATCAAGCAGAATCTTATTTGCCGGTACGGTATCCAAGAAAGGATCATCACTGATAATGGTACGAACCTTAACAATACTATGATCAACGCCTTGTGTGAGCAGTTTAAGATTCAACATCACAATTCATCCCCCTATCGGCCAAAGATGAATGGTGCAGTCGAAGCTACTAATAAAAACATTAAAAAGATCATACAGAAGATGACAGTCACCTACAAGGACTGGCATGAAATGTTACCGTTTGCTCTTCACAGGTACCGTACCACGGCTCACACATCAACTTGGGGCAACACCCTATTCCTTAGTTTATGGCCTGGAGGCTGTCTTGCCTATTGAGGTTCAAATCCCCTCTTTGGGAATCATGAAAGATGCAGGTTTGAGTGAAGACGATTGGATCCAGACCCGACTCGATCAACTGAACTTAATTGATGAAAAGAGGCTTACTGTTGTTTGCCATGGTTAGATGTATCAAAAACGGATGATCAAAGATTTCAACAAGAAAGTTAGACGCCAAGTATATCAAGTTGGAGATCTAGTGATCAAGCGCATCATCTTGCCACAAAGTGATCCCAGGGGCAAATGGACTTCTACCTATGAAGGACCATTTGTAATCAAGAACATCTTTTTCGGTGGGGCAATGATCTTAACCACCATAGACGGCGACGACCTGCCACACCCTGCGAACACAGACATAGTCAAAAGATACTAGGCATAAGAGACCCGCTAGGTTGACACACCTAGGCAAAACAAGGGCATCCCGGTAAACCAAACGGTTCGGGCAAAAAGATTCTATCACCTCTAACAAGATTCTCCAACAAACATTCCTGGATGGAATCTACAAGCCCATCTCCAACAAGATTCTATCACCTCTCTAAATGGAATCTTTAAGCCCATTCCCTCAACTACGCTTTGCCGAGTGCAAATTTATAGGCACTATAGTGTCCAATCATCTTTTACCTTCGAGTCACGAACGACAAAACTCGCCAATCTAACTCTTCAGGTTCAAGAAGATTGAACAGGGGTAGCTGTTGTACCCCAAAATTTTCCCTCTCATTTATCAAGACTATTCTCATAAGACTTCTTGGACTCAAGACAAGATCAGGGTTTACTCAGCTCAGGACATCTCATCTTGCACTGATAACCCAAAATTAGGGTTTGAGTTTGCACAAGGATTTTTGGACAATCAATGCTTCATGTGACTTTCATACATCATTTTGGACCCCTAATATTGTTCATGTTAAGTTTCAAGCCTTGAACCACATTTTTTATCAGTCAATTGGACAGTTGACCTAAAAATCAGCTGTATTGGGGAAAAAGTCAACTATGGCCAATTTACAGTCAAACTTCATAATTTTTGATCCACGTCAAAATTTTAGACTCATATGTACCATTTGATCAAGTTTGGATCACAACACCTCAAGAAATTTGATCAAATCATCAAAAGGGCAAAATGGTCATAATTAGGGTTTTTGACTGAGAAAGGGCAATTTCTGATTTTTAACCTAGCCAATGACCAATTTAGTTCAAACATGATTTCAAGGGTTCAATGGCATCATCTTGACCTAATTGCATGGTTCAAAAGATCTCAAGTTCATTGAATTGACAAATGAAATTTGCAGTCAACTGATCAAAAGTTAACTGTACACTGAAAAGTCAAACCTTGACTTTTTGGTCAAAATCAAGTGCCAAGGGTCATAATTCATCAAGATATGTCAAAATGTGAAACTTATTGACCAAGAAAACTAAATTTGAAAATTAGGGTTTTAATTTGAAAATTTTCATAACTTAGAATTTTTCTAAGTATAAAAATTTTCTTATTTTTTCTCAACTTTGCACCACTTTTTCACCAAGATGCATTTTAATTCAAAGAAAGTTCCCAACATGAAAGTTGTATTCCTCCACGAAATCTACAACTTTGCTGCACAAACTTTTCCCTAAAGATGCTTGGATCTCAAGTTATAAATTTGTGAATACATGCTCATGAACTAAATAACTTAGTGAAATTTTGCCCTAATTTAGGCAGGTTTTGGACCCAACTTCATGGCAATTTTTAACCTAGTTACAAGAGTTATCTCAAATTTAATTTCAAAGATGGATTATAGAGAACATTGCAAGATTTCCAAAATGTCCAAGAACTCTCCAAGATCATTTTTGAGTAGGGAGAATCGAAGAGAGGAAGTTGGCATTTTCTCACTTTTTGTTCAAGCCATTTTCACATAGAATCAAGTTGCAAACCAAACCTATGCTGATTGTTTCTTGCTTTAAAGGTCCTAAGATTTCTAGACACTCCTTAATTAAATTCACACTCAGTTGACAAAGCCTTTATCCTTGCTTTTGAAACTTGACACAAGTTGTAATTCCATTTTTGGCAAAAAGGCTTCATTGCCATTTTCATAAAGGTGCACTTTTGCAACTTTGTCAACTTGGAGCATTGGACCTGTCCCCTTGATACAAGCAAACTTTAAAGCTCTCTAGAAAGTTGTACAAACTCATACCAACCCTAAGCAAGCTGGTACAAGCATGTGAAGCATTGGTCTTGTCACTTTGCTTCAAGTACAAGAAAGTTGGCAAAAAGGCTAGCATTGGTAGATCTGTTGGGAAGCTGACTTTAGATCATTTATATACTAATATGCAAATAATATGCAACACATAACAGGCTTGGTTCAGACTTGGAACTCTCTCAAACTCAAAAACACCAAAATTCTGCCCAAGCATACAGTTTCTGCAAAAGCTTAGCCAACTCTCATTTGGCTCGTGCATTTTGTGTTTAGCTGATCAAAACATCTCATACACTTGATAACTAATCAATCCAAGCCATCACCCTGGTTCTGTAACCTCTGTTTCACCATCTTCCATTTTCAATTTGGAAGCTTGCAGTTGGACTTGGTCAGGGAGTTCCAGCCATCCTCAGAGCAAGATAAAGATTGGAATAGGTTCAAGGAAGTTCAAGGAAGCTTAAACAATCACCAGGCCTCCATTAAAGTTCCTACATTGCCATATACGATTCCAGCTGAAAGAGGTATTTTCTTAAACTCTATCTCTTTATACAGGCAACTTCAAGCCATGATTTGTGAAGAAAAAATGTAGCTCTCATCATAACGAAACTGTACATATCATTACTTTTCATTTATTTTACTTGTGCTAAGAGAATTTGAAGTTTGAAATCTCTGAAAAAATTCGGTCACGATTTAGGGATTCAAAAATTCTCTTTGATCTTTGATAGTTAGGTAGGTTACATAATTTATATGGTTGGAATCGTGAGCTCAAATGCCACATTTTTCATGTTATGAGTTTTCATTTTTATGCAAGCATGAGGAAGATACAAGTTTGAACTGAGAATGGTGTGAAGATGATGAACGAAGGACAGGGATGAAGTTCTGGGCTTTTTTGTTGCTTTGGCCTTTTTGTTTTTGCTATTGCACCCCTTGACTTGCTATTGCACCCCCTGGCTAACTTTTTATATTTTTGTATTTTTCTTCATATTTTTATATTTAATACTTTTATTTATTTTTCTTAATGATAAAAAATACTAAAAAATGATTTATTTATTTTCACACTTTTATTTTATTTTTTTTATTATTTTCTCACATAAAAAAATAGTTTATTTTGATAAATAGAATTTAGTTTCTTAAATAACTTATAAATATAATTAAAAATACTTAATATTTTTATTATACATTTTATACTTACAAATACCAATTTTTATACATATTTGATTTTTAATATTCATATACAATATTATTTATTATATTTCTTATACAAAAAATGTACAAAATAATAAAATGAAACATTATTTTCTTTTAATTGAAAATTAGGGTTTAACCCATTTCAAAAAGAATTAATTATTTTTTCCTTATTTTTAGGTTTAAATTAATTATTTCTCATACAAAAAAATACAAGACATAAAATTTTTTTTTTAACATGAACATTGCATTTTAAATATTTGTATTGTATTTATTTAATTCACGCATATTCGATTTGGTTGTAATAATATATTTAGCTTTATATTTGTGCAAATCCCCATTCAAATTTGTATTCCCCCCTCCCATAAAAATTGTTGTAATAGCTTAGTACATTTACATTACGCAATTTATCGCTTTATATACCATGATTAGTAATTAGGGTTTGCATGACAAGAACCAAACAAAGCAAAATAGAAAACTCTAAATACAAGACAAATCAAAAGCATGATACACTTTGCACACAAGCACCCTTAGGGTTTCTCCCACTTGGTTGCCTAAAATAAAATGGCCATGTTACGCATGCGAAGTATCTTGGCAAAACAAAGCAAATATAAGATCATAGTCCCTCGATGACGCTATTTCAAAGTTGCCTAAACAAAATGATCTTGGTCCCTCAAAAATGCTAATATACTTGGCAACATTGTTATCATGGTTATACGATGACCCACGTCCGTCCCGTTTACATCTAAAGATAAGGTTGCTTACCAAATCAATGGTAAATCAACAATGTCAAAGGAATAAAAATGCATAAGAAATACATTTGAGTAGGTAGATAGCTTCTAAGTTACTTTCTCAATTTCAAACAATCCTTGCTATTTTCAAAAACAAACACACACATTTCAAAACATCTTACGAAACATTGAAAACATTTTCAAAAGACAAACATCTTTGTATACATTCTTACAAATGAGAATCATTACAAAGATTTCCTAAACAAATGACCTCTTTTAAAAAATATTTTCAAAAACCACATCAAACACCATTTCAAACAAAGCAAAGCAAGTGATCTAAACAAGTAACTAAGAGCCCATGGAAAACCATGGATGAAAAGGGTGCTATCACCTTCCCTTTTCATAATCTACCCCCCGAACTCAAGAAAACATCTCAAAAGGTCTTTCTTGTGCTTTTTTACCTTTCCTTTTGGATAAAAGAAAAGTCGGTGGCGACTATTGCTAACTGCGACATTTGTGATAAAACGCAAAACCTCAAGTCAGTTCTCCCACCGTATCACACATGTTCATTCAAATTTCAAAAGAGGATAAGATCCCCATGTTTTTGGAAACAGTTACAAAACTTCATTCATGGATTTGAAAACGCTTGTTTATGGCAGTTTAAACTATTATCTTCTTGTCCCCTCCCTTCTACACTACATAAGAAGCATGCTTGCAAGCAAAAAAGGACTTGGACACTTACATAGAAGGATCAGACGAAAGGGAGAAGCACATAAAAAAACTCTCAAAACTCAACAAGATCACATCATACTTGTTCCCTCTCCTTTTGAGTTCAAGGGAAACCAGCAACTCTAGTCCATCACACAAGTTCCAATTTTAAGCAAGGTAAGTCCCCTTGACCTTGTATCTTTCGTTTCAGCATGACATGTAAATAGCCCTGTACTTACTTTTCGTTTCAGCATAATATATAGATAACCCCTTAGTCGTGTTCTTCATTTCTTCCCTCTAAACTTGTTTGTTTTTCTTGTTGGAACTAACCTGTACAACCCCAAACGAAAGACAAAAGGAGTATGAACGAAGGATATGCATTCATGTTGCTCCATAGATCCATTTTACTTCATCTTCTAAATCGAAAGAAGCATAGGAGTTTGCAGTAGAAGGTCACTCATTCTCACTCCCTAGCTCAGTCAAAATAATTAGAGAAGGCTGCAACGAAGGCTGCCCATGCCCTTCCCAAACTCAATCGAAAGAGGCAGAAAAGGTGCAAATCGAATCTTGCTCACGTCAATTCTCAAGCCCAATCGAAAGGAGGCCAAAGGAGGGTGAATCGAAGGAGTCCATTGGCATGGATCGAAGAATTCATTTTCTCTCCTTTATGTTGTTTTTTGTTGTTTTTTTTTACATTTTTCTTGTCTTTCGATTTGGTTGTAATAGCGTAGGACACTTACCTTATGCATTTTTACTGATTTTATATTAACTTCTAGATGTATGATTAATAGTATTGTATGCCAAAGACTTATAATTAAACATTAGAAAACTTAACAAAAAGATAAATAACTGAATTGAACATAATTGAACACAATTGCACACAAGCACCTCTAGGGTATCCCACTCTAATTGCCTTTAAGAAATAAAACAGTCATGAGGCAGGAACGCTTTAGCAAAGTCCCGTAAATCAAAAAATATCATAGTCCCTCGATGACCCTACAGTGTTTCCTTTCGGTAAATGATCTCATCCATTAAAAAAAAGTTTCTAAAGCGTCTCCATATGTTGCCTTTATGACTGTAAAACGTCCCTTCGAATGTCCCTCAACATCCAACGATAAGACTACCTACTCACTAATAGTAGGATAGAATTGTCTAAAGGAAAAGAGGAAAAGAACGACCCTTTTCGAGTAGTAAAGTAGATAGCTGTTAGAAGTTTGCTCAAACATTTTGCACTTACACAAAAAACTGCTTTTCAAAAACAATTTCAAAACACTTTCTATACTTTCTCCACTATCCGGAGAAACATTACACGTACTAAGGAATTTTTCAAAACATTTTCAAACATAAAGCACAAAGGTATTTTAAAATGAGCAAACCTCTAAGAGGCCGTAGATAACTATGGATGGAAAGGGTGCTAATACCTTCCCTTTCCATAATCTGCCCCCCTTACTTAGAAAACTTTCGAAAAGGTTTTTTTCTGTTCTTTTCACCCTTTCCTTAATCTGGATAAAAGAAAATATGGTGGCGGCTCTTGCTTACCGCAACATTTGCAAACACAAACGCAAAACCAGTATAAACAGTCGGTTCTACCACCGTATAATAGTTGCCAATCCAGAAAATTTGTCCCAGACAATTTTTCCTTATCAAGGATTGATCTCAAAATATTTTTAGATGTGTTTGCTGTCATGGTAATCTACAAGAAAAATATGAAAATATAATTATCATTAAAACAACATATTCAATTAGGCCTTTAATCAAATATGTTCCCACTATTTTACTCAAAATAAATGACCCTCATCATTTGATTAGGAAAATCCTGTTGGAAGATTTTCTAGTGGGTCGAGATCCACATTTCACTTTGTTTTAAGTCAACATCAAACTGATTACACAAAATTAGGTTATTTAGGTAGGAACTCCTTCCAATTGTATCTTATATAATTCTCGAATATTTTCAGTTGGGTGAATAACTCCTTATTCTAATCCATCATATGAATCATTCCCAACTCTTCCTTCTAAACATGTATATTCTTATTATAATTTATTTAGTTAAGTTTGACCCAGTGTCTTAGCATTTGGATATTACATTTATCCCATCGAACCATGTTAATATAGAACATGCACCTCACGTTAGGTGAAACCTACATTGTTCAATGCTAGTCTTAATGAGTGCTAAAACTTGGAAAGCATAAACTTAATATTCTTTTTAAGGGAATTTATTATTAGTTTGATCTCATCGGCTTAACATGCAAATAGTCTCTCACATGCATCAACATATAAACACATGCATCAAAATACATATAAAAAGATACAGTTATGACTCCTAATGCAAATTTTCTCCCAAGTCAATGAGAGAACCAAAGCTAACCTAATAACGATCTAAACTTCTCCAAGCTAGACCTCCATGGTTGTCCTCCTTTGATATTGTATTATTCTCTTTCTTCATAATGTTACATTACATAAAAGAAAACTTATTTTACTTACGAGGGAGTGAGATGAGAAAATAAGTTACATCAAGAGATTAAGAGAGAGGCACGACACGCAGACTGTGTAAGTACGAAGTGCGCCTAAGATGATGGATATTATTTTTCTGGTTTATGGTGAGTTTATGAAAGAGTAAAGTGCAGAAAAATAAAGACACACAAGCGATATATCCTGGTTCCCCTCACAGTCCAAGAGTACTCCAGTCCCCTTTCAACATGAAAGAGATTTCCTTATTGTGGCAAACTTAAACAAGAACTACCCAAAACTAAGAACAATCCTCTTGGACCAAGAACAATCCTCTTGGATTTTCACTATGTCAACAATGAGAACAATCCTCTCAAAGTGACTTTACTTGTATCTAACAATCCTGGAAAAATAGGATTACAAAACCACTTGAACTTATTTTCAATAATCCTGAAAAATAAGCAAGTATATAGCAATATTTGATTTGAGTGAGTTTGTGTAGAAATGATCACTTTGAGTGACTTTATTAATGAATTGATCTTCTCTTCCAAATAATAATAGTATACAATGACTCAAGATATATAATGCTCAAAGTTTTATGGTTGACAATATGTGAAAGTGTATAAAAGCTTGAGTTTGATTTTTGAAAATTCAGAAAATATGATTAGAAGAGGTGCTCAAAATGATTTTGAAAATGAGTATTTATATGTTCATAGAACCCTTTTTAAACATCATATAATTCTGCAAATGAATCATGAACAATTGCCAAGATTCAATGAAAAGTTTCCATGAAATGGTGTTATGAACAAGCATGAGTAAAGCTGTTGTTTTTCAAAATCGTTCAGCATGCAATCGATTGCACCCTTGTGTAAATTGTTTGCAAGGGGTTTCAACAGCTAAAAATTCAAATATTTTGAGTGAGCAATCGATTACACAAGTGTGTAAATTGATTGCACTTGAAGTCAGTAGCAAAATTGATTGAGAGCATTCGATTGCACAAATATGCAAATCGATTGCACTTAGAAACAGTAGCGAATACTTTGAAAACATGAAGTATGCAATCGATTGCACAAACATGCAAATCGATTGCACCCAAGTGAAAATTGAATTTTTTCTTTAAAAAACATGAGAAAAAGTTTGGACAAGATAAAATATTTCTTTTGACCATTGAGCATCTATGTCTTAAGTTCAAAGTAAGTACTATCATTATACCTTGAAATTTTCTAAGTGCTTGAACCAAAGACTTTATCCAAAGATGCTTTTAGCTTGATCAATAATCTTTGCCTTCTTGTCAAAATGGTTTGTCTTCATCAAAACAAAAGTGTATTTGAGAAGCTTGATTTTACATTCTCCCCCTTTTTGATGATGACAAACGGTCTTGCTTGATGTGTTGTAATTTCCGGAAAGGAGCTTCTCCCCCTAAGATGCATAACTCCCCATTTGTATGAGAAGGTTGGAATCCTTTGAATTTGTTCATCTTGGTTGAAGAGTACCTTAGAAATTTAAGACAGAAAATATACAAGCATAAGGTGCCACATCCTTCTCCCCCTTTGATATTATCAAAAAGAAGGGAAAGATGCAATAAAAAATGGATAAAAATAAAATAACATTGAAAAAAAACTTAATCAATCATGAATAACAAATAGTCATGGACATTGTCATAGTAAAATAATAATTACAAAGAAATCTGAACAACAAACAAAACGTAGCATAGCGAAACAAGGACATAACAGAAAAATAGTAGAAATAACAAAGTGGGACAAAATTTTATGGTTGACTCATGTCACGGTTGTTATAGAACCAGGATCCTTGATTGGGAATTTGTTGTTGTAGAGTAGGTTCTGTGTAATGTGGTGGAGGTGCAGCAGAATTATTAGGGTCATATGGAGGTATGTGAAGGTGAGAGTAAAGGTAGGAAAAATGTTGGTTCACATCAGAGAGAAAATCATTAATCCGGGTTGTTGTGGAGTCGTTGATAACGTTCCATTGGTTGTTGATGTTGGTATTCATGGAAGCAAATTGTTGAGACATAAAATCCATAAGGTCTTGATTACTTGGACCAGAGGGAGCAGTGGGTGGATGAGGTACATCTTCACCGCCTTCTTCCTCTTGATTGTTTCCTTCTTCACCAATCACATCTTTACCAATGTATGTGATTGTTTTTGTTTCAGGATTATAGTGAACTCCCATTCTCGAGTCAACATTTTTGATGGAGTTCTTGTGAACATTTGGATCCATATTAACTCTTTCAAAACCAGGAAAATCAACTCCAAATTCTTCCATAATTAATGTAACAAAGTAAGCATATGGTAGAAATTCTGACTTTGCATCAACCCTTAGCATATGAACCATTATGAGCCTTGCCCAATTAACGCTTATACCTCTCTTCGTTATGTAGATCAGTTGCATTTCCAAATCAGTCACGGTGCAGTGGTTTCCAGCCTGCAGAAATATAATATAGACCATAAAATAATGAAATAGTCTATCGTCTATAAAAAAGTTACCTGCACTCCATGAGTCTCTATATGGAATGACTCCTCCTAGACCATGAATTCTTTTAGCATGGAATTCAGCTTCGCTCAATCAGCCAATGCTGTAATAAAATTACTTTTTCCCGTAATCATCCCATGCTTCGTTTTCAGGATCATTCAAAGAGGTCCCAGTATAAGGAATATGTAGAATCTCACCAACAATCGTAGGGGTTAGAGAGATTCTTGTACCCAATGATGAAATAAGTGGTTCCAATCCACATGCAGTCAAATCATTCTGAAAAGTAAAACATTCCCGAGGGAAAGATGATAGCATACCATATTCTTGATCTACAGTGAGAGTTGATATTAATGGATTCTCTATGGAATATGAATCAACTTTCTTCTTTCCTTTCTCTATAGCTGACACCTTTTGTTTTTGCCCTGATTCAAGGGGTAAGGTGTTTTTAGGGTTTGAAAGGTTTTAGGTTTTGAGAGGAAAATGTTTGATGAGCTGAAATTGGATATGATTTGTGAGTAAATAGAAATGAGTGGGTTCTAATGATATTTAATTGACTTTTCAATAATAGAGGCGAGCTTGGGAATATGAGAGAGAGAAGAATTCTGACCAACAAATGTTTCTGTCATAAAAGCATATTACAGTGGGTGCAATTGATTTTCATACAGATGCAATCAATTTGCACACAAAATAGAATCAAAAGAAAGCTGAAATGCACAGTGTGCAATCGGTTTGCACTATGGTGCAATTGATTTGCACTAAAAACAAAAAGGTCAGAAATAAAACATATAGTTAAAAATCGATTTGCATCAACCAAAAATGACCAAAAACATATTTTTCTTAAACTTAAACACCACTTAACATATATATTCCCATATAAAAAAGTTAAAACAAGTATGTGAAGGAATAAAAAGGATAGAAAGCACCTTATATGTCGTTTTCATCAAGAATTCCAAGTTCTCGTTGAATCTTGTAAAACAGTTCTCTTGCCAAAGGTTTAGTGAAGATATCGACCAGTTGATTATTAGTATCTACAAATGTGACCTCGACATCTCCTTGAAGTACATGATCACGAAGGAAATGATGTCATATGTCGATATGTTTGGTTCTTGAATGCATGACCGGATTCTTTGTAATGTTTATTGCACTTGTATTGTCGCACCGTACAGGAATGCATCCTAGATCGAGTCCGTAGTCACGAAGTTATTGCTTGAGCCACAATATTTGAGTGCAACTACTACCCGCTGCAATATATTCTGCTTCGGCCGTGCTAAGAGAAACGCATGCTTGTTTCTTGCAAGCCCATGATACTAATGCACTTCCAAGGATGTGACAAGTACCACTGGTGATTTTTCTATCAGTTTTACAACCTGCATAATCTGCGTCAGAGTAACCAACTAAATTACAAACACTACCTTTAGGATACCATAATCCAACATTTTTTGTTCCTTTGAGATACTTCATGATCCCTTTCACCGCCATGAGATGAGATTCCTTTGGATTTGCTTGAAAGCGAGCACATAGACAAACACTAAACATTATGTCAGGACGGCTTTCCGTCAGATATAATAAGGAGCCAATCATACCTCAACATTTTGTCATGTCAATGGAAACACCTGATTCATCTTGATCAACATATGTACTGGAACCCATTGGTGTAGACATTGCCTTACAATTATCCTTGTCAAATATTTTCAACAGTTCTGTTGTACCCCAAAATTTTCCCTCCCATATTCTTCAAAGTTTTGACAAGCATCATCTCAATTTGCTCAAATCCACTCAAGGGTTGCACAGTTCAAACACCCTCCTAAGCCAGTCAAATTAGGGTTTTGGTTCTTGCAAGGAAGTTGAGGTTTTCAAGGGCTCAATCAAGTCCCACATGCCTATAAACATTGTCAAGCATCTACATGCCAAGTTTCAAGACTCACAGCATCAAGTTGCACAGTCAAAAACCCTAATTGCTTCACAGTCAACTGCAGGGGCAAAATGGTCATTTTGCAGTCAAAAGTCAAAATTTTTGGTCAACATCTTATTTTGAGGCCACAATCATCATTTGATCAAGTCTTGATCATGATTCTACAAGCATGGCTCAAAAATCATCAAGATGCAAAAGTTTCCATTCTTGGACAGTTGAAAAAGTCAACTGTAACTTGACCAAGGCATAACTTTTTCATGGTTCATCAGAAAAATACCATCCAATGCTCATTTTGAAGGGGATAACATTTCCTACAACTCATATTCACATTCCAAATCCAAGAAATTCTCTCAAAAAAAGTTATCAATTTCAACATTATAGGTCATTTTCAAAAGTCAACAAAAAGGCATTTTAAGTCAAAGACCATAACTTGAGATTGGTAAATCAAAATGACATGGAACCAAAGGCATTGGGTAGAGGACTTCAAGACCTTTTCAAAATGTCCAAGAACATGTTCATATGATAAAAATTGAGCAAGATATGCATTGGAGAAGTTGGGAAATTTTCATGAAATGGCAAAAGTCAACTATCCTTAAAACTTCAATTTTTGACAAAAGGGCCCACTTTCTTCCACTTGATTCAGCTTTGTCATGCCACCCACGTGTCCCATGATTAATTTCAAGACCAAACACTTATTTTTTCATTTTTATTTAATTTTTGTGGATTTAATTCATTTTAATCCATAATAATTCAAATAAAATCAAAGAAATTAAGGGAATGGAATCTTGTGGTTTGAATAACTTTCATACAACATATTCCAGTTGCCAAATTCGTGTCAAGGCTATTTTGAGCACAAAATCATGTTTTTGAACCAAGCTTGGAATGTTCATTAATGGTGATTAAGCAAAATCCAAAAACTTAATTGCAATGGATCATTGGCTCATAATGTGACCTAATATCATTCACATGTACATATGCAAGCAAGCCAAGCCTCATTCACGACCCAAGCATCACAAAAACGGCCAGAACAAAAACTAAAATTTGTCAAAAAAAGTGAGAGATCGAAAGCTAGGTTGCAGGCACTTTGAGATCAAAAGAAGCACGTAGCCTTCTTTATTGCCATACCCTGAAGCTAAAGAGACCAAAAACGCATCCTAAGATCAACTATACAACGCTGTAAGTTGTCTCAAACTCGCCCCTGCACATGGAGTCTAAACCTCTAATTCTTGCGCCTTTTCTCTAATATTTTTACATATTCATGTTCACCAATCAATTTCCATGCATCCTGTATTATTTAATTGCATTGTTGTAGCCTAGATATCCTTGCCTGAATCTAGGGTTTTGGGGGTTGCAATTTGGGGTTTTATTTTACAGGAATAATTGATACAAGCCATAGCCATGGACGGATTCAAGAGCTTGAGACGAACAGGATGATGGCTTTGGCTGACATTTTCGTGGCCTATAGCTCAGTATAGGAGAAGGCAACAAATTTTGTTGCGGAATCAAAATCCGCAGGAAAGTAATACAGGGCTGTTGGAGAAGATGAAGACGTGCCTGCGTCTAATTGGCCGGTTCAAATAAAAAAACGCGCGTTATTTTTTTTCCAGGGGCATGCGTTGATTTACTAATATAATGTTCAGTTATTATTATTATTCCAATTAAGATAGTTGGCTTAGTGGCATAACGTGCAGGCTTTGAACGTAGGGACCTGGGTTCGATTCCCAGGTCCACCCCATATTCGTTTCCATTTTTTTCTAAAGCGTTCATGTGCAGATTCCCCAAAGCACCTCACCATACACCTCCAGTTCACAAAGCGCCAGGTGGCTACAGGCGTGCATCCAAAGGCCAGGAAGTGATTCTCACCATGCACTCAGTCAACCAACAAACACTTGATCCAAGAAGTCAACGTGGCTGGTTAATGGGCTTCAGCTTGCTTACAAAAACCTCCATATCTGGCCCAAACCCCCCTTGGGTTTGCATTTTTATTTTTTTATTATTTTTAATTGCCTCATTTATTTTATTGTTTTTTTAATTAAATACTAACTAGCAAATTAATTTAATTAACATTTTCTCAATAAAATTCAAAAAAAGCTAAAAAAAATGTAAATATTTTATTTTTATTAATTTCACTTAGGTTTAATTATTTTGTAAATAAACTCATTAATTAATTTAGTTTTAATTAGGTTTGAATTTTAATCCTTTTATAATAAATAAAAACAAATTTAGACTTAGGATTTTCTTTAAACATTTTTAATTCTTTTTTATTTTGTTTCATTAAAACATAAAAAACAAAAAAAAACATTTTTTCTTTAATTAAATAATTAATTAGTACTAGGTTTAATATTTTAATTAAATTGCAAAAAAGGACAAAACTTAATTTCTTTCTCAAAAGGGTCAACACCCTAAGGACGTTCTCGATTAAATTTCTATTCGCGCGTATTTATTTATTTTGATTATATTTATGTATTTGTACAGAGTATGTAATAGTTAATTAGGGATTTTATCGCTTTATTTAATTTCTCGCACTTATTTACCAAAATGGGTTTTTGTTTTTTTGGCGATGTATAGACCCGCGCCTTGTAATAGCTAGATTTACATTTCTGCAATTTATTTTCCGCACTCCTAACTGTTAACAATGCATGCAAGAATGTATGTCAAATAAAATCAATCTGTAGCTCACAAATAACATGTACAAAATAAACATTAACATGAAACGACACACATGCACATGCCACTCTTAGGGTACGCCTCACTGGTTGCCTTGAACGTGGTCATCAAGTATAGGGTGTCTTAGAGGTCGCCCTTTTGTCCAAAATATCCAGTTGCCTCGAAACGGTTGCCTCAGATAAAAAGGATCTAGGATATTAGGGTTACCACTAAGGTGTCCTACCATTGCTTCGGTGACCACATTGTCCCGATAATCGAATTAACCCGAATAACTCCAACAATGGTGCTACCTACCTCTCAATGGTGGGATAGCACTATCTAAAGGATTCTTACACAGCCTAATTCCTTAGAGTAGGTAGATTCTCCTGGGTACTTTCTCTTTTCAAAACAACTTTCAAAAAATTTTCAAACAAATCTTTCATACACTCTTGAGGACTGATACAAGAGTTACTTAGAAATTTTTCAAATGAAACTTTTTTCAAAACCCACAAACACAAGAAAAGCAAACATTTTGAAAACATAAGAGCAAGTACCTAAGAGCCCGTGGATAACCACGGATAGAAAGGGTGCTAACACCTTCCCTTTCTATAAATCTACCTCCCGAACCGAGAAACATTCTCAAAGAAGGAATTTTGCTGTGCTTTTGTCCTTTCCATGTTGGAGAACATAAAAGACGGTGACGACTCTTGCTTACCGCGACATTTCGCGAACCAGCACTAAAAAACAGTCAGTTCTATTTCCACCGATCACAGAACTGGCGACTCTGCTGGTGATGCTAATAAGTGAGGTGTACCTTAGGATTAGACCACTCTTATGTTTTCAATTGCCTGCTTTGCTTGCTTTAAAATTGTGGGCCTGTTTTGGGAGTTTCATAGATCCTAACCCGGATCTGGGGGATACCTTTTAGAAAGTAGCAACAAACTATGAGGGAACTGTGCGGGGTATACCAACATGGTTGAAGTAGTTTGCTATATTGATGTGGCACTTTGGTGAGTACCGGTAACCCTTGAGTTAAGTCAAGGAGAGTACGGGGCCGCCGCGTGGTGAGATGACCGACTTTGGTGCAGTCCGAAGTTGGTTGATACTAGATACTACACTCATTGAGGGTGGTTTTCTTGGAATATTTTGATCGCCAGTTCAGTGGCTAAATCAAAACAATGAACACAGAAAATAACCCAATGATATTGAGCTCCTTAGAACCCGGTTACTTTTGATAGGACAGGTTTTTGAGCCCACCAACTTCAAGAGGGTAGTACCCCAAACTTCATGCTGGCCTAAACTCTAAGGGCTGTCTGGTGTGACTTGTGTGCCTTATCATGTTTGCCTTATCATACAACATCATATGCATTTACTAACCACTTCAAGGGTTCGAATCTTCATCTTTGTTCTTGTTTTGTAGGACATGGAAACTATCCACAGAAAGACAATTCAGGTCAACCTTGTAAGGATCCCTCCTCAGCTTAAGGAGCTTACATCCAGGATTCCCGAGAACTCTTCCTTCAGTGAAAGGCATGGTAGACTCATCAGCTTGGTCAACACCAACATTGAAGAGGATATGGTGAAAGTGTTGTTCCAGTTCTTTGACCCCTTGCACCACTGTTTTACTTTCCCGGATTATCAATTGGTGCTTACTTTGGAAGAGTTTTCTCAACTTCTGAAGGTTCCTATTCTTAATCAACTACCCTACAACGGTACGGAAAGGGAACCAAAACTTGAAGAGGTTGCTAAAGCATTACACCTACAGCCATCTGACATCAAGGGGCATTGGGAAACCAGAAGTGGTATCAAAGGATTCTTGGCAAAGTTCCTGTTTGAGAAGGCTCAAGAATGTTGGAATTCCCTTGACCTACAAGCCTTTGAAGAAGTTGTGGCACTCCTTGTCTATGGGTTGGTGTTGTTCCCGAATCCGGATCAGCTTATAGATATCAATGCTGTCAAGATTTTCATGTCCAAGAATCCCATACCTACGTTGCTTGGGGACATCCTTCACTCATGTTACACTCGAACCATGAGAAAAAGAGGTGTTCTCATGTGTTGCACTCCTCTCCTGGCAAGGTGGTTTATTTCGCACCTTCCACAATCAGTTTTGAAGAACGAGCGGGGTTTGAGATGGTCACAACGATTGATGACTCTTACACATACTGATATATATTGGTGTTCTCGGTCTAGAGAAAATGTCACTATCATTGATCGTTGCGGAGAGTTTCCTAATGTTCCTTTACTTGGAATTAGAGGAGGTATTACTTATAACCCCTGTCTGGCTTTGAGGCAGTTTGGATATGCTCGGAGGGACGGCCCTCATAACATGTTGATTCCTGACATAGTTTTTGACTTCGACAACGATGCACAAGGACTTCGCCAGAGATTTATCAGAGCTTGGAGGATGCCCAACAGGGTAGATAGCCAGACACTGGGGCACAAGAACTCCATCCTCCTGGAGCCTTATCTCAAGTGGGTAAGAGCCTGCTCCCAGAAGCTTGTGATGCCATATCCTCATGTTCTCCCCATGATCAAAGAGCCAGTTTTGGAAGGAGAGGTGCCCTACACCATTCAACATCCTGATATGCCAACCTCTTGGGAAGAAATGCAGAAGAGCTGGATCCAACTCAAGGAAGAACGGAATTCTCTTGAAACCAGTCTACATGCCAGTGAGAAGAAGGTCTTGGAGCTCACCCGTCTACTCCATGAGGAAAAGACTCTCAACACCTACATAGCTCCGAAGAGGATGCGCAGTGTCTTTTGGGATTAATTATTTTGTAATGTTTTGCCCATGAGGCCCTGATGTACCGAACAGATTATTTCTTAATACAATGTGTGTTCCTTTTTGTCTACAACGAACTTGAACTTTTGAACCCTTGAATGCATTGCATAAATAGCATATCATGCATCATGTGCATAACAGGTACCCTTTTTCTACAGGTTGCTTAATCTTCTTCGCTGTTTATTTCAGCACTCAATCATCATGAATCCTAAACCAACTACTGAACAAGCTATCAAGGCCCTCCAGGCCCAGAACGCCCAGTTTCAAGAGCTGGTCATGAGCTTAGCCCAGGGACAACAAGAGCTGAAGGCTTTGCTCCTGAAGAAGAAGAAGAAGAAGAGGACTGTGCTGTTCAACACTGGACGCAGACTCGGGAATACACTGCAGAATGAAGCTGAGTTGACTACTCCATCTGTTGGGGAAGGCAGTCACCAGGAGGGAGGGGTCCCTAGTCCCGTGGTCTCTGACACCGAGACAGATTTCAATGATGAACAGTACCCTCCTGATGAGGACCGGTACAAACAGCTAGAGGACCGGTTAAATGCTATGGAGATTCAACGTGTGCCTGGGTTGGATTTTGGAGACTTAGGGTTATCTTCTGGGGTGGTGATCCCACACAAGTTCAAGGCACCTGCCTTTGTTAAGTACGACGGGGCTTCCTGTCCTAAGCTGCACCTCCGTTCTTACGTAAGGAAGATCCAACCTTACACTGCACACAAGAACTTATGGATCCATTTCTTCCAGGAGAGCCTTTCAGGGGCTCAACTCGAATGGTTCTATCAGCTGGATGGAACCGATATTCGAAACTTGGAGGACTTGGCTACTGCTTTTTATAAGAAGTATCAGTACAATTCCGACCTCGCTCCCACGCGTACCCAACTCCAGGGTATGTCACTGGGGACGGGTGAAGGTTTTAAGGAGTACGCGCAGAAGTGGAGAGACCTGGCTGGCAGGGTGCAGCCACCGTTGACTGACCGTGAGCTCGTGGACATGTTCTTGGGGACCCTGTCTGGTCCATTCTTTAATCACCTGATTGGTAATTCCTCTGTTGGGTTTACAGACCTGATTCTGACTGGTGAAAGGATAGAAGCTGGTATAAAGTCGGGGAAGATACAAAAAGGTGCCTCCTCGAGTACTGAAAAGAATCCCTTCAAGAAGGAAGCTAGTGCTGTGTATGGTCCCAGAAGACAGAACAAACCAGAACGCCGCCAAGCTGTCAATGCGGTGGTAATTTCAAAGCCTGCTGCTGCTCCTCAACAATACAACCAGCCGAGAGGTGAGAGGCCTAAAAGACAGTATACTCGGCTCAGCATGACCCTGTCTCAGATTCTGCCGCAACTGCTGTCAACCAATCTGGTAACTATCAAGGAACTCCAAAGGTCGTAAACACAACCTCTCCGAAGTACAACCCCAACGCCCGTTGTGCTTATCACTCAGATAGCCCAGGGAATTCTACTGATGATTGTTGGGCTCTGAGGAATAAGGTTCAGGACCTTATTGATGCTAAAGAGGTACAGTTCGAGGCGCCCGAGAGGCCTAATGTGGTGACAGCTCCCATGCCCAACCATGGAGTAAATGCTATTGGGGATGATGACGACGTGGAGGAATCTGAATTCGATAGCTGGATCAATCCAACGGCCGGTGATGGACTGAACAACTGGACTGCAAAAGACTCCATACCTATTACTTTTGTCACCCAGTAATGAACTCCTTTGTTTTAAGTTTGTAACAAACAATATTACTAAACTTTATGGCCCGGTGTCTTACCCAGGGCACCGTGGTTTCATTTGTGAGGGCTTGTTATTTTTCACTTTCATATATCATGAATAAAAGCATTGGACGTTTTTCACATTTCAAATCTTGCGCTCCTTTTCTTTCTTTATATATTGCAAAACAACTATATTTACACACACTCACCTATAAAGGTTCCAATCCACTCCGGATCTCACTAGTAACGACTCTGCTACTGTCAGTTATGACTTCGAAAATCCAATCAACCTAACCGAAGACGAAGGTGAAGATGATTGCGAAGTGCCTGGTGAACTTGCAAGACTGTTACTCCAAGAAGAGAGGGCCATTCAGCCACATGAAGAGCCAGTGGAAACGGTGAATCTGGGTATTGAGACAGACAGAAAGGAAGTCAAGATTGGTGCCAATCTGGAGCTCAGTGTGAAATAACGTTTGATTCAGATGCTGCGTAACTATGTGGAAATCTTTGCCTGGTCCTACGAAGATATGCCTGGGTTGGATACCGACATTGTGGTTCATCACCTGCCTACCAAGGAAGAATGCCCTCCGGTAAAATAGAAGGTCCGCCGTATGCGTCCAGAGATGTCCGAGAAAATCAAAGCTGAGGTTATGAAACAATTTGATGCCGGGTTTCTAGCAGTGACTTCTTACCCTCAGTGGGTTGCCAACGTGGTTCCAGTGCCCAAGAAAGATGGTAAGGTCCGAATGTATGTTGATTACAGGGATTTGAACAGGGCGAGCCCCAAGGATGATTTCCCTCTGCCTCACATTGACGTTCTGGTGGACAATACGGCTCAACATAAGGTATTCTCCTTCATGGATGGGTTCTCCGGTTATAATCAGATCAAGATGGCTCCTGAAGACATGGAGAAGACCACTTTTGTTACTCAGTGGGGCACCTTTTGCTACAAGGTCATGCCTTTTGGGTTGAAAAATGTTGGGGCAACTTACCAACGTGCCATGGTTGCTTTGTTTCATGATATGATCCATCATGAGATCGAAGTGTATGTCGAAGATATGATTGCAAGGTCCCAAACTGAGGAAGAACACCTTGACCATCCACATAATCTATTTGATCGTATGAAGTTGTACAAGCTGAGGTTGAACCCGAACAAGTGCACCTTTGGGGTGAGATCTGGAAAATTGCTAGGCTTCGTCGTAAGTGACAAAGGTATTCAAGTGGATCCTGCCAAAGTGAAAGCCATACAAGAGATGCCAACTCCCAAGACAGAGAAAGAAGTCAGAGGCTTTCTAGGACGTCTGAATTACATTGCCCGATTCATATCATATCTAACTGCTACCTGTGAACCAATCTTCAAGCTACTGAAGAAAGATCAAGTAGTACGTTGGAACGATGAATGTCAGGCCGCTTTCGAAAGAATTAAAGAGTATCTCCAAGAACCACCCATTCTTATGCCACCGGTTGAAGGGAGACCTCTAATCTTATACTTGACAGTACTTGACAGCTCAATGGGGTGTGTGCTGGGGCAGCATGACGAGTATGGCCGAAAAGAGCACGCCATTTATTACCTTAGCAAAAAGTTTACCGACTGTGAGACCCGATACTCACTGCTCGAGAAAACTTGCTGCTCTTTGGTATGGGCTGCTCGCCGGCTGAGACAGTATATGTTGACTCACACTACTTTGTTGATTTCAAAAATGGATCCAATCAAGTATATCTTCGAAAAGCCCGCCTTGTCCGGAAGAATAACAAGATGGCAGATGATCTTGACAGAATACGACATCCAGTACACAACTCAAAAAGCAATCAAGGGAAGTGTATTGGCAGACCATTTGGCACACCAGGCAGTGAACGACTACCAATCTATGAACTTTGAATTTTCAGACGAGGATATCATGGTAGTAACTGATTGTGAAGTACCTGGACTGGATGAAGGACCTGAGGAAGGATCCCGATGGTCTATGCACTTTGACGGAGCCTCAAATGCTTTGGGTAACGGCGTCGGCGCTGTGATCATATCCTCTAAAGGCACTCATACTCCACTCACTTCCCGGCTATGTTTCAACTGCACCAACAACATGGCGGAGTATGAGGCATGCATCATGGGTCTTCAAGCTGCAATTGATTTAAGGATCAAGTTTCTAAGTGTCTTCGGAGATTCCGCTCTCGTGATCAATCAGATCAAAGGCGAGTGGGATACAAAACACCCAAATCTCATTCCTTACAAAGAGTACGTGTTAACGTTGATTCCCCACTTCGAGGAGATAACCTTTGAACACTTCCCAAGAGAAGAGAATCAGTTGGCGGACGCGTTAGCTACGATGTCTTCTATGTTCAAAGTCAAATGGGACAACGAGGCTCCCCGGATCATTATCTGGAAATTGGATGAACCTGCATATTGCTGTGATCTTGAGGCTGAAGAGGTAACAGAAAAACCTTGGTATCATGAAGTGAAGAGGTACATGGAAGCTCAAGAATACCCCGAGGGTGCATCTGTCAACGACAAGAAGTTCCCGAGAAGATTCGTTGTAAAGTTCTTCCTCAGCAACGGCATTCTGTACAAGCGAAACCATGATTCAACTTTACTATGTTGTGTGGATAAGACTGAAGCAGAAAGGATCATGGCAGAGCTACATAAAGGTACCTTCGGAACACATTCCAGTGGACATACCATGGCAAAGAAAATCCTTCGGGCAGGATATTTCTGGTCCACAATGGAAGCTGATTGTTACCAACATTCTCGGACATGTCATAAATGCCAAATTTACGCTGATAAGGTGCACATTCCTCCAGTTCCTTTGAACATCTTGACAGCACCTTGGCCTTTTGCAATGTGGGGAATTGATATGATCGGCGAAATCAGACCTATGACATCAAACAGGCATCGCTTCATCCTGGTAGCGATTGATTACTTCACAAAGTGGGTTGAAGCAGCTTCCTACGCTACGGTAACCAAGAACGTCGTGGCACGGTTCATTCGGCACAACCTGATCTGTCGATACGGTATACCTGAGAGGATCATTACAGACAATGGTACCAATCTTAACAACAAAATGATCACCGAGCTCTGCGAGCAATTCAAGATACAGCACCACAACTCTTCTCCTTACCGATCGAAGATGAATGGGGCTGTAGAAGCAGCGAATAAGAATATCAAGAAGATTGTGCAGAAGATGACAGTGACCTACAAAGATTGACACGAGATGTTACCGTTTGCTCTTCATGGGTACCGTACCTCAGCACAGACGTCAACAGGGGCAACACCCTTTTCCTTGGTCTATGGCATGGAGGCAGTCTTGCCTATTGAAGTCTAGATACCCTCTATCCGGATAATGAAGGATGCAGGTTTGAACGAAGATGACTGGATCCAAACTCGACTTGATCAATTAAACCTAATCGAAGAAAAGAGACTCACTGCTATTTGTCATGGTCAAACGTACCAAAAACGGATGATCAGGGCATTTAACAAGAAAATCAGGCGACAAGAGTATCAAGTCGGAGACCTGGTAATCAAGCGCATCATTCTTCCTCAAAGTGATCCCAGGGGCAAATGGACCCCTACATACGAAGGGCCATTTGTGGTTAAACATATCTTCTCAGGAGGAGCTATGATTCTAACCACCATGGATGGTGACGACCTTCCTCACCCCGCCAATACAGACATAGTAAAAAGATACTACGCGTGAATAAAATACCCGCTAGGTTGACACACCTAGGCAAAAATAAGGGCTTCCCGGCGAACCAAAAGGGTTCGGGAAAAAATAAGGGATGAAATGAAAAAAAATCTGTACACCCGGCAAGTCGAAAACCTGAAAAGGCGGCTTGGGCAAAAATGGGTATCCCGGTGGACTGAAAACCCGAAAGGGCAGTCCAGGAAAAAGTTAAGGATTGAAGCGTAATACTATGTCTCATTAGATCACCTTGCACCCAGAATCCGGTATCAAATATCAGGTTCAGACGATATCAATCAATCAGCTTCATCTTCAACTAAGCAACAAAGTGATGAGACGCTTGAAAACATAAAGGCGATAGCAGAGTTGGAACCCAGTGGGATTATGTTTTCACACAGCTGTTTTGTTTCCCTTTTCACAAGATTGTATAAACTCTATGTTGTTCGGCGGCGTTCTCTTACTAGGACGTCAACCTCTTGTACATAAACGCCTATTTACAGGAAAATTCAAAAAATCAATACAAATTCACTTTTCCATACAAATTACCAATTGTTTTTCCTTTTTCTATTTTGTTTTGCAAAGAACGTCCAATGTTCATTTTTGATATATGCATTTGACACTAATTGCTAATCATAAATATTTGCACGCGAAACAAAGGGCTAATTACGGGTGACATCAGAAACAGGGGCAATAAGAATTGTCTAAGCGATCTAGTTGCTCTGTCCACCAAGGTACCAAGGTAAGTTCGGCTGAAGAATGTAACCCAGATACCTTCACTCCCCACTGAGTAAGACAAGGTTCAGCAATACTCTCCCCCGAGAAGAGTTGGTCTCCCATAATCCCTAAAAAGTCACAGCATCTCCAGCAAGTCAGCAACACTCTCCCCAAGCAGAGTTAGGCTACTGTCAGTCTTAAGGAAGTTGGGCATCCCCCAGAAGATCTCAATATTCCCCAGCGGAGTATACAGCTATTCCTCAGCAAGCATCCCCGACAGTCTTAATATTACTTGACAAAAATATAAGATTGTTCCCCGGCGGAATACCAGACATCCAGTGGAGCCACTTCCCAGTGCAGTCCAAAGTTCCCCAGGAAAGTTGAATCAATCTCCTCAGTAGATTCTGGAAGCTTATCCCCAGTAGATTCTGGAAGCTTATCCCCTACAGAGTACAGACGCATCTCCCTGGCTTTATTCAAAGGTTATTCCCCACCAGGGTATAACTGGGTTATCCTCAGCTAATTGCCACGGAAAGATCGTCCTCAGCGAAGTTCTTCCTATACCCCAGCGGAGTTCATCAAATTCCCCAACAAGGCTTATCAACGGTATCCCCAGTGGAGTTATCATCAAAACCTCAGCGAAGTATCTCTCCCCACAGAGTATTCCCCGCAGAGTAATCTCTTCGCCAAGTTTATTCCCCAACGGAGTCATTTTCTCCTACCGGTTTATTCTTGCAATCATCATTCCCCAGCGAAAACGAAGAACTCAACTCTTCAACATCAGCCCAGGATTCAACTTCCCGGCATTCGTCAAGGATTTATTTTCTAGACGAAAACACATTCATAAACATATCACATTTCATACATCCAACTTACATACATGACAAAATGCATATAACACAATCTCATGTCTCCCTGAGAATATCATGACATCATGCATTTCATACATCATGATATTGCATACAACTAATGTTTTGCCTTTTCAGGAAAAAGGTCAATCCAAAGATGATTACTATCAACTTTTGCAATTCCAGATTCGATTCCTGTATCTAGCCAGGGCATATCTGTGAGTAATTGATTGTAGATTCGACACCTGTATCTCGCCAGGGCATGTCTGCATGAAGAGTTTAGAGATTCGATTCCTGTATCCAGCCAGGGCATATCTGTAGACGACCAATTCCAGATTCGATTCCTGTATCCAGCCAGGGCATATCTGTGAGTAACTGATTGTAGATTCGACACTTGTATCTAGCCAGGGCATGTCTTCATGAAGAGTTTAGAGATTCAATACCCGTATCCAGCCAGGGCATATCTGTAGACGACTAATTCCAGATTCGATTCCTGTATCCAGCCAGGGCATATCTGTGAGTAACTGATTGTAGATTTGACACCTGTATCTAGCCAGGGCATGTCTGCATGAAGAGTTTATAGATTTGATACTTGTATCCAGCCAGGGCATATCTGTAGACGACCAATTCCAGATTCGATACCTGTATCTAGCCAGGGCATATCTGTGAGCGACTGTTTGTAGATTCGATACCTGTATCCAGCCAGGGCACGTCTGTAAGCAACATTTTGAAATTCCAGATTTGATTCCTGTATCTAGCCAGGGCACATCTGTGAGCAATTGTTTGTAGATTCGATACCTGTATCCAGCCAGGGCACGTCTGTAATCAACCTTTTAAAGTTCCGGATTCGATTCCTGTATCTAGCCAGGGCACGTCTGTGAGCGATTGTTTGTAGATTCGATACCTGTATCCAGCCAGGGCATATCTACATGAAGAGTCTGAAGATCAACACCTGCAACAGGCCAGGAAATTATCCTTCTTTCTCAGGTACGCAAGTTCTCGCTAAGGAATCTCTTACGCGATCGACACCTCCAGATGGCATCTTTAAGCCCATCTCCACAGCTATCCATCACATTTCCAAATGGCATCTATAAGCCCATTCCCGACAAGGTTCTGTTACATCTTCCATATGGCATCTATAAGCCTATCCTCCTATCCACCACCTCTCCAAATGGCATCTATAAGCCCATTCCCACCATCACATTGCTGATACTCTACTATGCGAGTGCAAATTTCTGGGCACTCTAGTGTTCAATCATCTTCCACCTTCGGATCACGAAAGGCACACAAGCCAATCTACATCCTCAGGTCTAAGAAGATTGAACAGGGGCAACTGTTGTACCCCAAAATTTGCCCTCCCATATTCTTCAAAGTTTTGACAAGCATCATCTCAATTTGCTCAAATCCACTCAAGGGTTGCACAGTTCAAACACCCTCTTAAGCCAGTCAAATTAGGGTTTTGGTTCTTGCAAGGAAGTTGAGGTTTTCAAGGGCTCAATCAAGTCCCACAAGCCTATAAACATTGTCAAGCATCTACATGCCAAGTTTAAAGACTCACAGCATCAAGTTGCACAGTCAAAAACCCTAATTGCTTCACAGTCAACTGCAGGGGCAAAATGGTCATTTGGCAGTCAAAAGTCAAAATTTTTGGTCAACATCTTATTTTGAGGCCACATAATCATTTGATCAAGTCTTGATCATGATTCTACAAGCATGGCTCAAAAATCATCAAGATGTAAAAGTTTCCATTCTTGGACAGTTGAAAAAGTCAACTGTAACTTGACCAAGGCATAACTTTTTCATGGTTCATCAGAAAAATCCCATCCAATGCTCATTTTGAAGGGGATAAAATTTCCTACAACTCATATTCACATTCCAAATCCAAGAAATGCTCTAGCAAAATGTTATCAATTTCAACATTATAGGTCATTTTCAAAAGTCAACAAAAAGGCATTTTAAGTCAAAGATCATAACTTGAGATTGGTAAATCAAAATGACATGGGACCAAAGGCATTGGGTAGAGGACTTCAAGAACTTTCCAAAATGTCCAAGAACATGTTTATATGATCAAAATTGAGCAAGATATGCATTGGAGAAGTTGAGAAATTTTCATGAAATGGCAAAAGTCAACTATCCTTAAAACTTCAATTTTTGACAAAAGGGCCCACTTTCTTCCACTTGATTCAGCCTTGTCATGCCACCCACGTGTCCCATGATTAATTTCAAGACCAAACACTTATTTTTTCATTTTTATTTAATTTTTGTGGATTTAATTCATTTTAATCCATAATAATTCAAATAAAATCAAAGAAATTAAAGGAATGGAATCTTGTGGTTTGAATAACTTTCATACAGGATATTCCAGTTGCCAAATTCGTGTCAAGGCTATTTTGAGCACAAAATCATGTTTTTGAACCAAGCTTGGAATGTTCATTAATGGTGATTAAGCAAAATCCTAAAACTTAATTGCAATGGATTATTGGCTCATAATGTGACCTAATATCATTCACATGTACATATGCAAGCAAGCCAAGCCTCATTCACGACCCAAGCATCACAAAAACGGCCAGAACAAAAACTAAAATTTGTCAAAAAAAGTGAGAGATCGAAAGCTAGGTTGCAGGCACTTTGAGATCAAAAGAAGCACGTAGCCTTCTTTATTGCCATACCCTGAAGCTAAAGAGACCAAAAACGCATCCTAAGATCACCTATACAACGCTGTAAGTTGTCTCAAACTCGCCCCTGCACATGGAGTCTAAACCTCTAATTTTTGCGCCTTTTCTCTAATATTTTTACATATTCATGTTCACCAATCAATTTCCATGCATCCTGTATTATTTAATTGCATTGTTGTAGCCTAGATATCCCTGCCCGAACCTAGGGTTTTGGGGGTTGCAATTTGGGGTTTTATTTTATAGGAATAATTGATACAAGCCATAGCCATGGACGGATTCAGGAGCTTGAGACGAACAGGATGATGGCTTTGGCTGACATTTTCGTGGCCTAGAGCTCAGTATAGGAGAAGGCAACGAATTTTGTTGCGGAATCAAAATCCGCAGGAAAGTAATACAGGGCTGTTGGAGAAGATGAAGACGTGCCTGCGTCTGATTGGCCGGTTCAAATAAAAAAACACGCGTTATTTTTTTTCCAGGGGCATGCGTTGATTTACTAATATAATGTTCAGTTATTATTATTATTCCAATTAAGACAGTTGGCTTAGTGGCATAACGTGCATGCTTTGAACGTAGGGACCTGGGTTCGATTCCCAGGTCCACCCCATATTCGTTTCCATTTTTTTCTAAAGCGTTCATGTGCAGATTCCCCAAAGCACCTCACCATACACCTCCAGTTCACAAAGCGCCAGGTGGCTACAGGCGTGCATCCAAAGGCCAGGAAGTGATCCTCACCATGCACTCAGTCAACCAACAAACACTTGATCCAAGAAGTCAACGTGGCTGGTTAATGGGCTTCAGCTTGCTTACAAAAACCTCCATATCTGGCCCAAACCCCCATTGGGTTTGCATTTTTATTTTTTTATTATTTTTAATTGCCTCATTTATTTTATTGTTTTTTTAATTAAATACTAACCAGCAAATTAATTTAATTAACATTTTCTCAATAAAATTCAAAAAAATCTTAAAAAAATGTAAATATTTTATTTTTATTAATTTCACTTAGGTTTAATTATTTTGTAAATAAACTCATTAATTAATTTAGTTTTAATTAGGTTTGAATTTTAATCCTTTTATAATAAATAAAAACAAATTTAGACTTAGGCTTTTCTTTAAACATTTTTAATTCTTTTTTATTTTGTTTCATTAAAACATAAAAAACACAAAAAAAACATTTTTTCTTTAATTAAATAATTAATTAGTACTAGGTTTAATATTTTAATTAAATTGCAAAAAAGGACAAAACTTAATTTCTTTCTCAAAAGGGTCAACACCCTAAGGACGTTCTCGATTAAATTTCTATTCGCGCGCATTTATTTATTTTGATTATATTTATGTATTTGTACAGAGTATGTAATAGTTAATTAGGGATTTTATCGCTTTATTTAATTTCTCGCACTTATTTACCAAAACAGGTTTTTGTTTTTTTGGCGATGTATAGACCCGCGCCTTGTAATAGCTAGATTTACATTTCTGCAATTTATTTTCCGCACTCCTAACTGTTAACAATGCATGCAAGAATGTATGTCAAATAAAATCAATCCGTAGCTCACAAATAACATGTACAAAATAAACATTAACATGAAACGACACACATGCACATGCCACTCTTAGGGTACGCCTCACTGGTTGCCTCGAACGTGGTCATCAAGTATAGGGTGTCTTAGAGGTCGCCCTTTTGTCCAAAAGATCCAGTTGCCTCGAAACGGTTGCCTCGGATAAAAAGGATCTAGGACATTAGGGTTACCACTAAGGTGTCCTACCATTGCTTCGGTGACCACATTGTCCCGATAATCGAATTGACCCGAATAACTCCAACGATGGTGCTACCTACCTCTCAATGGTGGGATAGCACTATCTAAAGGATTCTTACACAGCCTAATTCCTTAGAGTAGGTAGATTCTCCTGGGTACTTTCTCTTTTCAAAACAACTTTTCACACCTCACACTTTCAAAAAAATTTCAAACAAATCTTTCATACACTCTTGAGGACTGATACAAGAGTTACTTAGAAATTTTTCAAACGAAACTTTTTTCAAAACCAACAAACACAAGAAAAGCAAACATTTTGAAAACATAAGAGCAAGTACCTAAGAGCCCGTGGATAACCACGGATAGAAAGGGTGCTAACACCTTCCCTTTCTATAAATCTACCTCCCGAACCGAGAAACATTCTCAAAGAAGGAATTTTGCTGTGCTTTTGTCCTTTCTATGTTGGAGAACATAAAAGACGGTGGCGACTCTTGCTTACCGCGACATTTCGCGAACCAACACCAAAAAACAGTCAGTTCTATTTCCACCGATCACAAGTTCCTTGCAATACTTGGATTGGTTGATGAAGATGCCATCCTTTAATTGCTTGATTTAAAGTCCAAGAAAAATAATTCATTTTACCCATCATGGATATCTCAAATTCTCCTTGCATCATTGCTGAAAATTCTTCACACATTTCTTTGTTTGAAGAGCCGAAAATGATATCGTCAACATAGACTTGAACTAGTAAAGTGTCACCTTTGATTTTCTTGTAAACAATGTCTTGTCAACTTTACCCTTTTCAAAACCTTTTTCACATAGGAAGTTACTTAGCCGATCATACCATGCCCTTGGTGCTTGTTTCAAACTATAAAGAGCTTTCCTCAATTTAAATACATGAGATGGATTCTTGAAATCTTAGAACCCTAGGGGTTGCTTAACATAGACTTCTTCATTGATATATCTATTCAAGAATGCGCTTTTGACATCCATTTGGAAAACCTGAAAATTTAATGAACAAGCATATGCAAGTAAAAGACGAATAACTTCTAACCTTGCAACCAGAGTTAAAGTTTCTTCAAAATCTATTCCTTCTTGTTGATTTTAGCCTTGTGCTACCAACCTTGCTTTCTTCTGAACAATTATTCCATTTTCTTCAAGTTTGTTTTTAAACACCCATCTTGTTCCAATAATGTGTTTGTTGCATGGCCTAGGGACAAGTTCCCAAACTTGATTCCTTTCAAATTGATTTAACTCTTCTTGCATAGCAATAATTCATTGGTCATCGCCTAAGGCTTCATCAACTTTGGAAGGTTCAATTTCAGAGACAAACGCCATGTTTAGACAAGCACCTTTGAGATTTAGTCTTGTTGTCACACCTTGACTTATATCACCAATTACTTTATTGATAGGACGATCTGTATGAGTTCTCTATTCTTTTGGTAGATCATTGAAATTTGATTCTTGTTGGGGTGATTCTTCTTGTTGAATTGGTTGATCCTTATTGACATCTTTGGAAGTATTTTCTTGAGGACCTTCTAGTATTTCATCATAATCATCATTACAAACAATATTATCCTCCTTGGAGGGGTTAGATTCATCAAAAGATACATGCATTGATTCTTTAATTGTTAAAGTTCTTTTGTTATAAATTCTATATGCCTTACTAGAAAGAGAGTAGCCAAGAAAAATACCTTTATCGGATTTTTCATCAAACTTACCAAGGTTATCTTAGTCGTTGTTTAAGACAAAGCATTTTCAACCGAAAATGTGAAAGAAAGAAATGTTTGGTTTCCTCCCTTTTATAAGTTCATATGGAGTTTTCTTCAAGATTGGTCTTATGTTAACTCTATTGCTAACAAAACATGTCGTGCTCACCGCATCCGCCCAAAAATATTTTGGAAGATTTTAATCGCTAAGCATCATTCTTGCAAGCTATACAAGAGACCTATTCTTTCTTTCCACCACTCCATTTTGTTGAGGAGTCCTTGGTGCCGAGAAGTTGTAAGATATTCCATGTTCTCCACAAAATTCTTCAAATAGAGCATTTTGAAATTCTCCGCCATGATCACTTCTTATGGAGGCAATTGTTAAATACTTCTCATTTTGAATTTGTTTAGCATACTTCTTGAACACCTTGAATGCATCACTTTTCTGCACTAAAAATAATGTCCAAGTATATCTAGAGAAATCGTCAACAATAACCAAAGGATATACATTACCTCCGAAACTTCTTAATCTTGATGGACCAAATAAGTCCATATGCAACAATTGTAGTTGCCTTGTAGTAGACACCATATTCTTAGATTTGAAAGTTAATTTTGTTTATTTCCCTTTTTGACAAGCATCAAAAAGTCTATCTTTGACAAAATTCCTCTTAGGAAACCCAATAACAAGATCATGCTTGATTAGTATATTCAAGTGTTCCATATGAATATGAGAAATTCTTTTGTGCCAAAGCCATGAATCATCGCTGTTCGCCATGAGACATTTTACCTTCAAATATGGATCATCAAGGGAAATCATAAATATATTATTAATTCTTTTACCTTTAAGTATAACCTCATATGTGACTTTGTCTTCTATCAAGCATTCATCTTTGGCGAATTTGATCTTGAGACCTTTGTCACAAAGTTGGCTAATACTAAGAAGATTATGCTTTAGTCCTTCAACATAAAGAATATCTTCAATGGATGTGAAAGGTGGAGCACCAACTTTTTCTTTGCCAATAATTCTTCCCTTATTATTGTCTCCATAAGTGACAAAACCCTTGGCCTTTAATACTAGATTTGAAAATTGGTTTATATCTCCCGTCATATGCTTTGAACAACCACTATCAAGATACCAAAGATTGCATGTGGTCTTCAAGCATACCTCATCATCTTCATTATCAAAATGGTGTGAGGCCATCAATGCTAGATTTGCACTTTCATCACTATCGGAATCAGACGAAGAACTTATTTCATTATCCTCCCATGCAACATAGGCCTTTTTATTCTTAACTTCCTTTTTTCTTTTGTAGCAACCTTTCTTGGAGAGTTTTGGATAATCTGGCTTGATATGACCTTGCGTACCACATTTATAACATGTGACTTATTGTGTTGATGTGGAAGCTTCCCTTTTCTTAAATTTTTTCTTTCTTTTTTCATGAGATATGGATTTGTCATTTCTATCAAAAACTTACCAAGCCTTTTAACAAGAAGCATGAAATTTTCATCTTCTTCCGGATTGTCTTCCTTTTAAACTTCCTTGGAATCAATCTTTAAGGAAATATTCTTGGATTTCTTCTCTTGATTTTCATGTTTTTCAAGTATTCCGAGTTCCATTTCATATTCTTGAAGTTTTTCCAACAATGTTGCGGAAGTCATTGAAGAGAGACTTTTCTTTTCTGAAATTGCTGTTACCTTTGGTTTCCATTCCCTAGTTAGGGATCTAAGTACTTTCATATTTAGTTCATCATTCGTCAAAGTCTTACCAAGAGCACTTAGATGATTTGTCAAGTGCACGAATCTCTTTTACAAGTCAAGGGTGGTTTCTCCGTGCTGCATTCGAAATAACTCGTATTCTTGAGTCAAAGTATTTAGTCTTAATCTTTTAACTTTAACAGTTCCTTCATGAGTTTGTACCAAGGTATCCCATATTTATTTCGCTGTTTTGCATGCCGAGACACAGAATAATTCATCCATTCTAAGTGCACCTTGAATAAGATTTATTTCCTTTTTATCATAGAGAACCTTATTCTTATCATCTTCATCCCATGCAGCTTTAAGCTTTGATGAGCCAACACCATTGATCACCGTTATAGGAATAAATGGACCATTCTCGACGGCATCCCATATTTCCTCTCCTTGTGCTTCTAGATGTGCCTTCATACATATTTTCCAGAAGTCAAAATATTCACCACAAAATAGAGGAGGCTTGTTATTACTACCACCATCTCTAAAAACAAGATTTTGATTTGCGGAAGCCATTCTGGTTTTTTTAGGAACAAGTTACCTATAACCTACTATGATGCCAATTGTAAGTACGAAGTGCGCCTAAGAGGGGGGGGGGGGGGGGGGGGTGAATTAGGTACTTTAAATTTTTTTCTGGTTTTAGTGATGATGAATATATTTTTCTGGTTTATGGTGAGTTTATGAAAGAGTAAAGTGCAGAAAAATAAAGAGACACAAGCAATATATCCTGGTTCCCCTCACAGTCCGAGAGTACTCCAGTCCCCTTTCAACATGAAAGAGAATTTCCTTATTGTGGCAAACTTAAACAAGAACTACCCAAAACCAAGAACAATCCTATTGGACCAAGAACAATCCTCTTGGATTTTCACTATGTCAACAATGAGAATAATCCTCTCAAATTGACTTTACTTGTATCTAACAATCCTAGAAAAACAAGATTACAAAACCACTTGAACTTATTTTGAACAATCCTGAAAAATAAGCAAGTATATAGCAATATTTGATTTGAGTGAGTTTGTGTAGAAATGATCACTTTGAGTGATTTTATCAATGAATTGATCTTCTCTTCCAAATAATAATAGTATACAATGACTCAAGATATATAATGCTCAAAGTTTTATGGTTGACAATATGTGAAAGTGTGCAGAAAACTTGTGTATGAAAGTGTATAAAGGCTTGAGTTTGATTTTTGAAAATTCAGAAAATATGATTGGAAGGGGTGCTCAAAATGATTTTGAAAATGAGTATTTATGTGTTCATAGCACACTTTTGAAACAACATATAATTCTGCAAATGAATCATGAATAATTTCCAAGATTCAATGAAAAGTTTCCATCAAATGGTGTTATGAACACGCATGAGTAAAGCTGCTATTTTTCAAAATTGTTCAGCATGCAATCAATTTCCCCCTATTTGTAAATCGATTGCACGAGGTTTCAACAACTAAAAATTAAATATTTTGAGTAAACAATCGATTGCACAAGTGTGTAAATTGATTGCACTTGAAGTCAGTAGCAAACATTGATTGAGAGAAATCGATTGCACAAACATGTAAATCGATTGCACTTAGAAACAATAGCGAATACTTTGAAAACATGAAGTATGCAATCGATTTCACCAACATGAAAATTGATTGCACCCAAGTGAAAATTGAATTTTTGCTTTAGAAAACTTGAGAAAAAGTTTGGACAAGATAAAATATTTCTTTTGACCATTGAGCATCTATGTCTTAAGTTCAAAGTAAGTACTATCATTATACCTTGAAATTTTCTAAGTGCTTAAACCAAAGACTTTATCCAAAGATGCTTTTATCTTGATCAATAATATTTTCCTTGTCAAAATAGTTTGTCTTCATCAAAACAAAAGTGCATTTGAGAAGCTTGATTTTACAGACCGTATTTTAAAATCCCAAAACAAAATAAAGGAAAACTAAGGCCATAACTGATCACCACAAGACAACAATAATAAACACTTTATTGTTATTATTGATTTAAATTCTGTTAATTAAATAAATCAAATTGAATTTCGGTGATTTATCACACTACACAGAGTTAGCCGGGGGTTCTGCTGATTTCATCGTGTAATGACTTTGAATTTCCAATTTCAGTAATATAATTTTTTTTCATATTCAATTTAAGTGTACAAGGTTTTTTATACTATCTTTGTCGGACCAACAATTATTGATTTAGGATTAACAATTATTTGGATCATGGTCGTTATGGTTTTTGTATGATTAGACTATAGTAGATATCACCTAGGACTAGGGATACCCTATAGTTACTGGTTAAATCTTAATAAAACAAAGGCTTGATTTCATCATAATTACCTAAGGACTTTGGATTTATGATGAATGTTCAAAGGTTTTCCCACTAAGGACTTAGGGGAAAATAAACTAAAGATCTGGTAATTGAGTATTTTGAACTTGTTGAAGAAATTAGGATTCAAGGTTATTACAAGGTAAGTTATACAATTTACCCTAGCATGCTCCTCATATCTCTGAAAAAGCCAATTTATATTTCTGCTTATTTTTACTTATCATTAAGTGAAAATTTACAAACAAAACCCCAAATTAAGTTTTTGTTTAATTGAACCAAGAATTGAACTCGATACTTATACGCAGTCCTTGAGATCGATACTTCGGGATTTCCCATTATTACTATGTTGGAGAATTAGTACACTTGCTAATTTTCCGATCAATGCTTAATTGCTTATCGAAAAAAAAGGAGAAAGAGAAAAATGAAAAGTGAGTCTGCCTCAATGTTTTTGCTTTGATATTTTTGTATATATCATATTTCTTTTGCTCACTTGAGCGTTTATCTTTATGTCATTTTTCTTTACTCACTTGAGCTTTCTTTTCTTTTAAAAATACTTAATAATCAACTTGAACATTAAAAGCTATAAGGTTATTTGGACTATTTGGTTACTATCCTTGACATTATGGAGTTGTGGATCTCTCAGACTTAGAATTAGAAGCCTTGATACTTGGGACCTTGTTGCTCTGTTGTTATTTTGTCTGAAGTTCTTGGAGTTTACCCAAAGACATTGAGTTGATTTTCTTTGTGTGCAGGTTATTATAATTATATGCTTTGTCTGTCATTGAGAATTACTCTGTATACAACTGTTACTCTTTCCCATTTTTGTGAAGACTTAATTCATCTAAAGCTTGGTATTTCTAATAGGTTTAGTATTTTTGCTTGCTTGGTTTCATGCCAAAGGATGAGAATTCTACATTGACTTCATATGTCAAGTGTTGGCTTCTTGTTGGTTAGATAATTTTTTTCTTGGCTTTTACCTTATGCTTTAGGATAATCCCTTCATCTCCTCATATCTTCTTTAATTTCAAAAATCTTCTCCCTCCTTTTCAAAACTCTTCTTGTTTTCTAACTTGAATTGTTTTCATAATAAACTTGAACTTATGTCCATGCATTTTCAAAAATCTTTTCTTAATCAAACATTAATCAATTTAATCTTACTTTGAAATTTTTTTCAAGACTAAAAGTCAATTAACCTCATTCAAACCATTTTGCCACTTTGACTTTTTACTTTAAACTTTTCTCAAAAGATTAGACTATTGTTGATTCTTGTAGTGATACGAGCTACTATACTTCTATAATATGTAGTAAAGTGAGATATTTTCCAATTGGATGTTGAGTGAGGCTTTGTTGATTTTAAAATTCAAGCTATATCCTCCAATTTAAGATGATGAAAATTATCCTTTCTCAAAGTCGTGGGTAGTAAGTATGTTCTTCCACTCGGATATGACGATGATGTCTCTTTTCTTAAAATTAACCAATACACATGTGTTTTAAATTTTTTGAGGTGAACTAAGAGTACCCTGATCCCCTATTGCACAGATGATGGTACGTAGGCACTAAATATTAGCAACCGCGGCGGGTGCAAAAATTGCAAAAAATACTTCTTTTATAATCTTCACCATCTTATTTTGTATACACCTTTTATAGCCAAAATACACATATTTTCAAAGATATTCCCACGGAGTACCTTAGATGTTTAGGATGATAATATATTCCCTTTGCATAACCAACCCCCGTACCTAGATTCTTCCCCTCTTTTTTGGATTTACTCGCTCTTTTCCCCATTAAGAGTAACCAATTTCCATTTCACAAATATCTATTTCTGCTTTTCAGAAGTGCCTTTCAGATAAGCTGTTTTGAATTAATGCTTCCCGAAGCTTTTATACTGCATTTGAATTATTCTAAACTCCCAATACACCATCTTAATTCAAATTCTACAAGTTATTCATGCCTAAACTCATCACAAGTTTCTTGAACACCATATTTGTTACACCTTTCATCAACAAATCTGCAACTTGTTATTCGCTTCGACAATATCCTAAGCTCAGCTGGCCTGCACACATCAGATCCCTCAAGTAATGAAAACTCATCTCAATATGCTTCCTCCTCCCATGTGCTATGGGATTCTTAGCAAGATTAATGGCTGAAACATTATCAACCAAGAGTGTAACATCTTTTTCAATCTTGCTGCTCATCTCTTCTAGCAGATTCGTAAGCCACACAGCCTGACATGCACACAATGACGCATCAATATACTCGGACCCACAAAAAGATATTGCCACCATAGGTTCCTTTTTATAGCACCAAGAGATTAGAGCTCCTCCGAACATAAAGATATAACCACTCGTAGACTTTCGATAGTCTTTATCTCCACACCAATTGGAATACGTGTAACTGAGTAACTCGTATTTTCTGTCCGTATCAGCTACGGGAAAGAGAATTCCACAGTCAAGAGTTTCTTTGATGTATCTTAGGATTCTCTTAACTACTTCTAAGTGAGACACCTTCAGTCTCTCCATGAATCTACTCGTAATACATACACTAAACGCCAAATTTGCAGCCTATTTAACAAGTAACATAATGATCCAACCAACCTCCAATATTGCATTGGATCCATGTTCTTCTCATCATCACTTTTGGACAGCTGCAACCTTGCTTCAGCAGGTGTATTGGTAGTTATGGGTGGAAATAGGCTAGGCTAGGCTAGGCTTTATAAGGCCCGAGTCTGGCCTACAATAAACTTATAAGGTCTGAGCCTGGCCTATGGTCTACTATAGGCTCATTTTTTTGGAATGGCCTGGCCTTTTTAAAATCCTGGCCTGACCTGAAAGCCTATTTAAAAGCCTGTTTCTCATTAAGGTTTTCAATAAATCCATATTACTTAAGAAGCCTTATAGGTCGGCATATATATTTATATATAGACTGGCCTATTTAACCTTTTTTCTAATATATATATATATATATATATATATATATATATATATATATATATATATATATATATATATATATATATATATATATATATATATATATATATATATATATATATATATATATATATATATATATATATATATATATATATATATATATATATATATATATATATATATATATATATATATATATATATATATATATATAGGCCAATGGCAGCATTATAATGCTCCATATCACACCTTTTCAAAATCTCAAGAGCATACTTTCTTTGATGCACGAGCAGTCCCATTTTTGACTTGTGGAACTCTATGCCAAGAAAGTAAGCCATTATTCCAAGGACACTCATTTCAAATTCTTCCATAAGCTCACTCTTGAACTTAGAAATACTCACTTCATTGCTTCCCGTGATTAATAAATCATCCACATATAAGAAAAGCAAGATCACATCTTTGCTTGCATCCGTATTCACATAGACACCATATTCGGAAACACATTTCTTGAAGCTAACTTCAACTAGGAAACCATCAATGTGTTTGTTCCAAGATTTAAGAGCTTGTTTCAAATGATAAAGTGCTTTCTTTAGTTTGTAGACTCTTCCCTCTTGGTTCAACACAACAAAACCAGGGGGATGCTCTACATAGACTTCCTCCTCAAGTGGACCATTCAAAAATGCAGATTTCACAATACCAATTGTTGCTATTCACAATACCAATAACCAACCATATGGTTTCTATTCTAGCTACCATTTCAAACACCTCATCATAGTCTATACATTCTCTTTGTAAAAATCCCTTCGTAACTAGTCGATCCTTATGCTTGAGAATTTTGTGTTTTGGATTTTCCTTCACTTTATAGACTCATCTAGCTCCATTTGGCTTCTTTCGTTCCGGTAAATCAAACAGCTCCCAAGTATTGTTTTTCTCAATCGATTCCAGCTCCTCTTTCATCGCACAGACCCACTTTGGATCGCTTAATGCTTCCTCAATGCTCATAGGATCGGATTCGGCCATAAGCGCAAAGTGAATTAAGATCACGATCATTATTGATCTCATTATCACAGAATACTTCACAATCTTGGAGCCTCTGAGGTAGACCTCTTTGCCTTGTTGGTCGTCTACTGGATTCACCATTTTCAATTTCAACTGACTGCTGCACAAGACCTACAAAATCTATATTTTTGCATTTTCCTGTGGAAATCGATTTCCAGAAATAGGGTAATCAATTTCCCCTTTTGAAAAATCAGTTCCAGCAGCTTCAGTATGCAAAAACAACTATCCAATCTAGGAAATTGATTTCCTCACCTGATATGGCCTTTTTATGCTGTCAAACAACCTTATCTCATCCACTACCACATCTCGACTTATTACAATCTTCTTGATTTTCACATTAAACAACTTGTAACCTCTGGTAGGATAATAACCAACAAGTAACATCATCTCTCCTTTGTCATCCAACTTCTTTTGAAGCTGACTCAGAATATGTCGAAATGCTACAAAACCGGAAACTTTCAAATGACTCAAACTTGGTTTAATTCCAGACTATACCTCTTATCGAGTCACCTTGTCCAACTTCTTTATAGGGAACCTATTCAACAAATACGCTGCTGTAGAAAGGACTTCCCCTCATAGTTCCTTCGACAAGATTTTACCCATCAACATGCTACGAACCATGTTCATTATGGAACGATTTTTCCTTTTGACAACACCATTTTTTTGAGGCGTATAAGGTGGCACAACCTCACGCACTATACCCTCCTTATCACATTAATTCACAAACTCATTCGAGGTATACTCACCTCCACCATCCGTTTTGAGAATTTTGATTTTGTGACAACTTTGCCACTCAACCATGGACTTGAACTTTTTAAACACATTAAATAACCCATCCTTCCTCTTGATTAGGTATGTCCATATCTTCCTACTAAAATCATTGATAAATGTGACAAAATACCTATTGCCACCATACAAGTTGACTTACATTGGACCACAAACATCAGAATACACACCTCAAGGTGATGTTTGATCCTATGACCTGGATCCTTGCTGAAACTAGTCTTGTGCTTCTTCCCTTGAACACACTCTTTACAAATCTCAGCTGTAACATTGATCTTAGGCAACCCGATTACCATACATTTCCTTTAAAATGCATCGAGATCTCTACAATTGAGATATCCAAGACGGTAATGTCACAACCACTCTTCGTGACTTACCGTTGTAGCAAGACACCTATGTTCCATCACTTTCAACTCTATCTTGACATTTTGATTGGTAGCCATGGGTGCTTTAAGGACTAAAACTCCATTTTGGTCTAAAACGCACAAAATATTATTTTCCATGCGAATTGTGTAATTATTCTCAAGTAATTGGCCAATACTCAAGAGATTACATTTAATTCCAAGAATGTATGGCACATTTTTTTATTAAGGAATGACCCCCATCCCTTTTATTGACCAAAACATCACCGACTCCATCGGCCGCTAAAGTGGTGTCATCCACGAATTTCACTTTATTCTTCCTGTCTTGATTGATTTTGACAAACCAATCCTTTCTATCCGTTATATGTGTTGAAAAACCTGAATCCAAGTACCACTCATCACTACCTTGGACTCAATCTCGAATAGTTACCATTACGTTTTACTCCGAACGCGTTTCTGTAGCATTTCGCGCTGCAGACACTGATGTCCAGCCACTGACAGTTGCTATTACTGCTGTCCAACAACTTTTCCTTGCTATATTTCTCCTCTATGATCATAACTAGAAGAATGTTATCGTCATCCACCTCTTTTCGAGCAACCTTAGCATCATTACTTTGATTTTCTCTTGATTTCGCATTACATTCCTTTGCGAAATGACCAAGCATAAGATAATTGTAACACTTCACACCACTCTTTTTAAACTTCTTGGTGTAGTTGCTTTGACCAATACCTTTGGAGATGCTTTCACCTCTTTGTGCCATTGAAGCCTTTGAATTTTTTTAATTTTTTCCACCAAAATTCTGGAAATTTGTCTTCCCCTTTGAAGACCACTTTCCTTTTGATATTTTACTCTTCTTGTTGAACTGTGCTTACAACGCAATCTCCGCTTTGGCTTTTTCATTTCCCCTTTCATCCATCCTTTGTTCATGAGCCTCAAGTGAGCTTTGAAGCTCCTCCTTGTTCAATGTAGGAAGGTCCTTCGATTCTTTAATTGCAACCATAATGTTGTTGAATCTTGATGTTAAAGAATGTAAGATCTTTGATACAACATTCTGCTCCGAAATGGTTTCACCGCAAGACTTCATTTGATTCACCAAACACGTAATACACATAACATAATCATTTATTGAATCCTTCTCATCCATTTTCACCAATTCAAACTTCCTCTTGTGAGTTTGTAACCTTACAAACTTTGCTTTATCAACCCCTTAATAAGCTTTCTTCAAGATCTCCCATGCTTGCTTTACTGAGTCGCAATTTCCAACCTTTTTGAAGTTGTTTTTATCGATGCAAGAATGTATCAAGAAGATTGCCTTGTAATCTTTATTTTTCTCTTCCTTGAATGCAGCCTTCTGAGCCTATGTAGATACTTCCACAAGTGGTGTAACATCATCGTTAACCACTTCAAGAACGTCTTGATACCCAAACAAAACTTTCATTTGTTTGCATCATTTGTCATAGTTCTTTGAATCAAGGGTTGAAATATTAGTAGGGACTCGATCATTGGAAACAATAGACATGTTTGCATCATATTAATGGATCAGAACCAAGGCTCTCTATGCCAAATGTTGGAACATACGCAAAACTTGTATGGTGAATCAATGGTGAAATATGGTTAATTGGAGATTCTGAGAGAGAGGGAGAGAGAGGGAGAGAGTAATTGAGGAGAAAAATTGTAATGACATTAGTATTAAAAACATTACAATGAGGGAGTATATATAGGATACAAAACAAAACAACTTGGAACCAAAACAAACCCATAAAATAGCAAAAATCTCAAAAACATGGAGAGGAAATCGATTTCCTAAAAGGGGGTAATTGATTTCCTCAACTAAAAACCAGAAAAATAGAAACAAGCAGAAAACATAAAACATTGGGGGAAATCTATTTCCCCTTTAAGGGTAATTGATTTCCATTTCACAAATTTCTTTTTCTGCTTTTTAGAAGTGTTTTTCTGATAAGATGTTTCCACGTAATGCTTCCCGAAGCTTCCATACTTCATTTGAATTATTCTAAACTTCAAATACTTATTGTAAAACAAAGTGAAGCTTCTTCTCTTGAACTCATAAAACATAAAGGTTGGAAGTTAAATTTGTATTAAAAAAATTTGTATAAAGATTACAAGTTAAATATATGTTAAATGTTTGGTTGATATTGAAAAATATAAAAGATATATACTTATTGGCCAACAATGTCGTTTTCAATGTACTAATTCAGAAAAGTTACATATCTATAATAATATGAATAATATGATTATGACCACAACTTTTAGCTGTGCCAATTTTAGATCCTTTAAAAGTTGTTGGTTCATGGTTTTGAAAAAATTTCCACCGAAGAAATTACCAGATTAATTCGCGAATCGATTTTCTCTCTTTAAGACATTTTGCGGCATTGTCCAAAATTATGCAAAGTAGTCAAACTACCACACCGCCTCCAGGATAAAACAACCCAGTTCTATAATGTACGATTACTACTTTCACAATAGATAATCGGTCTAGAAATACACCCTCTGATGGTACTAAGACCATTCCATTTTGGTATAAATATCATTGTAGTATCTGGTATAATAACCAATCATAATGATTTCTCAAACCAAGAGAAATTTCAATAATTCTCCAAAGATAATTCATTAATGGTAATTTGACCACTCAAAATAATTTCTCAAACAAAGAGAAATTCTAATAATTCTCTAAAGTGAATCCAAAATTATACTTGATAATTTCTCAACTCAAACGAAGAGAAATTACCTTTATTCTCAAAAGAGAATTCAAGAAAATACTCGGAAAATTCAATGAATAGAAAGAAAGGGGAAGACGTTGGCGCTTTGACAATTCGAAAGACGCATATTTATGCGAGTGAGGAAGGAAAAACTAATAAAATAGTTTTTGGTATGTTATGAAATGAAATAAATGATTTCCTTATATAATGAAGTGAGTTAGTTAATATTTCTCACACGAGCAATGTGAGAGTAAATAGTTTTTTCAACCACAAAAAAATTCTAACAATGTGGGACTTAAGAAATTTTTAAATTCAACATATTGGAACAAGGACATGTTCCAACAATCCCCCACTTGAATTTAAAGAAGTGATTTTAGAAGTAATGCAAAAATATTTCTAAGATTGTACATAAACAAAGATGTCTACGACTTGAACCTTTGCATAACAAGTAGGATTCTGATTCAACAAGAGTGACACAAATGTCTTGAACTTTATCTCAGACATCAAACCCATACACAACCTTTTCTTAAGATGTATTATAATAGCCCGTGCTTTAATGGCCCTGTACGTGTATCCCGATTTAGTGAATTCTCTAGGAATTCTGCCTCAAAATTCCATAGGAACCGACCTAAGTTCCACAATCACATAGGTGATTCTATCAAGAGTACTCATGTAACCTAGGTACTCCCTCATCCAGAATATAGATCTAATTAAGAGTTTCTATTATCTCATCCTCTTATTACATCAGGATTCATGCTTCACTTTCATGATCATCTCATATTACTCATAACTTGTTATTACTCATTAAACCTATTTTTTGGGATCTCCGGTCATTTAGGTCAGGTTACCATCATGAGAAACTCATATTATTGTAGAAATTAGTATCATATTATATGATGTATTACATACTTTCTCTCTAGGTAATCCTTTCGTCAAAGGATCTGCTAAATTTTCATCAGTGTGTACATAACCCACTCTTACAGCTCCTTTAGAGATACAGTCTCTAATAATGTTGTGCTTTATTCTAATTCAACATCTTTTACCATTATAATAATGATTCTCAATTTTTGCAATAGCCGCGGTATTATTGCAGTGGATCAACATAGCTGACATAAATTTTTCCCATAAGGGAATCTCAGTTAGCAAGCATCTTAACCAACTAGCTTCTTCACTAGCAGTCGCTTATGCTATCATCTCAGACTCCATCATGGAATGAGCCAGGATAGTCTATTTCTTTTATTTCTAAGATATATATCCTCTAGCTATGGAATACATAGCCACTAGTTTCTTTGGAATCATTTGATAAGGTATTACAATATGCATCATTGTATCCTTCAAGTACAACAAGAAATCTCTGATAATGTAAACCGATATTCATGGTCCTTTTAAGGTACTGCATGACTCGCTCAATAGCTTTGACCATGTTTATTACTTGGTCTACTAGTAAACCTGCACAAAAATCCCACGACATATGCAATGTCGGGTCTAGTACAATCAATGGAATACCTAAGACTTCCAATGATGCTCATATATTCTATTTGTCTAACACTTTCACTAGTGTTCTTAAACAACTTCACGCTTGGATCGTAAGGTGTGCTCACAGGTTTATTGTCAAAGTAATTATATTTCTTTAAGATCTTTTCCACATAGTGTGATTGATCCAAAGAAATTCCCTGCTCGGATCTCGTGATCTTGATACCAAGAATTACACTCGCTTCTCCGAGGTCTTTCATATAAAAGTTATTGCATAACAATGATTTCATATCATTAACGACATGAATATTTGATCCAAATATGAGTAGATCGTCTACATATAGACATATGATAGTGCAAACGCGATTCTCAAATTTGTAATAAATGCATTTGTCACTTTTATTCACTTTGTACCCATTCGATATCATTAAGTTATCAAACATTTCATGCCATTACTTTGGAGCTTGTTATAGACCATACAAAGACTTATCTAACTTACAGACCTTGTTTTCTTTCACAAAGAATCTCAAACCCTTCCGGTTGGTCCATATAGATTTCTTCTTCTAAGTCACTGTTTAAAAAAAATCTATTTTAACATCCATTTGGTGTATTATTAATTTATAAATAGCGACTACTAAAATTATTATCCTATTGGATGTAATCCGAGTGACTGGGAAAAAGTATCAAAGAAATCTATATTTTCTCTTTTCCTAAAACCCTTAGCTACAAGGCAAGCCTTGTACTTATCAATTGTTCCATTAGGTTTTAGTTTCTTTTTTCAAAATCCATTTACAACTGATTGGTTTGCAATCAGGAGGCAAGTCTAGTAAGTTCCAGGTCTTTTTAGATTATAGAGATTCTATCTCGTTGTTCTTGCGTAGTAATACTAAACGAGTAGCTTCCCTATAGGAATAGGGAGAGCCTCAAAGATATATATCTGTAAGTATGATTGGGGATTTGAGATCTACGTTTGTAGTGCGTATTGTCTCAAGAATAAGTGTCTTGCTTATCCATCTATTAGGATCCCCTTATATATACTTCCTTTAAGAGCTACATTTATGAAGTGACTCTTCATTTTGCTCAGTTATGCTTGCTTGGCAATGTACACCGCCATCAATGATTGGCGTAATCGATTTCTTGTAACACTGGTGTTAATGAGATGGAGACCGTTTCAGGAGTTACGTCAGGGCTCCGCATGTGACCCTTCCACTGATTCTTAGGTCACGCCCTTAAGGGTGGTTCCCGGACGGAGATCCTGACCGTAACTATCGACCCTACCTAGAGTTATGCCTATTTCGTGAACCTGGATCCTTGAGGTACATTACTCCCTATGCTTCCTCCGAATTAAGGTCCCAACTACCATTTGAATTTCCCAGGGATACAACAAGCCCTCGAGCACGAACCCCTTTTATGGGGTGAGGTGCTCGGTCATGAAGAACCCAAAACTTACCCTCCAACTGGACCGTACTTTTAGTTTCGTGGAAGGCATGCGATGAGTCACGATGTTTTGTAGAGATTTTCTCTTTCTAGAATAATGATGATTTTAATAGGGTGAATGCTCAATTTGTTTTACTATTCACCGAGTCTCTTTATTTAAACCCTAGTTTTCATCCTTACTCTCTACCATTTGCGATTCTTGTAACGTTCTCCTCATTAGAAAATCTTTTTCAAACGCCAAGCACACTTTCACCAGATATTTCTCTTCTTCTAATTTCTTTTTTTAATTTCTATCTCCTGCTATTTTCATAAGGATGGTTATCATAATACAATGTGATTGTGCTGGTAATTTTATAAAACTAACAAATGCGGAGGAAAGAAAAGCTTTATGGGATAAGTGCATACAAGAGATGTGAACTACTTTAAGTGTAAATGAATATACTCAGGTCATGAATAAATTTTATAGCAAGATCTTCACTTCTAAAAGTGATTCTAACTCCACTTCTTCATCCTTAGGTTCTATGGAGATGGTGATGGAAACCTCCGCCCCTTTTGATCTAGAAGTAATGGGCTATAAGAATAGCATTTTTGATGAGGAAGAGATAACTAAGCTTCACTCCCTGAGAGATATTTCTTCCATTGGGAAGTAAGATCACGTCCTGTTGAAGGCATGTACTCCTGGAGAGCGAGTATGCATTCTCCATCCTGATAATTCTAAGGAGGATTTATTTTGTTTCTATCTGAGAGTGCTGGAGGATTTCCAAGTTCGTATCCCTTTCTCAGATTTTGAAGCAGACATTATGAAGGTCATGCATGTGGCTCCTTCTCAACTCATACCTAATAGGCGGGGTTTCACAAAAGCCTTTGAAAGAGTTTGTGAGGCTTTGAACATTATCCCTACTGTGGGTTTGTTCTTTTCATTCTTCAAGGTGAAGGAAGCCAAGAAGTGTAATTTGGTTCATATTAGTGAAATATCTCAGAAGAGTTTTCTCCAAGTTTACACCAGAAACTACAAAGGGTTTAAGAACCGCTTTCTTCGGGTTAAGTGTGGGCTGCGGTGTCCGCAGGTGTTGTTGGCCCCGAGCGGTCACCCTCGCTTCCTTCACTACTGGACCCTAGATCCCCTTTCAATTTTTGGTTTCTCTTTTGAGAAGTTAAGTGAGCTAGAGATCCAGTCTATGGAAGTCCATAACTCTTTTCGAATGATTAGGGTGAAGGAATTGATGCCTCTGAGTGATAAAGAACTTCCAGATTTACTTGGTAAATGTTCTGACTTTAGTCCTTCAGTGGACATACCATAAGCTTTGTATTATTCAGTGCCTAATTCCTTTTCCTCTTTCCTTTTTGCATATAGGATGACCAATCTCAGTGTTGCTGAGCATAAGAAATTGATGTAGACTGCCCGTATTGCAAGGAAAGGAGTTGGAGGGGCCACTCCATCCAAATCATACCTCGCTGGCCTTGAAATCTCGTCTTTTAAAGAGGAAGAAAGCGACGGGAACCAAGGCAATTATGGGCCCATCTGAGCCCCAATATTCAATTCCTCATATTCTTAAGGAGGCTCATCAGGGTACTCCTAAGAGACTGAGGACCTTGATGACTAGCGATGTTTGTCGGGCTGATATGGAATTTGCGTCATTGATGAAGGACTCCAGAGAGGGAGATTTCGACCCGGCCGAGGAGTTTAAATTTTGGTCCAACAACTTTGATAGGATTAAGTTTTTCTATGACCATCTTAAAGTGGACGATAATGTTAAGAAGGTGAGGTCCATAGGTCACCAGAAGATGATTTAGAACATTAGTTCCTACCTTATGAAGTGTGATGTTTTGTCAAGGGGCTTGTTTGATTCTGGTGATGACTTCGAGAAAAATGAGTTGAAGCTCCAGAAGAAGATAAATGACTTGAAGGATGACCAGAAGGTCAAATCCGACAAGATAACTACTTTGGAGAAGAGCCTTTTGGAGGAGTAGACTCGAAGGGATACCTTAGAGACGGAGAGCAGGAAGTGCCTTACCCAGCTCACCGACAAGCTTAAGTTTGCGAAGACTGTGAATGATGATCTCAAAGAGGCTCTCAAGAAGTCATAGATAGAATTTATGTATGCTGTTGATGAAGCCTTTGATTGGGATAAAGATCATGCGTTATACCTTTATCCGGATCTGGACTTGTTCGAGATGGGTTATTTCAAGGTGGTGCGGGATGGCTGCCTTATAGATCTTGAGGAAGGGGAGAAGACTCACGCTCCTCCATCAGACCATGATAACCCTTTTGTTATGGAGAATGATAATAATGACAACCTTAAGGAGAAGTCGGCTACTTAGTTCTATTTGGTTTTGTTAGTCATCCGATAAGGATGCATTTATGTAATTTTGTTTTGTTTTGGAGAGTGTGGTCTCGCCCCCCCCCCCCCCCCCCCCCCTTTCTATGTAATGAATTCTTACCTTTGAGCGTTGTGTTTTGGATTTTTCCTCTTATGGTATTATGCTAATTCCTTTATCAGACTTATTTTCTGTTTTTCTTTTTGGTTTTTGATTTCGTACCAATTGTTTAAATATAATCTGTGTATCCTAGCCCCTCGGACACGAAGTCTATGGGACTTTGAGTGTTCGATCATGAAAACACTAGGATTTATTTTTGCAAGCTTTCTCTTTGAGTTATTTGGGCCATCCAGGTTACCACGCTTGGGTTTATTAGTGCTTCTGGACTTAAGATCCCCAAGCATTAATTTTCATATATTTTTTAAGTCGTACCCTTTTACCCTTATAGGAGGGTTTGCTATTCGTTTTTTAGAGGTTGATGATTCTAACCCAGACATATGTGCATATTTTATCCTTTCAATAGGATTTTTGCAAGATATATATTTTAACCATTAGTCTTTTGATGAGCTCTGGGTTCTCCTTACTAGGTTTTGTGAGAGCCCCATGCAAGGATGCACTTAGAACGGTTTGAGAGTCTTGGAGAGGTTTGATTGTTACGAGAGGCTTTAGGGTGCGCGCCTTAACATTAATTTGGCCAAACCTTATTTCCCAAAGGAGAGGTGAACTGTGCGAGAGGCTTAGAGTATGCATCGACTTGGTCCGGTCACCTTCTTGCCCAGAGGCGAGGTGAACCGTGCGAGAGGCTTAGAGTACGCAATGACTTAATTCGGTCACCTTCTTGCCCAGAGGCGAGGTGAACCATGCGAGAGGCTTAGAGAATGCATCGACTTCATCCGTTCACCTTCTTTCATTGAGGTGAGGTGAACCGTGCGAGAGGCTTAGAGTATGCATCGACTTAATCTGGTCACCTTCTTGCTCGGAGGCAAGGTGAACCATGTGAGAGGCTTAGAGTATGCATTGACTTAGTCCTTATTAGAGAATTACAAAGATGTTTAAACCTGAGAGCCTCATTAAAAACCCTTTCCCTTGTAGGGGAAAAGAGTGCATCCCTTACATTTATTCTTAGTTTAAATTACACAATCTTAACTGAAATAAGTCCTAAAATTAGATATGTTCCAAGTCCTATGCAGTTCTACACCATCTAAAGTTTCCAGCTTGTAAGCCCCATTGTTAAGCTTTTGGAGGACATGTAATGGGCCCTCCCAATTTGGAGATAGCTTTACCTTATTTTTGGGATCAGTGATTCGTTTGAGGACTAAGTTGCCTCTTTGGAAACCCCTTTGTCTTACCTTCAAGTTGAGCCTCTTTGTCATTTTATCCTTTGTTGCAAATTCCCAGATATGGGTGGCTTCCTTGACTTCATCGATCAAGTCGGACGAGCTGTTCAAGTCTTCTTGATTGACATCTTCGTTGAAGTTTTCTCGCCTCCATGTTGGAGTGTTGATCTCTACGGGGATCATTGCATCAGTGCTGTATACCATCCGAAAGGGAGTTTCCTTAGTAGTTGAATATGGCGTTGTGTGATATGACAACATAATCCCGTGGAGATACTCAGACCATATACCACTGAATTCATCCATCTTCTTTTTCATCCCGAATAATATTATCTTATTGGCTGCTTCAACTTGACCATTTACCTATGGATTCTCTACTGATGTAAACCTGTTCTAGATGCCCAGATCTCTGCAGAATTCCACAATAGAGGTACTTGAAAATTAAGTTCCATTGTCAGAAACGATGACTCTTGGTAGACTGAATATGAATATGATATTCTTCCAGTAAAATCATCGTACCCTTTCAGCCGTACAAGCTATAACTTCTACTTCTACCCGCTTTGTGAAGTAGTCGATTGCCACTATTAAAAACATGAGTTAACCCGGGGCGGTTGGGAATGGACCCAAGATGTATGCTCCCCATTGATAAAATGACCATGAAGAGAAGATGGAATGTAATAAGTCGGCTGGTGAGTTTATGAAGGGCATGTATATCTGACATTTTTCACATTTGTTGACAAAGTCTGTGCAATCTTGTAACATACGAGGCCAGTAGTACCCGACTCTGAGGAGTTTTCCTCATAAAGCCCTTCCACCGATGTGGCTTCCACATGCTCCCTCGTGGACCTCTCTGATTACCAGCTCAATCTCATCTTCTGCTACACACCTCAACATGGGTGTGGATCTGCCCATCTTATACAGCTTGTCGACAACTATAAGATGTCATGCAAATACTCTTTTTATGCGCTTCACCTTATTGTTCTCTTCAGGTAAAATCCCTTGTGTCAGGTTTTGAACTATTAGGGCCATCCAGTCGGTTATGTTCCCGACTGTCATGGCTTCTTCTTGCTCTATGCTCAACTTGTCAATGATTTCTTATATCACTATTTTATTCAGCCCCGACCCTTTGGTGCTGGTAAGCTTTGCTTGCACATTGGCCCAAACATTTTTTTCTCTTGGAATATATTTGATCTTGAGCTCAGAGAAGGTCTTGGATAATCTTAATGCAATATGTACACATTTTAATAAAGCGGGACCCTTTGTTTGATACTCTCTAGTTACTTGCCCGAATACTAGTTGTGAGTCTGTTTTAATCATCATATGGGTTATTCCAATCTCCTTTGATAACCTCATTCCAACTAACAATGCTTCATACTCTGCTTTGATTATTGCTAGTCTAAAAATTAAAATCCAAAGAGTATTCAAGTATGTACTCTCTTGGCCCTTCAAGGATGATCCTGACTTCGCTTCCTTTCAAGTTTAAGGATCCGTCTACATGGAGGATCCATCTGGACGGGTTGTTATCAGGGGATGGTGCACTTAATTCCACCAGAAAGTCAGCTAATACCTAAGATTTGATGCTTGTTCTTGGAGTGAATTTAATGTCATACTCAGATAACTCTACAACCCACATAACCATTCTTATGACCAGGCCTAGCTTTTACAAAATTTTCTTTATTGGATAGTTGGCTCTCACTTTTATCGGGTGACCTTGGAAGTAATGTCTTAGCTTTCTTGTTGTTGTCACCAACACTAGAGCCAATCTTTCAATTTTCTGGTACCGGATTTCAGCTCCTTTGAGGACCTTGCAAACAAAGTAAACTGGTCTCTCCCCATCCTCCCCCTCTTGTACGAGGACAAAGCTCATGGCCCTTTCATATACGGCCAAGTACAAGATTAATGTTATATTTTCTCAGTGCCTTGCCAGGATCAGAGGGGAAGACAAGAAACACTTCATGTCTTAGAAAGCTTCTTCGCATGCTACGGTCCATTCAAACTCCCTAGACTTCCATAGAGCTACAAAGAAATGAATTGATCTGTCACCTGCACATGATAAAAATCATCATAAGGCGGTGGTGGGAAAAATAACAAGTGTACTATTTTTCCCTGAATGTTGATCTCAAGGACTGCGTATCTGTATTGAGTTCAATTTATGGTTGAATTAAACAAAAATTTAATTGGGGTTTTGGTTTAGGAATTGTCACTTTTGTACTCCAAAATTTTCCCTCCCTTTTCTTCAAGACACTTCTCACAAAGTTCTCAAATGCTCAAGGGTTCTCAAGAGTTGATCAGACAAGCTCATCTCTTAAGCACTGAGCCCACAAATTAAGGTCTTGGTTTTCTCATGGATAATTGGACTTTTTATGCCTCAAATGACTTTCATGGTTCATTATAGGTCTCCAAGATTTCTCATACCAAGTTTCAAGTCTTGCACCACAAATTTGCTCAGATGACTAAGAATCTACTGTATTGGGTGAAAAGTCAATTATGGTCAACATACAGTCAAAATTCATGATTTTTGAGCAACATAAACATTTTGAAGTCATATTAATCAATTAATCAAGTTTTTATCATAATGCCTCAAGAAAAGCACTCAAATCATCAAAGGGGAAAAATTGTCAAAATTAGGGTTTTGACTGAGAATGACTAATCAGTGACTTTTGACCTAGTACATGACCTAATGGCTTGAAGCATGATCTCAAGGGCTCAAACACAATATATTGACCTAATTTCATGGCTCAAATAATTTCTCAAGATCAATGGATTGATATTTGGATGATCAACTGATGAAAAATCAACTAATACACCAAAATTTAAACTTTGACTTTTTGGTCAACATTGAATTTCAAAGATCAAGATTCAACAAGACCTTCAAAAATATCAAAATTGATCATCAAGAATCAAGAAATTAAAGAAAATTCAACAAAATTCAAGATTTTCAAGACTTAGAAAAATTCTAAGTGTTTTTTACCGTGATAATTTCACTACTTCATGACAATTTTCCCCCAAGATGCAAGATAATTCAAGGAAAATTTTCAACATGAAAGTTGTAGATCTTGATGAATTATACAACTTTGTACTTTAGGGTTGATGTCCAAAAAATGCTTATATTTGAAGATATAGGCTCATGAAGTCATGACTTTTTATCAAAAACACTTAGTGAAATTTTCATCGATTTAGGCAGATTTTTGTCCCAACTTCTTGGCAAAGTTTCACCAAGTTCCAAGTTGATTTAGCCAAAGTGGTCAACATGAAGGTTGTAGACAATGTTTCAAGCTTTCCAAAATTTACAATAAGTTGAAGAGATCATGCTTGAGCTAGAAGTTTCAAAGAGATTAAGTTGGACATCCATTCTTGAATTTTAGGTCATTTTTAATGAATAATGCATGATCCAATCTCAAGCCATGATGCATAAATCTTGCTTTGCAGGCTTCTAACTTTAAAATAAATCCATAATTAATTGTTTACACAAATGATTGAGCCATTGTCCAAGCATTTGAGCCATTGTCCAAGTGATTAATCCATTTTTGACACAAAGGTAACACTTCCATTTTAGAAAAGCTAACTTTAATCACAATGCCAACTTGTTGAACCTTACACTTGTTCATTTTGATCACAATCCATTGTAAAGTGAAGAAGAAACCATATACAACCTGTTAACAACCCTAGGAGCATTTGTACTATGCATTGGAACAAGATGTTTCAAGATTGCTTCAAAATTAAGTCACATAACCATAACATGTGATCTTTGATTTCTGATCACTAGAGCCTTCAAAACCTTTTCTCTATAAATAGAGGAAGTATTTGTAAGCATAAAAACTAGTTAAAAATCCTTGAAACACTCTCATACTCCCTCAAACCACAATTTTCACAAAAACCTCCATAACTTTTCATTCTGACTTTGAACACCAAATCTAAAATTCACTCGTGCGTTTTCCATTTTAATCAACGAAACATCATCTATACACCATATAGAAGTGATATAAACCCTTGAATCACTTATGTAATCCCTCCATCATCATCCACCATTTTCAAGACTCATCTCTATAACTTGACTTCTCTAGAAGAATCCAACCACATTTAGCACAAAGTAAGAGTTGCAATAGATTCCTAGGAGTTTAGTAAAGCTATCCAGATCATCACAAAACTTCCAGGGGTGCTCAAACTCAATACACGATTTCCAGTGTTGAGATAAGTTTTCTCAACTTTGAACTCTCTATACAAGCATCATTAATGGTTACTTTGTGAATGAAAAATGTAGACATCATTTCCCTGAAGCTAACAATGCCTTTAGTTTTCATTTATGTTGCCTGAGTGATGCCAATTTTGAAGTTGAACTTTCTGAAAAAATTAGGTTTTATTTGGTACCAAACAAAATTCATGTTCATCTTTGATTTATAGCTTTAGTTACTTACATGGTTGAATTGTGAAAAATGGAGAAAGTTTCATGTTTACTCTTTTGAAAATGGTTGATAAATGAGCAAGTTCAGAAATTTGAAAATGTTGACAATGGCTTCTGGAGCAAGGTCAGGGATGAATTACAATTAGGATCAAGTTTATTTTAATTTTATTACAAGTTATTTTATAAATGGATGAAATAACAACCCCAGTGGCAGAGGAAGCGCGTGTAAGGCATTAGTGTATAAGGACTTGGGTTCGAGCCCTAGTGGTACCCTTTTATTTTTTTTACATTGTTTTCTTGCAGATTCAATACATGTTAGCATAGACTGCATATTATACACCATCATGACCAAACCGTTAGATCACTATGCCAACACATCCAACACCTCAAGTGTTCTTGTCCACCATGAGCCATCAAAAGCTAGCCACATGGAATCATGCAGCGTCTGGGCCTTGCTGATTTGGGCTTGATATTTTGCTATCTTTTCACCCCCAAACTACTTTTTAACAATCAAACCCTTTTTGTTTTATTTTCTAACTCAAACAAAAAATATATTTGGGCCTAGCGCCCCATTTTCTTTTCAACCCCCCATTTCACTTTTTTAACACCTAGCCCAATACTCTTTATATTCTTTATATTTTTGTCTATATTTTATTTATTTATTTATTTTATTTAATCAAAAAAATACCAAAAATATATTTTCTTAAATAATTGAATTATTAAATATTTTAATTTAAGCACTTCTTTTATTTTTGTTAATATTTAGAATTAAGATTTTGTTTATTTTCCACACTTTAAAATATTTTTTTTCTACAAACTAACATTAACATTCAAATTATTTTCTAAACAAATTATTAGATTTAGGTTTTATTTTCTTCTTAAATTCAATTAACTTAGATTTTAGGTTCTGATTAAATAATTAATTAACTTCTCTTGTAAATTAAAATTAACTAATTTAATTAGGTTAACATTAAACCTTTTTCTCCATTAAAAACCGCAAAAACAATTTCTTTTCTCTTTACGTTCTTGCATATTTTATTATTTCGCATTATTCAATGGTTTGTAATAGATAATTGAGCTTTATTTCTTTCCTCCCACTCATTCACAAAGTTGTACCCCCAATTCCTAAATCTTTGTAATAGCGTATGACATTTAATTTCCGCAATTTATCGCTTCCTTATTATTGCTAGTAATTAGGGTTTGCATGACAAGACTTAAAATCAAACCTAGCAAAACCCTAATTTAAAGATAAAATACATGAATCCAATACACTTTGCACACATGCACCTCTAGGGTAACCCACACTTGATATAAACAGTCATGTCCCTCGAATGTGGAATCTTTTAGCAAAGACCCTCGATTAAAATATCGTAGTCCTTCGATGACCCTTCAAATGTTGCCTTCGGTAAACGATCTTAGTACCTTAAGGAAATTGCTAAAAAATTCTACAAGTTTCCTTCTATGATTATATGATGACCCATGCCCGTCCCTCACATCCAATGATATGAATCTCTACCAATCAATTATAAAGTAGCATTATCTAAAGGAGGAGGAAAAGAACAAAGACTTTTTGAGTAGGTAGATTGCTCGTAATTTCTTGCTCACAAAATAAAACCATTTCCACACCTCACACTTTAAAAATAACATTTTTCAAACACTCTCTTTTCAAACAAATATTTTCAAAACAAACATTTTGTATACATTCTCAACGATACGAGAATCATTGCAAAATTGCCGCACTAAGGCATTTTCAAAATATTTCCAAAAACAAACATTTTGTATACATTCTCAACGATACGAGAACCATTACAAAATCACCACTCTCAAAACATCTTCAAATTTTTTTCTTTCAAACATACACAAAACACAACATTTCAAAGTGAGCTAGCAATTAAGATCTCGTAGATAACTACAGATGAAAATGGTGCTAATACCTTCCTTTTTCATAACCTACCCCCCGAACTCAAGAAAGTATCTCAAAAGGTCTTTCCTGTTCTTTTAACCCTTTCCTTTATTGTATAAAAGAAAAGTCGATGGCGACTCCTGCTATCTGCAATATTTATAATCAAATGCAAAACACCCAAGAGGGGTTACAATAAGATCTAGATCAACTTTATTACTTTATTTATTTGCCTTGTTTTATTTACATTTTGGGTCTATGGTTGGGTTTATTTCTTGAAAATATCCTATACCCGGATCTGGGGCATATTAGCTAAGTAGTAATAGATCGTGGGGGACTATGCGGCGTAATACCGACATGGTTGAAGCAAGGAGAATACGAGGCCACTGTGTGGTTTCATGAAGCACTAACTGACCGTAGAATCTTAGTTGAACAACTTAACCATTTGAAAGTAGTGAGATAATGGCTTTGGTGCAAGTCTAAAGTTGGTTGACACTCGATACTACACTTATTGAGATTGGACTTTTGGGATATTTTGGCCGCAGTTTGGATGCTTGAGCTAAAACAATGCCCGATGAAGAAAGACCAGTGATATGGAGATTCCTTAGAACCCGACTACTTCTTTTAGGATAGGTTGAACAACCTAAAACTTCAAGAGGGTACTTACCTATAAACCCCATGCAAGCATAAACCTAAGGCCTTGTGTGTTTTGTTTGTGTATGATTATTTGTTCATAACATCATGACATCATGCCATAGTATTTTCACTAACCATTTCAAGGACCTAGGGATTTATCTTTGTTCTGTTTTGTAGGATATGGCTTCTTCTCGCAGAAATACCATCCGAAAAATTCTCTGTTCACCAAAAGATATGGTCGACTTCTCAATCTGGTTACCTCAAGCTTTGAAGAAGACATGATGAGGGTTCTCTTTCAGATATTTGACCCTATACACCATTGTTTCACCTTTCCTGATTATCAATTGGTGCCCACAATGGAAGAATTATCTCAACTAATAGGAGTATCTATTCTTGATCAAATACCTTTCACCGGTTTAGACGAAGCTCCGAGACCCAAGTTATTGCCACGACCTTACATTTTAAGAGTTCTGACATTGTAGCTAATTAGGAGACAAGAAGTGGGTTCAAAGGCTTTTTTGCTAAATTCCTGATGGAGAAGGCTCGTTTGTTTTTAGATGCCATGAACTTTCAAGCTTTTAAGGAGATCTTTGTTTTTCTAATCTATGGGTTGGTGCTTTTTCCTAACCCTGACCATCTCATAGATGTGAATGTTGTCAAAATTTTCCTTACTCGTAACCCTGTGCCTGAAGAAGTGAAAAACACAAGAAGGGGGGTTGAATTGTAAAACTGAAAATCAATGCAATGAACACGATATTTTTATCCTGGTTCGTTTGATCTCAAACTACTCCAGTCCACCCGTCAAGGTGATTTCGCCTCTCTCCAACGAGGTCTTAATCCACTATATTCAACTGAATATTACAATCTGCTTTAACAACTGCTAAAGCCTTCTTGATGCAAACCACAAACCGGTTTGTCAAGGAATCACTTTCTTACAAAGAAGAGAAATCTAGGTGTGTGAATGTTTTCTACAAAACTGTTTATCACAACTGTGATATTACATAACTTAAGCTTATGGAATCTAGATTGCTAAAAAATTGAGTAAGGAATTGTTGGAGCTTTTAGCAAACTGAGAATGAGAAGATGATGAATAGCTTTTAGGCGTGTAAATTGATGTAGAGCATTAGCCAATTCAATCTTCATTGTCTTGTTTATATAGCACTGAAATTGTTGAACGTTGGAGCAATAATCTTGATTCAATGCCAATAACAAACTTTCCTTATTAAGCAGATCTTGTCTGGAATGATGCCGTTGGTAATAATTCACTTTGAATGCATAGTATCGTTGCTACTTAAAGCGTGTTCTGGCTTGGGCTCATTCTGACTCTGCTTAAGTGCTGATGAACTGTTGTTGTCTTTATCAGAGTGTTGAGCGCAGTTCTGTTCATCAAGCTTCAGCATACGCGTGAGTTGTTCTTCTGATTCTGGTATTCTGATATAGCATCTTCTGATGCTGATATTGATAACCAATCTTCTGATGCTGATTAAGTGTACTCTTGCTGATACCTATCAGAGTTTCTGCAAAACAGAAGGTAATATTTTAGGTAGCAAATAGTTCTTACATGAATCACATAATTAATATATCTTTTCATTTTGTTATCATTAAAACTTAAACTTAGGGTAGTAGATTCAAACTTTGTTCTAACAATCTCCCCCTTTTTGATGATGACAAAAACTAGATACTTTTAATTGAAAATAACGTGAAAAAGTATCAGAGATAACTAAATGATAAGATGTATCAGAGTAAGAAGTTATCAAAGATAAGGGATAAAGATATATGAGAGTTGGGATCGGAGATACTCCCCCTGAATTTATAACTTCCCTTTTTAATTCCAAGAGTTCTTCAGGATCAGATCTTTATTGACTTTCTTTGAACATCAGAATATCAGAGCTTTGACTATCAGAAGCTTTAGATCAGAATATCAGAGCAGAGCTTCAGATCAGAATATCAGAGCTTTATCAGAGCTTTGCTTTGGATCAGAGTATCAGAGCTTTGGTCTTCAGTGAATCAGAGAGCATTCTTATACCTGTAGACTTAAGCAAAAAGGAAAACATTCAAAAATATCAGAGTTAGAATGTTTGAGATTTTCTGTCTCAGTAATCCGTTATTGAAAAAAAATATCATTCTTATTCTCCCCCTTTTTGTCAGCAATCAAAAAGTGTAAGTGATGTGCTAAAACAATTAGAGCAGAAAGACTTGTCATATTAAAATAGTCAGAGCCAGACAAAACAGTACAGAAGATATGCAAAGAAAACATGAAAATAGCATGAGTGAAAATCTAAGGTTGGGGAGGAAAGCGTGTGAACAGAGTCTTCAGCATTGCTTTAATCTGATCAGCAGTTTCAGTCTGCTTGTGCACCATGCTGACTACTGTATCTATCTTGCTATCCTGCACATCCATCCTTTCCTTCATCTTCTGATCATTTTCATCCATCCTTTGCTGAAGACGAATATCATTCAGCTTCAGCTCTTCCAGAGTCTGCCTGTCCAAGGCAGCTTGAGAAACATCAGAAGCAGGGAGCTTCTGAGAGCTTTCTGCAACATCTTCAGCTTGATTGGCTTCAGCTTGAATTGTCTGATCTTCTTCTGGCTGCACTTTTGAAGTTGGACGCTTCTCAGACCATGGCTCATTATCCAGAAGGAGCACCTCTTCTTTCAGCAGTTGACTTCCAACTTCATTCAGAAGCTTGCTGAAATTCTGTTGTGCTTGCTCATAATTGATGTCTTGCAATTTTAGAGCTTCAGCACGTACCCAAATTCTGAATCGTGTCCAGAGCTGGTCTGAGGCAGCTGGATCAATCATTCTAGGACAGACTTGCTTCAGAGAAGCAATCCACTGCTGCAAACCTGTTTCAAAATTCATAATGCCAGAGCCAACATCTGGCTGTTTTGGTTTTGGAATGGCTATTTTGTTTTTTAGATCAGCAAGACGGTCAAGGATTGTTAAATCTATGAAGGTCCTGCTGGGGTCATCTGTGGTTTGTTTGGGAGCTGTTTTTTTGGGAGATGGAGTGGGAGAGTCAGAAATAATAATTGGACTGGGTGGGGTTTTGGGAGTGTTTGGAGGGGTGGTTTCTGGCGAGGATGGCAGCTAGGCCATTGTTACAGTTGTTCCACATGGCAGCTGTATTGCCAGAGGTTGTGGCTCAGAGGATTGAGGAGAATGAGGTTCAGGGGATGGAGGAGATAGAGTTTCAGAATGATAAAACTCAGGTTGAGGAGGTGATGGTTGAGGTGATGGTGGATGAATTTCTGGTTGAGGAGAGGGAGAAGGAATTGCTGGTTGTGGAGAAGGAGGAGGAATTTCTGATTGTTCAGGAATATGTGGTTCTTCTGGGATGGGTGAGAGAGGTTGTTCTGGTTGTGGAGATTTGGAAATATCTGGTTCAGTGTTTGGATTATTGGGGAGGTGATCAGAAGCACGTTGATCAATGTCAGACAGAACTTTGTCAAGTGCTGATGTTGTTGAAGTTGTTGGTTTGGGATGTTTGGTGCGGGGTCTTCTGAGTGTTAGTGCCTCAGAAGGGTCATCTTCTGGTTCGGTTTCATCTATAGTTGGGATGGGGATTGGGATTTCATGAGAAGCTGGAGTTGGGATAGATGTTGGAATAGCAGAAGAATTTAAAACAGAAGCAGCAGATAAATTACCTCTTTTCTTGGGTGTCTGCTGGGATGATCCTTCTGAAGGGGCCTTCCTTTTCTTCGTCTTCTTCAGTGTAACTTCTGGTTGAGATTGGTGCAGATCTTTGATATTCAGCTTAGGATCTGTACCATCAGCCTTGCACGAGTCCAAGTATCTGAGAACCACCACTGGTTTAGACTCTATCTCAGAAAATAATGGAAAGTCACTCAGTGGGACTCTTCTACTGGTGATGTCAGCAATAGGAGTAACGCTGGGTTCCTTTCTGATATTCTCTATTAATTTCATTTTCTTCAGATTCTTCACGTTCAGAGGCTTACCAACAGTTGGTTCAATAGTGCTTAACTCTTGAGCTTCTATCAGGTGCTCTATCAGCCTATTCTCAGTCAGAATATCTGATATTAACCTTCCAAAGGGTATCCAATCCCTCTTTGTCCTTTCTTCTTCCCTGGTTTCCTTCACGCTTGTTTTGAGGTGATTAAACAGAAGATGAGCCAAGTTGATTTTTACCTTCTGATTAATAAAGTAGATCAGAAACTGCTGATCTATATTTATGTAATCAGGGGAACTTGTTGGCTTCCTATGATTAAAACACCCCAGAATAATCTTCGCCCAAACTCTGTGGTGATCCTTTAGATCTCTGATCTTACTGCTGGGCACCCCATGGGTGAAAATCTGTTCTGCTATGACGCCAACGTCAGAGCATCTTTCAGCCATATCAATACAGCGGACGCCACCGCCACTGTAACCAATCAATTTTGCTATGTGATCCTCAGTGATCACAATCTTCTTTCCCATTATGTAGGAGGTGACTTGATGCGTTGAAGCGGACGCATGAATCCAGAACTCCTTGACTAACATTGGGAATGTTGGTCAAACTAACCTGTCGAATTATCTCTCCCATTTCTGTGCCCTAACTTCTTTTGTCAAGTCAAAACCATTCTCTTTCACACTGCCAAAATCAATAATCAGTTCAGACAACACTTCTAGATTCTTCACTGGTGTAAGGAGTGTTCTGAATGGAACTTGGTACTGTTTAGAGGAAGCTTTCTTCTGAGAACCTGCAGAAGCACTGCTGGAGGTTGCCATGTTCACACTTAGGGTTTTTCTGAGAAAACTGAGAAAATGGGTTTAAGTTTGAAAGAGATGAACACAGAGAAGATGTAGAAAATATTTGAGAGATTATGAGAAACTGTAAAAGATTAATGTGAGAAGTTAACGTGCTTAAATAGATTTCAGAATATTTTGAAAGTGTAAACGGTTTCAAGAAAGAGAAATAAAATCATGATTACGTTTTAAAAACATGATTACTTTCATTTAATGCTTGCTGATTTTGGGGGATTTGAGAAAGATACTTGAAACGGTTACCAGACATGTGTATCAATGCACCCAATCAGCGTTTTGCCTTCTCAGAAGCATGCACGCGTTCTACTTCAGAGATTTGCTGATGATTGGATGACACTTGTTTGATTTAGTGATCAGCACGTCTATCCTTGAGCTGAAACGCTCAGATCTTTAAGACTAGCATCTGATACAATCTGCATGTTCTATCTTTCTGAAAAGAGATTGATCAGAAGTTCACAGTAAAACAAATACATTCTGAAGATAAATATATAGAATTAAGACATTTTCACTCTGGGCAGATTTTCATGCTGAGATGTTTCAGAATGAAATTGAATCTATCTTCAGAAAGGGGTTTAGTGAAGATATCAGCCCATTGATGGTCTGTATCAATAAATTTTAGATTCAAAATTCCTTTCTGAATATAGTCCCTAATGAAATGATGTTTTATTTCTATATGCTTAGCTCTAGAATGTAAAATGGGATTCTTACTTAAGCAAATAGCATAAGTATTGTCACAGAGTATAGGGATGTTACTCTCAAAAATCTGGAAGTCTTCAAGCTGACTTTTCATCCAGAGCATTTGTGTGCTGCATCCTGCTGCTGCTATGTACTCAGCTTCTGTTGTTGATAGCGCAATTGTGGATTGCCTTTTGCTGGACCAAGAGATCAGATTTTCTCCCAGAAACTGGCAGCTTCCAGAAGTACTTTTACGCTCTACTCTGTCTCCAGCAAAGTCAGCATCGCAGTAGCCTACTAAACTGTAATCACTAGATTTTCTATAAAATAAACCCAGATTAGTAGTACCTTTCAGATACTTGAAAATTCGCTTAACAACTGTTAAGTGAGATTCTCTAGGATCTGATTGGAATCTAGCACAAATACATACATTGAATAATATATCAAGTCTTGAAGCTGTCAGATAAAGGAGAGAACCAATCATACCTCTGTAGACCTTCTGTTCTACCTTTTTGCTTACCTCTTCTCTTTCCAGAATGCACGTGGGATGCATTGGAATCTTTGATGGCTTACATTCTGAGAGGTCAAATTTCTTCAGAAGATCTCTGACATATTTGCTCTGATGAATGTAAGTTCCCTCTGGAGTTTGATTGATCTGAATTCCTAGAAAGAATTTCAGTTCCCTCATGAGGCTCATCTCAAATTCTGCCTGCATACACTTAGCAAATTTTCTTCCAAGAGAAGGATTAGTAGAACCAAAAATAATATCATCAACATAAATTTGATAGACTAAGATGTCATTCTTAACTGACTTACAGAATAAGGTAGTGTCCACCTTCCCTCTGGTGAATTCATTTTCTAACAGAAAGTTACTTAGTCTTTCATACCAAGCTCTGGGAGCTTGTTTCAGACCATATAGTGACTTCTTTAGTTTGAAAACATGTTCTAGATGTTTTGTATTTTCAAAACCAGGGGGTTGGTGCACATAAACCTCTTCTTCTATATAACCATTTAAGAATGCACTTTTGACATCCATCTGATACAGAGTGATGCCTCTATTAACAACAAATGAAATTAAAAGTCTGATAGATTCTAACCTGGCGACTGGGGCAAAGGTTTCTGTATAGTCTATCCCCTCTTGCTGACTATAACCTTGTGCTACCATTCGTGCTTTGTTTCTGATGACTTCACCTTGTTCATTTAGCTTGTTTCTGAACACCCATCTTGTTCCAATGACGTTGAATCCTTTTGGTCTGGGAACAAGATCCTATACGTCATTTCTGGTGAATTTATTCAGCTCTTCTTGCATTGCCAGAATCTATTCGTTGTCCAGAAGTGCTTCATCAATAGAAGAGGGTTCAATCAGAGACACAAGTCCCATGAGGGTTTCTTCAGAGTTTCTGAAGCTTGCTCTTGTTCTGATTGGATCTTCCTTTCTTCCTAAGATAGTTTCTTCTGGGTGATCCAAGCTGCTTCTGGGTAATCTTTTCTGAGGTTGATCTGCAGCTGTTGTAGGATTGCTAGTAGTGCTCCTTTCAGACGTTGAATGAGTGTCTGTGTTGAGAGCTTCTGATGACTTGTCTTCAGAACCTGTAATTTCAATTTCCATACCTGCAAAAACTTCATTCTGCTTTGACTTTTCAGAGTCAAGCTTATCATCAAAACAAACACTGATTGATTCTTCCACAATCTGTGTTTCTGTATTGTATACTCTATACCCTCTTGAGCGTTCAGAGTATCCTAACATAATACACTTCTGTGCTTTAGAGTCAAACTTGTTCAAATAATTCTTTGTATTTAACATAAAACAGGTACATCCAAATGGATGAAAATATGAAATGTTGGGCTTTCTGTTCTTCCACAATTCATATGGAGTCTTTTCCAGAATAGGTCTTATTGAGATTCTATTCTGAATGTAGCACGATGTGTTTATTGCCTCTGCCTAGAAGATCTTAGCAACGTTTGTCTCATTGATCATGGTTCTGGCCATTTCTTGCAATGTTCTGTTCTTTCGTTCTACAACTCCATTTTGTTGGGGAGTTCTAGGACAAGAGAAATCATGCAGAATGCCTCTATCATTAAATAATGACTCAAAATCTTTGTTTTCAAACTCTCCACCATGATCACTTCTGACTTTAACGATTTTAAGATCCTTTTCATTTTGAACTTGGTTACAGAAGGTAACAAACACAGAGTGTGACTCGTCCTTGTGTCTTAAGAACTTTACCCATGTCCATCTGCTATAGTCATCTACGATTACTAACCCATACTTCTTGCCACTGACTGAAGCAATTTTAACTGGTCCAAATAAGTCAATGTGCAGAAGTTCTAATGGCTTAGAGGTAGAAACAACATTTTTATATTTAAAAGAAGGTTTTGAAAACTTGCCTTTCTGACATGCTTCACACAGAGCATCTGAATTGAACTTTAAATTAGGAAGTCCTCTGACCAGATTGAGTTTGTTAATCTGAGATATTCTTCTCATACTAACATGCCCCAATCTTCTGTGCCAGATCCACTGCTCGTTGTTAACAGACAGAAGACACTTTACATTCTGACTTTTCAGTTCAGAAAGTTTGATTTTGTAAATGTTGTTTTTCCTCTTTCCATTAAACAGGATAGTCCCATCTTTCTGACTAACAGCTTTACATGATTTTTGATTAAAGATTATATCATAACCGTTATCACTTAATTGACTTATGGATAACTGATTATGCATTAATCCATCTACTAGCAGAACATTATTAATAGAGGGAAGATTTCCATTACCTACAGTTCCAGAGCCAATGATCTTTCCCCTCTGATTGCCTCCAAAGCCAACGTGGCCTCCAGGCTTAAGTTCCAGGCTTTGGAACATATGCCTTATTCCCGTCATGTGTCGCGAGCAGCCAGAGTCCAGGTACCATGCCTGGTGTTTCTGATTTGCTGCTAAAGATATCTGCAACATGTATTATTTTATCCTTAGGTACCCAGATTTTCTTGGGTCCTGATTTGTTAGATTTACCAAAACTCTGGTTGAATTTTGGTTTCAGAGTACTTACTGGTAGTGTATTTAATATCATGTGTGTGACCATACACAAAATGTGAATTCAGAGGTGTGTGTTTAATGGTTAAATCCATGACATTCTTTGGTGTAGGAACCTTACCTTGGTATCCTATTCCCTTACTGCCGTTTCTGCTAACTCCATAGATCATTGAAGCCATTTTGCTTCTATCTATGCTTTTAGCAAGGAACTTCTGGAAACTGTGATCATACTCCTTGATGATCTCATCAGCGTTGCTGGGAGTTTCAGAAATTGGTTCCTTCTGAGAGTTTTGTAAAGTGTTTTCTAATTTTGAAATTTTATTTCTCAGCTCAGAATTTTCCAATTTAAGACTCTCAGCCTTATTAGAGTCAGATTCAAGATTCCTTTTCAGGTTTCTGAATTTAACTCTAATCTGCTAATACCTTTCCAGAATTTCATTAAGGCTTTCAGCAAGTTCAGCCTTGGTAAAATTAACTGCAAAGTCAGGAAATACCTCTTCAGTATCTGATTCTGAGTCTGATTCAGAAGCTTCACTATCTTCTGAAATGTTGGCCATGAGAGCTATGTTTGCTCTCTCATCATCTGATTCTGAGTCAGCTTCAAACGAGTCAGAGTCATCCCATGTAGCCATGAGACTTTTCTTCTTTTCTCTTCCAAACTTCTTTTTGGGCTTTTCCCTCTGAAGCTTTGGGCAGTCACTCTTGTAGTTTCCTTGCTCATTGCACTCATAGCAGATGATGTCCTTGGTGTTTGGCTTTCTGCTTCCTGAGGAGCCTTCAGATCTTCTGTATCCAGAGGAAGAATCTGTCCTTCTGTATCTGGAAGAAGACTCGTTCTGATCAAATCTTCTGGGATTCCTGAACTTCCTTTGCCTCTGCTTCCACAGTTGATTCACTCTTCTGGAGAGGAGGGAGAGTTCGTCTTCTTTTGATGAGGATCCATCAGATGTTTCTTCAACTGCCTGCAAAACTTTAGACTCAGATTTTTTGTTAGATTTTAATGCTAAAGGCTTACCTTGCTTCTGGGGTTCATCAGCTTCTAGCTCTATCTCATGACTTCTGAGGGAGCTAATAAGTTCCTCCAGAGAAATTTTATTGAGATCTTTTGCTAGCTTCAGAGCTGTAACCATTGGCCTCCACTGCTTTGGTAAGCTTCTGATGATTTTCTTGACGTGATCAGCAGTAGAGTAGCCTTTGTCCAGAACCTTGAGACCAGCTACCAGAATCTGGAATCTTGAGAACATTGTTTCAATGGATTCACTTTCTTCCATTTTGAATGCCTCATACTTCTGAATGAGCGCCAGAGCTTTAGTTTCTTTGACCTGAACGTTGCCCTCATGCGTCATTCTGAGTGAGTCAAACATGTTCTTTGTTGTGTCTCTGTTGGAGATCTTTTCATATTCAGCATACGAGATGGCGCTGAGAAGGATGGTTCTGGCCTTGTGGTGATTCTTGAAGTCACGCTTTTGTTGGTCAGACATTGTTTTCCTATCAATCTTCTGACCGCTTGCATTCACAGAGTGCGTGTATCCATCTGTCACCATGTCCCACAGATCAGCATCATGTGCCAGAAAGAAGCTTTCAATTCTGTCTTTCCAGTAATCAAAATTTTCTCCATCAAAGACTGGAGGTTTGCCGCTGAATCTGTCTCTGTCCTCATGGTTGTCATTGCTGGTGTGAGAATAAGTTCCTGCCATTGTGTTTTTCTGACCCTGGATCTTGTACTGACACGGTTAAGTGTTTTATCTCAGAACCAGGCGCTCTGATGCCAATTGAAGAAGTGAAAAACACAAGAAGGGGGGTTGAATTGTAAAACTGAAAATCAATGCAATGAACACGATATTTTTATCCTGGTTCGTTTGATCTCAAACTACTCCAGTCCACCCGTCAAGGTGATTTCGCCTCTCTCCAACGAGGTCTTAATCCACTATATTCAACTGAATATTACAATCTGCTTTAACAACTGCTAAAGCCTTCTTGATGCAAACCACAAACCGGTTTGTCAAGGAATCACTTTCTTACAAAGAAGAGAAATCTAGGTGTGTGAATGTTTTCTACAAAACTGTTTATCACAACTGTGATATTACACAACTTAAGCTTATGGAAACTAGATTGCTAAAAAATTGAGTAAGGAATTGTTGGATCTTTTAGCAAACTGAGAATGAGAAGATGATGAATAGCTTTTAGGCGTGTAAATTGATGTAGAGCATTGGCCAATTCAATCTTCATTGTCTTGTTTATATAGCACTGAAATTGTTGAACGTTGGAGCAATAATCTTGATTCAATGCCAATAACAAACTTTCCTTATTAAGCAGATCTTGTCTGGAATGATGCCGTTGGTAATAATTCGCTTTGAATGCACAGTACCGTTGCTACTTAAAGCGTGTTCTGGCTTGGGCTCATTCTGACTCTGCTTAAGTGCTGATGAACTGTTGTTGTCTTTATCAGAGTGTTGAGCGCAGTTCTGTTCATCAAGCTTCAGCATATGCGTGAGTTGTTCTTCTGATTCTGGTATTCTGATATAGCATCTTCTGATGCTAATATTGATAACCAATCTTCTGATGCTGATTAAGTGTACTCTTGCTGATACCTATCAGAGTTTCTGCAAAACAGAAGGTAATATTTTGGTAGCAAATAGTTCTTACATGAATCACATAATTAATATATCTTTTCATTTTGTTATCATTAAAACTTAAACTTAGGGTAGTAGATTCAAACTTTGTTCTAACAGTGCCTACATTGTTTGGAGACCTTTTGGACTCTCTTCACACTTGCACTATGAAGAAGAGAGGGCTCTTATGTGTTGCATACCGTTACTATCTAAGTGGTTTATTTCGCACCTTCCACGGTCAATATTGAAGAATGAACAAGGGTTAAGGTGGTCTCAAAGGATGATGTTGCTCTCTCATTCAGATATTTATTGGTGCTCTCAATCTCAAGAGGACATTACTATCATTGACTATTGTGGGGAGTTCCCAAATGTTCCACTCTTGGGAATTAGGGGAGGTATTACTTATAATCCTTCTCTAGCTCTACGACAATTCAGTTATGCTCGAAAAGATGGTCCTCATGATGCGCTTATCCATGGTATTGTGTTCGACTACAAGGAAAATGTTCAAGGTTATCATCGAAGGTTTATACATTCTTGGGGAATGGTGAGCAAGGTTGATAGCAAGACTTTGGGGTATAAGAATTCCATCCTGTAGTGGTAGAAATGTTTAAGACTAAGCCATTAGATTGACTAGACTTATACAGATCAAAATAAAAATCGCCACCATGATTTATTGTTTCCAAAGGAATGGGAAAAGAGAGAGTAACCAAAAAAGAGGGGGAAAGATTCAAGGTAAGCGGGTTGGTTATGCAAAGGGAAGGTATTAGCACCCTAAACATCTACGGTACTCTGCAGGAACCTCTTTGTAAAATCTATATGTTTTAGCTATAAAAAGTTGTATAAAAAATGGATGGTGGAGGTGATAAAAGAAATATATTTTTATGGTTTTTGCACCCGCTGCGGTTGCGAACCTTTAGTGCCTACGTACCATCTTTCGTGCAATAGGGGATCAGGGTACACGTAGTTCCTCTTTTAAAAATTTTAAAACACAAGTGTTTTGGTTAATTTTATGAGATAAGACATCATCGTCATTGTCCGGGTGAAAAACATACTTACTACCCACAATCACGAGAAAGGAGAATTTGCATCATCTCAAAGTGGATGATATGGCTTGTATTTTTAAAATCAACAATGCCTCACTCAACACCCAAGTGGAAAACATCTCTATTCACTACATATTATGGAAGTATAGTTGTTTGCATCACTACAAGGATTGACAAGACTCTAATCTTTTGAGAAAGGTTTTAAAAGTCAAAGAAAGTGGAAAAATAGCTTGAAATGAGATTGATTGACTTTTAGTCTTTTCACAAAAAATATCAAGGTATCATTAAGTTGATTCAAGTTTATTTATGAAAAGGTTTTGAAAAATGCATGGACCTAAGTCCAAGTTTATTATAAAAGTGGTTCAAGTTTAAAAGAACCAAGAAGTGTTTTCAAAAGGAGAGAGAAGATTTTTGAAATTAAAGAAGATAGGAGGAGAAGAAGAGACTATCCTAAGGCATAAGGTAAAAGCTAGGGATAAGAACTATCTAACCAACAAGAAGCCAATAGTTGACATTATGAGCCAAGATAGAATTCCCATTCTTTGGATTGAAACCAAGCAAGCAAAGATACTACAGCTCTTGTGAGAACCAAACTTCAAGTGTATTAAGTCTTCATAAAAATTGGGCAGAGTAACAGCTGTATACGGGTGATTTCCAGATTACAAACAAAGAATGTAATCACAATAACCTGCACACGAAACAAACAAACAACCAAATGTCTTAAGGTAAACCTCAAGAACTCCATACAAAATATCAATTAAGGTCACAAGGTCTCCAACATAGGCCAAGGTTTCTAATCCTAAGTCCAAGAAGTTCAATGCTCCATAATGCCAAGGATAGTAACCAAATAGTCCAAGTATCATTAAAGGTTTTTTTTATCGTTCATGTTGATTATTAGGTGTCTTAGAAGATAAAAGAAAAAGCTCAAGTGAGCAAAATAAAATGACATGAAATGTAATGCTTAAAGTAAATGATACATAAAACATAAAAAAATAAAAGAGCATAAAGTAAAAACAATTTAATAGTTAGTGGTTAGTTGGATAACCATATTGAAACTTGCATTTGGAACTCATTAGAGGATTGGTAGAACCAAAGCTTCCACACAACAAGTTGCATTTGCTTTTTTTCAAGTATATCATCCATTTGGAATCCTTAAAATTACCATTTAATGATCAACAATGTTTAAGTGATCCGCGTTGACCAAAAGTGTTGTAGATCCATTAGAGGATTGGTAGGACCAAAGCCTCCACACAATGAATATCACGGTTACTGGATCAAAGAGATCAAATTAACATACTTGGGCTTGCAAACATAGGTTTGGGCCATGAATAATCATTTTTTAGAATCAGGACAAAATTTGTCCTATGTTAAGCAATCGTAAGTGGACTTATATAGAAGTCGCACCTATTTTGAGGCTGGCCAATAGCAATCTATGTATTTCATGTTTAGATAAATGATATAGAGATCATTATCCCATAACATGTAATACAATGAGAAAGGGGAATAAGATGAAGAGGGAGGGGATGAAACAAACAAACCACATTTGAATTAAATTTTAATTAAACTATTATTAAAATTATTCATCCATTTTTATGGAGTTAAACTCAACACCATGGATCCAATGATGTTAACAAAGTTCATAATAAAAAATTCAACCCAAGATCAGCCAGAAAATAATCACAAAATAATATTTCATTTAATATATACATAAAAAAGGTTTTAAAGTGTTTTTAAAATAGAAATAAAAGATAAAAATATCAATTATGTTCAAATTAATCAAGAAATAAAAAGTAAGACCATAGAAAAATAAGAAATAAACTAAAATATTTTTATAAAATTTTTGGTAATTTTTTAAAGTCATAAACTATTTTTAAAATTAAAGGAAAGGAGTAAAATGACCCAAAATGGTAAAAAAATACCAAAGTCAGAAATAAAAAATGAATGAGGTCACCAATATTTGTCACAATGTCATTGGATCATTCCATAATTTTTTCAAGATTAAAAAATGCATAAAAGTATTTTTAAACATTTAAAATAAATCAAATAAAATGAAAATTTATAAAAAATATCAAAACACATAAAATTATGAAAAAATAAAAATCAGAAAGAGAAAAATCAAAAATATTTTCCAAAACGCATTGGATGAGAAAAATAAATTCAAAAATATGTGGACCATTGGATGAGAGTCAAAACGCATTAGTAATAAAATCCAAGGGATTTGGCGCGCTGTGCATATCATGGTAATTAGTGAATAAAGCATATAATCATTAATTAAATCAAATTTAAAAAAAAAACATATGGTGCGCCTTCATTGGTTAGAAGATGACACGTTGGTCATCTTCAACCTCCAGCCAACATAAATTGCAGGTCTCTCAAACTATAAAATCAGAAGCTCATACCTATGCCATTCGCTTCGTCTCTTCAAGACGAAGACAACCACACCTTCGTGACAAATTTATATAAATTGTAGCTCAAGTAATTTAGAAGGAAAGTTATGAAAAAGGATTTGAAATTTCTTGGTCAAAACATGTTTCTAGTTAAAAGTAAGTGTTGCGACTAGAACTAGCACAATGAGAGCATCACAATGATATCAAAGTTTTGAAGAATTGATGGAGAAATTTACCTATTGAAGTTGAGTTTCAGAGCTCTGAAACTGGACTTCTATGGAGCAATAAAGGGCACGATTCTTGAATGTAATTATATGGTTAGCTTCAGGGAAGATCAAGGAAGGTAAATTAATAAAAAAATTGGATTGAAAAAGGCTTGAAAACAGATTTCGAAGTTGCAGAAATTTGAGTTATGGAACAAGTTTGGCAGGGTAATTGTGGCTATCCAAACTTGAGAAAATGAATGAGGAATAACCCTTTATTTATAGGGAATCAAATGGAATGTCCAAGAGTGTGAAATGATGAAGTTTGGAGGGAAATCGTGTGAAGTTGCAAAGAAGAAAAATGTGACTCTTAATTTGATCAAAACTCATCCAAAACGCGCGTTTTGTTGTGTTAATCACTTCTGGAAGTTCACTAAACATGTTTAGAGAAAAAACACGCAGAAACAAAGTGTTTAGAAGCTAAATCAATGATTTCAAATTTTGACCTTTGAAGAAACTTCAGTTTCAAGTTACCAAGTTCAAACCAATGGCATTCTTAGCTCACGGGGTCTTAGGGCATGATTCTTGATACTTTAGAAAGATGATGTTACAATCTTTGCAATGGAAAAATAATGAAATCAAATGGATACTTGATCTGAAATTTGCATTGAGTCAAAGTTGGAGAAAAATGATTGACTTTCCATACTTAGAAATATTTCAAATTTTTCTTCAAAAGTGACCTATAATGTTTTACATCCAAACATGGCCTTCCACTTGGAATTTGCTCTTGACCAAAATAGATGGCATGAAATAGACCTTTTGAATGACATTTTGAAACTTGAACCATTCAAAATATCCAAAAATTGAGAGAGTTATGAATTGTTGAAGTTGGAAAAAATCAAGAAATGACCTATAAACTTTTGTATCTTTAGGGAATCTTCTATACATTTTCTCACTTTGCATATTAAATAAGGGATAAAGTTCACATCCTCAAGATCATTATGGAAAAAGAGTGGGCTGAAGGTAATAAATATTGACCAAGTTATGATCATTTGAAGTCAAACATGAGAAATTGGGGGTTCATCTGGAGGACTTGTAATCTTTCTTCATCATCAAGTTTATTCTACATGAAAACTCCTTGAAACTTTTGAAGTGATATTTTAATAACCTTTTGAAGAGAATGATGTCTTTGTAATCACTCAAAAATACTAAAAGATGAGCAAGATATACTTCTTTGAAGTTCAAAACTCTAGCTCCTAGACCAAGAAAATGCTTTGAGGAACTTTGCCAATTTTGAACCACCTTCTTGTACCAACCCTCTTGCTTTGTAAATAGAAGTCATTGAGGATGAAAATGATAACTCATATCTACCAAAACTAATTCCATATATTGAGAATTGAGAGAAATATGCACTTCTGATCAATGGGAACAAGACCTTGTCCAACCATGACAACTTCTTCAATCAATCCCTTGCACTTTTGAATCAATTTTGATAACTTTGAAATATAGTGAACCAAAATAACCTTTCCATGCCATCCCCTCCAAAACAACTTCCATGGTGAGGTTTGGACTTCTCAAGCTTTATTGACTAGGGCATGGAAATAAACTCATGAACCCATGGAGCAACTTGCTAAGCCTCATTGCCTTTACCTACATTATTAACAAGTGAGAGAAACCAACATTGCATTTTATTAAGTAAAATAAATATCAAGACAAAATATTCATGATCACAAAAGAAAACAAGTCAAGGTGCTTGGTGATTCCTCAAAGAGCAAAGCTAAAGATAGGAGGGGGGGAGGAGGGGGAACCAAAAGCCCTAATGTGATCTTGTTGTGATTGAATCAACATGGTATGATAAAGGGATCTTAGGGGCAAAAATTGGGGTACAACAAATGCCCTTATTTAAGTTTCTTCTATCCGGAGATACAGAGGTTAAAAATCTTCGTGTCGACGCGATCGAAGATACTTAAATATAAAACAAACCCTGTTTTTGGCCCTAAGATGCCATGCAATGCTTATGAGCATGAATGCATATGAACAAAATCAAAGAGATGCAAAACACTGCTAGGGATGTAACAATGGAAATAAAGAAACAAAAGAGAAACCCAATCAGGAAAATAAATCACTGGTGGATCAAAAGACCTGACTCATAGAGGATGATAAAAAGTCAAAGGATACACCAACTTTTACTGAAGGCCAAACTACCAACGTTCACTGAAGGTAGAAAGAGAAAAGAAATAACAACACCGATGTTCATTGATGGCGAGCTACCAATGTTTACTGAAGGTAGAGAGAAAAAATCATTGACGTTCACTGATGATGAACTACATACTTTCACTGAAGGTAGAAGGAAAAGAAATATCATAGCTTCGCTGTTCACTGATGATGAACTACCAACTTTCACTGAAGGTAGAAAAAAGATAACAATCATCGATGTTCACTCTCAAAGACCTACCAACTTTCACTGAAGGTAGAAAGAGAATATATCATAGAATCACCGTTCACTGACGATGAACTACCAACGTTCAATGAGGGTAGCAAAAAGATAACAAGCACCAACTTTCCCTGAAGGTGACCTACCAACTTTCACTGAAGGTAGAGAGAAAATATCATAGCATCGTTGTTCACTGATGATGAACTACCAACGTTCACTAAGGGTAGCAAAAATATAACAAGCACCAACTTTCACAGAAGGTGACCTACCAACTTTCACTGAAGGTAGAGAGAAAATATATCATAGCATCGCCGTTCACTGACGAGGAACTACCAACATTTACAGAGGGTAGAAAAAAGATAACAAGCACCAACTTTCACTGAAGGTGACCTACCAACTTTCACTGAAGGTAGAGAGTAAATATATCATAGCATCGTCGTTCATTGATGATGAACTACCAACGTTCACTGAGGGTAGTAAAAAGATAACAAGCACCAACTTTCACTGAAGGTGACCTACAAACTTTCACTGAAGGTAGAGAGAAAATATATTATAGCATCGCTGTTCACTGATGATGAACTACCAACGTTCACTGAGGGTTGCAAAAAGATAACAAGTTTTCCCAAAATTCTAGCATTTCGCCTAGAACGGGTCTCAACTTCTTCTTTAACCAAAGCATTCTGCTTGGAAAGGGTAATATATAAGCTGTCTCAAATAAAGAGACTACCACTTGCAAAGATTTCACAACGAATTGTCTCTACGATATTGAAAGTCTTGCCATCCACTGGAGTAATTTAACAATGAACTGCAAACTATCCACTCATAGAGAAGATAGAAAAAACAAAGTAATTGTCTCTAGGACGAAAACATACGTTCATAAACATCACATTTCCATACATTATAGCATGCATATACACATCATATCTTACAAATCTCATTTATGTTGAGAACATCATTGCTTGATTCATATCATGCACTGCATATGACTGACCTTTACCTTTCAGGAAAGATCCAGTTAAGTTCTCAGCTATATTCCAAGACCTTGCCCGGTTCAGTTAAATCGACCCTAAGATTTTCCTGATTCTTATCCAGTCAAAGGCCTTCTCTGGTTCAGTCAGATCGACCCTAAGATCTCCCTGATTCTTATCCAGTTGAAGATTTCAAGACCTTGCCCGGTTCAGTTAAATCGACCCTAAGATTTTCCTGATTCTTATCCAGTCAAAGGCCTTCTCTGGTTCAGTCAGATCGACCCTAAGATCTCCCTGATTCTTATCCAGTTGAAGATTTCAAGACCTTGCCCGGTTCAGTTAAATCGACCCTAAGATTTTCCTGATTCTTATCCAGTCAAAGGCCTTCTCTGGTTCAGTCAGATAGACCCTAAGATCTCCCTGATTCTTATCCAGTTGAAAATATTCCAAGACCTTGTCCGGTTCAGCTAAATCGTCCCTAAGATTTTCCTGATTCTTATCCAGTCAAAGGCCTTCTCTGGTTCAGTCAGATCGACCCTAAGATCTCCCTGATTCTTATCCCAGCAGAAGACATCCAAGATTCTCACGGCGTTCCTGTTGAGGTAGTAATCGCCCCAAGATTCTCTCAGCGTTCCTGTTGAGGTAGTAATCGCCCCAAGATTCTCTCAACGTTCCTGTTGAGGTAGTAATCGCCCCAGATTCTCTCAGCGTTCCTGTTGAGGTAGTAATCGCCCCAAGATTCTCTCAGCGTTCCTGTTGAGGTAGTAATCGCCCCAGATTCTCTCATCGTTACTGTTGAGGTTGAAGTCGCCTATAATTCTCTCATCGTTACTGTTGAGGTTGAAGTCGCCCAAGATTCTCTCATCGTTACTGTTGAGGTTGAAGTCACCTATGATTCTCTCCCCGTTACTGTGGAGGTAGTAATCGCCCCAGATTCTCTCATCGTTACTGTTGAGGTTGAAGTCGCCCAAGATTCTCTCATCGTTACTGTTGAGGTTGAAGTCGCCCAAGATTCTCTCATCGTTACTGTTGAGGTTGAAGTCGCCTATGATTCTCTCATCGTTACTGTTGTGGTTGAAGTCACCTATGATTCTCTCATCGTTACTGTTGAGGTTGAAATTGCTCCAGATTCTCTCCCCATTACTGTGGAGGTAGTAATCGCCCCAGATTCTCTCATCGTTACTGTTGAGGTTGAAGTCGCCCAAGATTCTCTCATCGTTACTGTTGAGGTTGAAGTCGCCCAAGATTCTCTCATCGTTACTGTTGAGGTTGAAGTCGCCTATGATTCTCTCATCGTTACTGTTGAGGTTGAAGTCGCCTATGATTCTCTCATCGTTACTGTTGAGGTTGAAATCGCTCCAGATTCTCTCAGCGTTACTGTGGAGGTAGTAATCGCCCCAGATTCTCTCATCGTTACTGTTGAGGTAGTAATCGCCCCGGGTTCTCTCATCGTCCCGCTGAGGTAGTACCCATCCCTGATTCATTCATCACCTTTTGAAGCTCCAGACTCGATTCCTGTATCTCGCCAGGGCACGTCTGAAGAGGTTTAAGGATTCAATTCCTGTAACCAGTCAGGGCACATCTACACAAGAGTCTGAAGATCAACTCCTGTAACTGGCCAGGTAATTATTTTTCTTTTTCAGGTACGCAAGTTCTCGCTAAGGAATCTCTTACGCGATCGACACCCAGATGGCATTTATAAGCCCATCCACCTATCCATCACCTCTCAACATGGCATCTATAAGCCCATCTTCCTATCCACTAATCTCTAAATGGCATCTATAAGCCCATTCCCACCATCACACTACTATGTGAGCGCAAATTTCTGGGCACTCTAGTGTCCAATCATCTTCCACCCTCGGACTACGAAAGGCAAGACAACCAATCTACATCCTCAGGTCTAAGAAGATTGAACAGGGGCAACTGTTGTACCCCAAAATTTGCCCTCCCATATTCTTTAAGATTTGCAAAGAGCATGCTTCAAAATCTCCCAAGGGTTGCACAGTTCAATGGCCTCCTAACAGTCAAAAACTAGGGTTTTGGTTCTGGCAAAGAAATTGAAGTTTTCAAGGGTCCAAACAAGTCTCATAAACATTGTCAAGCATCCTCATGTCAAGTTTCAAGACTCACAGCACAAAATTGCACAGTCAAAAACCTTAATTGCTCAACAGTCAACTGTAGGGGCAAAATGGTCATTTGACAGTCAAAAGTTCAAATTTTTGATCAACATCTTATTTTGAAGCCACAAACATCATTTGATCAATTCTTGATCATGATTCTCAAGGTATGGCTCAAAAGGTCTCAAGATGCAAAAGTTTCCATATTTGGACAGTTGAAAAAAGTCAACTGTAACTTGACCAAGGCATAACTTCCACATGGTTCATCAGAAAAATTCCATCCAAAGCTCATTTTGAATAGAAAGACATTTCCTACAACTCCTCTTCACACTTCAAGTCCAAGAAATGATCTCACAAAAAGTTATCAATCTCAACATTATAGGTCATTTTCAAAAGTTAACAAAAAGGCACTTTAAGTCAAAGACCATAACTTGAGATTGGTAAATCAAGATGACATGGGACCAAAGGCATTGGTTAGAGGACTTCAAGACCTTTCCAAAATGTCCAAGAACATGATCAAAGCTTAAAAATTGAGCAAGATATGCCTTGTGGAAGTTGGGAAATTTTTGGGAATTTTGAAAAGTCAACTTTGCTTCAAATGCCTCAAAATTGCTAATGGGCCACATTTTCTTCCAAGAATCATCATCCAAGAGCTATGCACGACCATTTGACCCAAAGGGGATTTATTTCATCATTTTTTATTATTTATTTGAATTTTTATCACCATTAATTCATTTAATTAAATAAAATATGACAAAAATACTCAAGCATGCATTTTAAATCTTTTTATGCAGCTAATAGGTCTATCATAACTCCAAGATTTCGTGCACACTCAATTTGGAAAGATTTGGCCATGATTGATATCAAAAGGGCATGGAAAAGATTGAAAAAGATCCATGGAAATCAAATCTCAAAAACATTGAATGCAAAGGTTTTTGGTTGAAATTTCTACCCTAATTCATTCCTCACATAAATATAAACCTAAACCTAATGCTCAGAACCTTGAAGCTGCGCCTCAGATCAAATACACACTTTGCATTTTTTGTAAAAAAGTTCAAAACTGAAAACTGCATTACAGGGTGATTCAAAGCCTACAAACAATTCAAGAAGCTTGCTGAGGCCTTCCTGGACATAACTGAATTCTTTTCCAGTCCCCACGCATCAAGAAGTGGTAGAATAAAGTCAAGCTTCCTCAAACTTTTTGCATAATCGTGTCTCATAATTCATGCCATATTTTTGATTTCTAATGCTTGATTTGTACTAGTTTAATCATTCTAAAGCTAACCATGCCATTCAATTGAGTTTTTAAGGCCAGTATGTGAATCTACCATGGGAGCTCGTTAGGGTTGCAGAAGTGTGAAATTGGGGATTTGTTCATATGGAAAAATTGAACCATAAGACCTATGCCATTGGATTCAGGACCTCAAAACGATTCAATCCCACTAGTCGCGCTCTTTTTATGTTTGCATATGGCCTAATCGCTATTTTCATGTTCTTCATTTAGTGGGGGTTTAAAACCCCCGCTATTTATTCTGTAATTGCAGGCAAAACGATGAAGCCAGGAGGACGAAGCTTGTGTGTTGGAACGTGATTGGGCCATTCATAATTCTGGCGCGTTTTTTTGATATGTACCACTAGTTATTGTTTTACGTTATATTATTTATTTTCCATCTTATATTCCAAACGCGCTAATGGTTCAGTTGGTAGGCATATGGCTTGGTAAGCATTGGGACCTGGGTTCGATTCCCAGGTCCCCCACTTATTCAATATTATTTTGTTCAACGTGTTTCTATGCACCTTTCATCCAAAGGAACACCATACACCCAATCCTTTGGTATTGCCACGTGCCCAGAAGCCTCAATCTGAGGGCCACCATGTGAGGTCTATCATGCACGCTCAGTCAACCACAAGCATATGATCAGGAAAGTCAAAGATGACTTTGTCTAATGGGCCAAAGTTCCTCTAATCACACCTCTAACTGGGCCAGAAAACCCCCCTGTTTGTACATTTATTTTCTTTTCTAATTTCCTTCTTTAATTTTAATTTGCTTTAACTATTTTTAATTAATTCACAAAATTAATCTTTATAAGAAAAACATAAAAATCAGAAAAGTCAAAAAAACAAAAATATGTTTTAATGTTTAATTCACTAACATTTTTTGTAAATAAATTTAATAATTAAATTAGTTTTAATTTTAGGTTTAATTTTAATGCTTTCTTAATAAACTAAAAAAATGTAGAAATTAGGTTTTTTTATATTTTTATTCTTTTTCTTTTCTTCTTACCATTATTATGTATTAATTATTTTTATAAATAAATATGCCATGCAAATAATTAATGTAAATTAGGTTACAACTTAAACCTTTTTTTTAACAAATTAAAAATAGTTTAGAATTAGGGTTTTTAATTCCATTAATTTTCTAAATTTCATAAAGTACAAAAAATATCAAAAAATAAGTTTTTTCCTTTATTTAATTTAATTAATTTCATAATTGTAATTTAATTTCTTTAAAAGGGTCCAACGCCCTCGCTTTCGATTATAATTTCGTTTCGCGCGCTTGTTTTATTTCTTTTTATAAATTTCATGTATTTACCCCAAAGCCTTGTAATAGATTAATTAGGACATTTATCTTTCCGCATTTTATTTTATTCAAATCGGGTCTTGGATTAATTTGGCGATGTAGACCCACGCCTTTGTAATAGCGTAGGACTTTTAAATTCCGCATCTTTTAACTGTTAATAACTTGCATGAAAGAATGAATGCCAAAAATAAAAACAAAGCGTAGATCACCAATGCATGAACAAGACAAATATAATTGAAAATGACACACAAATCACACACCACCCCTAGGGTACGCCTCACTGTTGCCTTGCCCCTCGAAAAGTGGTCGTCGAGCAGAGGACGTTTTAGTAAGTCCTCATGTCCATGAACATGGCATGAGGGTAGCTTCTAAGGTGTCTTCCCATTGCTCTGGTGACCACACTGTCCCGAACCCTCGAATTGAACCGAATACCTCCAACGGTGGTGCTACCTACCTCTCAATGGTGGGACGACACTACCTCAAGGACATTTACACAGACTAATTCCTTAGGGCAGGTAGATGACTCGTAGATACTTGCTCTAATTCAAAACAAAATCAAAAACTTCTTTTCACACCGACACTTTGCAAAAAGATTTCAAAAAACAACTTTTCAAACACTCTTGAGGACTGATACAAGAGTCGAACTGAAATTTTCAAAGAAACTTTTTCAAACCCACTCACCTTGAAAATCAAACAAACAATTTTGAAAACACAAATGAGCAAGTATCTAAGAGCCCATGGATAACCATGGATAGAAAGGGTGCTAACACCTTCCCTTTATATAAATCTACCTCCCGAACCGAGAGCAATCTCTATAAGGAATTTTTCGGTGCTTTTGTCCTTTCCATTTGGAGAAAATAAAAGACGGTGGCGACTCTTGCTTACCGCGACATTTCGCGAACCAGCGTTAAACAGTCAGTTCCAGATCCACCGATCACAGAACTGGCGACTCTGCTGGGGATATTATTTAAAGTGAGGTGTACCTTAGGATAGTTCATAACTGTGTTTTCAATTATATTGACTTGTTTGCTTTAAATTGTGGGTTGCATAGGAGTTACATAGATCCTAACCCGGATCTGGGGGTACCCTGTTTAAGTAGCATAAGCTGTGAGGGACCTGTCCGGCGTAGACCGACACGGGTGAAGCAGTGGCTACGTTGGTGTGGCACCTTGGTCTGTACCGATATCCCTTGTGTCGCAACGAGGAGAATATGGGTCTTCTGAGGAGTCATTAAGCACCAACAGACCTTAGAACCTTAAATGACCCAACTTGGCCAATAGAACAGTAGCAGTATGCTACGCCCATTGAGGCTAAACTCTCGTGATGGTTCTGGCTGCAAGAAAAGATTGCGATGTTGGAGTTATGACCGATTGAGGGTAGTCAGTGATATTGGGATCCTCTAGAACCCGGTTACTTTTGATAGGACAGGTATGAGCCAACAAACTGAAAGAGGGTAATACCTAGACCTCATGCTGGCCTAAATTCTAAGGGTTTCTCTTGTGTGACTTGTGTGCCTTCGTACTTGACTACTTGCATGCTTGTTATCTGACACATGAACTACTTGCAGGTTTTGTTTACGGTCCTTAATTGGGACTCATAACAGGGTTTACTAATTTTCTTGCAGGTTTTGTTTATAGTCCTTAATTGGGACTCATAACAGGGTTTACTAAGTTTCTTGCAGGTTTTGTTTATAGTCCTTAATTGGGACTCATAACAGAGTGTACTGAGTTTCTTGCAGGTTTTGTTTATAGTCCTTAATGGGGACTCATAACAGGGTTTACTTACATCACTCCATGCATACCATAACATCATACCATTGCATACATCCTAACCCATTTCAAGGATCTCAAGGGCTTGTGATGCAGGTCATGATGAACCAGAATGTCTAGCAAGGGGCAAAGGGGATTTATTTTCCTCTAGCCAGGTTGAGGATCTGAGTCAGAGGCTATGACCCACTGGATATGGTGAGCCTTTGACCCTTTGAAGAAGGACTCTCAATAAGATGCAGTGCCTTCCATCAAGCTACCAGATACCAGCTCTGACAAATTACTTGTTTACCCCGCGAGATTCTTGAAAACATTGCATGCATATCATACATATCATTGCATTACAGGTACCCTTTTGACAGGCCACTTACCATCTACGCTGTTTATTTCAGCAATGGCTTCCCGACAATACAACCAGGACCTTCTTGCTCAAGAGACTCGGTTCGAGTAAATCCTCCTGAATCTATCCAAGGGGCAGGAGGAGCTGAGAACACTTCTCATGGGGACTTTGGTCAGGAACAGCGCTGAGGACGAACGGCTAAAACGTCTGCAAGCTGAAGTGGATGTAATGAAAGCCCAGATGCTGGGGCAGGTGACTGCCATTCAAGGTTTAGCTCAAAGACAAGAAGAGCTCGGAGTTCTCATCAACCAGCTGCTTCAGGGTAACCAACTGGGGCAAACGTCTAAGGGTAAAGAGCCAGTCATCATTCAACCATCTTTGAGACAAGGAGATAAGGGGAGAGCTCCTCAAATGGCTCCAGTGTCACAAATTCAGCATCAACCTCACCAGCTTCAGCCAGACAAGCCCAGGAGGCAATTCACCCAGCTCAATATGTCGCTGTTTCATGCTTTACAACGCCTGTTGAGATTTAATCTGATCACATTAAAGGCTCATCCCCGGAACCCCAATACGGCAGCTCCTACCTATCATCCCAATAAAAGGTGTGCCTACCACTCTGCCAGTCCAGGACATGATACAAATGAGAGTTGGGCTCTGAAGAACAAGATCCAGGACCTAATTGATGAAGGAGCATTGGAGTTCACACAAGATGGTCAGGCTGAGTTTTTCTACCATCCCTCCAAGGCTCACCATTTGAAGTAACAAGCCCTGAAGATGAAAAGACTTTTGTTCATTAGGATTTTCCAGTTGTAATTTTCTTTTGTTCAAACATTTACTCATGTTAAACGTTGTTATTCCATTAATGCATCGCATATGTCTGTTTTGAAGCAATACATTCGTATTCACTATATGCAAATTATTTTCATATTTTTTCTGATGATCAACGCTCGATTAATAATGCTAAGCCTCTTGAGGGAGGATGACAAAAACGATACCACAATCTACAATATGCTTTTGAACAGACCCCTCTGATGAGGCACATGCATTGTTTCAATTCCTAAACACTGGAGTTATAAGGAAGATAATCCCTCGTCAACCCCTTCGAGCCAAAGAAGTAGGAGTTTTTTCTTTTCGAAAATTAAAACCCTTAATCATAACCTGGGGCAGGGTAGTTATCTCAGTTGATCCAAGTGCATAACAAATGGCACCAAAGAGGTCCTTACAAAACAAAGAAAGACAGTGATGGTTCCGAATAATCAATAAAGAAAGGAAGTCATTATCTTTCAAAATAAGAACCCATTAAGTCAAAAACCTAGGAAGGAGACTTACAAAACTGGGGCATCCCGCTGACTGTAATCACAAAAGAACAGCTCAGGCAAAAAAAAAGGGATAACAAAAATCAGAAAAAAGAAAGAGGTCTTACAAACCCTCGACAAAAGATGACTGCCTATTCAAAATAAGTTATCAACATCCGAATCATCACCGGAAAATCAGAGCAAAGACTCAAACAAGGTCTAACGTATGATCAACTGAGTTTAGGTTTGGAGAACATCACGAAGAGCGGGTGGGTACAAATAAAATTCGAGCCTTTATCCTTTGTTTCTTAAACCGTGAACCAGGCCACGTTATAACCCTTAAAAGTCCTAGCTGAAGCATGGGTTAGTTCGAAAGCATACCGTTATGAAAGGTATCCTGACTCCTTAAGGCCTACGGTAAACACGGAGTTGACATCACATTTTACAAACATTCACTTGTTTTATGAAAAAGAATGCATTTTCAAAATCTTCAAGACAGACATAAGCTTTGCATTTTTGATATAACATTGTTTGCATATAACTATTTGTTTGAACAGCAGGGAAATTCGCACGATGAAAGCCTAGTGAACAAAGGCACTTCCAATCAAGGGGCATGACATGATCATGGTCTATCATCCGGGGCAGTTAAGTCAAGATTCAGAGAATCTCTCAACAATGCCAAGCAGCTAGGGGCAACTCTCCATCTGAGACACTTGGGGCATTAGACAGGAATTCCAACAACGAATCTTGCCTGATTAAACATCTTCTGGTCACACGACAACGTTTCTGACAGGGGCAACTCCCTACATTCCAAGAGCGTGGACATAGTCGAAAAATACTACGCATAATTAAAGACCCGCTAGGTTGACATGCCTAGGCAAAAATAAGGGCTTCCCGGCGAACCAAAAGGATTCGGGCAAAAATAAGGGATGAAATGAAAATAATCTGTACACCCGGCAAGTCGAAAACCTGAAAAGGCGACTTGGGAAAAATGGGTATCCCGGTGGACTGAAAACCCGAAAGGGCGGTCCAAGCAAAAGTTAGGGATCAAAACGTACGACTATGTCCTGTCATCTTGTCACTGTCCTGCCAGAAGAAGGTTCGTCCATCAACAACTATCAGCACCTCACAAGTCTTCCTCTCCCACCTCAGAAACAGGGGCAATGATGAGTTGTCCAAACGATCTAATGGCTCTGTCCACCAAGGTACTAAGATAGGTTCGGCTGAAGAACAACCAAGATATCTTAAGTCCCCAGAGAGTGAGCCATCAAGTCCATGCACTCTCCCCAAGCAGAGTTATACCGTCAGCCTTAAGGGAGTGGTGTATCCTTCAACAGATCTCAAACATCTCCCAACATAATATACGGACATTCTTAACAAGTATCCCCGGCAGTCTTGACCTAAAGATTGTTCCCCGGTGGTATACCAGACATTCAGTGGAGTTACTTCCAATCTATCTCAAAGATTTCCCCAGGAGAGTCCAATCAAGATTTCCCCAGGAAAGGTTGAATCATCTCCCCAGCAGTAAGCTTATCCCCAGTAGATTCTGGAGGCTTATCCCTCGCAGAGCACGAACGCGTCCCCCGGCTTTATTCAAAGGTTATTTCCCTACCAGGATATAACTGACTTATCCTCGGCCAAAAGCCACGGAAAGATCGTCCTCGGCAAAGTCTTCTTATCCCCAGCGAAGTCTATTAACACTTCCAACATAACAATGGTATCCCCAGCGAAGTTACCATCAACATCCCAGTGAAGTTACCATCAACATCCCAGCGAAGTTACCATCAACATCCTAGCAAAGTACCTCTCTCCCCACAGAGTATTGCTCCCCAGCAAGATCGCTAGAGTAATTTTCTCCCCGCAGAGTAATCTATTCGCCAAGTTTATTCCCCAACGGAGTTATCTTCTCCTACCGGTATTCTTGCAACTATCATCCCCAGCGGAGACAACAAAGCACTATTCTCCAAACATCAGCCCAGGATATGACTTCCCGGCATCCGTCAAGGATTTATTTTCCTAGGACGAAAACATACGTTCATAAACATCACATTTCCATACATTATAGCATGCATATACGCATCATATCTTACAAATCTCATTTATGTTGAGAACATCATTGCTTGATTCATATCATGCACTGCATATGACTGACCTTTACCTTTCAGGAAAGATCCAATTAAGTTCTCAGCTATATTCCAAGACCTTGCCCGGTTCAGTTAAATCGACCCTAAGATTTTCCTGATTCTTATCCAGTCAAAGGCCTTCTCTGGTTCAGTCAGATCGACCCTAAGATCTCCCTGATTCTTATCCAGTTGAAGATTTCAAGACCTTGCCCGGTTCAGTTAAATCGACCCTAAGATTTTCCTGATTCTTATCCAGTCAAAGGCCTTCTCTGGTTCAGTCAGATCGACCCTAAGATCTCCCTGATTCTTATCCAGTTGAAGATTTCAAGACCTTGCCCGGTTCAGTTAAATCGACCCTAAGATTTTCCTGATTCTTATCCAGTCAAAGGCCTTCTCTGGTTCAGTCAGATAGACCCTAAGATCTCCCTGATTCTTATCCAGTTGAAGATATTCCAAGACCTTGTCCGGTTCAGCTAAATCGACCCTAAGATTTTCCTGATTCTTATCCAGTCAAAGGCCTTCTCTGGTTCAGTCAGATCGACCCTAAGATCTCCCTGATTCTTATCCCAGCAGAAGACATCCAAGATTCTCTCGGCGTTCCTGTTGAGGTAGTAATCACCCCAAGATTCTCTCAGCGTTCCTGTTGAGGTAGTAATCGCCCCAAGATTCTCTCAACGTTCCTGTTGAGGTAGTAATCGCCCCAGATTCTCTCAGCGTTCCTATTTTGGTAGTAATCGCCCCAAGATTCTCTCAGCGTTCCTGTTGAGGTAGTAATCGCCCCAGATTCTCTCATCGTTACTGTTGAGGTTGAAGTCGCCTATGATTCTCTCATCGTTACTGTTGAGGTTGAAGTCGCCCAAGATTCTCTCATCGTTACTGTTGAGGTTGAAGTCGCCTATGATTCTCTCCCCGTTACTGTGGAGGTAGTAATCGCCCCAGATTCTCTCATCGTTACTGTTGAGGTTGAAGTCGCCCAAGATTCTCTCATCGTTACTGTTGAGGTTGAAGTCGCCCAAGATTCTCTCATCGTTACTGTTGAGGTTGAAGTCGCCTATGATTCTCTCATCGTTACTGTTGTGGTTGAAGTCACCTATGATTCTCTCATCGTTACTGTTGAGGTTGAAATTGCTCCAGATTCTCTCCCCATTACTGTGGAGGTAGTAATCGCCCCAGATTCTCTCATCGTTACTGTTGAGGTAGTAATCTCTTCGGGTTCTCTCATCGTCCCGCTGAGGTAGTACCCATCCCTGATTCATTTATCACCTTTTGAAGCTCCAGACTCGATTCCTGTATCTCGCCAGGGCAAGTCTGAAGAGGTTTAAGGATTCAATTCCTGTAACCAGTCAGGGCACATCTACACAAGAGTCTGAAGATCAACTCCTGTAACAGGCCAGGTAATTATTTTTCTTTTTCAGGTACGCAAGTTCTCGCTAAGGAATCTCTTACGTGATCGACACCCAGATGGCATTTATAAGCCCATCCACCTATCCATCACCTCTCAACATGGCATCTATAAGCCCATCTTCCTATCCACTAATCTCCAAATGGCATCTATAAGCCCATTCCCACCATCACACTATTATGTGAGCGCAAATTTCTGGGCACTCTAGTGTCCAATCATCTTCCACCCTCGGACTACGAAAGGCACGACAGCCAATCTACATCCTCAGGTCTAAGAAGATTGAACAGGGGCAACTGTTGTACCCCAAAATTTTCCCTCCCATATTCTTCAAGATTTGCAAAGAGCATGCTTCAAAATCTCCCAAGGGTTGCACAGTTCAATGGCCTCCTAACAGTCAAAAACTAGGGTTTTGGTTCTGGCAAAGAAATTGAAGTTTTCAAGGGTCCAAACAAGTCTCATAAACATTGTCAAGCATCCTCATGTCAAGTTTCAAGACTCACAGCACAAAATTGCACAGTCAAAAACCCTAATTGCTCAATAGTCAACTGTAGGGGAAAAATGGTCATTTGACAGTCAAAAGTTCAAATTTTTTATCAACATCTTATTTTGAAGCCACAAACATCATTTGATCAATTCTTGATCATGATTCTCAAGGTATGGCTCAAAAAGTCTCAAGATGCAAAAGTTTCCATATTTGGACAGTTGAAAAAAGTCAACTGTAACTTGACCAAGGCATAACTTCCACATGGTTCATCAGAAAAATTCCATCCAAAGCTCATTTTTAAGAGAAAGACATTTCCTACAACTCCTCTTCACACTTCAAGTCCAATAAATGCTCTCACAAAAAGTTATCAATCTCAACATTATAGGTCATTTTCAAAAGTTAACAAAAAGGCACTTTAAGTCAAAGACCATAACTTGAGATTGGTAAATCAAGATGACATGGGACCAAAGGCATTGGTTAGAGGACTTCAAGACCTTTCCAAAATGTCCAAGAACATGATCAAAGTTTAAACATTGAGCAAGATATGCCTTGTGGAAGTTGGGAAATTTTTGGGAATTTTGAAAAGTCAACTTTGCTTCAAATGCCTCAAAATTGCTAATGGGCCACATTTTCTTCCAAGAATCATCATCCAAGAGCTATGCACGACCATTTGACCCAAAGGGGATTTATTTCATCATTTTTTATTATTTATTTGAATTGTTATCACCATTAATTCATTTAATTAAATAAAATATGACAAAAATACTCAAGCATGCATTTTAAATCTTTTTATGCAGCTAATAGGTCTATCATAACTCCAAGATTTCGTGCACACTCAATTTGGAAAGATTTGGCCTTGATTGATATCAAAAGGGCATGGAAAAGATTGAAAAAGATCCATGGAAATCAAATCTCAAAAACATTGAATGCAAAGGTTTTTGGTTGAAATTTCTACCCTAATTCATTCCTCACATAAATATAAACCTAAACCTAATGCTCAGAACCTTGAAGCTGCGCCTCAGATCAAATACACACTTTGCATTTTTTGTCAAAAAGTTCAAAACTGAAAACTGCATTACAGGGTGATTCAAAGCCTACAAACAATTCAAGAAGCTTGCTGAGTCCTTCCTGGACATAACTGAATTCTTTTCCAGTCCCCACGCATCAAGAAGTGGTAGAATAAAGTCAAACTTCCTCAAACTTTTTACATAATCGTGTCTCATAATTCATGCCATATTTTTGATTTCTAATGCTTGATTTGTACTAGTTTAATCATTCTAAAGCTAACCATGCCATTCAATTGAGTTTTTAAGGCCAGTATGTGAATCTACCATGGGAGCTCGTTAGGGTTGCAGAAGTGTGAAATTGGGGATTTGTTCATATGGAAAAATTGAACCATAAGACCTATGCCATTGGATTCAGGACCTCAAAACGATTCAATCCCACTAGTCGCGCTCTTTTTATGTTTGTGTATGGCCTAATCGCTATTTTCATGTTCTTCATTTAGTGGGGGTTTAAAACCCCCGCTATCTATTCTGTAATTGCAGGCAAAACGATGAAGCCAGGAGGACGAAGCTTGTGTGTTGGAACGTGATTGGGCCATTCATAATTCTGGCGCGTTTTTTTGATATGTACCACTAGTTATTGTTTTACGTTATATTATTTATTTTCCATCTTATATTCCAAATGCGCTAATGGTTCAGTTGGTAGGCATATGGCTTGGTAAGCATTGGGACCTGGGTTCGATTCCCAGGTCCCCCACTTATTCAATATTATTTTGTTCAACGTGTTTCTATGCACCTTTCATCCAAAGGAACACCATACACCCAATGCTTTGGTATTGCCACGCGCCCAGAAGCCTCAATCTGAGGGCCACCATGTGAGGTCTATCATGCACGCTCAGTCAACCACAAGCATATGATCAGGAAAGTCAAAGATGACTTTGTCTAATGGGCCAAAGTTCCTCTAATCACACCTCTAACTGGGCCAGAAAACCCCCCTGTTTGTACATTTATTTTCTTTTCTAATTTCCTTCTTTAATTTTAATTTGCTTTAACTATTTTTAATTAATTCACAAAATTAATCTTTATAAGAAAAACATAAAAATCAGAAAAGTCAAAAAAACAAAAATATGTTTTAATGTTTAATTCACTAACATTTTTTGTAAATAAATTTAATAATTAAATTAGTTTTAATTTTAGGTTTAATTTTAATGCTTTCTTAATAAACTAAAAAAATGTAGAAATTAGGTTTTTTTATATTTTTATTCTTTTTCTTTTCTTCTTACCATTATTAAGTATTAATTATTTTTATAAATAAATATGCCATGCAAATAATTAATGTAAATTAGGTTACAACTTAAACCTTTTTTTTTAACAAATTAAAAATAGTTTAGAATTAGGGTTTTTAATTCCATTAATTTTCTTAATTTCATAAAGTACAAAAAATATCAAAAAATAAGTTTTTTCCTTTATTTAATTTAATTAATTTCATAATTGTAATTTAATTTCTTTAAAAGGGTCCAACGCCCTCGCTTTCGATTATAATTTCGTTTCGCGCGCTTGTTTTATTTCTTTTTATAAATTTCATGTATTTACCCCAAAGCCTTGTAATAGATTAATTAGGACATTTATCTTTCCGCATTTTATTTTATTCAAATCGGGTCTTGGATTAATTTGGCGATGTAGACCCGCGCCTTTGTAATAGCGTAGGACTTTTAAATTCCGCATCTTTTAACTGTTAATAACTTGCATGAAAGAATGAATGCCAAAAATAAAAACAAAGCGTAGATCACCAATGCATGAACAAGACAAATATAATTGAAAATGACACACAAATCCCACACCACCCCTAGGGTACGCCTCACTGTTGCCTTGCCCCTCGAAAAGTGGTCGTCGAGCAGAGGACGTTTTAGTAAGTCCTCATGTCCATGAACATGGCATGAGGGTAGCTTCTAAGGTGTCTTCCCATTGCTCTGGTGACCACACTGTCCCGAACCCTCGAATTGACCCGAATACCTCCAACGGTGGTGCTACCTACCTCTCAATGGTGGGACGGCACTACCTCAAGGACATTTACACAGACTAATTCCTTAGGGTAGGTAGATGACTCGTAGATACTTGCTCTAATACAAAACAAAATCAAAAACTTCTTTTCACACCGACAATTTGCAAAAAGATTTCAAAAAACAACTTTTCAAACACTCTTGAGGACTGATACAAGAGTCGAACTGAAATTTTCAAAGAAACTTTTTCAAACCCACTCACCTTGAAAAGCAAACAAACAATTTTGAAAACACAAATGAGCAAGTATCTAAGAGCCCATGGATAACCATGGATAGAAAGGGTGCTAACACCTTCCCTTTATATAAATCTACCTCCCGAACCGAGAGCAATCTCTATAAGGAATTTTTCGGTGCTTTTGTCCTTTCCATTTGGAGAAAATAAAAGATGGTGGCGACTCTTGCTTACCGCGACATTTCGCGAACCAGCGTTAAACAATCAGTTCTAGATCCACCGATCACACAATGATTTGTGAAATTTTAATTATTCATGATGTATGTATGAATGTATGAGTGTTATCATGCACATGCTGATGAAACAGACATATAACACTGTGAGTAATCAAGAAAAACCAACTCGAGCATAAACAACCCTCGGCTAAATCACATCCAAGATGAACATCCAAGAAAAAGTAAGCACCAACTAAGGAAACAAAGTCCTATTTCGCTGCTTAACTTCCCTTGGGAGAAACATAGTATAGTGACGAAACAGCATGGATACAGAGATATAACATCCTTCTCCAGGCTTCATCAAGAAGTAGCATTCAAACTTTAACAGGGAAGTAAATGTTTTTAAATGTAACGCTTCTACTAGGGATTGCAAAAATAATTTCAAGTAAAGCAGATGGACACCAAATCATCAAAACATTCACTGGGGAATTCAGGCCCATTTTGAAGGAGGAAAAACACACAAACTTTTCTAAGGCATATAATGCCCCCTCATCGAGACATTAACTGGGGATTTCGTACTGACTTCATTGGGGAGGTCAACACCATATTCTCAAAAGGGAAAGGCACGTTCTTCACTGGAGAAACTGGAGACATGTGTTCTTCGAGAGTAATCATTTTACCAACTTCTCTGGGAAGAAAGAACTTCTATCAAACAAGCGAAACCTTCACTGGAGAAATTTTGGATTGAGTCTTCACATCGTGCAAACTCAAAAAAGAAGAAAGAAAATGAACCAAGACTTGACTGGGGATGCTGGAGTCACAAACCCAATACAGCAAAAACATCCTGAGTAAACCTTCCCTGGGGAAACAAAGACTTCTCAAAACAATTGAAGTTCGTCCATTCCTGGGATCACCACTTTTGTTTTTCTCTTGCATCGCAAATTCTAAAGTAAAGAAAATTGTAAATTCTTTTTGAAAATCAACTTTGTTATTTAATCTTTTCGCTTTGAAAATTATTATCAATAATAAATGGAGTCTTTGCAAGCTAAATAAAATAAGAAATACAAAGAATTGGGTAAAAGCTCAAATTTCATTAATGGAATGGTAGTCTGCGAATGGCGAGGCTCCATGGATGATTAAAAAATTCAGAAAATTGTAATATATAATGGAAAAAATACATTGAGATACAATGACCACTATCCCCTCTAGAAACTTTTGAAATCCTAAGTAGCAGCTTCTGTTGAAGTATGATGAGGATCTGAGAAGATTGTTGCTTCAATGATCAAGTCTTGTCTGATGTAGTTACTTGCCAAGAAAGTCCCTAACTTTTGCCTAAGCTGCCCTTGCGGGTTTTCAAATTAGCGGGAAATTTATTTTGTTTATGTCTCTAATTTTTTCCTAGACTGCCCTTTCGGGTTTTCGGCCTACCGAGACGCTCTTTTTTGCCTAAGCCGCCCTTTCGGGTTTTCAACTTAGCGAGCTGTTCTTTTATTTCTTTAGGCGAAGTATTTCTTGACTGCATCAGCATTCACGGGACTCAAGAACTCCTCGCCATCCATAGTTTCAAGAATTAATGCACCGCCAGAGAAGGCTTTCTTGACAACGTATGTGCCTTCAAAATTGGGAGTCCACTTGCCCCTAGAATCAACGTTAAAAGAAATATGTGGACCATTGGATGAGAGTCAAAACGCATTAGTGAACTTCCAAAAGCGATTAGCACAACAAAACGCGCGTTTTGGATAAGTTTTGATCAAATTAAGAGTCACATTTTTCTTCTTTGCAACTTCACACGATTTCCCTCCAAACTTCATCATTTCACACGCTTGGACATTCCATTTGATTCCCTATAAATAGAGGGTTATTCCTCATTCATTTTCTCAAGTTTGGATAGCCACAATCACCCTGCCAAACTTGTTCCATAACTCAAATTTCTGCAACTTCGAAATCTGTTTTCAAGCCTTTTTCAATCCAATTTTTTTATTAATTTACCTTCCTTGATCTTCCCTGAAGCTAACCATATAATTACATTCAAGAATCGTGCCCTTTATTGCTCCATAGAAGTCCAGTTTCAGAGCTCTGAAACTCAACTTCAATAGGTAAATTTCTCCATCAATTCTTCAAAACTTTGATATCATTGTGATGCTCTCATTGCGCTAGTTCTAGTCGCAACACTTACTTTTAACTAGAAACATGTTTTGACCAAGAAATTTCAAATCCTTTTTCATAACTTTCCTTCTAAATTGCTTGAGCTACAATTTATATAAATTTGTCGCGAAGGTGTGGTTGTCTTCGTCTTAAAGAGAAGAAGCGAATGGCATAGGTCTGAGCTTCTGATTTTATAGTTTGAGAGACCTGCAATTTATGTTGGCTGGAGGTTGAAGATGACGAACGTGTCATCTTCCAACCAATGAAGGCGCACCATCTGTTTTTTTTTAAATTTGATTTAATTAATGATTATATGCTTTATTCACTAATTACCATGATATGCACAGCGCGCCAAATCCCTTGGATTTTATTACTAATGCGTTTTGACTCTCTCCTTTGTGCTAATTTTTGTTTTTTTGATTTTACATTTTTCTTGCTATTCAATATGGTTGTAATAATTAGGACTTTTATTGCTTTCCAAATCCCATTTATAAATTTGTATACTGCATCCCCAATGATGTAATAGCTTAGGATTTTAATTTCCGTAATTTACCGTTTTAATATAAACTATTAGTAATTAGGGTGTGTATGGAAAGACAAAATCAACCGTTAGAAAACCCTAATTTCAAATACAAAAATGCATGCAATCAAACACACTATTCACATACGTGCACCTCTAGGGTAACCTCGTTTGTTTCCTCAGAAAATAGTCATGTCCCTCGAATATGGGCATTTTAGAAAAGACCCTCAATAAAAAAGATCGTAGTCCTTCGATGTCCCTTGATGTTGCCTTCGGTAAACGATCTAGTCCCTTATGAAAATTGCTAAAACGTCTCATAAGTTGTCTTCTATAACTATACGATTGACCCATACCCGTCCCTTCACATCCAATGATGGAGCTTCTTACCAAATCAATGGTGACATATAAACATCTAAAGGAGGATGAAAAAAACATAGACCTTTTGAGTAGGTAGGACACTCGTAGTTGCTTGCTCACAAATTAAAACTATTTCCACACTTACACTTTCAAAAAATCTTCAAAAAACATCTCTTTGAACTATTTTCAAAACCAACACTTTGTATGCATTCTTATAGAGACGAGAATCATTACAAAGTTTTCCGAAACAAAGGCGTTTTGAAAATAATTTCAAAACCCACCACAAAACACATTTCAAACAAAGCAATTTCAAAAGTTATCTAGCAAGCAAGTAAGAGCCTGTAGATAACTCCGATGAAAAGGGTGCTAACACCTTCCCTTTTCATAACATACCCCCCGAACTCAAGAAAATATCTCAAAGGTCTTTCCTGTTCTTTTCACCCTTTTCTTTATACAATAAAATAAAAGTCGGTGGCGACTCTTGCTATCCGCAACATTTGCGATAAAATGTAAAACACCCAAGTCAGTTCTCCCACCGTATTACAGAACTGGCGGCTCTATTGGGGACTTAACTTAAAAGTGGGGTTACCTTAGAGCTAGATCACATTTATTTGCTTTCTTTGTTTGACTTGATTGCTTTATGTTAATGGGTCCTTGTTTGGGTTTGTATTGATCCTCTACTCGGATCGGGGAATACCATTAGGTAAGTAGCAATAGATCGTGGAAATTGTGCGGGGTATACCGACATGATTGAAGTGATGGCTACGTTAGTGTGACACATTTGTTGGTACCGGTAGCCCTTGAGTTTAGTCAAGGAGAATATGGGGCCGTTGTGTGGTGTCATGAAGCACTAACTAACCTTAGAACCTTTAATTGAAAAAAAACTTGGCCCTTAGGAAGTAGTGAGATAGCCCGCTTTGGTGCAGTCCGAAGTTAGTTGATACTCGATACTACGCTCATTGAGATCAGAATTTTGGGATATTTCGGTCGCCAATGAAGAGGCCTGTGCTGAAATAATGGTCGATGAAGAAAGATAAGTGATATTGAGATTCCCTAGAACCCGATTACTTTCTAGGACAGGTTGGACCGACTAAACTTCAAGAGGGTACTTACCTATGAACTCCATGGAAGCCTAAACCTAAGGACTTGTCTTGTTTTGTGTGTATATGTTTACTTGTACATAACATCATGACATCATACCATAGCATTTTACAAAAACCATTTCAAGGATTTAGAGATTTATTTTTGTTCTATTTTATAGGACATGACTCTCACTCGCAGGAATACTATCCAAGTCAACCTCATACGAGTGCCTCTTCAACTCAAAGAATTAGCATCAAGGATTCCTGAGAGTTCTCTGTTCACCAAAAGACATGGTTGACTTCTCAATCTGGTTACCTCAAGCCTTGATGAAGACATGATGAAGGAGCTTTTTCAGTTCTTCGACCGTTTACATCATTGCTTTACCTTTCCCAATTACCAACTTGTGGCTACTATATAAGAATTCTCTCAACTCTTGGGAATTCCTATTCTTAATCAATTACCTTTCAACGGTATTAAAAGAGACTCGAGACCTGAGGAGATTGCTCAAGCTCTACATTTGCAATGATCCAACGTCGTGGCTAACTGGGAAATAAGAAGTGGTGTCAAAGGGTTTCTAGCCAAGTTTTTGTTGGAGAAGGCTCAAGATTGTTGGGATACTTTAGATTTACAAGCCTTTGAATAAGTTTTGGCTCTTCTCATCTATGGGATGGTACTATTTCCCAATCCTGACCAACTTATAGATGTGAACACAATCAAAAAATTTATATCTCGCAATCTGGTGCCTACTTTGTTTAGGGACATCTTGCATTCTCTTCACTCTCGCACCATGAAGATATGAGGGACCCTCATGTGTTGCACTACTCATTTGTCTAGGTGGTTTGTTTTGCACCTACCTCGATCTGTTTTGAAAAATGAGCAAGGCATGAGATGGTCTAATAGGTTGATGTCACTCGGACATTCAGATATTCATTGGTGTTCTGGATCTTTGGAGGATATTACTATTATCGATCATTGCGGGGAACTCCCTAATGTCTCTCTACTTGGCATTAGGGGAGGTATCACCTACAATCCTTGTTTGGATTTACGATAGTTTGGGTATGCACGAAGGGATGGACCCCATGATGCCCTCATTCAAGGTTTTATATTTGATTACGATGGCGACAACCAAGGCTATCGTCAAAGGTTCATACGAGCTTGGAGAATGATAAACAAAGTGGATAGTAAAATATTGGGACATAAGAATTCCATTCCCCTTGAGCCTTATATTAAGTGGATGCGAGATCGCGCTCAAAATTTCATGATGCCTTATGAGGCCCTTTTACCAATCATCATGGAGCCTGTTGCCGAAGGAGACGTTCCATATACTGTTCTTTATCCTGATATGCCTACTTCTCTTGAAGATTTGCAAAGAGCTTGGATTCAGCTAAACGGGGAGTGAGACACCTTTGAATCCCAGTGCTACACAAGTGAGAAGAAGGTTATGGAGCTCATGAGACAACTCCTTGAGGAGCAGAGTTTGAACGCCTACATTACACCAAAGAGGATCCGCTCGTGGGAGGATTGATTTATTTTTTTTTTAGAAAGTTTATTTAATATTTTTTGTTCCTTCCAATGTAAGCCCAAGAGGCATGCTATAAGCAATTTGAAATTATTAATACAATTAATGATTGTTCCCTTTTGTCTAAAAAAATTTGAATCTTCTAAAATCCTTGAAATCATTTGCATATGCACGTTCATGCATCATAACATAAACAGGTTTTCTATAACATGTTTTCTATAACATGTTTCCTTATCTTTCTACTGTTTATTTCAGTAAGATGGATATCGAACAAACAGTGAAGGATCTTCAAGCATAGAATGCTCAGTTCCAACAGATGTTCCTGGCTCTAGATAAAGGACAAGAGGACCTGAAGGCTCTCATGATCAAAGACAAAAAGAAAAAGATAAAGAAAACACTGGGTGTCCTGAAAATTGGAAGGAGATTCAGAGAACCAGCAAAGCGAGCCCTAGAATTCGCAACTCCGTCAAATGAGGGGGACAATCAGGAAGAAAAGACAAAAGAAGGGGTCAACAGTCTGGGGTCTGATGAAGAAGAGACTGACTATGCTGAAGAACAATATCCTCATGCTGATGAAAAATATAAACAACTGGAGGATTGTCTCAATGCCATGGAAATTCAGAGAGTACCTGGGGTCTGGATTTTGAAGAATTAGGGTTGGTTTATGGAGTGGTCATTCAACCGAAGTTCAAGGTTCCCGCATTTTCTAAATATGACGGGGTTTCATGTCCTAAGCTGCATCTAAGGTCTTATGTCAGGAAGATCCAACCTCACATCACTGATAGGAATTTGTGGGTACATTTCTTCTAGGAAAGTTTATCGGGGACTCAATTAGAATGGTTCTATCAGTGGGAGGGAACCAACATCCATAACAGGGAGGATTTGGCTGCAGCTTTCTACAGGCAATACTAATACAATGTTGACCTCGCTCCAACCCGTACACAACTTCAAAGTATGTCTATGGGTTCCAATGAGGGCTTCAAAGATTATGCCAAAAAATGGAGAGATCTTGCAGGAAGAGTCCAACCTCATCTGTCTGATAGAGAGCTGGTAGATATGTTCTTGGGTACTTTGTCAGGGCCATTCTTCAAATATCTGATCGGGAGCTTTTCAGCTAGGTTCACCGAGCTGATATTGACAGGTGAAAGAGTAGAAGTTGGCATGGTCAGATGTACCAAAAAAGTATGACCAAAGCTTTTAACAAGAAGGCCAGACATCAGAAATATCGAGTTAACGACCTAGTAATGAATCACATTATCCTGCCACAAAGTGATCCCAGGGGAAAATGGACTCCCACATACGAAGGACAATTTGTGATCAAGAACATGTTTTCTGGTGGAGCCATGGTATTAACCTCTATGGATAATGATGACCTTCCACATCCTGTAAACACGGACATAGTTAAAAGATACTACGCATAAGCAGAGACTCGCTAGGTTGACCGGCCTAGGAAAAAATAAGGGCATCCCAGCCAACCAAAAGGGTTCGGGCAAAAGTTATGGATACATACATGAAAAAATCTATACACCCAGTAAGTCGAAAACCTGAAAAGGTGGCTTGGGTAAAAAAAGGGTATCCCGGTTGTTGTACCCCAAAATTTGCCCTCCCATATTCTTCAAGATTTTCCAAAAGCATGCTTCAAAATTCCCCAAGGGTTGCATAGTTCAAGGGCCTCCTAACAGTCAAAAACTAGGGTTTTGGTTCTGAAAATGAAGTTTCCAAGGGTCCAATCAAGTCCCACATGCCTATAAACATGGTCAAGCATCCTCATACCAAGTTTCAAGACTTACAGCACAAAATTGCACAGTCAAAAACCCTAATTGCTCAACAGTCAACTGCAGGGGCAAAATGGTCATTTGACAGTCAAAAAGTTCAAATTTTTGGTCAACATCTTATTTTGAAGCCACAAACATCATTTGATCAATTCTTGATCATGATTTTCAAGGCATGGCTCAAAAAGTCTCAAGATGCAAAAGTTTCCATATTTGGACAGTTGAAAAGTCAACTGTAACTTGACCAAGGCATAACTTCCATATGGTTTATCAGAAAAATTCCATCCAAAGCTCATTTTGAAGAGAAAGACATTTCCTACAACTCCTCTTCACACTTCAAGTCCAAGAAATTCTCTCACAAAAAGTTATCAATTTCAACATTATAGGTCATTTTCAAAAGTCAACAAAAAGGGACTTTAAGTCAAAGGCCATAACTTGAGATTTGTAAATCAAAATGAAATGGGACCAAAGGCATTGGTTAAAGGACTTCAAGACCTTTCCAAAATGTCCAAGAACATGATCAAAACTTAAAAATTGAGCAAGATATGCCTTGTGGAAGTTGGGAAATTTTTGGGTATTTTGAAAAGTCAACTTTGCTTCAAATGCCTTAAAATTGCTAATGGGCCTCATTTTCTTCCAAGATTCATCATCCAAAGCATATGCACGACCATTTGGCCCAAAGGGGATTTATTCATCAGTTTTATTTATTTATTTGAATTTTTAATTACAATTAATTCATTTAAATTAAATAAAATATGGAAAAATACCAAACAAATGTATGTGAATCTTTTCATGCAGTGTAATCATTTATTAAAGGCTCAAGATTCGTGCACAACTCAAATGGGGAAGATTGGCTATGATTGACATCAAAAACATGTGAAAAAGATTGAAAAAAATATGCCATTAAATCCAATATTTGATTCATGATTGCATTGATCTTTTGATTGAAAACTCAACCCTAATTCACTCCATACATAAGCCAGATGCTAGACCTAGTGCAAGGGACCTGAAAGCTGCGCCCAAAGCTGAAGAAGAACATTGCAATTTTTGTGGAAAAAGTGAAAACTGAAAACAATATTCTAGCACGATTCAAAGCAAAATACCAATTGCAAAAGCTTCCTAAGGCATTACTGAATCTAACTGGACACTTTTTCAACCCTCACGCACCCAGAATTGGTACCTAGCAATCAAACTGTCTCATCTTTTTTGCATAATCGTATTTCATCATTCATGCCATAATTTTGAGTTCTAATGATTGTTTTGTATTAGTCTTATCATTCTGAAGCTAACCATATTGTTTAATTGAGTTTTGCTTGCCTATACACGAAATCACCATGGAAGCTTGCTAGGGTTACGAAATTGTAAAATTGGGGGTTTCCTCGTCCAGAAAAATTAGACCCTAAGACCAGGACTGTTGAATTCAGAAGCTTCATGTGAATCGTTTCCATACCTCGCGATTAATTTATGATTAACAGAGTGCTAATCGCTATTTTTATGCTTGCTATTTAGTGGGGGTTTAAAATCCCCGCTATTCAATTTGTTTTTGTTTCAGGTACAGCAAGCCATTGGAGAAGATGGTGATGTGTAGGCCAACGAGTGGTGCGTTTGAATTTCGCGCAAAAATTGTCCACTAACCCTTGTTTTGCATTATGTTATTTGGTTTCTATGATATATCCAAAGCGCGTGAATGGCTCAGTGGCAAGACACATGGTTTGGTAAGCAATGGGACATGGGTTCGATTCCCAGGTCCCCCACTTTGTTTCAATATTTTTTCTTTCAATGTAATCCTATGCAGCGCACTACCTGATGTTCACCATACGTACACCATCCCAACTTGCCACGCGCCTATTGAGATCAATCTATTGGCTATGATCTGAGGAGTACCATGGACACCGGTCAACGCATACGCACGTGGCCCTGAAAAGTCAAAAAAAGGCCTCCAAAGATGGGCCAGAATTGCTGGATCACACCTCCAGTTTGGGGACAGAACCCCCATTGGTTTGCTTTTCCATTCTTTTTTTATATTTTTTCTATTATTATTTGTTTTAATTAGTTTTAATTTAATTCTTTAAATCAATATTTTCATAATATAAAAATAATAAAAAAATCAGAAAGTCCCAAAAATATAAATATATTTCATTTAAACCTTTTTTTTGTAAATAAATCTTGTTAATTAATTTAGTTCTTTAATTCTAGGATTAACTTTAATATTTTTCTTAATAAATTAAAAATTGGTAGAATTAGGGTTTTAAACACTTTTATATTTTTATCTTTTCTTTTTCACCATATTAATTATTATTATTTATTTTTGTAAATAAAATTGCATTAATTAATTAGGTTAATTTTAGATTCAATTTTAACATATTTTTCTTAATAAATAAAAATAGCTAGAATTAGGTTTCAAATTCCATTTAATTCTCATAAAAATCTTTAAATACAAAAAAACTCCAAAAAAAAATCTCTTTTATTTTAATTTAATTAATTTGTTCATCGTAATTTAATTTCATTAAAAAGGGTCCAACGCCCTCGCTTTCGATTTTAATTCTCTTCGCATTTTTTATTTCCGTTCTTATAATATTCATGTAATTCTCCCAAAGTCGTGTAAATTGGACATTTATATTTCTCGCACTTTATTTTATCTCAAATCGGGTCCTGGATTAAATTTGGCGATACGGACCCGCGCCTTTGTAATAGCGTAGGAACTTTATATTTCCGCATCTTTTTAACTGATAATAAATTTGCATGCAAGAATGAATGTCAAAATAAAACAAAAGCGTAGATCACCAATACAGGACAAGACAAAAATATCTGAAAACGACACACAAATCACACACCACCCCTAGGGTACGCCTCACTGTTGCCTCGCCCCTCGAAAGGTGATCGTCGAGTAGAGGATGTTTTAGTAAGTCCTCATGATCCGGGAACCTGGCATGAGGGTAGCTTCTAAGGTGTCTTCCTATTGCTCCGGTGATCACCATGTCCCGAACTTCGAATTGACCCGAACACCTCCAATGGTGGTGCTACCTACCTCTCAATGGTGGGAGGGCACTACTTTAAGGACATTTACACAGACGAATTCCTTAGGGTAGGTAGACGACTCTAGATACTTGCTCTAATTTCAAAACAAATCAAAAAATACTTTTCACACCGACACCTTTTCAAAAAGCTTTCGAAAGCAATTTTTCAAACACTCTTGAGGAACGATACAAGAGTCGAACTGAAATTTTCAAAGAAACTTTTTAAAACCCACAGTTGAAAAGCAAACAAACCATTTTTGAAAACACAATGAGCAAGTATCTAAGAGCCCATGGATAACCATGGATAGAAAGGGTGCTAACACCTTCCCTTTCTATAATCTACCTCCTGAACCGAGAGCAATCTCTTTAAGGAATTTTTCTGTGTTTTTGTCCTTTCCATTTGGAGAAAATAAAAGACGGTGGCGACTCTTGATTCCGCTACATTTCGCGAACCAGCGTTAAACAGTCAGTTCCAGATCCACCGATCACACCGGTGGACTGAAAACCCGAAAGGGTGGTCCAGGCAAAAGTTAGGGATTAAAAGCATACAACTATGTCCCATTGGATCACCTCACAGACAGACTTCAGTATCAAGTGTCAAATTTAAATGGTACTAATCAATCCAGTCAATTTTGGTCAAGCAACAAAGTGATGAGACACTCAAAGATATAAAGGCAATAGCAGAATGGAAATCCAATGGGATCATTTCACATAGTTGTTTTCTCTTCGTATACTAATTTGTATAGTTTTCATTTTTACGACGGTATTTCTTACTAGGATGTATGTCTTCTTGTACAAAAATATCTGTAACTACCTCTTTGAAAGTGCATAAACTATCTGTTTTATTTTACTGTTTTGTTTTGCAAAAAAAAAGTCTAGTGTTTATTTTTAACATATGCACTTGAATATAATCACCATTTACAAATACACGCATAAAAACAGAAAGACAATTATTAATGGCTTTAAGAAATGAAACAATGTCTAAAAAATCCATCTGCAAATCCCCAAGCAGGTTACTGAGTTTTCTTTCCCCAGTAGAGTTTATTTCTCTAGCCACAGAAGTCCATCTCCCGACAATTCAATTTCAACAAATAACGAAGAATCACATTCTTCATCCCCAGTTGAGATGGTCTAAAAAAAGGAGGGAACCGCGCGGATTTCTCCCTAAAGAAAACACCTCCCCAATAGGTCGTCAAAATATTCTCTTCAACAGGGTTTATTTCCCCAACAAAATGTAAATTCCCCAGCTTGAGTTTGTTTTTTAGACGACTACAAATCAATGGACAAAATACCTCATCCTCAGTAGAGTCTGCGACTATTCCCTGTGAGTTGCTACAAAGCCTGGAAGCCGGCCAGATAACAGTTAACTTATTTATCCCCAACAAGTTGTTAACTTCCATTATCTCCAATCAAGAGTATAGCTCCCCACTAGATAAACGGACGACTAGAATTCCTGAACTCTTTCCCTCAAGTAGAAATCAACACTCTCCATAGAGTTTCTCAAGCCAAAGCCAATCTTCCCCAGCGGATTTCTCCTCAAACAACAAAACGGGAATCCCCAGTGGAAAAATTCTAAATAAGGTTTGAAGATGTGCATACTCTTCATCCCCAACAGCATTCCGGGATTTAACTTCCCAAAGCTCACCAACACTTGTCAAGGATTTATTTTCCGAAGCAAAGATACATTTCAACAAATATTTCACACCATATTACATACATGATAAATGCATACATCATAATCTCATTTATTATTGAGAACATCATCAAGCCATGCATACATATGCATGCAACTAACCCTCTTCCTTGGAGGGAAAAGTCAATCAACAAAAATCCTCTTTTGGTAAATATCACAACCATTTCTCAAAAGTTCAGAGATTAATTCCTGAAAAAATCCAGGGAAACTATCTCTACGACCAACACAAAGAGGGTTCCGAATTAATACCTGAAACAAGATGATACAACTATTTGTGAACAACCAATTGTAGATTAATACATGAAACAATACAGGACAACTATCTACATGAACAAATTGAAGATTAACTCCCGAAACAAGTCGGGGAAACTATATTTCTTTTTTTCAAATAGGTCAAAGGTTAATTCCTGAAACAAGCCAGGGAAACTATCTCTATGGCCGACAAAAAAACAAGTTCTAGATTAATACTTGAAGAAAGACAGGACAACTATCTGTGAACAACTGACTGTAGATTAATAAATGAAACAAGACAAGATAACTATCTACATGAGCAGGTTAAAGATTAACTCTCAAAACAAGTTGGGGAAGATATCTTTCTTTCTCTAAGGTCAGAGATTAATTCCTGGAACAAGCAAGCGCAAGTATCTCTAGGACCAACAAAAAAACAAGTTCCATATTAATACCTGAAACAAGACAGGACAACTATCTGTGAACAACTGTTTGTAGATTAATACCTGAAACAAGACAGGACAATTATCTACATGACTAACACTTCCTTCAAGACACCTACCGTTTCAGTATAAATCGACCAAAGATTTATTCTAATACTTCTTCCAATTTCTACCAGCAGTCACGCTGGATGGCATCTGTATGCCCATCTCCGACAACTCTCCACCATCTCTCCAAATGACATCTTTAATCCCATTCCCTACACAATCAACTAACACATGGTCGAGTGTAAATTTCTAGGCACTCTAGTGTTCAATCATCTTCTACCTTCAAGTCAAGAATGGCGGACTCGCCAATCTAACTTTTCAGGTTTAAGAAGATTGAATAGGGGCAGCTGTTGTACCCCAAAATTTGCCCTCTCTTTTCTCAAAGATTCTCTCACAAAAATCTCCACTGCTCTAAATTGCAAAAGGTTTGACCAGCTCAAGACACTTACTCAACACTGGGCTAAAATTAAGGTTTGGGTTTGGACAAGTACAATTGGATTTTTAATGCCCCATATAGTTTCCGTGGATCATATTGGGTTTTCAAGCATCAAGTCAAGGAGGAAACTGTTGAAAGGGCAAAGCAGATAAAAGTGATTTTGACAAATCGAAAAAGAGCAAGTTTTCTTCGATCCACAAAGCAATGGCTTCCTTCATGCCTGCTTCGATTCACAAGGCAATGACTTCCTTCATGCTTGCTTCGATCCACAAGGAAATGGCTTCCTTCATGCCTGCTTCGATCCACAAGGAAAAGGCTTCCTTCATTCCTGCTTCAATTCATAAGGCAATGACTTCCTTCATGCCTGCTTTGATTCACAAGGCATTTCCTTCCTTCATGCTTGCTTTGATCCACCTCTGAAACCTACGACACACATAGTTTCGACACCATGAATTACAATTTGAGGTTTGGACATTTGAACTTTTGACCACTTAATCAATTGATGGTTACTGGTAGGAAAGCAATCTAGAGATTCTTTCATTTTGACTATGCCAATGAGATCATCTTTCATGCTCAAGGTGGCACATTCAGATGAATATGGTCCATCAAAGGACAAAAAATTGGTAGAAACAAATATTGTTTTGTCTATTTATAAGTTTGGTCGAAGGTTGTAGGTGGCCCATTCGAAGAACATACATTGGTGGATTCGATGGACATACAATTAATGGTCCATTCGAAGGACATACAATTGGTCCATTCGAAGAACATACATTGGTGGATTCGAAGAACATACATTAGTGGATTTGAAGAACATACAATATTGTCCATTCAAAGGACATACAATATGGTCCATTCGAAGAACATACAAGTGGTCCATTCGAAGAACACACAATTGGTGGAAACAAGTATTATTTTGTCTTTTGATGAGTCTGGTCTAAGGTTGTTGAACAAATTCCTATTTGATGCCAAGCCCAATTTTGTTGTACTCTCCGCATAACAGCCTAAAACCATTTCAAAAAATAGTGTGTTGTACTGTTGTGAAACAGCCTTGCACCAACCTTCCACAACACTCCAAAAACTGCTGCAAACCAGTCCAAGCCTGCATTATCTCAACCCCATATTTGCACCAAATTAGCATACAAGAGCTGCATCAAAAAGGCTATGAAGATAGCATACCCAAAATTTTCAAATTTGATTTGTTTTTCCCCCCAAAACCCTAGCAAGACTCTTCCATAAATAAGTTGTTTCACAACACATCTAAGGGGGGGATTTTGGAGAGAGCTTTTTGACAAACAAGGAGAGGCTTTGTCGCAAAGCAAAGGAAGAAGAGAAAAAAAAGAGAGAAGAGAATACAAAGGCTGAAACCTTGAAAAAGTCTTAAACCCAAAATAAAAAAAACACAACACCTTTGTTTTTGTCTTTCGAACCCAGAACCAAAAACACAATGATAAACCGGAAATGTAACGAATATTTGGATCAATTTACATGAACTTTATCTGTATTTTAATTAATTAAATTACTCTTTATTCGTATTATGCTGGTATTTTCTATGTTTTTAGGAATTTGATGTTTACAAGACATATGCGAAGAAAGTCAAGAAAAGTCGAGCTAATCGTATTTAAAATCCGCAGAAAGAAAGAGAAATTATGAAATTGAAGGGTTTGTGGAAGAATTGGGTGAATTACAAGTAAAACGCCTTGGAAGACCAAAGAAGAAATAAACGTTGTGCCCCATCCACCCAAGGCCCAAGGGGGTGTAACGACCGTTACACGTCACCTAACCCAGGTGTAACGACTGTTACACCTTACCACGCTAGATCCCCCTTAAAAGTAGGAGTGTAACAACCGTTACACTGATTGCTTCAATCCGTAGGGCTCGCTACAGAGGCAAATCCGAAGGAGAAAATATCTCTACTCCCTACGCGTATCCAAGCCTATAAATAGGACCACAAATCCCCATTTGTGGGTGACGTTTTCTTTTCTTTATTTTTTACTGTTACTCTGCCGAATATTTTCCGCATTATTTCTTTACGTTTATTTTACCGATTGGGAGATACTTGAAATCAGCCAAATATTCTGCCATAATATTTTCAGGTTTAATTTAAGTATTTTATTTGTTTATGCTAGGATTGTCTTAAATGTTTAGTTTATTTAAATTGTTTGATGGTAGTTATTTCTGTTGTGTTATTGAATTGTATAACATGTTAGGCTAAATTTAATTATCGGTATGTAAGGTCATATAGCCAACGGGGTTTAGCAACGCCAATTGATCAGTTCCTTTTAAAAAAGAATAATTTTTTGGTTTCAATTACTAGTTCTAAATATTAACTGTTTTGTTACGAGAGTAAAATAAAGATTGAAGTTAGGATCAATAAAATGAGAGTTTGAGATAACAACTGGAAAGTGGTAATTGTGCATCAACTTAAAATACAACGAGAGTGCTTTTAAGTTGATTAGGTTTTGTTTGTTTCAAAAAATTATTTTTAAACTCTAATTGAAACAATGAGAGCACTAAATTAGGTTTGATCGTAGGATCTGAATCAATAAACACGAGAGTGTGAGAAGAGGGTTTTCAAACAAATACTTCCTACTAAAAACTATTTTGTTAATCTGAGTTAGGTTAATGCGTTGCTAAATCCCCGACGTCCGGCCATTACGTACCAATATTATCCCTTGAATTTGAACTAGATTATAATCAATTAGGTTCCCTAAACCCCCTATTAATTACATTATTAGCCTTAGATTTACGTAGTAACCTAAGATAACGCTAGTTCGACATTTAGTCCCTCGGGATTCGATAATCTTTAAAGCTATACGCGATAGGGCTGTATACTTGTGGTCTAGATTCTTTAAGACTCACAATGTCGCGATCAAGTTTTTGGCGCCGTTGCCGGGGACTAACAAGGCGCGATGAGGAAACCTATGTTACATATGTTTTGTTTTCTATTTTCCTAGTAAGTTATTCAAATTTCTGTTATTTCCCTTTCCATTCAATAAAAAAATCATTTCCGTAAGTTATTCGTACTTAAACATTTTTCTTGAACCATAAAAAGTTTTTTTACTCGACACATTAGCTCAGTACATTCAAAAAGTATATAGGTTGTTCACAATTAGACTGCGTTAGATTTTTTGAAAATGAGTCGACAACAATAATACCGCCTGGACACCTAAATCTTCCAGATTATACAAATGAATTTGAGTAGTTATGATACCAAAGCCTTAAATTTTAGTTTTGGATCAACCCCAAGTAGTTTATACTAGCAGTCAGCACCGTCTTAATCACAAACTACGTAGGGAGCTGATGAATATAAGTGGACGGTCCTAATCAGAAAAAAAAGTAAAAAATGATAAGCATCAAGATATAATAGGGAATGCCCTAATTAAGTTAGGTGACCCTCACCAGGTCATTTAATCCAACATTTGCAGTACCTACAAAAACTAATGTAACAACCAGTTCTAAGCCTGTTCAGTGGTATCTGGTGCTGAACTTGGTAGGGCGAACTAAAATTTGATCCCCCGAGACATATAATCTGGGAAAGAAAAAAGGGTTACCAACTTGTGTACCAAAACCCGTGCATAAGAGACAATCGCTAACTGGCTACTCTACCATGTGCATGCGAAAAATAAAGGGCTTAATGTGATTGCGCTAGAATGAAAGCAGTTGACTTCGAATAAAAAGAATTAGGTTGAGCTATGATAGCATAATTCAGACTAGTTTGCATAAGATGGAGGATTTTGACCATGTCCTATAGTTTTGCGTCATTTCTGTATCATTAGTGTCGAAACCTAGTTCCATCTTTCTAATGTAATGCCCCTCAACCACGTACGATTCGAGTTGTGTCACGCGATTGTGTCAGAAACTGTGCGTTAAACGTTTTTTTGCTCTATTATTTGCTTGAGGACAAGCAAAGGTTCAAGTGTAGGGGAGTTTGATAAACCGGAAATGTATCTAATATTTGGATCAATTTACATGAATTTTATCCGCATTTTAATTAATTAAATTACTCTTTATTCGTATTATGCTGGTATTTTCTATGTTTTCAGGAATTTGATGTTTGCAAGGCATGTGCGAAGAAAGTCAAGAAAAGTCGAGCTAATCGTATTTAAAATCCTCACAAAGAAAGAGAAATTATGCAATTGAGGGGTGTGTGGTGAAATTGGGTGCATTACAAGTAAAAATTCTTGGGAGACCAAAGACGAAATAAACGCTGGGCCCAATCCACCCAAGGCCCAAGGGGTGTAACGATCGTTACACGTCACCTAACCCAGGTGTAACGACCGTTACACCTTGCCACTCTAGCTCTTCCTTAAAAGCAGGAGTGTAACGACCATTACACTGATTCCTTCAATCCGTAGCGCTCGCTACGGAGGCAAATCCGAAGGAGGAAATATCTCAACTCCATGCGCGTCTCCAAGCCTTTAAATAGGACCTCAAATCCCCATTTGTGGGGATGTTTTCTTTTCTCTGTTTTTTACTGTTACTCTGCCGAATATTTTCTGCATTATTTCTTTCCGTTTAATTTACCGATCTGTGGGAGACACTTGAAATCAACCAAATATTCTGCCATAGTATTTTCAGGTTTAATTTAAGTATTTCATTTATTTATGCCAGGATTGTCTGAAATGTTTAGTTTATTTAAATTGTTTGATGGTAGTTATTTCTGTTGCGCCGTTATTGAATTGTAAAACATGCTAGGATAAATTTACTTATCGGTATGTAAGGTTATATAGCCAACGAGGTTTAGCAACGCCAATTGATCAGTTCCTTTTAAAAAAGAATAATTTTCTGGTTTCAATTACTAGTTCTAAGTATTAATTGTTTTTTTCTTGGAGTAAAATACAGATAGAAGTTAGGATCAATAAAACAAGAGTTTGAGATAACAACTGGACAGTGGTAATTGTGCATCAACTTAAAATACAGCGAGAGCGCTTTTAAGTTGATTAGATTTTGTTTGTTTCCAAAAAATATTTTTAAACTCTAATTGAAACAACGAGAGCACTCACTTAGGTTTGATCGTAGGATCTGAATAAATAAACACGAGAGTGTGAGAAGAGGGTTTTCAAACAAATACTTCCTACTGAAAAATGTTTTGTTAATCTGAGTTAGGTCAATGAGTTAATAAATCCCCAAAGTCCGACCATTACATACTGATATTCTCCCTTAAATCTAAACTAGATTATAATCAGTTAGGTTCCCAAAACCCCCTATAAATTACATTATTAGCCTTAGATTTACGTAGTAACCTAAGAAAACGGTAGTTCGACTTTTAGTCCCTTGGGATTCGATAATCTTTTAAGCTACATGCGATAGGACTGTATACTTGCGGTCTAGATTCTTTAAGACTCACAAAGTCACGATCAAGTTTTTGGCGCCGTTGTCGGGGACTAACAAGGAGTGAAGAGGAAACCTATGTTACCTATGTTATGTTTTCTATTTTCCTAGTAAGTTATTCGATTTTCTGTTATTTCCCTTTCCATTCAATAAAAAAATCATTTCTATAAGTTATTCGTACTTCAACATTTTTCTTGAACCATAAAAAGTTTTTTTTACTCGACACATTAGGTCGGTATATTCAAAAAGTATATAGGTTATTCACAATTAGGCTGCGTTAGATTTTTTGAAAAAGAGTCGACAAAAATAATACCGCCTTGACACCTAAATCTTCCAGATTATGTAAATTAGTTTGAGTAGTTATGATATCGAAGCCTTAAATTTTAGTTTTGGATCAACCCCAAGTAGTTTATACTAGCAGTTAGCACCGTCTTATCCACAAACTACGTAGGGAGCCGATGAATATAAGTGACTGGTCCTAATCAGAAAAAAAGAAAAAAAATGATAAGCATCAAGATATAATAGGGAATGCGCTAATTAACTTAGGTGACCCTCACCAGGTCATTTAATCCAACAGTTGCGGTACCTACAAAAAATGATGTAACAACCAGTTCTAAGCCTGTTCAGTGGTATCTGGTGCTTAACTTGGTAGGGCGAACTACAGTTTGATCCCCCGAGACTTATAATCTGGGAAAGAAAAAAGGGTTACCAATTTGTGTACCAAAAACCCGTGCATAAGAGACCAGAATCGCTAACTGGCTACTCTACTATGTGCATGCAAAAGATAAAGGTCTTAATCTGATTGCGCCAAAATGAAAGCGGTTGACTTCGAACAAAAATAATTAGGTTGAGCTATGATAGCATAATTCATACTAGTTTGCATAGGATGGAGGGTTTTGACCAAGTCATATGGTTTTGCGTCATTTCTGTATCATTAGTGTCAAAACCTAGTTCCATCTTTCTAATGCAACGCCCCTCAACCACGTACAATTCGAGTTGTGTCACGCGATTGTGTCAGAAACCGTGCGTTAAACTTTTTTTTGCTCTATTATTTGCTTGAGGACAACAAAAGGTTCAAGTGTAGGGGAGTTTGATAAACCAGAAATGTCTCGAATATTTGGATCAATTTACATGAATTTTATCCGCATTTTAATTAATTAAATTACTCTTTATTCGTATTATGCTGGTATTTTCTATGTTTTCAGAAATTTGATGTTTTCAAGGCATGTGCGAAGAAAGTAAATAAAAGTCAAGCTAATCATATTGAAAATCCGCACAAAGAAAGAGAAATTTGCAATTGAGGGGTGTGTGGCCGAATTGGGTGCATTACAAGTAAAAAGCCTTGGAAGACCAAAGAAGAAATAAATGCTGGGCCCAATCCACCCAAGGCCCAAGGGGTGTAACGACCGTTACACGTCACCTAACCCATGTGTAACAACCGATACACCTTGCCATGCTAGCTGCTCCTTAAAAGAAGGAGTGTAACGACCTTTACACTGTTTCCTTCAATCCGTAGCGCTCGCTACGGAGGCAAATCCGGAGGAGAAAATATCTCAACTCACTGCGCGTCTCCAAGCCTTTAAATAGGACCTCAAATCCCCATTTGCGGGGATGTTTTCTTTTCTTTGTTTTTTACTGTTATTATGCCGAATATTTTCCGCATTATTTCTTTCCATTTATTTTACCGATCTGTGGGAGACACTTGAAATCAGCCAAATATTCTGCCATAGTATTTTCAGGTTTAATTTAAGTATTTTATTTATTTATGCCAGGATTGTCTGAAATGTTTAGTTTATTTAAATTATTTGATGGTAGTTATTTCTATTGCACTGTTTTGAATTGTATAACATGCAAGGCTAAATTTATTTATCGGTATGTAAGGTCATATAGCCAACGAGGTTTAGCAACGCAAATTGATTATTTCCTTTTAAAAAAGAATTATTTTCTAGTTTCAATTACTAGTTCTAAGTATTAATTGTTTTGTTACGAGAGTAAAATACAGATAGAAGTTAGGATCAAGAAAACGAGAGTTTGAGATAACAACTGGACAGTGGTAATTGTGCATCAACTTAAAATACAACGAGAGCGCTTTTAAGTTGATTAGGTTTTGTTTGTTTCCAAAAACTATTTTTAAACTCTAATTGAAACAGCGAGAGCACTCACTTAGGTTTGATCTTAGGATCTGAATCAATAAACACGAGAGTGTGAGAAGAGGGTTTTCAAACAAATACTTCCTATTGAAAATTGTTTTGTTAATTTGAGTTTGGTCAATGAGTTGCTAAATCCACGAAGTCTGACCATTAAATACCGATATTCTCCCTTGAATCTAAACTAGATTATAATCAGTTAGGTTCCCTAAACCCCCTATTAATTACATTATTAGCCTTAGATTTACGTAGTAACCTAAGATAAAGGTAGTTCGACTTTTAGTACCTTGGGATTCGATAATCTTTAAAGCTACACGCGATAGGACTGTATACTTGCGGTCTAGATTCTTTAAGACTCACAAAGTCATGATCACACAACACTTCTTCTCTTTTATTTCGTATCCATGTTTTCCTATCCTTCGAACTCAGGTTCCTTCCTTCTTGCTAATTCAAGAATATTCAGGGCAACAACTCAAAGTTCAAAACAACAACTCCATATTTAAGGTAAGTTTTCCTGACTTTAAACCTTTCATTTCAAGCATAACATGTAAATAACCATTGCATTCGAAGCTAACCTTTCGTTTGTCTTCCTTTATTATCAATTATATGTTAAGAACTAACCTGTATATACCATAAAACAATGTTGGAGTAAAAATAACAATATGGTTCGACACAAAGCCTTAGGCTTGGAACACACTGCTTCACAGTCCCAAACGAAAGAAAACAAAAAGGTGTGAATCGAAGGGTGTATGTTTCGATACACACTAATTTGAAGGCCCAAATTAAAGAAAGCAAAAGGGGTGTATGAATCGAAGGACTTATGCTTTGACCATGCTGCAGGAATCAAAAGACTTGTTTTTCTCTCCTTTGTGCTGTTTTTGTTTTTTTTTACATTTTTCTTGCTATTTAATATGGTTGTAATAATTAGGAATTTTATTGCTTTCCAACCCCAATTTTTAAATTTTTATACTCTATCCCCAATGATGTAATAGCTTAGGATTTTAATTTCCACAATTTAACGTTTTAATATAAATTGTTAGTAATTAGGGTGTGTATGGCAAGATAAAATCAACCGTTAGAAAACCCTAATTTCAAAGACAAAAATGCATTCAATCAAACACACTATTACCACACGTGCACCTCTAGCATAACCTGGTTTGTTTCCTCGAAAAATAGTCATGTCCCTCGAATATGGGCGTTTTAGCAAAGACCTTCGATAAAAAAGATCGTAGTCCCTCGATCTTGCCTTCGGTAAACCATCTAGTCCCTTACAAAAATTTCTAAAACTTCTCATAAGTTGCCTTCTATGACTATACGATTGACTCACGCCCATCCCTTCACATCCAATGATGGGGCTTCTTACCAAATCAATAGTGAGATAGAAACATCTAAAGGAGGAGGAAAAGAACGTAGACCTTTTTAGTAGGTAGGACGCTCGTAGTTGCTTGCTCAAAAATTAAAACTATTTCCACACTTACACTTTCAAAACATCTTCAAAAAACATCTCTTTGAACTATTTTCAAAACCAACACTTTGTACGCATTCTTATAGAGACGAGAATCATTACAAAGTTTTCCGAAACAAAGGCGTTTCCAAAATACTTTCAAAACCCACCACAAAAAACATTTCAAACAAAGCAATTTCAAAAGTGATATAGCAAGCAACTAAGAGCCCGTAGATAACTACGGATGAAAAGGGTGCTAACACCTTCCCTTTTTATAACCTACCCACCGAACTCAAGAAAATATCTCAAAGGTCTTTCCTGTTCTTTTCACCCTTTCCTTTATTGGATAAAAGAAAAGTCGGTGGTGACTCTCGCTATCCGCAACATTTGTGATAAAACACAAAACACCCAAGTCAGTTCTGCCACTGTATTACAGTTTCCTTTTTGGCTAAAAAATTTAAATCTCCTGAGGTCCTTGAAAACATTGCATCCACATAACATGCATTATATCATAAGCAGGTTTTCCGATACAAGTTTCCTCATCCTTTTACTGTTTAATTCAGTATAAGATGGCTCTAGAGAACCGTCAAAGATCTGCAAACTCAACACGTACAGTTCCAAGAGTCTCTCCTCAACTTAGCTAAAGTACAACAAGAGATGATAACACTCCTTGCCACCAAAAAGAAGACCAAGAAACATGTTGTTATTCTCAACATGGGAAGAAGGTTCAAGGGGCCTGCCCGACTGGCTCAAATAGAAGAGGCTTCTTCTGAGGAAGAAGGCAATCAAGAAGAGGAAGTTAGAAGCACCAGGGTTGGGTGTGGAAATAACCAAATTTCTAAGGACGAAGACTACTCCAATGAGCAGTACCCATCGGCGGATGACAAATACAAACAACTGGAAGATCAACTTAAGGTTGTAGAGATCTCTACAGTGTCTGGTTTGGACTTTGGAGCCTTGGATTTGGTCCCTGGGTGGTCATTTCCCACAAATTCAAGGTCTCTGTCTTTGCCAAATATGATTGGGTCTCCTGTCCCAAGATGCATCTAAGGTCTTATGTTCGCAAGATTCAACCACACACCGCCGATAGGAAGTTTTGGCTTCATTTATTCCAAGAAAGCGTATCTGGGACACATTTGGAATGGTTCTATCAACTAGAGGGGACTAATATCCATACATGGGAGGATCTGGATCCTGCCTTCTACAAATAATACCAATATAATGCTGATATTGCACCAACTCACGTGCAATTACAAGGTATGACTATGGGGTCAAAAAAAGGCTTTAAAGAATATGCTCAAAAATGGAGGGAGCTAGCTGGAAGGGTGCAACCCCCTTTGATTGACCAAGATTGGTGGACAAGTTCATGGGCACTCTGTCGGGCCTATTTTTTAATTTGCTAATAGAGAGTTCTTCATCAGGATTCACTGAGTTGATTTTGACTTGTTAACAAGTTGAAAGCGGAATCAAAAGAGGGAAGATCCCAATGGCCTCAACCTATACTGTTGTAAAGAAACCTTTTGTTGGTAAGAAGGAAACTAATGTTGTTTATGGATAAAGGAGTCGTATCAAGAACGATCATCATCAGTCAGTATGAGCAGTATTGATTTCTAACCCAACCCCAGTTCAACGACCACAACAACAAAACAATCAGCATAGTTCAGACGCTCCGAGGAGACAATTCACCCGGATTAATATGCCATTGTCTCAAGATTTACAACATCTATTGAAGGAAGATTTGGTAACACTACATGATCCTCCTCAAAATCCCACCACATCACCTCTGAAGTATAACCCAAATACAAGGTGTGCATAACATTCCAATAGTTCTGGGCATGACACCAATGATTGTTGGGCCTTAAAAAGCAAAATCCAAGATTTGATTGACAACATAGTGATTGAGTTTGACCCTCCAGAAACCACTAATGTGATTACCGCACCCTTCCTAGTCATGGTGTAATACGGTGAGAGAACCGACTTGGGTGTTTTACATTTTATCGCAAATGTTGCAGATAGCAAGAGTCACCACCGACTTTTCTTTTATCCAATAAAGGAAAGAGTGAAAAGAACATGAAAGACCTTTGAGATATTTTCTTGAGTTCGGGGGGTAAGTTATGAAAAGGGAAGGTGTTAGCACCCTTTTCATCCATAGTTATCGAAGGGCTCTTAGTTGCTTTCTAGATCACTTTAAAAATTCTTTGTTTTAAAATGTGTTTGTGATTTGTGTGAGTTTGAAAATAATTTGAAAACTCCTTTGTTTTGGAAAACTTTGTAATGATTCTCGTCTCTATAAGAATGCATACAAAGTGTTAGTTTTGAAAATAGTTCAAAGATATGTTTGTTTTTGAAGATATTTTGAAAGTGTAAGTGTGAAAATGGTTTTGATTTATGAGCAAGCAACTACGAGCGTCCTACCTACTCAAAAGGTCATTGTTCTTTTCCTCCTCCTTTAGATGTGGCTATCTCACCATTGATTGGTAAGAATCCCTATCGTTGGAGGTGAAGGGATGGGCATGGGTCAATCGTATAGTCATAGAAGGCAACTTGTGAGACGTTTTAGCAATTTTCGTAAGGGACTAGATCGTTTACCGAAGGCAACATCGAGGGACTACGATCTTTTTTATCGAGGGTCTTTGCTAAAATGCCCATATTCGAGGGATATGACTATTTTACGAGGCAATAAGTGGGGTTACCATATAGGTGCACGTGTGAATAGTGTGTTTGATTGCATGCATTGTCTTGGAGATTAGGGTTTTTTAACGGTTGATTTTATCTTTCCATACACACCATAATTACTAATCATTATAAGAAAAAGCGATAAATTTGCGGAAATTAAAATCCTAGGCTATTACATCATTAGGGGAGTGGGGATACAATTTATAAATGGGGATGAAGTAGAAACTTAAATATTACAACCATATCGAATAACAATGAAGAAAATATAATGGAAATGTAAAAACAGTGTAAAAAGAAAAGAAAAATGTTTTTTAACCATTATGTGTCGACACTTGCATCTTTGCATCGACACATAACTTTACTTGTTCCTGTAAAACCAAATCAGCCCAGTATGAGTTGATGCATAATGGGGTGTGTCGACTTATGCACCTGTTTGTGTCGACATACACGTTTTGTATCGACTCATGCACCTTTCATCCTTCTGTTTTGGGGCCTAGATAACAGAATGCGTCGACGCATAAGACCGTATGTCGACTCATGTACCTATTTGTGTCGACTCATGCACCTTTCATCCTTCTGTTTTGGGGCCTGGATAGCAGTATGTGTCGACAGATAAGGCCTTGTGTCGACTCATACATTATTCTGTCACCAAAATGAGTCGACTCATGTGAGTATGTGTCAACTCATGCTGCAGTTTTTTAGTTCTAACATTGTTTTATGGTCTGTATAAGTAAGTTCACAGCATATGATTGATAAAAATGAACAGCAAGCAAATGGTTAATTTCAAGGGACAGTGATTGTTACATTTTATCTTCGAATATGAATCATTATTGATGTGTGAAAAAAATGAAAAGTCAAGAAGACTTACCTTGATATTGCACTTCGTGTTTTAAGTTTGAATACATTTCAAGATGTGGTGATAGCTCCAATGAATCTCCAGGAAGCTGTTCCAAACTGTTAAATCACACTAACCCAGTCAATTTGTACAACACTGTTTCTTTTGTGTTTGGAAGGGGAAGATAATGGCATCACATAAACTATTCTTATGTTTGAACAATCTCCATGTGATGTGAAGTGTTTGGCTGATTGGGTTATGGGAGAGTTTGTAATATGGAGTAATGGGTTGAGGTTCTGTTTTTGTGACTGAGAATAAAGATGAGTATGAGTAAGGGTCTTTTGTGAATGAGCAGAGTTTACAAAGAATGTTTTTTTTTCTGTTCTCTCTTTTTTCTCTCCAAAAGCCAACCCTCTATGTGTTGTGAGAACAATTTATTTTATAGATGAAGTTTGGTTGAGATTTGGGGGGGGGGGGGGAACAAATAAGTTTTTGAACAGTTTGGGTATGTTGTATCATTGACTTTTAGATACAGCTCTCATATGCAAATTTGGTGCCAACATGGGACTGAGATAATGCAGACTTGAACTGGGTTGGTAGTAGCATAACAGGGCTGTTTTGTAGCAATTTTGGAGTGTTATGGCAGCTTGGTGCAGGACTGTTTCATAGCAGTAAAACAAACTGTTTTTGACATGGTTTTGGGCTGTTATGTGGATAGTACAGTAGGCTTGGACTTGGCAGCATATAGGACTTTGTTCAACAGTAGTTTGGACAACATTATTTGTAGCATGACACTAGTTTAGTTTTGTGGACAACATAGTGGAAAGGTTTGAGTCAAAGGGAAAAGTTCAACCAAGACAAAATTTAGGATTTGTAAACTTACAAAAATGAAAACTTGTAATAATTTTAATTATTTGTCACATCTTGAATTATTTGTAACATCTTGAATTATTCTGAATTGTAATGAAAATATGTCATGAAGCAATGAACTTAACAAGTATACAAACACTTAGAAAAAATTCTAAGTCTTGTAAACTTTGTCTTTCCAAAATGACCTTTAACTTCCTTGATTTTTGATGATCAAATTTCATTTTTTGAATGCCTTGATGAAACGTGATCCTTGAAATTCAATTTTTGGTCAAAAAGTCAAAGATTGACTTTTTAGTGTACAATTGACTTTTTCCATTAGTTGACCAAATTTCATCTATCAATCCACTGATCTCAGGAAATGAATTGAAATATGCGATTAGGTGAAAATGACACGATCAAATCCTTTAGATCATGCTTCCAACCAATAAGTCAGGTATTAGGTCAAAAATCAAAGTTCGGTCATTTCCAGTAAAAACCCTAATTTTGCACATTTTGCCCTTTTGGTAATTTGAATGACTTTCTTTGAAAATTGTGATCTATGACTTGAAACTTGACAGAAGTAATCATGAGGGTCCATAATGATCCACGAAATTCATTTTAAATGTTATGAGTCCAACTGTCTTTGGACAAACTCAAACCCTAATTTGAGACATCAGTACTGAGGAGATGATTTGACTTGGTCGATACTTGCGCAAACTTCAGTCATTGAAGATCTTTGTAGGAAATATCCTGAGAAATGAGAGGTTAAATTTTGGGTACAACTAATGCCCCTGTTTAATCTTCTTAAACATGAATAGTTAGATTTGCGGATCCGCCATTCGTGACATGAAGGTGAAAGATGATTGAACACTAGAGTGCCCAGAAATTTGCACTCGATGGTTGGTTGGTTGATTGCATCGGGAATGGGCTTATAGATGCCATTTGGAAAGTGATGGTATATTGTCGGAGATGAGCTTATAGATGCCATCCAGAAGTGATGTGGAGTCGTCAGAGATGGGCTTATAGATGCCATCAAAAGGATTGTTGATAGAGATTGGAAGAAGTATCAGGGTAAATATTTGGTCGATTTAATCTGAATGATATGCTGGAATGGTCCTGAGTTAAACCGTGTCCGGAAATGTATTGGAAAGAACCCATGTTGAATTTCTTCTGGATGAGCCCGTGTAAAGCTTCATTTTAGGATGAGAAGGAATCCATGTAAGATTGCTTCGTCTGGTTGCGTAGATAGTTGCTCTGTCTTGTTTCTGGAACTGATCTTTATCTGACCAAAAAGAAAGAAAGAAAATTTCCCCGTCTTGTTTTGGGAGTTAATTTTTAATCTGCTCATGTAGATAGTTATCCTGTCTTGTTTCAGGTATTAATCTACAATCAGTTATTCACAAATAGTTGTCAAGTCTTGTTTCAGGTGTTAATCTATAATCAGTTGTTCACAGATAGTTGTCCTGTCTTATTTCAGGTATTAATCTGGAACCTTCCTTTTGTTGGTCATAGAGATAATTGCCTGGCTTGTTTTAGGAATTAATCTCTGACCTTAGAGAAAGAAAGATAGTTTCCCCATCTTGTTTCGGGAGTTAATCTTCAATTTGTTCATGAAGATAGTTGTCCTGTCTTATTTCAGGTATTAATCTACAATCAGTTTTTCACACATAGTTGTCCTGTCTTGTTTCAGGTATTAATTCGGAACCCGATTTTATTGGTTGTAGAGATAGTTGCCCTGGATTATTTCAAGAATTAATCTTTGACCTATTTGAGAAAGAAAAATAGTTTCCCTGTTTTGTTTCGGGAGTTAATCTTCAATTTGTTAATGTAGAAGTTGTCCTGTCTTGTTCTAGGTATTAATCTATAATCAGTTATTCAGAGATAGTTGTCCTGTCTTGTTAAAGGAATTAATCTGGAACCCGATTTTGTTGTCGTAGAGATAGTTGCCCTGGCTATTTTCAAGAATTAATCTTTGACCTATTTGAGAAAGAAAGATAGTTTCCTCGTCTTGTTTCAGGAGTTAATCTTCAATCTGTTCATGTAGATAGTTGTCCTGTCTTGTTTCAAGTACTAATCTACAATCAATTGTTCACAGATAGTTGTCCTATCTTGTTTCAGGTATTAATCTGGAACTTGTTAAAAATTAATGATGATATTTGTTTGTTGATCTTTCCTGAAAAAGTAAAGAATTAGCTGTATGCAATGTCATGATGCATGACACCCATTTTGTAATGATGTTCTCAAAATAAATGAGATTGTGCTATATGTATTTTGTATGCATATGCTATGATGTTTGTAAAATAATATATGAATGCAATATATAAACTGACCAATTATTCTTTGTAGAGTCGTTGAATTAAGGTAAGGTAAATACATGACTCCTTCTGGGGATGAAGAATGTGATTCTTCATTATTTGTTGAATTTGTATTGCTGGGAGATGGATTTCCGTGGCTAGAGAAATAAACTCTACCGGGGAAAGCAAACTCCGTAAACTGCTTGTGGATTTTTATGAAGCCCTGTTGGGGAACCCAAGAAGTTTATGAACCATGTTGTGGAATTCTTCAAGTTGCAGGGGAGATGATTGGAGACTCTTACTCTGTAGGGGATATCAGAACCTCTAACATCAATAGGTTGTATGTTGAGGATATGAAAGTGACTTTGCAGGAGGACGTCTCTATATCTATGTGGGATGTGTGATACGGTGGGAAGAATTGACTGTTTTTTGGAATGCTGGTTTACGTTTTGTGTTTGTTTTTGAAAAATGTAGCGGTAAGCAAGAATCGCCACCGACTTTTATTTTATCCAACAAGGAAAGGAAAAAAGCACAGAAAAATTCCTTTTTTGAGATATTTCTCGGGTTCGGGGGGTAGATTATAGAAAGGGAAGGTGTTAGCACCCTTTCTATCTGTGGTTATCCACGGGCTCTTAGGTACTTGCTCAATTGTTTTCAAAATTGCTTTCTTTGTGCTTGTGGGTTTGAAAAAAGTTTTTGTTTTGAAACTTCGATTTAACTCTTGCTTCTGTCCTCAAGAGCATATGAAGTGTTTTTGAAAACTTTATTCGAAAAGTATAAGTGTGAAAAGTTTTGTTTTGAAAGGGCAAGTATCTAAGAACCATCTACCTACTCGAAAAAGGAATCTTTCTATGCTAATTTCCTTTAGACAATGCTATCCCACTATTAGTGAGTAGGTAGCACCGTCGTTGGAGTTTGAGGGTCAATTTGAATGAGGGACATACGGTCACTAAAGCAATGTTAGGACGCTTTAGCGGTAACCCTAATGTCTTAGATCATTTGTTTGAGGCAACAATATCCGAGGTAACCATTTCTAGGCAACTATGATCTTCTTAGACAAGAGGGTGACCTCTAAAATGACCTATACTCAATGACCGTGTACGAAGGCAACCAAGTGGGGTGTACCCTAAGAGTGCGCATGTGCGAGTGTGTCGTTTTCAATTATTTTTATCTTAGTACATGTTAAGGGTGATCTAAGTTGATTTTAGGTTAAAACATTCAGTCTTGTCATGCAAACCCTATTATCAAACATCTAACAGTTATAATTTGCAGAAATAAAATGCGGAATTTAAATTACAAGGCGCGGTCGGGTATTTACATCGCCAAAGACAAACCCTTTAAAAATAAATAAAGTGATAAAAATAATTAAAAGTCCTATTTAACTATTACAATCCGGGAGCAACTACATTATTATATAAAAACAAGTAAATCGCGTGCGGGAAATTAAATCGAGCGCATGGTTAGGGTTTTGACCCTTTTGGTTAAAGAAAATATCTTTTTGTTGTTTTATTTTAAGAAAGAAATAAATCCTAAATTAATTACTAAATTAAATTAAATAAATAAAAATAAAAATAAATTATTTTGGTGTTTTAATTATTTTAAGAAAGAAAATCAAATTAATTGAATTAGAAATTAAAACCTAATTAAATCTAGTTAATTTTAATTATTTGCAAAATAGGTTAAAATTATTCTAGAATTAAAATCTAAATTAATTAATTAGTATTTATTAATAAAAAATAAAAATAAAAATTTGATTGAATAAAAAAATATTTTTTGATGATTTTATTTTATGAGAAAAAGAATTTTGATTGGTTAGAAATTAAACAATAATAATAAAACAATTAATAAAATAAATAAATATATAGAAGAGAGGAGGGGTTTGGGCCTGAAATTGGGAGTATGAATAGCAATCTGAAGGCCCATTAGAGCTGGCCTTGTTTGACTTTTTGGAATCTGGTGAAGGCGCATTGACTTGGCTCCATGTGAACCCTCAGCTTTTGACCATCAGATATGGGCTTTGGCCATCTGGCGTTTGGAGAATGAAAGACCATGGTGGGCTGCACGCTTGAGTATGCATGTGATCATCTGGAAAAAAAAATTATTAAGGAAAGTGGGGGACCTGGGATTCGAACCCAGGTCCTGGAGGATAATGCATGCTTGCCTTGCCACTACGCCATGTGGTTCCGTTTGTTAGTATAGTGCAAATAATATATATTATATAAAAACAAAAGCTATTGCCAGAAATTAAAAAAACGTGCGCGTGGTTTGAGTGGCCCAATGATGGGGCGCCACACATCATCTTCAACCTGTCGTCCATGGCCAAAAGTACACAGACCTATACCAATAGACAGAAGTCCGTAGCTACAACATTGTTCATCTCAAAAATCCTTCTCAGGCCACAAAAATGAATTCCAAGGACATGGTTGTGTTTGTCTCACCCTCCCGGTCACAACCATACCCTTCTTGTAGCCTAATTTCACCTGAAAAGAAAACCCCCAAAAATATCCAAGAAAACCTAGCTATGGCGAATTGCTGTACAGGTTATACAAACGAAATTAAATGATGCAAATAGTTTGGAAATGTTGTGAGGATTACAAATATGCAATTAGTTTTCTCAAATGATGCAAGAATAAGCCATATCGATTTCAAGAACAGGGCTATGTTTCGTGAGACTTACAGTGCTTTAGAGTGCTTGAAAATGCGTGCTTTTAATCCAGATAGCTTCTCTGAACGCCCAGGAAACGATTGAGATAAGTCTTAGCCCTTGAAAACACCTCTAGCTATGATTTTGATTTCAAGCTTTTTTGTGAATTTTTCAAATCTTGTTCTGCCTCTGTCTGCGCTTTCCAACCCTTGTCACGTATCCTCCGGCTTGCTTATGTAACATGCTTTGCATTAGGGTAGAAATTATGGACTGAATCCCTCCAAATCAATTCACATGAATATGATTTGATTCCCATTTACAAACTTGCCAAATTTGATTTGATTCAATCTTTTTGCACATGATTTGCCTTGGTACGAGTTTGGAGATATGCTAGCTGTCCATTGAAGCCTACAATCGATAAAAAATGTTTGGTTATCAAATTTTTTGATTTTATATGATTTAATTTGATTTAAAATGAATAAATTCAAATAAAAATCAAATTAAATAATAAAAATGATATATGGACACATGGCTGAAACTAGGGCACGTGGACAATGATGCAAACTCAAATAAAGTGGAAAAGAATGGGCCCATTTGACAAAATTTGAAGTTTTGGGGATAGTTGACTTTTGGCAATTTTGCAAAAATGTCCAACTTCAACAATGCATAACTTCTTCAATTTTGGACTTTTGGAGGTGTTCTGTGACTTTTTAGAAAGATTGAGATGTCCTCTAACCAACCCTTTTGGTCTCATATCATTTTGATATTCCATTCTCAAGTTATAAGCTTTGGCAAAAAAGGTGTTTTTGTTGACTTTCAAAAATGACCTATAATGTACAAATTCATAACTTCTTGTGAGTGCATTTTATGATCTTGGGGTATGAAGATGGATTGTAGGAAATTGCATCCTATTTAAATTGAGCTTTGGATGGTCATTTCTAATAAAGTATGAGAAAGTTATGCTTGGTCAAAGTTGAGTTGACTTTTCTTGCAAAACCCTAATTTAGCAACTTTTGAGTCTTGATGAATTTTGAGCAATCCTTGATGAATCATGATCAACCCTTGATAAAATGATGAAATATCCTTCAAAATGATAATGTTGACAAAAAATCTTGAAGTTTGACTGTATATAGGCCACATTTGACTTTTGGACCCTTTGAGCAATTGACTGAGCAAACTTTCTCTGCAAGGCTTGAAATTTGACATGGATGACCTTGAGAACATATTAGGACATTAGGGAGAACTTTAGGTCATTTGGAATCAAAGATCTTGACGCAACACAAAACCCTCATTTGGGGTAGACTGCCTTAGGAGATAACTTGTCTGACCAACTCTTGAGCAATCTTGAGCCATTTGGAGATTTTTCTTGCAATGTTTTGAGAAATCTAGGAGGGAAAATTTTGGGGTACAACAGCTGCCCCTGTTCAATCTTCTTAAACCTGAGGATGTAGATTGGCTTTCGTGCCTTTCGTGATCCGAAGGTGGAAGATGATTGAACACTAGAGTGCCCAGAAATTTGCACTCGCATGAAGTGGTATCAGCCTTGTGATGTCGGGAATGGGCTTACAGATGCCATTTGGAGATTGCTGATGGGAGGATGGGCTTAAAGATGCCATCTGAAGGGGTGTCGATCGCATAAGAGATTCCTTAGCGAGAACTTGCATACTTGTTGTTGTGGAAGATTCCGCTTGGGGAAGTCTGATCTTTGTTGAGATTTAGGAACTTGCCTGTACTTCAATTGAGAGAATATCTCTGTTGAGTTTTAAGAACTTGTCCGTAATTCAACTGGGGGGAAACATCTTCATCGATATTTAGGAACTGTCTGTAATTCAACCGAGGATAATTCAGTTGAGATTTAAGAACTCGTTCATACTTTGACGGAGGAACTTTGTCGAGATTTAGAACCTTATCTTTAATTCAACCGAGACTAATTCAGTTGAGATTTAAGAACCGGTCAGCACTTCGATTGAGGGAAACATCTTCATCGAGATCTAGGAACTGTCTGTAATTCAACCAAGGATAATTCAGTTGAGATTTAAGAAATCGTCCACACTTCGACGGAGGAAAATTGTCGAGATTTAGAACCTTATCTGTAATTCAACCGAGGATAATTCAACTGAGATTTAAGAACCGGTCAGTACTTCAACTGAGGGAAACATTTTCATCGAGATCTAGGAACTGTTTTTACTTCAACGGAGGATAATTCTGTTGAGATTTAAGAACTCGTCCACACTTCGACAGAGGAAAATTGTCGAGATTTAGAACCTTATCTGTAATTCAACCGAGACTAATTCAGTTGAGATTTAAGAACCGGTCAGTACTTCGACTGAGGGAAACATCTTCATCAAGATTTAGGAACTGTATGTACTTCAACGGAGGATAATTCTGTTGAGATTTAAGAACTCGTCCACACTTCGACGGAGGAAAATTGTCGAGATTTAGAACCTTATCTGTAATTCAACCTAGACTAATTCAGTTGAGATTTAAGAACCGGTCAATAGTTCGACATAGCTGAGAACTTAACTGCATCCTTCCTGAAAGGTAAAGGTCAGTCGTATGCAATGCATGATATATATCAAGCAATGATGTTCTCAAAATAACTGATACTGTGTTGCATGATGCGTATATGCATGTATCATGATGTATGGAAATGTAATGTTTTAGCTGGGGAAAATAAATCCCGGATAGCTACTGGAGAAAAGAGTTGACTTCTTCATTTCCGCTGGAGATAGGGGATGAAGATGATTGCGAAACCTGCAGGAGAGGATAACTCCATTGGGGAATATTAGTGACGAGGAGATTACTCTGTGGGGAATATAAGTGTTCTGTTAAGGATTCCACTGATAAATTCCACTGGGGATGAATTATCGTTGCTGGTGATACTGAATCTTGTTGGGGATTGACTTCTTGTTTGTGAAAGGGAAGAACTCCGCTGGGGGTGATCTTTGGTTGCGACTCCACTGGGGATAACCTTTTAGACTCTAATGAGGATAATCCTTTGAGCTATGCTGGGGATAATCTTCTAAAGTCTACAAGGGATGATTCTCGAAATTCCACTAGGGAAGCTTTTTCAGACTGCGCTGGGAAAAATTTCAAACTCTACTGGGGATATTTTGTATTCTGCCGGGGAATATTCTTATACTCCGTTGGGGAATATTAAGACCTTTCAGTGCTAATGGTAGATAAACTCTGCTTGGGGAGAATATTATCGATTCATTCACAGTTACAAGTCTCAGCTGGGGAGAGTTAACATTACTATCTTACTCTGCGGGGAGTGAAAGTACCTTAGCCATATTCTTCAGCTGAATCTACCTTTGTACCTGGTGGATAAAGCAACTGTACAGTTTGGACAATTCTTATTTTCCCCTGTTTATGATATTACAAGTAATGGTCTTTTGTTTTGCATGTAAATTTTTATGAGCAGCAATTAATGTCAAATGCATATATCAAAAATGGACATTGGACGTTCTTTGCAAAACAAAACAGAAAAAGGAAAAACAGTTTGAAATTTCTCTAAAAATGAATTGTATTGATTTTGAAGTTTGACCTGTAAATAGGCGTTTTTGTACAAGAGGATGACGTCTTAGTAAGAGAACACCGCCGAACAAATAGAATTTGCATAATTTGTGAAAAACTAAACAAAACAGCTACGTGAATAATCCCACTGGGTTCCAACTCTGCTATTGCCTTTATGTCCTTGAGCATCTCATCACTTTGCTACTTGGTTGAAGGTAGATCAGATTGATTAGTGTCGTCTGAGCTTGATAGTTGATACCGAAGTCTGGATGCAAGGTGATTCAATGAGACATAGTGTACGCTTTGATCCCTAATTTTTTCCTGGACCGCCCTTTCGGGTTTTCAGTCCACCGGGATACCCTTTTTTGCCCGAGCCGCCTTTTCAGGTTTTCGACTTGCCGGGTGTACAATTTTTTTTTCATTTTCATCCCTTATTTTTTCTCGAACCCTTCTGGTTCGCCGGGAAGCCCTTATTTTTTCCTAGGCCAGTCGACCTAGCGGGTCTTTGATCATGCATAGTATTTTTCACTATGTCTGCATTGACAGGGTGAGGAAGGTCGTCACCATCCATGGTGGTTAGAATCATAGCTCCTCCTGAGAAAATGTTCTTAACCACAAATGGCCCTTCGTAAGTAGGGGTCCATTTACCCCTGGGATCACCTTGAGGTAAGATAATGCGCTTGATTACCAGATCCCCAACTTGATACTCTTGTCGTCTAACTTTCTTGTTAAATGCCTTAATCATCCGCTTTTGATACGTCTGACCATGACAAATAGAAGTAAGTCTCTTTTTGTCGATTAAGTTTAGTTGATCAAGTCGGGTCTGAATCCAGTCATCTTCTCTCAAACCTGCATCCTTCATAATCAAAAGAGAGGGTATCTGAACTTTAATGGGCAAGACGGCCTCCATGCCATAAACAAAGGAATAGGGTGTTGCCCCTGTTGACGTTCGCGCTGAGGTACGATACCCATGAAGAGCAAAAGGTAACATTTCGTACCAATCTTTATATGTCACCGTCATCTTCTGCACGATCTTCTTAATGTTCTTATTAGATGCTTCTACAGCCCCATTCATCTTCGGCCGGTAAGTAGAAGAGTTATGATGCTGTATCTTGAACTGCTTGTAGAGCTCGGTGATCATCTTATTGTTGATATTTGTACAATTTTCCGTAATGATCCTCTCTGGTACACCATATCGACAGATCAGATTGTGCCGAATGAATCGTGCCACGACGTTCTTGGTCGTTGTAGCAAAGGAAGTTTCTTCAACCCACTTCGTAAAGTAATCAATAGCTACCAGGATGAAACGATGCCTGTTGGATGCAGTAGGTCTGATCTCGCTGATCATATCGATATCCCACATTGTAAAAGGACAAGGGGCTGTTAAGACGTTCAGAGGTACCTGAGGTATGTGCACCTTATCAGCATAGACTTGGCACTTATGACAGGTCCAAGAATGCTGATAACAGTCGGCTTCCATAGTAGACCAATAGTATCCTGCCCGTAGGTTTTTCTTTGCCATGGTGTGTCCACTGGAATGAGTTCCAAAAGTACCTTCATGTAACTCTACCATAATCCTTTCTGCCTCGTTCTTATCCACACAACACAGTAAGGTTGAATCATGATTACGCTTGTAAAGGATACCGTTGCTGATGAAGAACTTTGCCGCGAACCTCCTCAGAAACTTCTCATCATTAACAGATGCATCCTCGGGGTATTCCTGAGCTTCAAGATACCTCTTCACCTCATGAAACCAAGGTTTATCTGTTGCCTCTTCAGTCTCAATGTCAGAGCAATGTGCGGGTTCATCCAACCTTTCAATGGTAATCCGGGGAGCCTCATTGTCCCATCTGACCTTGAACATAGAAGACATTGTAGCTAGCGCGTCCGCCAACTGATTCTCCTCTCTAGGGAAGTGTTCAAAGGTTATCTCCTCGAAGTGGGGAAGCAACGTCAATACATACTCCTTGTAAGGAATAATATTTGGGTGTTTCGTATCCCATTTGCCTTTGATCTGACTGATCACGAGAGCAGAATCTCCGAATACACTTAAGAAATTAATCCTTAGGTCAATAGCTGCTCGAAGACCCATAATACATGCTTCATACTCCACCATATTGTTGGTGTAGTTGAAACATAGTCGGGAGGTGAACAGAGTATGAGAGCCTTCAGGAGATATGATCACGGCGCCAATGCCATTACCCAAAGCGTTTGAAGCTCCATCAAAGTACATAGACCATCGGGATCCTTCCTCAGGTCCTTCATCCGGTCTAGGTGTCTCACAGTCAGTCACTATCATGATATTTTCATCTGGGAATTCAAAGTTCATAGACTGGTAATCGTCCACTGCCTGATGTGCCAAATGATCCACCAACACACTTCCCTTGATTGCCTTTTGGGTCGTATATTGGATGTCATACTCAGTCAAGATCATCTTCCATCTTGTTATTCTTTCGGATAAGGCAGGCTTCTCGAAGATATACTTGATTGGATCCATTTTTGATATCAATAAGGTGGTGTGAGTTAGCATATACTGTCTCAGCCGGCGAGCAGCCCATGCCAAAGCGCAACAAGTTTTCTCAAGCAACGAGTATCGGGTCTCGCAGTCGGTAAACTTTTTGCTAAGGTAATAAATATCATGCTCTTTTCGGCCAGACTCGTCATGCTGACCCAGCACACACCCCATTGAGTTGTCGAGTATTGTCAAGTATAAGATCAAAGGTCTCCCTTCAACTGGAGGCATCAGAATAGGTGGCTCTTGGAGATACTCTTTAATCCTTTCGAAAGCGGCCTGACATTCATCATTCCATCTTACCATTTGATCTTTCTTCAGTAATTTGAAGATTGGCTCACAAGTAGCAGTCAGGTGCGAGATGAATCGGGCAATGTGGTTCAGACGTCCCAGAAAGCCTTTGACTTATTTTTCTGTTCGAGGAGCTGGCATTTCCTGTATAGCCTTCACCTTTGCAGGATCCACTTGAATACCTTTATCGCTTACAACGAAACCCAACTGTTTACCGGGTCTCACCCCGAAGGTGCACTTGTTCGGGTTTAACCTCAGCTTGTACAACTTCAACCTGTCAAATAGCTTCTGAAGGTGATCAAGATGTTCTTCCTCAGTCTGGGATCTTGCAATCATGTCGTCGACGTATACCTCAATCTCATGATGGATCATGTCATGGAACAAAGCGACCATGGCGCGCTGATATGTTGCCCCAACATTTTTCAATCTGAATGGCATGACTTTATAGCAAAAGGTACTCCATTGAGTAACAAAGGTTGTCTTCTCCATGTCTTTGGGAGCCATTTTAATCTGGTTATAACCGGAGAAACCATCCATAACGGAGAAGACCTTATGCTATGTAGTGTTGTCAACCAGAACGTCAATATTAGGTAGAGGGAAATCATCTTTGGGGCTTGCCCTGTTTAGATCCCTATGATCAACACACATTCGAACCTTACCATCCTTCTTTGGCACTGGAACCACATTGGCCACCCACTGTGGGTAAGAAGTAACTGCTAGAAAACCGGCGTCAAATTGCTTCATCACTTCAGCCTTAATTTTCTCAGACATCTCTGGGCGCATTCGGAGGACTTTCTGTTTTACTGGAGGACAGTCTTCCTTGGTAGGCAATCGATGAACCACAATATCGGTATCCAACCCAGGCATATCTTCATAAGACCAGGCAAAGATCTCAACATAGTCACGCAGCATCTGAATCAACCGTTGCTTAACACTAGCTTCCAGATTTACACCGATCTTGACCTCTTTCTTGTCTATTTATGTACCCAAATTTACTCTTTCCACGAGCTCCTCATGCAACTATATGGCCCTCTCTTCCTGAAGTAGCAGTCTAGCAAGTTCACCAGGCACTTCACAATCATCTTCACCTTCGTCTTCGGCTAAGTTGATCGGACTTTCGAAGTCATAACCGGCAGTAGCAGAGTCGTTACCAGTAGGATCCAGCGTGGATGTAGACCTGTATATGTGAGTGTGTGTAAAATAACTGTTTTGCAATATATAACAAAAGAAACACAAGGAGCACAAAATTTGAAATGCAAGAAACGTCCAATGCTTTTATTAATGATATATGTAGATGACACACATAAAGCCCTCACAAACAGAACCACGGCGCCTCGGGTAAGACACCGGGCCATAAAGTTTAAAACATTGTCTGTTACAAATTCAAAACAAAAAGTCTCATTATTGGGTAAAAAAAGAAATTGGGACCAAGTCCTTTGCCGTCCAATTGCTTAATCCACCATCGGCAGTGGGGTAGATCCAACCGTCAAACTCAGAATCTTCAACATCGTCTTCAATGGCATTTACTCCTGAATTGCTGATGAACAAGGGAGGTCTTCCGCTCTGTGCACTCTGATCAGCCCTTTGAGCTTCTGCAGAGAAACCAAAACCAAACTTGTTAGTCTTATGTGCAAAATCAGGGAGTTGGCCCCAATTTGCACACCCACCTTTCTCAATAATAGCCCGGGTATCCTTGAAGGAAGCCATCTTCATTGGGGGGTCTTCATCAACCGTTTTGGTTGATGCCAGCGTCTGGGGAACCTCTTCAAAATGCTGAAATGGGGTCTCAATGAACTCCCCGTCCATCTCCACATATCGAAAAGAGTTGAGGTGGCTCACCATGTACTCCTCCTCTCCTTGTACTGTCACAATTTTCCCTTTCACTGGGTACTTTAGCTTCTGGTGGAGCGTTGAGGTTACTGCACCAGCTTTGTGGATCCATGGACGACCCAGCAGATAAGAGTAAGATGGCCGAATGTCCATCACATAGAATGTAGATGCGAAAACCTGAGAACCAACCTTAATTAGAATATCCACTTCTCCGTGTACCATTCTCTTGGACCCATCAAAAGCCCTGACTACAATGTTACTTGGTTTTAGCTCCAACCCTTCACAGTCTAACCGGTCCAGTGCCTTCTTGGGTAACACATTCAGCGATGACCCGGTATCCACCAATACGTGAGAAAGAGTGATGCCCATACATTAATGGAGACACGCAGGGCGTCGTTGTGATTCTTCCCCTTAATAGTCAAGTCGGCGTCAGAGAAACCTAACCCATTATCTGCAGTCAGACTAGCCACGCAATCTTTAAACTGATCAACTGATGTTTCTTGAGGCACGTGTGCAGTCTTCAGGAAAGCAATCAGAGCCTTGGCATGGGCTTCTGAGCATAGCAACAGTGACAACATAGAGATTTTGGACGGGGTTTACCCCAGTTGTTCGACTACATTATAGTCGCTCTTTTTGATGATCTTCAAAATTTCCTCCATCTCTTGTCTAGAGGCTTCAACAGTAATCTTCTTCGGTGCCATCGTCTGGGAAGGCTCATCAGTGGTCCCTTTGCCCCGAGTGTCAGATGACTTGGCAACAGGGGTAAGAATTAGAACTTGAACAGGAATAATAGCAGGTACACTAAAAGGTGTAATAACAACAGGTTTCCGAACAGTTGGTGGAGAGATTTCAGGGGAGAAAAGTCTTCCGCTGCGGGTGACTTTGGCAGGTCCAACAATATTGCTGACGTCAGTATCAGCCTCCTCAGCCCTCAAGTCTTGCTTAACTCCGTGATAATATACGCCAGCCCCATAATGCCACGGGACAACTTTATTGGATGTATAGGGGATAGGCCCCAGAACAGTGATGATCAATGGTGGGATTCTTGGAACAGATGTATATCTAACAGGCTTTCTCGAGGAAGCCTTGGAAGAATTGTCGAAAATGGTGATTATAGCAACTTCTTCAGTAGGGACCAAAGGAACAAAGGTCTTCTCAAACAAAATTTCTTTATTATCCATCAGGCGTTGGACACCTGACTTCAAAAGATGGCAACCGGTAGGTAGAACAGAACACATACGGCAACCTTCGTCACAGCCCGGAAATAAACCGGCTAACAGAAGGTTCTTCTTCACAGTCATTAAGGGAGTAACAATGTCTTTCACAGAAACCACAAACGAGTCTTCATCTATAGCATTCACTCCATGCTTGGGCATAGGAGCAGTCACAACATTAGGTCCTTCACGTGCTTCAAATTCAATCTCCTTCGCATCAATCAAGTCCTGTACTTTGTTCTTCGGGACCCAACAGTTATCTGTATCATGCCCCAGGCTATCAGAGTGAAAAGCACAGCGGGCATTCAGATCATACATCGGTGATGTTGTATTTGGATTCTTCGGGGCCTCCCTTGGAATCACCAGATTGGTCTTTAATAACTGCGGCAGAACTTGGGAAAAAGTCATGTTGAGCTGAGTGAATTGTCTCCGTGGTCTCTCGGCCCTTGGCTGGTCGTTGCGCTGAGGAGCAACAACAGGTCTTGATATAACCACCGCATTAACAGCTTGGCGGAGTTTAGGTCTATTATGACTTTTTGAACTGTAAACAACACTGGACTCCTTCTTAAAAGGCTTCTTCTTGGTGCTTGACGAAGCACCCTTCTATATTTTACCGAATTTGATATCGGCCTCAATCCTTTCCTCAGTCATAATCAGCTCTGTAAACTCGGACGATGAACTTCCAATCAGATGGTTAAAATACGGACCAGACAAGGTCTCCAGAAACATATCCACTAGCTCCCTATCAGCTAAGGGTGGTTGCACTCTTCCAGCAAGGTCCCTCCACTTCTGAGCATAATCTTGGAAACCTTCACCCGCACCCATAGACATACCCTGGAGTTGGGTACACATGGGAGCAAGGTCGGAATTGTATTGGTACTTCTTGTAGAAAGCAATAGCCAAATCCTCCCAATTACGGATACTAGCTCCTTCCAGCTGGTAAAACCATTCAAGCTGAGTCCCTGAGAGACTGTCTTGAAAGAAGTGGATTCAGAGATTCTTGTCAGTGGTATATGGCTGAATCTTCCTAACATATGACCGAAGGTGTAGCTTTGGGCAAGAAACCCCGTCGTATTTAGCAAAGATCGGTGCTTTAAACTTGTGGGGAATTATCACCCCAGATGACAGACCCAGATCACCAAAGTCCAAACCAGGCACCTTCTAAACTTCCATCGCACTCAACCGGTCTTCCAGTTGCTTATATCTATCCTCAACCGGAGGATACTGTTCTTCGTCGAAGTCGGTCTCGTTGTCGGAAACCACAGGGCTAGGAGCCCTCCTTTCTTCCTGATTATCTCCCCCTCCAGATGAGTGGGTCAAATCAACCTCTTCTCGCAAAGTGTTTCCGAATATGCGACCCATATTAAATAAGACCGTCTTCTTCTTCTTCTTCTTCTTCTTCTTCTTCTACTTCTTCTTCTTCTTCTTCTTCTCTTTCAAGATAAGGGCCTTCAGATCTTGCTGACCCTTAGCCAGATTCATGAACAACTCCTGGAACTGGGCGTTTTGAGCCTGCAGAGCCTTGATTGCTTGTTCAGTTGATGGTTCAGAAGACATGATGATGAAATAAACAGCGAAGAAGATGAGAAAACCTGTAAGGGTACCTGTTACGAGGTGCATGGAATGAAATGCGTATGATATAATTTCAAAGACGTCGAGAGATTCAAATTCGTAAACCAAAATAAAACACACTTTTATTAGATAAACTTTTAATTCAATTGTTCAACAAATTCCCTTAAGGCGTTACAAGAGAGAAAAACTGAAAAGTAAATTAAAACTAGAAATAATCAAAAAGAAAATCAATGGTCCCATGGTCGTTTCTTGTCGGTGCGGACATAGTCATTGAGGATCCACTTGTTCTCCAGCTTCCTTGTCAACTTCTGAATCTTCTGCTCTTGCTCGTGATACTTTTCTCTGTAAGTATCCCGCTCTTCTCTCAGTTGCATCCACGATCTCTTTAATGCCCCTATGTCAGTAGGCATGTATGGATGGAGGATGGTAGGAGGAACCCCTTCTTCATCAGCAACCTCAAGAGTTATAGGCAAGACAGCTTCGTACGACATTCCCAGCTTTTGGGCACGGATACGAACCCATCGGAGATATGTGTCCATCGGAAGAGAAGTCTTTGCACCCAGCTCGTGCGGATAAAACCTGTGTACCCTATCCCAAGCTCTTATGAATCTGCGGCATTGCTCGTCACTATCCCCTTGGAAGTCAAAGACAATACTCAGCATCAGCAACTCGTGAGGTCCTTCCCTCCTGGCTCGCCCAAACTAACGTAAGGCCAAGCATGGATTATAAGTGATCCCTCCATTGGTTCCTATCAGTGGAACATTAGGGTATTCCCCACAGCGATCAATAATATCCACATCTTCCATGCCCTTGATAGTCCAAATGATGTCATTATGAGAGAGAGACATAATCCTATAGGCCCAGCCCATGCCTTCCTTGTTCTTCAAAACTGATTTGGGGAGGTGCGAAATAAACCACCTCGCCAGCAATGGAGCACAACACATAAGGGTTCCCCGCTTTTGAGTCGTACGGGCATAAAGAGAGTGAAGAATGTCACCCAAGAGAGTGGGCATAAGATTACCTGATATGAAAATATTTAATGCATTCACGTCGACGAAGGAATCCGAGTTAGGAAACAACACCAAACCTTATATGAGCAGAGCCAGAATGTCTTCAAATGCCTGGAAGTCTAGACTGTCCCAGAAATGATTTTCTTTACCAACCAAAAACTTAGTCAAAAAGCCCTTTGTTCCACTACGGGTTTCCCAATTAGACATTACCTCAGCCTTTGTCAGATGGAGGGATGAAGCAATATCTTCTGGCCTAAGCACTTTCTCCCAACCTGTGAACGGGGTCTGCCCCAAAATAGAGATACCAAGTGGATCAAAGAACTCTTCCAAGGTGGGGACCAACTGGTAGTCTGGAAAAGTAAAGCAATGGTATAATGGATCAAAGAACTGGACTAAGACACTCATCATCTGCTCATCCAATTTAGAAGTGACCAAACCCAGGAGGTGACCATGCCTTATGATAAAGGAGGAAGTATCTGAAACCTTTGCAACCAATTCCTTAAGCTGAGTGAGAACCTGGACAAAGTTGATCCGAATAGTGTTCCTACGCATGGGTGCCATGACCTACAAAACAGAACAAAGATGAATCCCTCTTGTCTTTGAAATAGGGTAGTCCAATGCAAGATGCATGCAATGTCATGATGTCATGATAGAAAAAACACCACAAGTATCCACAAATAGCAAACATGGTAAGGGCACACAAGTCATACAAATAGCCCTTAGATTTCAGGCTGGCAGGGAGTTTAGGTATTACCCTCTTTCAGTTCAGTTGGTTCAAACCTGTCCTAGAAATAGTAACCGGGTTCTAGAGGATCTCAATATCACTGACCACCCTCGATCGATCATAATTCCAGTTTAGCAACCTTTTCTTGTGGCCAAAATCATCACGAGAGTTTGGTCTCAATGAGTGTAGCATACTGCTACTATTCTATGGCCAAGTTGGTCAATTACAGGTTCTAAGGTCAGTTGGTGCTTAATGACCCCTTAGCAGACCCATATTCTCCTCGTTGCGCCACAAGGGATATCGGTACATACTAAAGTGCCACACCAACGTAGCTACTGCTTCAACCGTATCGGTCTACGCCGTACAGTTCCCTCACAGTTTATTGCTACTTACCTAAAGGGTATTCCTAAGATCCGAGTTAGGATCTATAATAACTCCGATACAAGCCCATAAATATAAAGCATACAAGTCAAGCAATTGAAAACAATATGAACTATTCCTAAGGTACACCCCACTTATAAGCGTCCCCAGCAGAGTCGCCAGTTCTGTGATACGGTGGAAAGAACTGACTATTTTTTGGAATGCTGGTTCGCGTTTTGCGTTTGTTTTTGCAAAATGTCGCGGTAAGGAAGAGTCGCTACCGACTTTTATTTTATCCATCAAGGAAAGGAAAAAAGCACAAAAAAAATTCCTTTTTCGATATATTTCTCGGGTTCGGGGGGTAGATTATAGAAAGGGAAGGTGTTAGCACCCTTTCTATCCGTGGTTATCCACGGGCTCTTATGTACTTGCTCAATTGTTTTCAAAATTGCTTTCTTTGTGCTTGTGGGTTAGAAAAAAGTTTTTGTTTTGAAACTTCAATTTAACTCTTGCTTCTGTCCTCAAGAGCGTATGAAGTGTTTTTGAAAACTTTATTCGAAAAGTGTAACTGTGAAAAGTTTTGTTTTGAAAGAGCAAGTATCTAAGAACCATCTACCTACTCGAAAAAGGAATCGTTCTATGCTAATTTCCTTTAGACAATGCTATCCCACTATTAGTGAGTAGGTAGCACCGTCGTTGGAGTTTGAGGGTCAATTCGAATGAGGGACATACGGTCACTAAAGCAATGTTAGGACGCTTTAGCGGTAACCCTAATGTCTTAGATCATTTGTTTGAGGCAACAATATTTGAGGCAACCATTTCGAGGCGACTATGATCTTCTTAGACAAGAGGGTGACCTCTAAAATGACCTATACTCAATGACCGTGTACGAAGGCAACCAAGTGGGGTGTACCCTAAGAGTGTGCATGTGCGAGTGTGTCGTTTTCAGTTATTTTTATCTTAGTACATGTTAAGGGTGATCTAAGTTGATTTTAGGTTAAAACATTCAGTCTTGTCATGCAAACCCTATTATCAAACATCTAACAGTTATAATTTGCGGAAATAAAATGCGTAATTTAAATTACAAGGCGTCGGGTATTTACATCGCCAAAGACAAACCCTTTAAAAATAAATAAAGCGGTAAAAATAATTAAAAGTCCTATTTAACTATTACAATCCGGGAGCAAGTATATTATTAGATAAAAATAAGTAAATCGCATTCGGGAAATTAAATTGAGCGCATGGTTAGGGTTTTGACCCTTTTGGTTAAAGAAAATATCTTTTTGTTGTTTTTATTTTAAGCAAGAAATAAATCCTAAATTAATTACTAAATTAAATTAAATAAATAAAAATAAAAATAAATTATTTTGGAGTTTTGATTATTTTAAGAAAGAAAATCAAATTAATTGAATTAGAAATTAAAACTTAATTAAATCTAGTTAATTTTAATTATTTGCAAAATAGGTTAAAATTATTCTAGAATTAAAACCTAAATTAATTAATTAGTATTTATTAATAAAAAATTAAAATTAAAATTTGATTGAATAAAAAAATATTTTTTGATGATTTTATTTTATGAGAAAAAGAATTTTGATTGGTTAGAAATTAAACAATAATAATAAAACAATTAATAAAATAAATAAATAAATAGAAGAGAGAAGGGGTTTGGGCCTGAAATTGGGAGTATGAATAGCAATCTAAAGGCCCATTAGAGTTGGCCTTGTTTGACTTTTTGGAATCTGGTGAAGGCGCATTGACTTGGCTCCATGTGAACCCCCAACTTTTGACCATCAGATTTGGCCTTTGGCCATTTGGCGTTTGGAGCATGAAGGACCATGGTGGCCTGTACGCTTGAGTATGCATGTGATCATCTGAAAAACAAAATTATTAAGGAAAGTGGGGGACCTGGGATTCAAACCCAGGTCCTGGAGGATAATGCACGCTTGCCTTGCCACCACGCCATGTGGTTCTGTTTGTTAGTATAGTGCAAATAATATATATTATATAAAAACAAAAGCTATTACCAGAAATTAAAAAAACGCGCGTGTGGTTTGAATGGCCCAATGATGGGGCGCCACGCATCATGTTCAACCTATCGTCCATGGCCAAAAGTACACAGACCTATACCAACGGACAGAAGTCCGTAGCTACAACATTGTTCATCTCAAAAATCCTTCTCAGGACACAAAAATGAATTCCAAGGGCATGGATGTGTTCGTCTCACCCTCCTGGTCACAACCATACCCTTCTTGTAGCCTAATTTCAGCTGAAAAGAAAACCCCCAAAAATATCCAAGAAAACCTAGCTATGGCGAATTGCTGTACATGTTATATAAATGAAATTAAATGATGCAAATAGCTTGGAAATGTTATGAGGATTACAAATATGCAGTTAGTTTTCTCAAACGATGCAAGAATAAGCCAAATCGATTTCAAGAACATGGCTATGTTTCGTGAGACTTACAGTGCTTTGGAGTGCTTGAAAACACGTGCTTTTAATCCATATAGCTTGTGTGAACGCCCAGGAAACGATTGAGATAGGTCTCAGCCCTTGAAAACAGCTCTAGCTATTATTTTGATTTCAAGCTTTTTTATGGATTTTTCAAATCTTGTTCTGCCTCTCTCTGCGCTTTCCAACCCTTGTCACGTATCCTCTGGCTTGCTTATGTAACATGCTTTGCATTAGGGTAGAAATCATGGATTGAATCCCTCCAAATCAATGCACATGAATATGATTTGATTCCCATTTACAAACTTGCCAAATTTGATTTGATTCAATCTTTTTGCACATGATTTGCCTTGGTACGAGTTTGGAGGTATGCTAGCTGTCCATTGAAGCCGACAATCAATAAAGAATCTTTGGTTATCAAATTTTTTGATTTTATATGATTTAAAATGAATAAATTCAAATAAAAATCAAATTAAATAATAAAAATGATATATGGACACATGTCTGAAGCTAGGGAACGTGGAGAATGATGCAAACTCAAATCAAGTGGAAAAGAATGGGCCCATTTGACAAAATTTGAAGTTTTGGGGATAGTTGACTTTTGGCAATTTTGCAAAAATGTCCAACTCCAACAATGCATAACTTCTTCAATTTTGAACTTTTGGAGGTGTTCTTGGACTTTTTAGAAATATTGAGATGTCCTCTAACCAAATCTTTTGGTCTCATCTCATTTTGATATTCCATGCTCAAGTTATAAGCTTTGGCAAAAAAGGTGTTTTTGTTGACTTTCAAAAATGACCTATAATGTCCAAATTCATAACTTCTTGTGAGTGCATTTTATAATCTTGGGGTATGAAGATGGATTGTAGGAAATTGCATCCTCTTTAAAATGAGCTTTGGATGGGTCATTTCTCATAAAGTATGAGAAAGTTATGCTTGGTAAAAGTTGAGTTGACTTTTCTTGCAAAACCCTAATTTAGCAACTTTTGAGTCTTGATGAATTTTGAGCAATCCATGATGAATCATGATCAACCCTTGATCAAATGATGAAATATCCTTCAATATGAGAATGTTGACAAAAAATCTTGAAGTTTGACTTTATATAGGCCACAATTGACTTTTGGACCCTTTGAGCAATTGACTGAGCAAACTTCCTCTACAAGGCTTGAAATTTGACATGGATGACCTTGAGAACATATTAGGACATTGGGGAAAACTTTATGTCATTTGGACTCAAAGATCTTGATGCAACACAACACCCTAATTTGGGGTAGACTGCCTTAGGAGATAACTTGTCTGACCAACTCTTGAGCAATCTTGAGCCATTTGGAGATTTTTCTTGCAATGTTTTGAGAAATATGGGAGGGCAAATTTTGGGGTACAACAAGATGTATCTGTGGGGATTTGCAGATGGATTTTTAGACATTGTCCCATTTCTTAAAGCCATTAGTAATTGTCTTTCTGTTTTTTATGCGTGTATTTGTAAACGGTGATTATATTCAAATGCATATGTTAAAAATAACCACTGGACGTTTTTTGAAAAACAAAAGAGAAAAATAAAAACAAATAGTTTATGCACTTTCAAAGAGATATCTTTTGTACTAATCTGAAGAAGTCTTCCTATAACATGCATTTTGTACAAGGAGACAGACATCCTAATAAGAGAATGACGTCGTAAGAATGAAAATTATACAATGCAGTATACAAAGAAAAATAGCTATATGAAATGATCCCATTGGGTTTCCATTCTGCTATTGCCTTTATATCTTTGAGCATCCATTTTACTGCTTGACTGAAGCTGACTGGATTAATTAGTACCATTTAAATTTCACACTTGATACTGAAGTTTGTTTGTGAGTTGATCCAACGAGACATAGTTGTACACCTTTAATACCTAACTTTTGCCTGGACCGTCCTTTCGGGTTTTTAGTCCACCGGGATACCCTTTTTTGCCCAAGCCTCCTTTTAAGGTTTTCGACTTGCCGGGTGTACAGATTTTTCACACACACACACACCCACACACAGACACACACACCCACACACCCACCCACACACACACACACACACACACACATATATATGTATATATATATATATATATCCCTAATTTTTTCCCGAACCCATTTGGTTCGCCGAGATGCCCTTATTTTTTCCTAGGCCAGTAACCTAGCGGGTCTCTATTTATACGTAGTATCTTTTAACTATGTCCACATTTACAGGATTCGGAAGTTCGTCACTGTCCATAGTGGTTAATATCATGGCTCCACTAGAAAATATGTTCTTGATCACAAATGGTCCTTCGTATGTGGGAGTCCATTTGCCCCTAGGATCACCTTGTGGTAGGATAATGTGCTTGATTACTAGGTTGCGAACTTGATATTCCTGACGTCTGACCTTCTTGTTAAAAGCTTTAATCATATTTTTCTGGTACATCAGACCATGAAAAATAGCCGCAAGCCTTTTCTCATTAATCAGGTTCAATTGGTCAAGTCGAGTCTGAACCCATTCGTCTTCATTCAAACCCGTATCTTCATGATTCTCAAGGAATAGATCTGGACTTCAATGGGTAGGACAACTTCCATACCGTATATTAGAGAGAAAGGAGTCGCCTCTGTTGACGTGCATGCTGAGATATAGTAAACATGAAGAGCGAATGGTAACATCTCGTGCCAGTCTTTGTATGTCACCGTCATTTTATGTATGATTTTCTTGATGTTTTTATTGTAGGCCTCTACAACACCATTCATCTTTGGCCGGTAAGGAGAAGTGTTATGATGCTAAATCTTGAATTATGTGCAGAGCTCGGTGATCATAGTATTATTGAGATTGGTACCATTATCTGTGATGATTCTTTCTGGAATACCATACCGACAAATAAGGTTATATCTGATGAATCGGGCCACGACATTCTTGGTGACAGAAGCAAATGAGGCTGCCTCGACCCACTTTGTGAAGTAATCAATGGCAACCAGGATGAAGCAGTGCCCATTAGAAGCAGTAGGTCTAATCTCTCTGATCATATCAATGCCCCGTATTGCGAAAGTCCAGGGAGAAGTCAAGGCGTTCAAGGGAACCGGAGGCACATGTAATCTATCAGCATAGATCTGGAACTTGTGACAAGTTCGATAATGCTGATAACAGTCTACTTCTATACTGAACCAGTAGTACTCTGTTCTCAGAATCTTCTTAGCCATTGTGTTCCCACTATAATGGGTGCCAAATGTACCTTCGTGCATATCTGCCATAATCTTCTCTACGTCACTTCTGTCTACACACCGAAGCAAAGTAGAATCGTGGTTGTGCTTGTAGAGGATTCTGTTACTGAGGAAAAACTTGGCAGAGAACCTTCTTAGGAACTTCTTATGATTAACGAAAGCTCCCTCAGGATACTATTTGGGCTTCGAGGTATCTATTCACTTCGTGGAACCAAGGTTTGTCCACTACTCCTTCAGTATCAACCTCATAACAGTATGCTGGTTTATCCAATCTCTCAATAGTGATCTAAGGAGCTTCATTATCCCATCTGGATTTAATCATGGATGACATAGTAGCTAGCACATCCGCTAATTTATTTCCTTCTCATGGAAAATGCTCAAAGGTAACTTCTTTAAAGTGTGGAATCAGTGTCAACAAATGCTCTCGGTAATGGATGAGGTTGGGATGCTTTATGTTCCATTCTCCTATGATTTTACTGATTACCAGGGCCGAGTCTCCAAATACACTTAATAATTTGATTCTCAAGTCGATAACAGCTTGGAGACCCATAATGCATTCTTCATATTCAGCCATATTATTGGTACAGTTGAAACATAGCCTGGCAGTGAAAGGAGTATGATAGTCTTTGGGATATATGATTACAGCACCGATGCCATTTCCAAGTGTGTTGGAAGCTCCGTCAAAAACCATAGTCCATCGGGATCCCTTTTCAGGTCCTTCATCGAGTCCAGGTTCTCCACAATCAGTCACTAACATGATGTTCTCGTCCGGGAACTCAAAATTCTTAGGTTGGTAGTCGTCTATAACCTGATGAGCCAAATGATCAGCTAGTACACTTCCTTTTATTGCCTTTTGAGTAGTGTACTGGATGTCATATTCTGTCAGGACCATCTGCCATCTTGCTATTCTTCCAGAGAGAGCGGGCTTATCGAATATGTATTTGATAGGATCCATTTTAGATATCAATAAGGTAGTGTGAGTCAACATATACTATCTCAGTCGGCGAGCATCCAATTCCAAAGTGCAACAAGTTTTCTCGAGCGGTGAGTATCTTGTTTCACAGTCGGTAAACTTTTTTCTAAGGTAGTATATTGAATGCTCTTTTCGACCAGACTCGTCATGCTGCCCCAACACACACCCCATTGAATTTTATAATACTGTTAAGTACATGATCAAAGGTCTTCCTTCAACCAGAGACAACAAAATTTGGTGTTCTTGAAGATACTCCTTGATTTTGTCAAAGGTAGTCTGGAATTCGTCATTCCACTTCACTACTTGATCTTTCTTTAGTAATTTGAAGATTGACTCACAAGTAGTAGTTAGGTGGGAAATGAATCTGGAAATGTAGTTTAGACGTCCCAAGAATCCCCTAATCTCATTCTCGGTGCGATGACTTGGAATCTCTTGAATAGCTTTAACCTTCGCAGGATCTACTTCGATACGTTTTCCACTGACAATGAAACCTAGGAGCTTACCAGATCTTACTCCAAAGGTGCACTTGTTCAGATTCAGTCTTAACTTGTACTTCCTTAGTCTTTCAAACAGTTTCTTCCAGTTATCCAAGTGCTCTTCTTCAGTCTGAGAGCTGGCTATCATATTGTCGATGTAGACCTCTATATCATGATGGATCATATCGTGAAATAATGCTACCATAACACGCTGATAGGTTTCCCCATCGTTCTTCAACCCAAATGGCACAACTTTGTATCAAAAGGTGCCCCACTGCGTGCCGAAAGTTGTTTTCTCCATATCTTCAGGTGCCATTTTAATTTGATTATACCCAGAGAAACCGTCCATGAAGGAGAATATATTATGCTGTACAGTGTTGTCAGCCAGAACATCAATATGGGGAAGCGAGAAGTCATCCTTGGGGCTTGCCCTATTAAAATCTCTGCAATCCACACACATATGCACCTTTCTGTCCTTTTTAGGTACCGGTACCACATTTGCAACCCATTATGGATAAGAAGTAACAACTAAGAACCTGGCGTTAAACTGTTTCATAACTTCAGCCTTGATCTTTTCTGACATCTCAGGACGCATACGATGAACCTTTTGCTTCACTGGAGGACAATCTTCTTTTTTTGGTAGACGATGAACCATAATATCAGTGTCCAGCCCCGACTTGTCTTTGTATGACCAGAAAAAGATCTCAATGTACTCATGTAACATATGGATTAACCTCTCTTTGACACAATGCTCCATGTTTTCACTTATCTTGACTTCCTTTTATCCCCTTCAATACCCAAGTTTACCGTCTCGACTGGTTCTTCATGAAGTTGTATTGTTATTTCCTCCTGTTGTAACAGTCTAGCAAGTTCTCCTGGTACTTCACAATCTTTCTCACCTTCGTCCTTAGCTTGGTAGATCAGATTTTCAAATTCATAACTGGCAATAGCAAAACCATTATCAATGGGATCCAGAGTGGATGTGGATCTATAGTTTGATATGTGGGTGTGTGTAAGATAGCATAGCTATTTTAATAAAGTAAAAGCTGAAAAGAAAGACAAAGAGTGAAAATTTTTTTATGAAAAACGTCCAATAATTTATTTATGACATATGAAAGTGAAATGATAACCCTCACAAAGAAACCATTGTGCCTCGGGTAAGATACAAGGCTTTAGAGCTTAAATTGTTCAAATATTACATATCCCAAAAAACAAAAAGACAATTACTCCTAGATGAAAGTAATGGGAACAAAGTCTCTAGCCGTCCAATTGTTGAGTCCATCGTTGGCAGCAGGGAAGATCCAATTGTACAAGTCATAGTCACTATCAGTGTCTTCTACAACATTGACTACATGGTTGCTGATACATAGTGATGGCCCTACGGCACGAGCACGACGAAGGACTTTTTGAGCTCCTGAAGTGAAACCCAAACAAAACTTGTCAGACTTACAGGGGATGTTAGGTAGTTGGCCCCAAATAGTGCACCCACCTTCTTCAATTACAGCCCTAGCATCTTTTAGAGAAGCCATCTTCAGTAGAGGTTTGGTAATCTCTGGAACAGCGGTACCAGCTTTGGTAACAGCAATTGTCTGAGAAACCTCTTCAAAATTTTGGCAGGGGGTCTCTATGAAATCGCCGTCCATTTAGACATATCGGAAATAGTTCATATGGATCACCATATACTCTTCTTCGCCATAGACTTACAATCTTTCCTTTAACCAAATACTGTAACATCTGATGCAAGGTGGAAGTGTCAGCACCGGCCCCATGAATCCAAAGGCGTCCTAACAAACAAGAGTAAGATGGGCAAATGTCCATAACATAGAAAGTGGAGCCAAAAGTTTGGGAACCAACTTTAATAGGAATATCCACCTCCCCGTGTACCATTCTCTTGGAACCATCAAAAGCCCTTACCACAATGTTACTGGGCTTCAAAGTCAGTCCTTCACAGTCCAATATGTCTAAAGCACCCTTGGGTAGAACATTTAGCGATGAACTCATATCAACTAGAACATGAGCCAGGGTAGTTCAACTACGCTCATTAGAGACATACATGGCATCATTATGCTTTCTTCCTTTAGAATTCAAATCAGCTTCGGAGAAACCAAGTCCATTGTCAGCAGTCAGACTAGCAACACAGTTCTCGAATTGGATGGCAGTAGTCTCTTGTGGCACATGATCAGACTTTAGGAACTTCACCAAATCCTTAACATGGGCTTCAAAGCACAATAATAAGGCCATCATTGAAATATTTGAGGGGGTCTACCCCAATTTCTCCACAACATTGTAATCACTCTTGTATGATTTTCAAAATTTCCTCCATTTCTTTTTTAGAGGCTTCAAGAATGTTTCTTTAGGTGCCTCCATTCGGGCAGGCTCAACCAATACTTGTTTTCCCCGAGTCTTAGTCGATTCAGTAGCAAGAATAATAACAGGGGTATTATCAGGAATAGCTGAAGGAGTGGCAACAGTCTTTGGAGAGATTTCAGGAGAGAAAATCCTTCCGCTTCTGGTAATTTTACTGGTCCCATCAATGTTGTCGATGTTAGGATCAGTATCTTCAGTAACTTCATTCTTAATGGCCAGGAGGTCCTGCTTGACGCCGTGATAATAATAGTCAGCTCCATAATTCCAAGGAACAACTTTGTCGGAGGAATATGGTATAGCCCCTAGAAAGGTGATAATTAAAGGAGTAATCTTAGGAGTGGATGTAATCTTGATAGGTCTTTTGGAGGAGACCCTGGGAGGATTGTCAGATATGGTAATAATTGACACATATTCACATCTTGCATCTTCACATAGACCTTTCATAGAGGGAGTCTTCTCAAACAGAATTTCCTTTTTGTTCATCAGGCGTTGGGCACCTATCTTCAACAACAAACAACCATTGGGAAGAGACGCACACAGGTGGCAAATTTCATCACAACCCAGAAGTAAACTGGCTTGTAAGATATTCTTCTCAATAGTTGGTAGAGGGGTAGTCAAATCATCCACAAAAGAAACAAATAAAACATCATCAATATAATTAATACCCAGACCATGCTTGGGAATTGGTGTAGTTATCACATTGAGGGTTTCAGGAGGTTCAAATTCAATATCCTTTGCCTCAATAAGATCCTGAACTTTATTCTTCAGAACCAAAAAATAATTTGTATCATGCCCTGGGCTATTGGAGTGGTAGGTACACAGAGAATTTGGATTATAACGGGGAGATGTAGTGTTTGGATTTTGAGGAGGCTCCCTCAGAGTGACCAAGCTAGCCTTCATTAGATGTTTCAATACTTGAGATAAGGGCATGTTGAGTCTGGTGAATTGTCTTCTAGGCACATCCTGCATGCGTTGATTATTTTGTCATTGATTCGATACAGGGTGTTGTACCCCAAAATTTTCCCTCCCATATTTCTCAAAACATTGCAAGAAAAATCTCCAAGTTACTCAAGGTTGCTCAAGGGTTGGTCAGAAAAGCTCTCTCCTAAAGCAGTCTACCCCAAATTAGGGTTTTGTGTTGCATCAAGATCCTTGAGTCCAAGTGATCCCAAGTGCTCACCAATGTCCTAATATGTTCTCAAGATCACCAAGGCAAGTTTTAAGCCTTGCAGAGAAAGTTTGCTCAATCAATTGCTCAAAGGTCCAAAAGTCGACTGTGCTAGGGCAAAAGTCAACTGTGACCCAAATACAGTAAAACTTTAAGATTTTTTGTCAACATTCTCATTTTGAAGTGTATTTCATCATTTGATCAAGGGTTGATCACGATTCATCAAGGATTGCTCAAGATTCATCAAGATTCAAAAGTTGCTAAATTAGGGTTTTGTAGGAAAAGTCAACTCAACTTTGACCAATCATAACATTCTCATAATTTATGAGAAATGACCCATCCAAAGCTCATTTTGAAGAGGATTCAATTACCTACAATCCATATTCATATCCCAAGTTCAAAATATGCACTCACAGGAAGTTATGAATTTTGACATTATAGGTCATTTTGAAAAGTCAACAAAAACACCCTTTTTGTCAAAGATTATAACTTGAGCATGGAATATCAAATTGAGATGAGACCAAAAGAGTTGATTAGAGGACATCTCATGCTTTCTAAAAAGTCTAAGAACACCTCCAAAAGTTCAAAATTGAGGAAGTTATGCATTGTTGAAGTTGGACTTCTTTGCAAAATTGCCAAAAGTCAACTATCCCCAAAACTTAAATTTTTGCCAAATGGGCCCATTCTTTTTCACTTGTTTTGAGTTTTCATTGTAGCCCACGTGCTCCAGCCTTGGCCATGTGTCCATACCATTTTTTATTAATTATTTTGATTTTATTTGAATTAATTTGATTTAAATCAAAATAAATCATATAAAAATCCAAAGGCAATGATAACAAAGATTTTGTGGTGATTTCAGGTTCCATTATACAGCTAGCCATCATCAAACTCGTATCAAATCAATTGTGTGCAAAAAAGATTGAAATCAAGCCAATTTGGAAAGTTTGTAAAAGCAAATCAAATCCACATCAAGAGGATTGATAGAGCAAGATTTGGACAAAGAAAACAACCCTAATGTATTGTACAATACATAAGGAGGCGAGGGACACGAGAATCAGTGTTGGAGAGCATTTATAGAGTGAGAACCAAAGTTGCAAAAACCAGAAAAAAGCTTGAGATCGAAATCAATCATAGAGGCATTTTCAGGACTTGGCAAGTATCTCAATCGTCTCCTGGCTATCTCCACAAGCAAACACAATCCAAACTACACGTTTTCAAGGTTCCTAGAGCACTGTAAGTACCTCACGGATTCGCCATGTTCTTGAAATTGAAGATCTTTATTCTTGCATCCATTGATTAAAATAATTGCATATTCTGAAGCCACTCATCATTTATAAGCTTTTGGCATCATTTTATTTTGTTTATCTGACCTGTAGCAAGATCCACCATTATTAGGGTTTTGTTCTTGTTTTTGGGGTTTCTTGTTTCAGGGATAATTGGCCCCAGATATGGGCATGGTTGCATCCAGGAGGTTGAGACGAACTCAAACCTGGCCTTAGAATCCATTTTCATGGCCGATACAAAGTTTTGAAGGTGGACAGGCTTGTAGCGACGGACCTCTGTCCATTGGTATAAGTGTTTGTATCTTTTAGCCACAGTTGGAGGTCAGGGACAATGTGTGTCACGTCCCCATTAGTCCATCCGAATCAGGCGCGCATTTTTTTTTATATTTACCTAATGGAATTTGTTTTATTATATTATAATTATTTTGTATTATACTAACAACTGAAACAACATGGCGTGGTGGAAAGCTTGGCATTGGATATCCCTTCAGGACCTGGGTTCGAATCCCAGGTCCCCCATTTTCTCAATAATATTTTCTTGCAGATGACCCAATGCTCATGCCAGGCGAAGACACACCATACTCCCTCACTCCTCAAAGCGCCAGATGGCCAGATGGCCAGATCTGGTGGTCAAGTTTCAGGGGCACACCATAAGCCAATCAATGCACGCGCATGGAATCCCAAAAGTCAAATGGATTTTCATTAATGGGCCAACAGATTTGCTTTCAGCACATCCCAATATCAGGCCCAAACTCTCTTTCTCTTATATTTTCTTTTTATTTATTTAATTATTTTATTTTATTTAATTAATTTACTAACCAATGAAATTAATTTTCTTTTTTATCACAAAATCACAAAAATATTTTTATCCAATAAATTTCAGAATTCTTTTTTATTAATAAATTTTAATTAATTAATTAGGTTTTTAATTCTATGAAACTTTAATTTATTTTTGTAAATAAATAAAATCAATTAGAATTAATTAGGTTTTAACTACTAAATTTAATTATTTTAATTTCTTTCTTAAGTTAACAAAAACTCTAAAAATATGTCATTAATTTTTTTTCATTAATTAATTAATTTAATAATTAATTTAGTATTTAATTTAGGATTTAGTTTCTTTTCGTAAAATAAAAACAATAAAAAAAGCATTTTCTTTTAAAAGGGTCAAAACCCTAAATTTCGTGTTCGATTCAATTTCACCTCGCGCGATTTATTTTTCTGTATTTAATTATTGATGTATCTGTCTCCGATATGTAATAGTTAATTAGGACATTTAATTATTTTACCGCTTTATTTTTATTTTCAAAGGGTTGCTTTTGGTGATGTAAATACCCGACGCCTTGTAATTTAATTTCTGCACTTTAAATTCTGCTAATTATAACTGCTAGATATTTGATAATAGGGTTTGCATGACAAGACTGAATGTTTAATCTTAAAATCAAATTAGATCACCCTTAACATGTGCAAAGATAAAAATAACTGGAACGACACACTCACACATGTGCACTCTTAGGGTACACCCCACTTGGTTTCCTTCGTACACGGTCATTGAGCATAGGGTATTTTAGAGGTCACCCTCCTGTCTAAAAGATCATAGTTGCCTCGAAACGGTTGCCTCGGATATTGTTGCCTCAAACAAATGATCTAATACATTAGGGTTACCGCTAAGGCGTCCTAACATTGCTTTGGTGACCGTAAGTCCCTCATTCGAATTGACCCTCAAACTCCAATGATGGTGCTACCTACTAACTAATAGTAGGATAATGTTGTCTAAAGGAAACAAACGTAGAGCGATTACTTTGTCGAGTAGGTAAATTAGTTCTTAAGTACTTGCTCAATCCAAACAAAAATTTTCACACTTACACTTCTTTACAAACAAATTTTTCAAAAACACTTCATTACACTCTTGAAGACAGAAGCAAGAGTTAAATCGAAGTTAAAACAAAAACTTTTCAAAGCCCACAAACACAAAGAAAACAATTTTAAAAATGATGAGCAAGTACCTAAGAGCCCGTAGATAACTACGGATACAAAGGGTGCTAATACCTCCCCTTTCTATAATCTACCCTCCGTACTCAGAGATAATCTCGAAAAAGGAATTTTTATGTGCTTTTTTCCTTTCCTTGTTGGATAAAATAAAAGTCGGTGGTGACTCTTGCTTACCGCGACATTTTGCGAAAACAAACGCAAAATGCAAACCATCATTCCAAAAAACAGACAGTTCTTCCCACCGTATCACAGAACTGGCGACTCTGCTGGGGACGCTATAAGTGGGGTGTACCTTAGGAATAGTTCATCATAATGTTTTCAATTGCTTGATTTGTATGCTTTATCTTTGTGGGTCTGAATCAGAGTTACTATATATCCTAACCCGAATCTGGGGATACCCTTTAGGTAAGTAGCAATAGACTATGAGGGAACTGTACGGCGTAGACCGATACGGTTGAAGCAGTAGCTACGTTGGTGTGGAACTTTAGTTTGTACCGATATCCCTTGTGGCGGAACAAGGAGAATATGGGTCTTCTAAGGGGTCATTAAGCACCAACTGACCTTAGAACCTATAATTGACCAACTTGGCCATAGAACAGTAGCAGTATGCTACATTCATTGATACCAAACTCTCGCGATGATTCCGGCTGCAAGAAAAGGTTTCCAAACTAGAATTATGACCGATCGAGGGTGGTCAGTGATATTGAGATCCTCTAGAACCCGGTTACTATTACTAGGACAGGTTTGAACCAACTGAACTAAAAGAGGGTAGTACCTAAACTCCTTGCCAGCCTGAAATCTAAGGGCTATCTGTGTGACTTGCTTTCCCTTACCATGTTTGCTATCTGTGAATACTCGTGGTGTGTTTCTATCATGACATCATGACATCATGACATTGCATGCATCTTGCATCAGACTAACCCATTTCAAAGACAAAGGGGATTTATCTTTGTTCTATTTTGTAGGTCATGGCCTCTATACGTAGGAACACTATTCGGATCTGCTTTGTACAGATTCCTACTCAATTTAGAGATTTGGTTTCTAAAGTTCCAGATACTTCCTCCTTTATCAAAAGACATGGTCACCTCCTTGGTTTGGTCACTTCCAGATTAGATGAACAGATAATGAGTGTTTTGTGCCAGTTCTTTGATCCATTATACTACTGCTTCACTTTCCCGGACTATCAATTGGTCCATACTCTAGAGGAGTTCTCTGATCTACTTGGTATTTCTATTCTAGAGCAGACGCCATTTACAGGTTGGGAGAAAGTCCTTAGGCCGGAAGAGATTGCTTCAGCCCTCCATCTGACAAAGGCTGAGGTAATGTCTAATTGGGAGACTCGAAGTGGGACAAAGGGCTTCTTGGCTAAATTCTTGGTTGACCAGGCTAATCAATTTTGGGACAATTTGGATTTTCAGGCATTCGAGGACATCCTGGCTCTTCTCATTTATGGTTTGGTGTTGTTTCCTAACTCAGATTCTTTTGTCGATGTGAATGCGGTGAAGATTTTCATGTCTCGTAATATGGTGCCCACTCTCTTAGGTGACATTCTGCACTCTCTTTATGCCCGTACTGCTCGGAAGTGGGGAACCCTTATGTGTTATGCACCATTGCTGGCGAGGTGGTTTATTTCTCACCTCCCCAAATCTGTTTTGAAGAACAAGGAAGGCATGGGTTGGGCCTATAGAATTATGTCTCTCGCTCACACTGACATTATCTAGAGCACTAAAGACATGGAAGACGTAGCTAATATTGATCATTGTGGGGAGTACCCCAATGTTCCATTGCTGGGAATTCGAGGAGGGATTACCTATAATCCTTGTTTGGCCTTACGTCAGTTTGGGCGAGCTAGGAGGGACGGACCTCATGAGTTGCTAATGTCGAGCATTGTTTTTGACTTCCAAGGGGATAGTGAGGAGCATCGCCGCAGGTTCATATGAGCTTGGGACAGGGTGCACCAGTCTGATCCACATGAGTTAGGAATAAAGACCTCTCTTCCAATGGAACCATATCTCCGATGGGTTCGAATTCGTACCCAAAAGCTGGGAACGTCGTACGAAGTTGTCTTGCCTGTGATTGTTAAGATTGCTGATGAAGAAGGGGTTCCTGCTACCATCCTCCATCCATACATGCCTATTGACATAGGGGCATTAAAAAGGTCTTGGATGCAGCTAAGAGAAGAGCGAGATACTTACAGAGAAAAGTATCACGAGCAGGAGCGGAAGATTCTAAAGCTTACAAGGCAGCTGGAAAATGAGAAGATCCTCAATGACTATGTCAGCACAGGAGGCAAACAACCATGGGAGCGCTGATGTGTTTTTTTATTTCTAGTTTTGATTTACTTTTCAGTTTTTCCCTTTGTAACGCCTTAAGGGCATCTGTCAAACATTGTTTCAAGTTTGTTATCTAATAAAGTGTGTTTCATTTTGGTTTACGAATTTGAATCCCTAAAATCTTTGAAATAATATCATACCCATATCATTCCCATGCACCTCATTACAGGTACCCTTACAGGTTTCTCATCTTCTTCGCTGTTTATTTCAGCATCATGTCTGCTGAAACATCGACTGATCAAGCTATCAAGGCTCTACAAGCTCAAAACACTCAGTTCCAGGAAATGTTCATGAACTTGGCTAAGGGTCAGCAAGATCTGAAGAATCTTATCTTGAAGGATAAGAAAAATAAAAAGAAGAAGACGGTCCTCCTGAATATGGGTCGCAGATTCGGGAACAATTTGCGAGATGAAGTCAATTTATCCCACTCATCTGGAAGGGGAGAAAACCAGGAAGAAAGGAGGGCTCCTAGCCCTGTGGTATCTGACAATGAGACTGAATTTGATGAAGACCAGTATCCTCCGGCTGAGGATAAGTATAAACAGCTTGAAGACCGATTAAGTGCGATGAAGATCTAGAAAGTACCTGGATTGGACTTTGGTGATTTGGGTTTGTCATCTAGGGTGGTGATTCCCCACAAGTTTAAAGCACCAATCTTTGATAAATACGACGGGGTCTCCTGCCCAAAGCTACACCTCCGTTCGTATGTTAGAAAGATCTAGCCATGCACCGCTGATAAGAACCTCTAGATCCACTTCTTTCAAGATAGTCTCTCGGGGACTCAACTTGAGTGGTTTTACCAGCTGGAAGGAGCTAATATCCGTAATTGGGAAGACCTTGCTGCTGCTTTTTACAAGCAGTACCAATACAATGCCGACCTCGCTCCCACGCGTACCCAACTTCAGGGTATGTCTATGGGTGCGAGCTAAGGTTTCAAAGACTACGCTCAAAAATGGAGGGATCTTGCTGGAAGAGTAAAACCCCCGCTGGCTGACAGGGAGTTAGTGGATATGTTTTTGTGGACCCTGTCTGGTCCGTTTTTCAACCATTTGATCGGAAGTTCATCGTCAGGTTTTACTGAGTTAATTATAACCGGGGAAAGAGTTGAGGCCGGTATTAAGAGCGGTAAGATACAGAAGGGTGCTTCATCAAGTACCGAAAAAAGCCTTTTAAGAAGGAATCCAACGCTGTTTACAGTTTAAAAGGCCAGAATAGACCTGAGCGCCGCCAAGCAGTCAATGCGGTTGTTATATCAAGACCAATTGTTGTCATACAACACAACAATCAGCCGAGAGCCGAGAGGCTGCGAAGACAATTCACTCAGCTCCATATGACCCTGTCTCAGATTCTGCCACAGTTGCTCAAGAACAACTTGTTGATTCCGAAGGAAGCCCCGAAGAATCCCAATACAACATCACCGCTGTACAATCTGAACGCCTGCTGTGCTTTTCATTCTGATAGCCCGGGGCATGATACAAATGATTACTGGGTCCTGAAGAATAAGGTACAGGATTTGATTGAGGTTAAGGAGATTGAATTCAAGGCGCTGGAGAAGCCTAATGTCATAACGGCTCCTATGCTAAAACATGACGCGGGAGTGAATGCTATTGGAGATGATGATGATGATGAAGAGTTTGATATTGATAGCTAGATTTACCCAACTACCGATGGTGGCCTGAGCAATTGGACAGTGAAGGATTCCATGTCAGTTTCTTATATTACCCAGTAATGAGACTTTTGTTTTGAATTTGTAACATACAATTTTTAAACTTTACGGCCCGTTGCCTTACCCGAGACATTGTGGATTTATTTTTGAGGGCTTTATGTGTGTCATTTCCATATATCATTAATAAAAGCATTGGACGTTTCTTGCATTTCAAATTTTGCGCTCCTTGTTTTTCTTTTTATCTTGCAAAACAGCTATTTTACACACACTCACATATACAGGTCTACATCCACTCTGGATCCCACTGATAACGACTCTGCTACTGCCGGTTATGACTTCAAAAGTCCAATCAACTTAGCCGAAGACGAAGGTGAAGTTGATTGCGAAGTGCCTGGTGAACTTGCTAGACTATTACTTCAGGAAGAGAGGGCCATACGTCCGCATGAAGAGCCAGTGGAAACAGTAAATCTGGGCACAAAGGTAGACAAGAAAGAGGTCAAGATCGGTGCAAATCTGGAGTCTAGAGTCAAACAATGATTGATTCAGATGCTGCGAGACTATGTTGAGATCTTTGCCTGGTCTTATGAAGATATGCCAGGGTTGGATGCTGATATCATGGTTCACCGCTTGCCTACCAAGGAAGACTGCCCTCCAGTAAAACAGAAAGTCCGTGGAATGAGCCCGGAGATGTCTGAGAAAATCAAGGCCGAAGTTATGAAACAGTTTGATGCCGGTTTTCTAGCAGTTACTTCTTACCCGCAGTGGGTGGACAACGTGGTTCCAGTGCCGAAGAAGTATGGTAAAGTTGGAATGTGTGTTGACTATAGGGATCTGAACAGGGCAAGCCCCAAGGATGATTTCCCTCTGCCTCATATCGACGTTCTGGTTGACAACACCGCACAACACAAGGTCTTCTCCTTTATGGATGGTTTCTCCGGTTACAATCAGATTAAAATGGCTCCCGAAGATATGGAGAAGACAACCTTTGTTACTCAATGGGGTACCTTTTGCTACAAAGTCATGCCTTTCAGATTGAAAAATGCTGGGGCAATGTATCAACGCGCCATGGTCGCTTTGTTCCATGACATGATCCATCATGAGATTGAGGTATACGTCGATGACATGATTGCAAGATCCCAGACTGAGGAAGAACATCTGGACCATCTTCAGAAGCTATTTGATAGGTTGAAGTTGTACAAGCTGAGGTTAAACCCGAACAAGTGCACCTTCGGGGTGAGATCTGGTAAGCTGCTGGGTTTCGTCGTAAGTGATAAAGGCATTCAAGTGGGTCCTGCCAAGGTGAAGGATATACAGGAAATGCCATCTCCCCGAACAGAAAAATAAGTCAGAGGCTTTTTGTGACGATTGAACTATATTGCCCGATTCATCTCGCACCTAACTACTACTTGTGAGCCGATCTTCAAGTTACTGAAGAAAGATCAAGTGGTAAGATGGAACGATGAATGTTAGGCCACTTTCGAAAGGATCAAAGAATATCTCCAAGAGCCTCCTATTCTGATGCTTCCAAATAAAGGGAGACCTTTAATCATATACTTGACAGTACTCGACAAATTGATGGGGTGTGTGCTGGGGCAGCATGACGAGTCTGGCTGAAAAGAGCACGCTATTTATTACCTTAGCAAAAAGTTTACCGACTGCGAGACCCGATACTCGTTGCTTGAGAAAACTTACTGCGCTTTGGCATGGGCTGCTCGCCGGCTGAGACAGTATATGCTGACTCACACTACTCTATTGATATCAAATATGGATCCAATCAAGTATATCTTCGAAAAGCCTGCCTTGTCCGGAAGAATAGCAAGATGGAAGATGATCTTGACTGAGTATGACATCCAATATACGACTCAAAAGGCAATCAAGGGAAGTGAGTTGGCAGATCATTTGGCTCATCAGGCCGTTGACGATTACCAGTATATGAACTTTGAATTCCCGGATGAGAATATCATGATAGTGACTGACTATGAGGAACTTGGACCGGATGAAGGACCTGAGGAAGGATCTCGATGGTCTATGTACTTTGATGGAGCTTCAAACGCTTTGGGTAATGGCATTGGCGCCGTGATCATGTCTCCTGATGGCTCTCATACTCCGTTCACCGCCCTATTATGTTTTAACTGCACCAACAACACAGCGGAGTATGAAGCATGCATTATGGGTATTCGAGCAGCTATTGACCTAAGGATTAAGTTCTTAAGTGTATTAGAAGATTCCGCTCTCGTGATCACTCAGATCAAGGGCGAGTGGGATATGAAACACCCAAATCTTATTCCTTAAAAGGAGTATTTACTGACGTTGCTTCCACATTTCGAAGAGATAACTTTTGAACACTTCCCTAGAGAGGAAAATCAGTTGGCGGACGCGCTAGCTACGATGTCTTCTATGTTCAAAGTCAGATGGGACAATGAAGCTCCCCAGATTACCATTGAGAGGTTGGACGAACCTTCACATTGCTGTGACATTGAGACTAAAGAGGTAGCAGATAAACCCTGGTTCCACGAGGTTAAGAGGTATCTTGAAGCTCAGGAGTACCCCGAGGGTGCATCTGTTAATGATAAGAAGTTTCTGAGGAGTTTCGCGGCAAATTTCTTCATCAACAATGGCATTCTTTACAAGCGTAACCATGATTCAACCTTACTGTGATGTGTGGATAAGAACGAGGTAGAAAGGATCATGATAAAGTTACATGAAGGTACTTTCGGAACTCATTCCAGTGGACACTCCATGGCAAAGAAAATCCTTCGGGCAGGATATTATTGGTCCACAATGGAAGCCGACTGTTATTAGCATTCTCGGACCTGTCACAAGTGCCAAGTCTATGTTGATAAGGTGCATATACCTCCAGTACCTCTGAATGTTTTGACAGCTCCTTGGCCTTTTGCAATGTGGGGCATCGACATGATCGGCGAGATCAGACCTACGGCATCTAACGGGCATCGTTTCATCCTGGTAGCTATTGATTACTTTACGAAGTGGGTTGAAGCAGCTTCCTTTGCTACAGTGACCAAGAACGTCGTGGCACGGTTCATTCGGCACAACCTGATCTATCGATATGGTGTACCAGAAAGGATTATTACAGACAACAGTATAAATCTCAACAATAAAATGATCACCGAGCTCTGCAAGAAATTCAAGATACAACATCACAACTCTTCTCCTTACCGACCAAAGATGAATGGGTTGTTGAAGCGGCTAATAAGAACATTAAGAAGATTGTGCAGAAGATGACGGTGACATACAAAGATTGGCACGAGATGTTACCATTTGCTCTTCACGGGTATCGTACCTCAGCGCGGACGTCAACAGGGGAAACACCCTATTCCTTGGTTTATGGCATGGAGGCCGTCTTGCCCATTGAAGTTCAGATACCCTCTCTTCGGATTATGAAGGATGCAGGTTTGAGCGAAGATGACTGGATTCAGACCCGGCTTAATCAGCTGAACTTAATCGACGAAAAGAGACTTACTTCTATAAGTCATGGTCAGACGTATCAAAAGCGAATGATCAAGGCATTTAATAAGAAAGTTAGAAGACAAGAGTATCAAGTTGGGGACCTAGTTATCAAGCGTATCATACTACCACAAGGTGATCCCAGGGGCAAATGGACCCCTATTTACGAAGGGCCATTTGTGGTTAAGAACATTTTCTCAGGAGGAGCTATGATTATAACCACCATGGATGGTGACGACCTTCCTCACCCCGTCAATGCAGACATAGTCAAAAAATACTACGCATAATCAAAGACCCGCTAGGCCGACTGGCCTAGGCAAAAAAATAAGGGCTTCCCGGCGAACCAAAAGAGTTCGGGAAAAAATAAGGGATGAAAATAAAAAAAATCTCTACACCCGGCAAGTCGAAAACCTGAAAAGGCGGCTTGGGCAAAAAAGGGTATCCCGGTGGACTGAAAACCCGAAAGGGCGGTCCAGGCAAAAGTTAGGGATTAAAGCATAACACTATGTCTCATTGGATCACCTTGCAACCAGACTTCGATATCGACTATCAAGTTCGGACGACACTAATCAATCTGATCTACCTTCAACCAAGTAGCAAAGGGATGAGATGCTCAAGGACATAAGGGCAATAGCAGAGTTGGAACCCAGTGGGATTATTCACATAGCTATTTTTCTTTAAAAATTGTATAAATTCTATTTGTTCAGCGGCGTTCTCTTACTAGGACGTCAGCCTCTTGTACCAAAACGCCTATTTACAGGCCAAACTTCAAAATCAATACAATTCATTTTCAAAGAAATTTCAACTGTTTTTTCCTTTTTCTGTTTTGTTTTGCAAAGAACGTCCAATGTTCAATTTTGATGCATGCATTTGACATTAATTGCTGCCCATGAATATTTACATGCAAAACAAAAGATCGTTACTTGTAATATCAGAAACAGGGGCAATAAGAATTGTCCAAACTCTACAGTTGCTCTGTCCACCAGGTACAAGGTAAATTTAGCTGAAGAATATGGCTGAAAATACTTTCACTCCTCGCAGAGTAAGAGAAGGCAGTAATGTTAGCTCTCCCCAGTTGAGACTCACGACTGCGAATGAATTGGTGATATTCTCCCCAAGAAGAGTTTATCTATCATCGGTACTGAAAAATATTATCATCCCTGGTGGAGTATAAAATATCCCCATTGGAGTTTGGAATTTTTCCCCAGTGCAGTCTGAGAAAATATCCCCAGTGGAGTTGGAAAGTTTCCCCAGCGCAGTCTGAAAAGTACCCCTAGTGAAGTTTGGAGAATCATCCCCGGTAGACTCTGGCAGATTGTCCCTAGTAGAGCCTAAAAGGTTATCCCCAGTAAGGTCGCTATTGGAAAAATCACCCCCAGCAGAGTTCATTCCTTTCACAAGCAGAAACAAGAATCCCCAACAGGATTCAGTATCACCAGCAACGGTAATTTTATCCCCAGCTGAATTTATCAGCGGAATCCTCTACAAAGCATCTCTTCCCCACAGAGTAATATCCTCATCAGTTTATTCCCCAGAGAAGTTATCCTCTCCTGCAGGTTTATTCTCACAAATATCTTTATTCGCTATCCCCAGCGGAAACGAAGAATTCAGCTCTTTTCTCCAGCAGCTATCCAGGATTTATTTTCCCCAGCTAAAAACATTACATTTCCATACATCATGACACGTGCATATACGCATCATACAACACAATATCATTTATTTTGAGAACATCATTGCCTGATCCATATCATGCAACATACAACTAACCTTTATCTTTCAGGAAAGATGCGGCTAAATTCTCACAAAATTCAAAGCTATGAAGCTTTTACCTCCGTTGAATTACAGACAAGTTCCTAAATCTCAGCAGAGAAGTTTTCTCAGTTGAATTACATGCGAGTTCTTAAATCTCGACGAAGATGTTTCCCTCCAGTCGAATTACTGACAAGTTCTTAAAACTCAGCAGAGATGTTTTCTTAATTGAAGTACATACAAGGTCCTAAATCTCGACAAAGTTCCTCCGTTGAATTACAGACAACTTCCTAAATCTCAACATAGAAGTTTTCTCAGTTGAATTACGGGCGAGTTCTTAAATCTCGACGAAGATGTTTCTCCAAGTCAAATTACTGACAAGTTCTTAAAACTCAGCAGAGATGTTCTCTCAGTTGAAGTACATACAAGGTCCTAAATCTCGACAAAGTTTCCTCCGTTGAATTACAGACAGGTTCCTAAATCTCAACAGAGAAGTTTTCTCAGTTGAAGTATGGGCGAGTTCTTAAATCTCGACAAAGATGTTTCCCCAAGTCGAATTACTGACAAGTTCTTAAAACTCAGCAGAGATGTTCTCTCAGTTGAAGTACAGACAAGGTCCTAAATCTAGACAAAATGTTCCTCCATTGAATTACAGACGAGTTCCTAAATCTCAGCAGAGAAGTTTTCTCAGTTGAATTACGGGCGAGTTCTTAAATCTCGACGAAGATGTTCCCCCAGTTGAATTACGGACGAGTTCTTAAAACTCAGCAGAGATGTTTTCTCAGTTGAAGTACAGACAAGTTCCTAAATCTTGACAAAATTTTCCTCTGTTGAATTACAGACGAGTTCCTAAATCTCGGCAGAGAAGTTCTCTCAGTTGAATTATGGGCGAGTTCTTAAATCTCGATGAAGATGTTTTCCATCCAGTTGAATTACGTGCAAGTTCCTAAATCTCGACACTCCAGTTGAATTATGGGAAAGTTCCTAAATCTCGACACCTCAGTTGAATTACGGACAAGTTCCTAAATCTCAACAAAGATCAGACTTCCCCAGCGGAATCTTCCTCAAACAACAGGTATACAAGCTCTCGCTAAGGAATCTCTTATACGACCGACACTCCTTCAGATGGCATCTTTAAGCCCATCCTCCTTGTCAGCAATCTCCAAATGGAATCTGTAAGCCCATTCCCGACATCACAAAACAACTACCACTTCATGCGAGTGCAAATTTCTGGGCACTCTAGTGTTCAATCCTCTTCCACCTTCAGATCACGAAAGGCACGAAAGCCAATCTACATCCTCAGGTTTAAGAAGATTGAATAGGGGAAGCTATTGTACCCCAAAATTTTCCCTCCCATATTTCTCAAAACTATGCAAGAAAAATCTCCAAGTTACTCAAGGTTGCTCAAGGGTTGGTCAGACAAGCTCTCTCCTAAGGCAGTCTACCCCAAATTAGGATTTTGTGTTTCATAAAGATCCTTGAGTCCAAGTGACCCCAAGTGCTCACAAATGTCCTAATATGTTCTCAAGATCATCCATGAAAAGTTTCAAGCCTTGCAGAGAAAGTTTGCTCAGTCAATTGCTCAAAGGTCCAAAAATCGACTGTGTTAGGGCAAAAGTCAACTGTGACCCAAATACAGTAAAACTTTAAGATTTTTTGTCAACATTCTGATTTTGAAGTTTATTTCATCATTTTATCAAGGTTTGATCATGATTCATCAAGGATTGCTCAAGATTCATCAAGATTCAAAAGTTGCTAAATTAGGGTTTTGTAGGAAAAGTCAACTCAACTTTGACCACTCATAACTTTCTCATACTTTATGATAAATGACCCATCCAAAGCTCATCTTGAATAGGCTGCAATTCCCTACAATCCATCTTCATATTCCAAGTTCAAAATATGCACTCACAGGAAGTTATGAATTTTGACATTATAGGTCATTTTGAAAAGTCAACAAAAAACCCTTTTTGTCAAAGCTTCTAAATTGAGCATGGATTATCAAATTGAGATGAGACCAAAAGGGTTGATTATAGGACATCTCAATCTTTATAAAAAGTCAAAGAAAACCTCAAAATATTCAAAATTGAGGAAGTTATGCATTGTTGAAGTTGGACTTTTTTGCAAAATTGCCAAAAGTCAACTATTCCAAAAACTTCAATTTTTGCCAAATGGGTCCATTCTTTTTCACTTGTTTTGAGTTTGCATTGTAGCCCACATGCTTCAGCCTTGGCCATGTGTCCATACAATTGTTTTATTAATTATTTTGATTTTATTTGAATTAATTTGATTTAAATCAAAATAAATCAAATAAAAATCCAAAGGCATTGATAACAAAGATTTTGTGGTGATTTCAGGTTCCATTATACAACTTGCCACCATCAAACTCGTATCAAATCAATTGTGTGCAAAAAAGATTAAAATCAAGCCAATTTGGAAAGTTTGTAAAAGAAAATCAAATCCACATCAAGAGCATTGATAGAGCAAGATTTGGACAAAGAAAACAACCCTAATGTATTGTACAATACATAAGGAGGCGAGGGACACAAGAATCAGTGTTGGAGAGCAGTTATAGAGTGAGAACCAAAGTTGCAAAAACCAGAAAAAAGCTTGAGATCGAAGTCAATCATAGAGGCATTTTCAGGACTTGGCAAGTATCTCAATCGTCTCCTGGCCATCTCCACAAGCAAACACAATCCAAACCACACGTTTTCAAGCTTCCTAGAGCACTGTAAGTACCTCACGGATCTGCCATGTTCTTGAAATCGAAGATCTTTATTCTTGGATCCATTGATTAAAATAATTGCATATTCTGAATCCACTCATCATTTACAAGCTTTTGGCATCATTTGATTTTGTTTATCTGACCTGTAGCAAGATCCACCATTATTAGGGTTTTATTCTTGTTTTTGGGGTTTCTTATTTCAGGGATAATTGGCCCCAGATATGGGCATGGTTGCATCCAGGAGGTTGAGACGAACTCAACCATGGCCTTAGAATCCATTTTCATGGCCGGTACGAAGTTTTGAAGGTGGACAGGCTTGTAGCGACAGACCTCTGTTCGTTGGTATAAGTGTTTGTATCTTTTAGCCACGGTTGGAGGTCAGGGACAATGCGTGTCACGTCCCCATTAGTCCATTCGAATCTGGTGCGCAATTTTTTATATTTACCCAATGGAATTTGTTTTATTAAATTATAATTATTTTGTATTATACTAACAACTGAAACAACATGGCGTGGTGGCAAGCTTGGCATTGGATATCCCTTCAGGACCTGGGTTCGAATCCCAGGTCCCCCATTTTCTCAATAATATTTTCTTGCAGATGACCCAGTGCACATGTCATCCTAAGACACACCATACTCCCTCAATCCTCAAAGCGCCAGATGGCCAGATCTGGTGGTCAAGTTTCAGGGGCACACCATAAGCCAGTCAATGCACGCGCATGGAATCCCAAAAGTCAAATGGATTTTCATTAATGGGCCAACAGATTTGCTTTCAGCACTTCCCAATATCAGGCCCAAAGTCTCTTTCTCTTATATTTTCTTTTTATTGATTTAATTATTTTATTTTATTTAATTAATTTACTAACCAATGAAATTAATTTTCTTTTTATCACAAAATCACAAAAATATTTTTATCTAATAAATTTCAGAATTCTTTTTTATTAATAAATTTTAATTAATTAATTAGGTTTTTAATTCTAGGAAACTTTAATTTATTTTTGTAAATAAATAAAATCAATTAGAATTAATTAGGTTTTAACTACTAAATTTAATTATTTTAATTTCTTTCTTAAATTAACAAAAACTCCAAAAATATGTCATTAATTTTTTTCATTAATTAATTAATTTAATAATTAATTTAGTATTTAATTTAGGATTTAGTTTCTTTTCTTAAAATAAAAACAACAAAAACGCATTTTCTTTTAAAAGGGTCAAAACCCTAAATTTTGTATTCGATTCAATTTCACATCGCGCAATTTATTTTTCTGTATTTAATTATTGATGTATCTGTCTCCGGTATGTAATAGTTAATTAGGACATTTAATTATTTTACCGCTTTATTTTTATTTTCAAAGGGTTGCTTTTGGCGATGTAAATACCCAACGCCTTGTAATTTAATTTCCGCACTTTAAATTCTGCTAATTATAACTGCTAGATGTTTGATAATTGGGTTTGCATGACAAGACTGAATGTTTAATCTTAAAATCAAATTAGATCACCCTTAACATGTGCAAAGATAAAAATAACTAGAAACGACACACTCGCACATGTGCACTCTTAGGGTACACCCCACTTGGTTGCCTTCATACACGGTCATTGAGTATAGGGTATTTTAGAGGTCTCCCTCTTGTCTAAAAGATCATAGTTGCCTCGAAACGGTTGCCTCGGATATTGTTGCCTCCAACAAATGATCTAAGACATTAGGGTTACCGCTAAGGCGTCCTAACATTGCTTTGGTGACCGTAAGTCCCTCATTCGAATTGACCCTCAAACTCCAATGATGGTGATACCTACTCACTAATAGTAGGATAGTGTTGTCTAAAGGAAACAAACGTAAAACGATTCCTTTGTCGAGTAGGTAGATTAGTTCTTAAGTACTTGCTCAATCCAAACAAAAATTTTCACACTTACACTTCTTTACAAACAAAGTTTTCAAAAACACTTCATTACACTCTTGAAGACAGAAGCAAGAGTTAAATCGAAGTTAAAATAAAAACTTTTCAAAGCCCACAAACACAAAGAAAACAATTTTGAAAATGATGAGCAAGTACCTAAGAGCCCGTAGATAACTACAGATAGAAAGGGTGCTAATACCTTCCCTTTCTATAATCTACCCCCGTACTCAGAGATAATCTCGAAAAAGGAATTTTTCTGTGCTTTTTTCCTTTCCTTGTTGGATAAAATAAAAGTTGGTGGAGACTCTTGCTTACCGCGACATTTTGCAAAAACAAACGCAAAACGCAAACCAGCATTCCAAAAAACAGCCAGATCCTCCCAGTTGCGGATATTGGCTCCCTCCAGCTGATAGAACCATTCGAATTGAGTCCCCGATAAACTTTCTTGGAAGAAATGCACACACAAATTCCTATCAGCGGTGTGAGGATGGATCTTCCTGACATAAGACCTCAGATGCAACTTAGGACATAAAACCCCGTCATATTTAGCAAATGCGGGAACCTTAAACTTCTGTGGAATGACCACTCCAAAAAATAACCCTAATTCTTCAAAATCTAGACCAGGTAATCTCTGAATTTCTATGGCGTTAAGACGATCCTCCAGCTGATTATATTTGTCATCAGCAAGAGGGTATTGTTCTTCGGCGTAGTCAGCCTTTTCTTCATCAGAACCTGGATTGTGGTCCTCTTATTTTTTCTTCACTTCTTGATTGTCCCCCTCATTTTACAGAGTTGCGAATTCTAGAGCTCACTTTACTGGTCCTCTGAATCTCCTTCCCATATTCAGGACACCCACTGGTTTTTTTGTCTTTTTCTTTTTGTCTTTGAGAATGAGAGCCTTCAGGTCCTCTTGTCCCTTAGCCAGATCCAGAAACACCTGCTGGAATTGAGCATTATGTGCTTGAAGATGCTTAATATTCTGTTCGAGAGCCATTTCTTTTTGCTGAAATAAACAGCGAAAAGATAAGAAACCGGTCCTGAAACCTGTTTATGTGATGATATGCATGATATGATTATGCAATGTTTTCAAGGAGTTTTAAGATTTAAATTTGCTTAGTAAAAGAGAGAACAAACATTAATTACATTAATAAGTTTAAACAGTTACAACAATGCCTCTTGGGCTTACAATGGAAGAAACAAAGATAATACAAAATAAACTCCTAAAACAGAAAGGACTCAAACTTCCCATGAGCGTATCCTCTTCGGTGCAATGTAGGCATTCAAACCATGCTCTTCATGAAGTTGTCTTGTGAGCTCTAAAACCTTCTTCTCGCTTGCGTAGAACTGGGTTTCAAAGGTGTCTCGTTCCCCTTCTAAGATCACTGGGGTGGCCTGTTTCATCCATTCATATAATAAAAGCATAAATATATATTAGAAACTGACAACTTCATCTTCAACCTCGCGCCTAGCCAGACCACCTGCATCTTGTTCATTTCTCATCCATTTGCAAAAGTGTAAACATGAATCTTGTGGAAAATTTTCTCACGATTTCAGAAATGTAAACCATTAAAACTATAGATCAAAGACAAACATGAATTATATTGGCCCTAATCTGAACCCTAACTTTTCTAGAAAATTCAATTTTAAAATTCTCTAAGCTCAAGCAACATAAATGAAAACTATGGACATGGTTAGCTTTAGAGAAATGATATCTACATTTTTCATTCACAAATTAAACATTAATGATGCCTATATGAAGAGTTCAAAAGTCAGAAAACTCACCTTGCAAGAGGGTATCGTCTTTTAAGTTTGAACAACTTTTGATGAGTTCCAGTGATTGGGTTAGCTTCCTCAAGTTCCCAGGAAGCTAATGTGGTGCTTGGCTTGAGCTGAAAGTGGTTGAGGAGTTCTCGAGAAGTCAACTTGCAGAGCTCTTTTGTTGGTTATGGAGGTTGATGAAAATGGAGTTACATTTATGAAACAGGGTCAGGGATGAGTTGTATTTGATTTTTAGAAGTTTTAGGAACCAAAAGGCTTGAAAACGCACGAGGGAAATGTGAGTTTCAAGTTTTTGGTAAGAATGTGCAACAATGGTGATTGGTGATACAATTCTGAGTTCTATGGAGTTTGAGGGCTTGTGTATGCGTGTGTTTTGATTCAAATGACTTGTACATAAGTAAGGAAAAGGATGTGAGGCTTGAAAGAATCAGAATCACACAAGTACAAGTTATGGCTATGTTGCTTGAGTTTGTAGAAAAGTAAAAATATGGTTTCAAGGTAAAGTACAAGCATGGGCTGACTTGTTAGAGGCTTGAGACAAATTTATTTTGGGTTATAGGTTATGTATGATCAGAAGAGAACAAGTGCAAAGCTCAAGAACAGATTTTGTGCATAAAGCTACTTTTTCAAAATGGCAATGTGCACTTTCTTCCTAAAATTGAAATAAGCATGGGAAATGCATTAAATGATTTAGTTGAAGCCTCTAAAAGGTGTGCAAACATTTTATTATGTAGTTCCAAACAAGTTTGAGGTCTGAAAAGCAAAGATTGTGCAGCCTAGCAATGACTTGAATTCTTGTTCATCACAAAATTCTTCGTTGTAAAGCAACTTGAAACCCTAACTTATGACCTTCGATTCTCCTTGATCACAAATGAACTCAAGGAGTCCTTGGACTTTTTAGGAAGCTTGTAATATTCTCTACAACCCCTATTTGAATCACTTTTGCAAAATCCAAATGGAACTATGTGAAACTTGGGTCAGAAGTTAGGTCAAAATCCTGACCAAAATGCTCAAAATTTCACTAAGTGTTTTAGTTTCATGACCATGATTTCATGGATTTATAACTTGAGATCCAAGAATTTTTAGGAGGATTTGTGTAAAGAAATATTTTAGATCTCATTGAGATCTACAACTTTCATGTTCAAAGTGTCCTTTGAATCATCTTGCATCATTGTGAAAAAATGGCTTAAAGTTGTGAAAAAAAATGAAGTTTTCAACACTTAGAAAAATTTCTAAGTTTGGAAACTTGACTTTTCAAAATGAAATCTTGACTTTTTGATTTCTTGATGAAAAAACTTCATATTTTGACATGTTTTGATGAATTTTGATCTTTGACACTTGATTTTGACCAAAAAGTCAAATTTTGACTTTTCAGTGTATAGTGTATTTTTGATCAGTTCACTGAAAATCAACTATCAATCAATTGATCTTGAGGGAAGTTTTGAGTCATGCCATTAGGTCAACATGATTCCATTGAAATATTGAAATCATGTTTGAAACCAATTAACCATTTGCTAGGTCAAAAATCAGAAATTGCCCTTTTTTAGTCAAAACCCTAATTTTGACCATTTTGCCCTTTTGATGATCTGGTCAAATTTCTTGAGGAATTGTGATCCAAACTTGATAAAATGACATATAGGAGTTCAAAATGTTGATATGGATCAAAAATTATGAAGTTTGACTGTAAATTGACCACAGTTAACTTTTTCCCCAATACAGTTGATTTTTAGGTCAACTGATCAATTGACTGAGCAAAAATGTGATCCAAGACTTGAAACTTGACATGAGAAATATTAAGGGTCCATAGTGATCCTTGTGTAATCTCACACCCTAAGTTCAGTCATCAGTTCTTAAGGAGGTGTCTTGAGCAGATCAATCCTTGTACAGTCTTGAACCAAAGGAGATCTTGTGAGAAAATATTTGATAAATGAGAGGAAAATTTTGGGGTACAACAACTGCCCCAGTTCAATCTTCTTAAACCTTAAGAGTTAGATTGGAGAATCTACCATTCGTGACTTGAAGGTGGAAGTTGATTGGACACTAAAATGCCCAGAAATTTGCACTCGGAGATGAATTGTGAATGGGCTTATAGATACCATTTGGATGAATGATGGAGATTTTCTGGAGATGAGCTTGTAGATGCCATCCAAGGGTGACTGTTGATAGAAAATGGACTAAGTCTGAACTTGATTTCAACTAGAAAAGAATCAGAATAAATCTTTAGAGCGACTTATCTGAACCAGGAGAAGTCTTGTATGTTGTTTGATTAGGAAGAATCAGAATAAAACGTTGAGGGATTTATACTGAACCGGAAGTGTTCCTTTGGAAAGTATTAGGATAAACCATTGAGGGGTTTAAATTGAACCAAAAGAGATCTTGAATATTCTTTAACTAGAAAGAATCAGAGTAAATCTTTGGGCGATATATCTGAACCAGAGAAAGTGTCTGCAGAAAAGAATAAGAATAAACTGTTGAGAGATTTAAACTGAACCGGTAGGGATCTGGAGAAGAATAAGAACAAATCATTGGGAGATTTATCCGAACTAGAGAAAGTGTTCCTTTGGAAAGTATCAGGATAAACCGTTGAGGGGTTTAACTTGAAACAAAAGAGATCTTGAATAATCTTTAACTGGAAAGGATCAGAGTAAATATTTGAGTGATTTATATGAACTAGAGAAAGTGCCTATTGAACCATTAGGGATCTGGAAAAGAATCAGAACAAATCGTTGGGAGATTTATCTGAACCAGAGAAGACGTCTACGAGAAAGAATCAGAATAAATCGTTGAGAGATTTATCTGAACTAGCAGGGATCTGGAGAAGAATCAGAAGAAATTATTGAGATTTATCTGAACCAGAGAAGACGTCTGCAGGAAAGAATCAGAATAAATCATTGAGAGATTTAAGCTAAATCGGCATGGATCTGGAGAAGAATCAGAATAAATCATTGGGAGATTTATCTGAACCAGAAAAGTTCATTTGGAAAGTATCAGGATAAACTGTTGAGAGATTTAAACTGAACCAAAAGAGGTCTTGAACATTCTTTAACTGGAGAGAATCAGAGTAAATCTTTGAGAGATTTATCTGAACCAGAGAAAGCATCTACTACGTAGATGGTTGACCAATCCTTACATGGGAATTGATCTGTATTTGACTTGCTGAAAATTTGACGGTAATTTTCTGTTGATTGATCTTTCCTGAAAAGATGAAAGGTTAGTTGTATGCAATTTCATGATGTATGAAATGCATGGTGTAATGATGTTATCAAAATAAATGAGATTGTGTCGTATGTATCTATGTTGTTAATGGTATGATGTATGGATGTAATGTATAGACACATTAATTGTTATTCCACAATGTTGGTGGAGTCGGGGAAAATAAATCCCTAAGTACTGCTGAGAATGAGGAGTGCAAGTCTTCATGTTTTGAAGTTGAAGTGTTGATGAGCATCCATTTGTTAGAGGAATAAACTCTGTTTTGTAAGGGAAACACCATGTATTGCTTGTAGACCTCGTGAAATCCTGCTGGGGAATCCTGAGAAACTGGGTGACTTTCATTGAGGAATCTTTGGAGTTGTAACCGGAAGTTTTGTTCCACCGGGGGTGCGAGAGCACTTGATACCATTAGGATGCGTACTAGAGATATGATGTTGATCAAGAGCGGGATGCCCTGATTTCCGTTCTTGTTGGAAAAGGTACCTGCAGGGGATTTTATGGAATAGTCTAAAGATATTATCCTATTTCTTAAAGCCATTAGTGATCGTCTTTCTATTTTCTGTTCTCCTTTTTGCTCATTTGTAAACAGTAGTTACGTTCAAATGCATATGTTCAAAAATAAATCATTGGACGTTTTTGTAAACAAAACACAGAAATAAAGAAAAACAGATAGTTTTGCACTTTCAAAGGGATATCTTTGTATTAACTAGAATAAGTACTTTTGTACAATGAGACGAACATTCTAGTAAGAGAATGTCGTCGTAGAAAGTGAAAATTGATACAAAGAAAATATAGCTATGTGAAATAATCCTATGGGGTTCCCATTCTGCTATAGCCTTCATGTCTCTGAGCGTCTTATCCACTTGTTGCCTTGTCCGAAGCTGATTAAATTGATTATAACTGTTGGAATTTTTCAGTCGATGCTAGAGGTCGTCTGTAAGGTGATCCAATGGGACATAGTCATACGCTTTAAATCCATAACTTTTGCCTGGACCTCCCTTTCGAGTTTTCAGTCTACCGGGATACTCTTTTTTTCCAAGCTGTCCTTTCGGGTTTTCAGCTTGCCGGATATACAGATTTTTTTTTTAATTTTATCCCTAATTTTTGCCCGAACCCTTGTGGTTCACCGGGATGCCCTTATTTTTCCTAGGTGTGTCAACCTAGTGGGTCTCTTATGCGTAGTATCTTTTGACTATGTCCGCATTCACAGGGTGCGGATGGTCGTCACCATCCATAGTGGTTAAGATTATTGCTCCACCAGAGAATATGCTTTTGATCACAAATGGTCCCTCGTATGTAGGAGTCCATTTTCCTCTGGGATCACCTTGTGGAAATATGATACGTTTGATTACCAAATCACCAACCTGATATACCTGACGTCTGACCTTTTTGTTAAAAGCTTTGATCATACATTTTTGGTACATCTGACCATGACAGACAGCCGTAAGCCTCTTCTCATCAATCAAGTTCAACTGGTCAAGCCGAGTTTGGATCCAATCATCTTCATTTAGCCCTGCATCCTTTATGATTCTCAGAGAAGGTATTTTGACTTCAATTGGTAGAACAACTTTTATGTCGTATACCAAGGAGAATGAAGTTGCCCCTGTTGATGTGCGCGCTGTGGTACGGTTACCGTGGAGAGCAAATGGTAACATCTCATGCCAGTCTTTGTAGGTTAATTTCATATTTTGTATGATCTTCTTAATGTTTTTATTTGCAGCTTCGACAGCACCATTCATCTTTGGCTGGTAAGGAGAAGAATTATGGTGTTGGATCTTGAATTGCGCGCATAGTATGGTGATCATAGTATTGTTGAGATTCGTACCATTGTTTATGATGATTCTCTCCGGGATACCATACCGACAAATGAGATTCAGTTTGATGAACCGGGCCATGATATTCTTGGTAACGTAAGCGAAAAAAGCTGCCTCAACCCATTTCGTGAAGTAGTCAATGGCCACCAAGATGAAGCGGTGCCCATTAAAAGCTGTAGGTTTGACTTCTTCAATCACATCCATGCCCCACATCGCAAATGGCCAGGGAGCAGTCAGGATGTTTAGAGGAACTGGAGGTACATGCACTTTGTCAGCATAGATCTGACACTTGTGACAGGTTCGTGAATGCTGATAGCAATCTGCTTCCATGGTAGACCAGTAATACCCTTCCCGTAGGATCTTTTTAGCCATCGTGTGCCCACTAGAATAGGTTCCAAAACTGCCTTCATGTAGATCAGCCATGATCTTTTCTGCCTCAACCTTGTCTATGCAACGAAGCAGAATAAAGTCGTGGTTGCGCTTGTAGAGAATGCCATTACTGAGGAAGAACTTAGCCGAGAATCTTCTCAAAAACTTCTTATCATTGACTGAAGCTCCTTTCGGATACTCTCGGGCTTCAAGATACCTCTTAACTTCATGGAACCAAGGCTTTTCCACTAATTCTTCAGCATCGATCTCGTGACAGTAAACTGGTTCATCCATCCGTTCAATGGTGATATGGGGAGCTTCGTAGCCCCACTTGAGTTTAAACATGGATGACATAGTGGCCAGCGCGTCCGCTAGGTTATTTTCCTCTCGTGGAAAATGCTCAAAGGTAATTTCCTCAAAATGTGGGATTAATGTCAACACATGTTCTTTATAGGGGATGAGGTTAGGGTGCTTCGTGTCCCATTCTCCTTTGATATGACTGATGACTAAGGATGAATCTCCAAATACACTTAAGGATTTGATTCCCAAATCTATGGCAGCTTTAAGACCTAAAATACACGCTTCATATTCTACCATATTATTGGTATAGTTGAAACAAAGTCTTGCATTTAAGGGAGTATGACATACTTCACGGGATATGATTACAACACCTATGCCATTTCCGAGTGCGTTAGAGGCTCCACCAAAAACCAAGGTCCATCGAGATCCTTGTTCAGGTCCATCATATGGTATGAGTTCTTCACAATTGTTTACCATCATGATGTCTTCATCTGGGAACTCAAATTTCATGGACTAATAGTCATCCACAAATTGATGAGAAAGGTGATCGGCTAGCACACTGCCCTTTATTGCTTTTTGGGTAGTGTACTAAATTTCGTATTCAGTCAGTATGATCTGCCATCATGCTATTCTCCTAGATAGGGCAGGCTTCTCGAATATGTATTTAATATGATCCATCTTGGATATCAATAAGGTAGTATGGGTAAGCATATACTGTCTTAGCCGGTGAGCAGCCCATGCCAGAGCACAACAAGTTTTCTCGAGTAGTGAATATCTTGTTTCACAGTCGGTAAACTTTTTGCTCAGGTAATAAATAGCATGCTCTTTTCAGCCAGACTCATCATGCTGCCCCATCACACACCCCATTGAATTTTCCAAGACAGTTAGATACATGATCAAAGGTCTTCCCTCGAATGGCGGCATCAAAACATGAGGCTCTTGTAGGTAGTCTTTGATCTTGTCGAAGGCAGCTTGGCATTCATCATTCCATCTGACTACTTGATCTTTCTTCAGTAATTTGAAGATTGGTTCACAAGTAGCAGTTAAGTGAGAAATGAATCAAGCAATGTAGTTTAGCCGTCCTAAGAATCCTCTGACTTCCTTCTCGGTGCGAGGATCAGGCATCTCTTGTATTTATTTTACCTTGGCAGGGTCCACTTTGATACTTTTACCGCTGACGATGAAGCCTAGGAGTTTACTGGACCTCACCCCAAATGTGCATTTATTCGGGTTCAACCTTAGCTTGTATTTCTTCAATCTTTCTAACAGTTTCTTCAAATGGTCAAGATGTTCCTCTTTGGTTTGAGATCTAGCTATCATGTCGTCCACATAGACCTCTATTTAGTGATGGATCATGTCGTGAAATAGAGCTACCATGGCGCGCTGATAAGTTTCCCCAACATTTTTCAATCCAAATGGCATAACTTTTTAACAGAACGTGTCCCACTGTGTGACGAAGGTTGTTTTCTCCACGTCCTCAGGTGCCATTTTGATTTTATTGTAGCCTGAGAAACTATCCATAAATGAGAACACTTTATGTTATGCAGTATTGTCAACCAAAATATTGATATGGGGAAGTGGGAAATCATCCTTAGGGCTTGCCCTATTCAAATCTCGATAATCCACACACATGCATACTTTGTCGTCCTTTTTAGGCACTGGAACAAAATTGGCGACCCATTGTGGATAGGAGGCGATGGCTAAGAATCCGGTGTTGAATTGTTTCATGACTTCAGTCTTGATCTTCTCTGACATGTCTGGCCGCATGCGACGGACTTTCTGTTTTACCAGAGGGTAGTCTTCTTTTGTCGGTAGATGATGGACCACGATATCAGCGTTGAGTCCTGGCATGTCTTCGTATGACCAAGAAAATACCTCAACATAGTCATGTAGTAACTGAGTTAAACGCTTCTTGACACTGGGTTCCATATTGGCTCTTACCTTGACTTCTTTCTTGTCCTCTTTGGTACCTAAGTTAACTGTGTCAACCTGTTCTTCGTGGGGCTGTATGGTCCTTTCTTCCTGGTCTAGTAACCTTACTAGTTCCCCTGGCACTTCACAATCTTCCTCACCTTCATCTTCGGCTTGGTAAGTTAGATATTCAAAGTCACAATAGGCCATAGAAGAATCATTACCCATGGGATCCTGAGTGGATGTAGATCTGCATTTTGATATGTGAGTGTGTGTAAGAGCATAGCTATTTTTTGAAATAAATAAAAATGTAGGAAAAGAAAGATAAAGAGCACAAAGTTTGCATACAAAAACGTCCATGATTCATTGAAGACATATGAAAATGAAGTAACAACCCTTACAAATGGACCATTGTGACTCGGGTAAGACACAAGGTTTTAAAAGTCTGAATTGTTTAATTATTACAAGTCCAACAAAAATTTAAAGACAATTACTATTGGATAAAAGTAATTTGGACAAAATATTTGGCTTCCCAGTTGCTGAGTCCTCCGTTGATAGTTGGGAAAATCTAATCTTCTAGGTCACAACTATCATCATTATCTTCCACTGCGTTGACTCCATGGTTGCTGATCCGCAAAGGTGGTTCCTCGGCACGAGCACGGCGAATAGCTTTATGGGCTCCTGAAGTGAAACCCAAACCAAATTTGTCAGATTTGTAAGGGATATCCGGGAGTTTTCCCCAAATAGTACACCCACCTTCTTCGACCACTGCCTTGGCATCTTTCAGAGAAGACATCTTTAGCGGAGGTCTGGTAATCTTTGGGACTTGAGAAAAAGTCTTGGTTACTGCCACTGTTTGTGGGACTTCCTCGAAATGCTAACATGGAGTTTCAATGAATTCACCATCCATTACGTATCTAAAGGAGTTCAAGTTACTGACCATATATTCCTCCTCTCCATGAACAGTGAGGATTTTCCTCTTGGTTGGGTATTTCAGCATCTGATGTAATGTAGAGGTGATGGCACCAACGTCGTGAATCCAAGGTCGGCCTAATAAACACGAATAGGAAGGGAGAATTTCCATTACATAGAAATTTAAATCAAAGGTTTGAGTTCCAACTTTAATGGGGATGTCCACCTCCCCATGCACCATTCTCTTTGAACCGTCGAAGGCCATTACCACTATGTTGCTGGGTTTTAAGGTCAGACCTTCATAGTCTAGTCTATCAACATCCTTCTTAGGTAGCACATTCAAAGACGAACCAGTATCAACCAGGACATGGGCCAAAGTTGTGCCCCTGCATTCGACAGAGACATGCAATGCATCATTGTGTTTCCTCCTTCTAGGTGTAAGATCAGAATCAGAAAAGCCCAAACTATTATCGGCGGTCAAACTGGCCACACAGTCTTGGAATTGGTCAGCAGAGGTTTCCAGTGGCACATGGGAAGTTTTAAGAAATTTCACCAAGGCCTTCGTGTAGCGATAAAAAATGTAGCGGGGTAAATCGGAGATCGAACTATTAATTAATTCGTCTCACAAAAGCAAGAGTCGCCACCGCGCTTTATTATTTCCAAGGGAAAAGGGAAAAGAGCGAAATAAAACCCTAAAATATACAATGTAAAATAATACTTTAAAAGTAATGAAAATACAAGGCGTTTTTGAGAAGAGGTCTAGAGTTCGGGGGTTGGTTATACAATAGAAAGGTATTAGCACCCAATGTATCTATAGTATTCTATAGGAACCTTTTGAAATATCTGTTTTTTGGTTAAAATTGTTTGTTTGGTAAATGAATATGGGGGTGAGATTTTGAAATGCGACGACCTAGTGTCGAAGTTTTGACTTAAGAGGGGGTAAGTTTAAAATTTTGATTTTTTAGGAGATTCAACTTAAGTTTAACAAAAACTAAAATGTATGAAAGGGTTTCGCACAATCGTATTAGATACTCGATGACATGAAGTCAACAAATTTAATTTTTTCCCTTGGAGTTAATCGAGCAAGCAAAATAAAATAAACATTAAAATATAAGCATTTGAAATTTCATAAGAAAATGAATCTAAGAAAAAGATTAATAACAAAGAGGGCATCAAGAAATTTAATTTAAACTGACAAAGGCAATCAAATATAAATGAAAAAGAATATGACTAATTATCTAAAGAAGTTACTTGAACTAAATTAAGAATTTAAGATTAATTTTAAACTAAATAATCTAAAGATATTCTAAACTAACTACAAATTCTAATGTTATCAAAATAATTCTAAAGAATACTAAATTGATAGAAATTAACAAAGATTATCTAATACTAGAAAAAAAATACATGATTAATTAATTTTTTTACTCACTAAACTAAGTTAATAAAACACTAAGAAAAATCAATAAATCAAACTAATTACTAAAGGCGGGTGTAAGTAGAAAATAGGGTGCAAAGCCAGAAATTCGGATGGGCCATGATTAGTTACAAGCCTATGTTGGTTTTTTATTTTTTGAAAAGAAAAAAGATAAAGGGGGATATAAAATAGTAAATCGAAATTGGGCTTAGAACAAGGAGCCCAAAACACATAAAAAAACATGAACAAAAATAGAATAAAAAAGTGTTGGGTCGGGTTGGTGTGATGGTCGGCCCAACTCAAATTCAAACTAATGACAAACCCTAGACACTAAAGGTCATTTGTTGCATTTCTTTGGAATTGGTCAATAGTCATTAAAACAAATATGTTCCAATAAAGATAATAAAAGGAAACAAACGGAATAACCATACAATTCCCTTTCTTCATCTATCGTTACCTTCTCTCATCTCTCTCAACCGTAACTCATCTATGTTCCTTCCTCAAAATTCATTTTTCTTTCAAAAGTTCGTCATTTCTCTTTTCAATTTCTCAAACATACAAACAATAACAGATTTACAATCCTCATTACAAAAATCGAAAATGAAAACGAAAATACTTATAGGTCAAAGCGTTGACGGGGAAAAAGGTCGGTGGAGTAATTCCGTGTCGATCAAAGAGAGGAGAGTGATGTCGATGATAGCCCATTATAGAAGATCTAGCTGTGGGGGTGAGCTTGGTGTCGGTCCTTACAGAGGGAGATCATTCTGGGCGATGCTTGAATTGGAATAGCAGAGAGGCGGACAGAGAGACGATGTTGCGTTGTAGTTTACAGAGCGATGGCAAGGTGATGTTAGTGCGGTTTGTTGAAGGTGATTACAAGCAAAGCTAGTTTCGGTGAAGGGTAATGTATCGCGCGGTGATTTGAAGTTTTTGTTGGTCACAGTGTGAGTTCAAGGGTACAAGGCATGTGGTTGTAGTAAGGTGTTGCGGTTGATGAGAAATATGAAGAGTAGTGTGGATGGAGATCAGGGATGTTGATGTTTGAAAATGACACCAGATTTATGATGAAGAGGAAAAGTTTTCTTGTACTTTAGCATTTTTCATCTTGAGCACAACTTACTCTGAGATTTTGCTCTGTTTCAAAACAACAACAAAAAATGGAAGTATTCCAATCACCTTCCTTTTCCTATTATCTCCAACAATTAAACAAAACTATAGATGAAAAACTCAATTCCGCTTTCGGTACAACGATATCACCCTCACCCTCTCATCTATCGATCTTATTATCTTTCTTACAGAAACAACGACAATGCTCAAGCTCTCAGTTTCACTCACCCACCAGTAAACGATTTGTAACTCTTATATGCTTCTCTGTATTTTGGTTCAAATACTAACACATTTTTTGTTCAGTTATTTTGTAGGAGCAAACTATTTTAATGATGGTGCATTGTAGACAGAAGTATTTTAAACAAGCAAATATCATAGTACCAGGGTCTCAAACAGATATTCCAGAAATAAGGTGAATCATTAAATTTATTATGCAAAAACGACTTACCTCAAAAGCTGACACATAGGTGAAAAATAGAAACCATAGGTAATAAGCTGTTCTTTATCCTTTCCTTCTTTGAACCGTGTGTAAGAAGTAATTTGAGTGAATTTGGAATGATAGAGGTTTGGTGAGTATCTGAGAAGATAGAAGGATTTTTATGTGATATTTTGCTGATACTTCATCTCCTCCTTCTTTATGTTTCTGTTGTGTATATGGTTTCTGCAGATTTGAAATGAGGTTTATGTGAGGATGAAGGCGACCAAGTTTGGGTTGTTAAGCTTGAGGTTGAGCAGAGTTTTTAGTTGAGGGTTTTCTAGGTTCTTTCTGAATTTTTACATGGTGTGTTGAAGATTCAAATGAGTGAGCAATGGAGAGGTATTTTTTCTGTTTTCTCTACTGATTTCTCTCCTCTTGTTTATGATTTCTTCCCCTACTGTTTTTCCAATGAAGTTTTTTTCGTATTTCAATTCCCCCTTTCTTTTGTTGTGTATGAAAGGTTATATAGATAGATGATAGAGTTTTAGGAAGGGATTTTGAATGGCTTTTGAACAAATATGATGATCTGATTTATGGCTTTTTGATACAAGTTTTGGTCTTGCTAAATTAGTGTAATATTTGGCTGTTTCGGTGGAGGTTTTTACAGGCTATTTTGTACTCTTTGAATTATTTGTAACAGCAAGACAACAGTAGGGTGCGGATCAGTTTTGGACATCAACATTTTTAGCTTTGTTTTGGACTGTTTTTGGCATGTTTTATGCAGATTTGGCAGACTATAGGCAGCAACAAAATTATAGCAGGTTTAGGGATATGTACTGGTTTTGCAAGTTCAAAAAAAACTGGTTTTGGGACCACAACTTTATTGGACATAAAACAGTAAAACAAAGATAATAGTATCATTATAGGCAATTTGTTAGTAATATAAAGCAGAATAATAATAATAATAAAAATAAGATGCAAACAAAATTAATTTTATTTTAATTTTAATATTAATTAAATTTAAAAATTGAATTAAAATTAGAATCAAATCAAAATCAATATTGGATTAAAAGAAGCTAAAACTATAATGACCAAAAAGAATCAAAAAATGTAAAATAAAGGAAAAAGATATTAACTATATTTTTGATATTTTTTGGATTAAAATCTATACTAAAATAAAAATCTAAATGAAACCAATAAAACTATAATAATTTTTGATTTTTTTTTTGAATTAAGAATTGCGAATTTAAAATACTATAATGCTAATTATAAATATTTTTTGTGATTTTTCTAATAATGCGATAGTAAAAAGTGACATGAACTAAAATACACATTTTTTAGATTTTTTTCAAATAAGACAAAAATGATAAATAAAAGACGAAAAAATATGCGCTATGTACGATTTGGTAAAGGTTGGACAAGACATGATCAAATTTCATTAAATTCATAAAGAGACTTCTAACATTTTCATTCTTTCGTGGCATTTCAAAAATAATCAGCTCTTGACTTCTAAAGAAAAGTTGTAGTTGTTGTCAAGGAGAATCATATGTAAAAGAACCACTAAAAATTGTCGAAATTTGAAGAAGTTATGAATTTTTGAAATCTGACTCGAGAATTGGCAAAAAATAGGTCGAATCGCTTGTGAACGCTTGCTATGTAATAATGCAGATGGGAGGTGGTATCTTAGGTCAAAATTTGGGGTATGACAGATGCCCCTATTTAAGTTTCTTCTATCCGGAGATATGAAGATTAAAATCTTCGTCTCGACGAGATTGAAGGTACTTAAATAAATAATACACAATTTTGCCCTAAGATACCGCCGTTATGTTTGTGATATGAATGTAGTATTTAAATTCACAGAGAATGATATTGTATGATACAAGATAATGCTGGAGAAACCAAACACCAACAAACCACAGGAACATAGATTATACACTACTGGGGAAATGAGCCATCGACCTCAAATGATAGACTCTTGACGGCGAATAAAAATTTGAGAGAATACGACCTCTGACCCTAACAAAGAAGGCATCTTGCATAGGCCACAAAAACAGATTATTGACCCAAAATAACAGTGAGTTCACAACTCAAGGTCAAAGATAGACAAAAGATGTACCAAATTTGCTGATAATGGATTACCGACTTCTGAAGGTAAAGATTCATAACAAACTTCTCTGCGAGATTTTCGGAGATATACCAATTAATGCTGAAATAATAATACGGTTGTAGATACACAAGCTGCTCAAATAAAGAAGCTGCCACTTGCTGTCTTCCAAAAATACTATGACATACAAGCTGCTCAAATAAAGAAGCTGCCACTTGCTGTCTTCCAAAAATACTATGACATACAAGCTGCTCAAATAAAGAAGCTGCCACTTGCTGTCTTCCAGGAATACTATAACATACAAGATGCTCAAATAAAGAAGCTACCACTTGCTGTCGTCCAGGGATGTCAATAACATACAAGCTGCTCAAATAAAGAAGCCGCCACTTACCGTCTTCCAAAAAAAATACCAATAACATACAAGCTGCTCAAATAAAGAAGCCGCCACTTGCTGTATTCCAGAAAAAATATCAATAACGCGCAAGTTGTTCATGAAGAGACCGCCGCTTGCCGTTTTTCCAAAAAATAATAACGTACAAGTTGCTCATGAAGAGACTGCCGCTTGCCGTTTTCCAAAAATAATAATAACGCACAAGTTGCTCATGAAGAGACCGCCGCTTGTCGTTTTCTAACGATGTCTATAACGTATAAGTTTCTCATGAAGAGACCGCCACTTGTCGTTTTCTAACGATGTCTATAACGTACAAGTTGCTCATGAAGAGACTGCCGCTTGTCGTTTCCAAAAATATTTCAGCAGAAAGTTGCGATAACACTTCCAGAGAATAAAATTCTTTTTCAAAGGGAATCATGAATAGATCCTTCCTGAGGAGGTCAAATACTTAAATGCGTAAAATAAATGCACCATTCATCTAGGTTGTTTATCTTGGAGAAAACCACGAGATAGCCTATGCAAGAGACAAAAAAAAACTCCCTCCAGGAATAAACCAGAGAGAAGACAGTCAAACAAGACTCCACCCAATGAGAAAATAACTTAATTGGGGATTCATCCTATCCAGAAATGGACAAGGAAGGCTAAATCAAAAATTCATCTACGAGGATTAGCTCAGTTGGGGAATTTAGAGAGGAAGCACATTTTCTGCCTAAGTTAACATTCTACTTGGAAAGAAACATGTACGCTGTTTGAATAAACAAAGTATACAACCCAAAATCAACGAAAAATGTGAATATGCATGCGTGACATAAGTGTAAATGAGTAAATGAATGTTATGCTGACAAAACAAACAAATGGAATATCTTGAAGACGATAAGATGTCACGAAATAATAGATACTCGGCCAATCTTAAAAAGACGGAAAATAACTGGAACTGGAACCACAAAGCAACGTCAGAGCGTATCACGCTACAAGGCTCAAGTCTTCTGAGGAGAAAAGTATTCAAATCCAATCTTCTAATACCAATAGACCACTGGCATGATACAAAACGTACCACACCTTAGAAATCTGCTCAAATAAAGATAACTGAAACAAAGCTTAATTGGAAATGCTGGGGAGTCACCAAACTTAGTACCACGGGAAGTACTGATTCCATGCCATAAACTAGGGAAAATGGGGTTGCACCTGTTGAAGTTTGAACTGAAGTACGGTATCCATGTAAAGCAAATGGAAGCATTTCATGCCAATCTTTATAAGTTACCACCATCTTCTGGACAATCTTTTTGATGTTCTTATTAGCAGCTTCAACTGCCCCATTCATCTTCGGCCTGTAAGGAGAAGAATTATGATGTTCGATCTTGAACTCTTCACAAAGCTCTCTCATCATCTTGTTATTCAAATTCGAACCATTATCAGTGATTATCTTGCTCGGGATACCGTATCGACAAATGATTTGATTCTTGATAAATCTGACTACCACCTGTCTGGTTACATTAGCATAAGATGATGCTTCCACCCATTTAGTAAAATAATCGATCGCTACCAAGATGAAACGATGACCATTTGAAGCTTTGGGTTCAATCATTCCAATCATATCAATTCCCCACATAGAGAAAGGCCAACGTGAAGAGATAACATTGAGGAGGGTCGGTGGCACATGTATCTTGTCCGCATAAATCTGGCATTTATGACATTTCTTCACATATTTGCAGCAATCAGATTCCATTGTCATCCAATAGTAACTAGCTCTCAACATATTTTTAGCCATTGCATGTCCGTTGGCATGGGCACCAAAGGATCCTTCATGTACTTCTTGCATCAGCATGTCTGCTTCATGTCCGTCTACACATCTGAGCAAGACCATGTCGTAATTCCTCTTATACAATACTTCTTCATTGAGGAAGAAACTACTTGCTAATCTTCTCAACGTCTTCCTATCTTTATTGGATGCCCCAGGCGGGTACTCTTGAGTTTGAAGAACACGTTTAATGTCATAGAACCACGGTTTGTCGTCGGTGACCTCTTCTACTGAGAACACATGAGAAGGTTTGTCGAGGCGCATAACCCGGATTGTAGGCACATCGTTCCAACCATTCACTTGAAACATTGAAGACAAAGTAGCTAAAGCATCAGCCATTTGGTTTTCATCTCTAGGGATATGATGTAATTCCACTTTGTTGAAGAAAGTTAACAATCTTCTAGCATAATCTCTGTAAGGGATCAAACCAGGATGACGAGTCTCCCATTCTCCTTTGATTTGATTAATTACCAATGCCGAATCTCCGTAAATATCAAGAATCTTAATCCTTAGATCCACTGCTTCTTCGAGACCCATAATACATGCCTCATATTCAGCCATGTTGTTCGTGCAGTCAAACTTCAATCTCGCCATGAACGGGATATGAGTACCTCGGGGAGTGACGATGATTGCCCCAATTCCATTTCCATAAGAGTTCACAGCTCCGTCAAATATTAAACCCCAATGGGATTCGGGATCAGGTCTTTCTTCAGGTAATGGCTCTTCACAATCTTTAGCTTTCAAGTACATAACATCTTCATCTGGGAAATCAAACTTGATGGATTGATAATCGTCAATTGGTTGGTGAGCCAAATGGTCGGCTAAAATACTCCCTTTGATTACTTTCTGAGTATGATACTCAATGTCATATTCAGATAACAACATCTGCCAATGGGCTATTCTTCCAGATAAGGCGGGCTTCTCAAAGATATACTTGATCGGATCCATTTTGGAGATCAACCAAGTGGTGTGGTTAATCATATACTGGCGCAGACGGCGAGCAGCCCAAGCTAAAGCACAACAAATTTTCTCAAGCATTGAGTATCAAGACTCACAATCTGTGAATTTCTTACTCAGATAATATATGGCATGTTCCTTTCTTCCAGTCTCATCTTGTTGACCAAGCACACATCCCATGGAATCTTCCAATATAGTCAGGTACATAATCAAAGGTCTTCCTTCCACCGGAGGAATCAAAATGGGAGGTTCAAGTAATTATTCTTTGATGCTATCAAAATCTCTCTGATAATCTTCTGTCCACACACATCCTTGGTTCTTTCGGAGAAGCTTGAAAATCGGCCTACAGGTAGCAGTCATATGAGATATAAATCTAGAAATATAGTTCAGTCTCCCAAGGAATCCTCTTACTTGTTTTTCCGTCTTGGGTGCGGGCATTTCCCGAATAGCTTTTACTTTATTAGGATCTACCTCAATACCTTTCTGACTGACAATGAAACCCAGAAGTCTTCCAGAACGAACACCAAAAGTGCACTTGTTGGGATTCAGACGAAGTTTATACTTTCTCAAACGCTGGAATAACTTCAATAAATGTTCCAAATGATCTTCTTCAGTTTGTGATTTGGCAATCATGTCATCTACATACACTTCTATCTCTTTATGCATCATATCATGGAACAAAGCAGTCATGGCCCTTTGGTATGTTGCACCAGCATTCCTCAAACCAAACGGAATAACCCGATAATAAAATGTTCCCCAAGGTGTAATGAAAGCTGTCTTCTCCATATCTTCTGGTGCCATCTTGATTTGATTGTAACAAGAGAAACCATCCATGAAAGAAAAGACTTTGAACTTTGCGGTACTGTCGACCAATACGTCAATGTGCGGTAATGGGAAGTCATCCTTTGGGCTAGCTCTATTCAGATCTCTATAGTCTACACACATTCGAACTTTTCCATCTTTCTTAGCAACAGGCACTATATTGGCTAACCATTGAGGATAGACCGATGTAACAAGGAAACCTGCATTAATTTGTTTTTGAACTTCTTCTTTGATCTTGTCAGCCATATCGGGACGAGTCCTTCTCAACTTCTGCTTAATCGGCGGACATTCAGGTCTCAACGGTAAACGATGCTCCACAATATTGTTGTCCAAACCTGGCATATCTTGGTAGGACCAAGCAAACACATCAACATACTCTTTGAGAAGCTCCAACATTTCCTCTTTGACCTCTGGGATAAGCAATGCTCCGACCTTGACTTCCTTTTTATCTTCTTCATCACCCAAATTGATCATCTCTATAGGTTCTTCAAACGGCTGAATAGTCTTTTCATCGTGCTCAAGCAAACGGGAAATTTCATCAGGAACTTCTTCGCTATCCTCTTCTTCGGCTCCGAACACAGGGAATTCAAAGTTGGGAGGGGGCATAGGATCATTGTTTTCAATGGTTAAGTCATGGATTAATCTGCACATATGATTATGTTTTATTTTAGAAATCGATTTGTACAAATAAAACAAAAAGTTATTATATTTTCCTATTACTACCAATTAATTTTCATTACTTTTTCCCAGAAAAAGTGAAAAAAATAAAACAGTAGTGGGCAAATTAACATTTTTATTCATGAGGGGCAATACTTGAAACAAAGAGCCCATACATTTTCTCTTTTGCCTTGGGCAGAGTAAAAGGATTTATTTTCAACATAGCCCGACACAAATACTTTTCGCCTTGGGCAGAGCAAAATTTTTTTTTCAAAAACAAAACAAAACATTACTCAGAAATGTGCATCACAACAGGAACCTCAACAGCAATCCAGTTCTGGAAAACCACTCCATGCGTTACAAAATCGGGTAAATCCTCTTCAGAATCGTCTCCTATTATAGCATCAACTTCAGGAGGAGTTGGATGGATAGAACCTGCGCTTCGGAAAACTTCTTGTATCGGACGGGTAACTATTTCCTGCTTGACTCTTGTAGACACGGGATGAAAACCAAGACCTTCTCCAGACTTGTTCTCGGGCAAAGTCAACAACTGGCCCCAACCTTCAGCCGAACCACTTTCAACCACTCGCCGCGCATCCTCAAAAGAAGAAATAGATGTCCCTTGCTTCTTCACTTCATTATTAGCAACAGATAGAGCTTGGAATTGGGTTCCAACATCCTCATCAGCATCAATAAAAGAGAAAGATGACAAATGGCTTACCACCATAGCCTACTCTCCACCAATCATTACCAGCTTTCCATGCCTTACAAACTTCAATCTTTGATGGAGCGTGGAAGTGACTGCCCCTGCATCATGGATCCATGGACGACCCAATAGGCAACTGTAGGCGGCACGAATATCCATTACTTGAAAAGTGATCTGAAAAGTATGAGGACCAATTATTATAGGAAGATCCACTTCACCAATGACAGTCTTCCTAGAACCATCAAACGCTTTGACAATTACCCCACTAGGTCTCATGGGAGCACCTTGATATGAGAATCAAGATAATGTAGTTTTGGGCATTACATTTAACGACGAACCTGTATCTACCAACACACTTGATAAAGTATCATTTCCACAACTTATTGAGATATGAAAAGCCATATTATGGTTCCTTCCCTCCTCCGGAAGCTCTTCATCACTGAAACCAAGATTGTTACACGAAGTAATATTTCCCACAATTCCATCAAATTGGTCAACCGTCACATCATGATCCACGAATGCCTGGTCCAAGACCTTCATCAAAGCTTCTCTATGGGCACCAGAATCTCTCAGTAAAGCAAGCAAAGAAATCTTGGAAGGAGTTTGCAATAGTTGGTCCACAATCTTATATTCACTTCTCTTGATGAGCTTCAGAATCTCATCATCATCGGGATGTGGGATAGGTTCATTGGATCGGCCTATATCAACCCTTGGTTCAACATTTCTTGCTGGAATTTTTGCCGGTATGGGCCTCCTGACTTGAACTTCTGGTCTCTTCAAAGGTACTGCTGCAAAGACACGTCCACTTCTCGTAACTCTGCTCACATCAGCGATGTTAACAAAAGATGGCATTGTTGGTATAGGGAGTTCTACCCCATTCTCAATCATTGTGGCATTATACTTATACGGTATAGCTTGGTCTGAGTTGTAAGGCACAGGACCAGGTGGATAAATGATCAAAGGAGCAACAGGTGCAGTCTGACTGTCGTAAACGATCTCTATTGGTTCAGGCAAGTTGAAATGCGGTATTATAACATTCACTTCATTAACTGGATCTCTATCATGTGTAATAGTGATAACCCTCTGGTCTAACAATTTTTGAATATCCTCATTCACAATAGGGCAATCAACCTCTCTTGAACAAAATTCACAAACATCATAATCATGCTGATGCCTAAAAAAGGCAAGTCTTCTTAAGCTCTGATGTAACCTGATCAACGAATCTCTTATGTGTTCAACTTGAAAAACTCGAAACTTTCCTGGAAAACCTTCCACCATATTCAATGATGTTGCCTCATGTCGAGGCAAAGGATTATCTCTAACATTCGGGTTAACATCCTTGAAAGACAAGATACCGTTCTTAATCAACCTCTGCACGTCCGCCTTTAAAGCAAAACAATTTTCAATGTTGTGCCCCGGCGACCCTTGATGATATTCACAAAACTGATCTGCCTTGTACCACGGAGAAGTACTATTTGGTGCGACAGGAGGAGGTTTCGTCGTTATGAGGTTTTTTCTGATCAGAGCGGGGAACAACTCAGTGTAAGTCATGGGAATGGAATCAAATTGCGGTTTCCTTGGTGAACGATTCTGGTTATTAAATTGATAAGCCTGTTGTCGAGGCTGCTGTTGAAATGGTCGTTGCTGAGTTGGTGGGGTTTGATGAGTTGGGGTCACCATTGTTGGGCGGACAGCCGGAGTGACTGCTGCAACATGTGAATAGCCTCTCCTTGGTCTCCCAGGGAAAATTACACTGACATCTTGCTCTTTCCTTTTAGGGAAAACACTTCCAAACTTCTTAATACTGCTAGACGGACTTCCTTCCTTAACCAAACGTCCCTCACGAATCCCTTCTTCCAACCGCATGCTCATACTTACCATCTCTGTGAAGTCACTGGGTGCGCTGGCAATCATTCTTTCATAATAAAAGGAACCTAAAGTCTTCAGGAATATCTTTGTCATTTCTTTCTCCTCAAGAGGGGGATAAATCTGAGCAGCAATCTCGCGCCACCTCTGGGCATATTCTTTAAAGGACTCTCTGTCTCTCTGGGACATCGCCCGGAGTTGATCTCTGTCCGACGCCATGTCGACATTGTACTTATACTGGCGAACAAAAGCTTCACTAAGATCGTTAAAATTATGGATCCGAGTGCTGTCCAAACCCATATACCACTTTAGAGCGGCACCAGTCAAACTGTCTTGAAAGTAGTGAATTAATAAGTTATGATCATCAGAATATGTAGACATCTTTCTCACATACATAATTAAATGACTCCGCGGACACGAATCACCTTTATACCTTTCAAAGTCCGGCACTTTGAATTTGGCTAGAATCTTTACATTTGGAACTAAACACAGGTCATGAGCATTCTTTCCAAACAAATATTTCCCCTTTAACGCTCTGATCTCCCTCTACATCTCTTGAAACTGGTCTTGAAATTCCTCCATTCTATCGAAAAGACCCAGACTTTCAGCAGGCTCAGCATGATAAGCAGGTTCATTCATGTATGGCATAGAATGAACCACAGGAGCGACAGTTGTCATCACTGGTTGAGGGAAGGGTGCCACAGACGGGATTATAGGCAGCATAGTAGTTGTCTCTGGTTGAGGAAAAGACATAGTAGGTTGAACCAAAGGCTGTACGACAGGCTGATACCCTTCTGGCACAAAGTTATAAGGCATTCCCCACAGAAAACCTTTTGGCATCTGATGTTGAAGCGGAGAGTTGATTTGAGTCACAGATGATGGAACGGTGACAATCTCATAAACCACAGTAGTTGAAGTCTGAATCTCAGCAGCTGCAGTCGATGGCTGATTCTGAGCAGCCATCAAACTTTCCACTAGTGCAGTTAACTTTTCCATCCCGGTACGAAGGGTAGCAACCTCCTCACGAAGCTCGTGGTTTTCCTGTTCTAGATCTTCCATCTTCCTCTGACGGTTGGCTCGGGTATCGTACCGATGGGACAGCTTGACAATCTATCGGAGTGGAAAAAGAAACAAGGATAAGACTCTAGAAAACATGTGAAGTGGAATGTTGGATGATGCATGATATGTGATGCAAATGATAATTCATTTTGATAGTTTTTCAAGGAACTTCAACAATTTTGCACACATCAATGGTAAAGGAATTTGGAACAACAAAAACTCACTTCATTAATCAAAAGCGGTAAATTACAACTTACAACTTTGGAACAACAAAATAATAAATTATAACTTTGGGACAACAACCCAATAAAAGCAGTAAATTAACACTTTGGAACATGAAGCCCATAATAAAAGTAGTAAATTACAACTTCGGAACATGAAGCCCATAATAAAAGCAGTAAATTACAACTTCGGAACATGAAGCCCTTTTACAGAGTTTTACAAAGTGACATCAGTAAAATAAAACTAAGAACTAAAGATCACTCAGAATCATCAGATGAAGGACCAAATGCCAACTGTAACTGGAGCTTCCTGATCTTCTCTTCATAAAAGTCTTCCATCTCTTTCTTCTCAGCTACCAGTCGATCAATGATTTCCTTTTGTGGATTAGGAACGAGAGCAACGCTTACCGAACCTTCCTTCTTTCTCTTCCTTTCACTAGCATATTTCTTCAGTAAAGCATCCTTTTGACGAAGCTTCTCATCATGATCAATGAACCAGCCGTCTTGAATAAATAGCAAATCCTCCTTTTCCTTTAGTTGTCGAGCCAGGACCCGATTCTCATATTCAGACATATTATACTTTTCTTTCCAAGCATCTCTCTCGGACTTCATCCTAGTCAGATTTCCTTGGTATTCTCCCATATTCTCAATAGGGATATCAACAGATGATGATGCAACAGTAGGGAATAAAGGTTTCTCAGGTTTATAGGGCATCTTGAGAGCACAAGCCCTAGCACGGACCCATTGTAGGTAAGGCTCCAAAGAAACGGCACCCCTATGTCCTAACATGTCTCTCCCTTTCCTATGGATGTGGCGCCAAGCTCCTTCGATCTCCCTCTTAGCTGCCTGGTGATCTTGTCCTTCTTGTAGAAAGAAACCACTCACACGGATGTTGTTTGGCTTGTCCCTCATCGGGTATCCAAACTGACGGCGCGCGAGAACAGGATTATAGTTAATTCCTCCTTTCGTTCCAAGAAGGGGCACGTTAGGAAAAGCACCACAGCTATCAATGATCTTCACGTCATGGTAAACTCGATTATACCAATCAATGTCGAAATGAGTGAGAGCCATAATTTTTGGCGCCCATCGCGGCTCCTTCTCGAGATCCCAGAAAACATCAGACCTAGGTAGATGAGAAACATACCACTGATACAGCAACTGTGCACAACAAATAATCATCCCTCCTTGATAAGAGTTTCGAAGATGGATGGAGTAGTAGGTATCTCCTAGCAGCGTAGGGACCGGATTTCCAATCAAGAAAATTCTGATGCCGTTGATATCCACAAACTTATCAACGTTAGGGAACAAGAATAAACCATAAGCGAGTAAAGAAAAGACGTCTTCAAAGGCAATAATATCTTTTATCTCAGCGAAATGACGAGCTTTCCTCAACAAAAACTGCGCAGACAAGCCTCGGATTCCCCCTTTTGTAGTCATGTTCTCCTCTATCTCTGACTTCTTCAAGTGGGTGATGGTCGCTATCTCATGAGATTTGGGTTCCTCTTCTAAGCCAGAAAAAGGAACACAATCGGTGATTGGCAAACCAAGTATGTAGGAGTACTCTTCTAAGGTGGGCATTAACTAGTAATCCGGAAAGGTGAAGCATCGGTACAAAGGATCGTAAAATTGGACCAACGTACCAAGGATGCCTTCTTTCATCTTGCGCTTCATGAGAGGTATAACGGACCCATACTTTTTTCTGAAAATCCGTTGGGTTCTTGATCTTAGGAATTAAACTCTTCAGTTCTTCAATCTCGGGCTCCTTAAAACTAAAACTTCGAGTGTTTCTCCTTCCAAATTCCATAATAATAGTACCTGAGATGTCTGCAAAAATCATTCTTAAGTTCCTTGAAAAACAAGTTTTTTACAAAAAATGTTTATGGATGTATGGATGAATGATAATGCAACAGTTACACACAAGTTCACAAATATGGGGTTCAAAGGTTCAACGTTTCGAGCATGGAGTCAAAGGTAAAGCCCACCCCAAGGTATGTACTACGGTTTAATCACACCTGTAAGACAAGGTTCTAAGAGTTCCCAGAGTCTACATTCCTCCTTTGGATATTACCAAAGTCTTGATTACTCAATAATTAGCAATATTCTCAAGAGAAACTCATCCGAGCGTAGCATCGCGTGACAACTACTTCCGGATTACTCCATTATAGTGTCCGCGCTACACCTAAAAGGCCAAGATGGGTTAGGGTTCTACGGTTCTCAGCTTCTCTGGCTCCCAGGTCAAAAATAATAATGTCTTCCCGATTACTCGGTAAACAAATATTACGTTCAAAAGGGCCTTCCACTCAGTGGGGGATCTCATGCCTCCTTCTTCGGGATTACTCCCTCAAAGTTAACATGACTATACCGCCCGTCCTATTCTTAAGTGTAACTTAATCCGGGTATAGGATTCGTCCTTTGCAAAAAACCCAAACAACCCCAATATAAACATATAATCAAATAAATTAAATAAATAATAATAAAACAGATAAGACAAACAAGGCTTAACCCACTTAGGGATGGACCAGCATGAGGTCAATCTTTCCCCAGCAGAGTCACCATTTCTGTAGCGATAAAAAATGTAGCGGGGTAAATCGGAGATCGAACTATTAATTAATTCGTCTCACAAAAGCAAGAGTCGCCACCGCGCTTTATTATTTCCAAGGGAAAAGGGAAAAGAGCGAAATAAAACCCTAAAATATGCAATGTAAAATAATACTTTAAAAGTAATGAAAATACAAGGCGTTTTTGAGAAGAGGTCTAGAGTTCGGGGGTTGGTTATACAATAGGAAGGTATTAGCACCCAATGTATCTATAGTATTCTATAGGAACCTTTTGAAATATCTGTTTTTTGGTTAAAATTGTTTGTTTGGTAAATGAATATGGGGGTGAGATTTTGAAATGCGACGACCTAGTGTCGAAGTTTTGACTTAAGAGGGGGTAAGTTTAAAATTTTGATTTTTTAGGAGATTCAACTTAAGTTTAACAAAAACTAAAATGTATGAAAGGGTTTCGCACAATCGTATTAGATACTCGATGACATGAAGTCAACAAATTTAATTTTTTCCCTTTGAGTTAATCGAGCAAGCAAAATAAAATAAACATTAAAATATAAGCATTTGAAATTTCATAAGAAAATGAATCTAAGAAAAAGATTAATAACAAAGAGGGCATCAAGAAATTTAATTTAAACTGACAAAGGCAATCAAATATAAATGAAAAAGAATATGACAAATTATCTAAAGAAGTTACTTGAACTAAATTAAGAATTTAAGATTAATTTTAAACTAAATAATCTAAAGATATTCTAAACTAACTACAAATTCTAATGTTATCAAAATAATTCTAAAGAATACTAAATTGATAGAAATTAACAAAGATTATCTAATACTAGAAAAAAAATACATGATTAATTAATTTTTTTACTCACTAAACTAAGTTAATAAAACACTAAGAAAAATCAATAAATCAAACTAATTACTAAAGGCGGGTGTAAGTAGAAAATAGGGTGCAAAGCCATAAATTCGGATGGGCCATGATTAGTTACAAGCCTATGTTGGTTTTTTATTGTTTGAACAGAAAAAAGATAAAGGGGGATATAAAATAGTAAATCGAAATTGGGCTTAGAACAAGGAGCCCAAAACACACAAAAAAACATGAACAAAAATAGAATAAAAAAGTGTTGGGTCGGGTTGGTGTGATGCTCGGCCCAACTTAAATTCAAACTAATGACAAATCCTAGACACTAAAGGTCATTTGTTGCATTTCTTTGGAATTGGTCAATAGTCATTAAAACAAATATGTTCCAATAAAGATAATAAAAGGAAACAAACGGAATAACCATACAATTCCCTTTCTTCATCTATCGTTACCTTCTCTCATCTCTCTCAACCGTAACTCATCTATGTTCCTTCCTCAAAATTCATTTTTCTTTCAAAAGTTCGTCATTTCTCTTTTCAATTTCTCAAACATACAAACAATAACAGATTTACAATCCTCATTACAAAAATCGAAAATGAAAACAAAAATACTTATAGGTCAAAGCGTTGACGGGGAAAAAGGTCGGTGGAGTAATTCCGTGTCGATCGAAGAGAGGAGAGTGTCATTCTGGGCGATGCTTGAATTGGAATAGCAGAGAGGCGGACAGAGAGACGATGTTGCGTTGTAGTTTACAGAGCGATGGCAAGGTGATGTTAGTGCGGTTTGTTGAAGGTGATTACAAGCGAAGCTAGTTTCGGTGAAGGGTAATGTATCGCGCGGTGATTTGATGTTGTGGTTGGTCACGGTGTGAGTTCAAGGGTACAAGGCAGGTGGTTGTAGTGAGGTGTTACGGTTGATGAGAAATATGAAGAGTAGTGTGGATGGAGATCAGGGATGTTGATGTTTGAAAGCGACACCAGATTTATGATGAAGAGGAAAAGTTTTCTTCTACTTTAGCATTTTTCATCTTGAGCACAACTTACTCTGAGATTTTGCTCTGTTTCAAAACAACAACAAAAAATGGAAGTATTCCAATCACCTTCCTTTTACTATTATCTCCAACAATTAAACAAAACTATAGATGAAAAACTCAATTCCGCTTTCGGTACAACGATATCACCCTCACCCTCTCATCTATCGATCTTATTATCTTTCTTACAGAAACAGCGACAATGCTCAAGCTCTCAGTTTCACTCACCCACCAGTAAACGATTTTTAACTCTTATCTGCTTCTCTGTATTTTGGTTCAAATACTAACACATTTTTTGTTCAGTGATTTTGTAGGAGCAAACTATTTTAATGATGGTGCATTGTAGACAGAAGTATTTTCAACAAGCAAATATCACAGTACCAGGGTCTCAAACAGATATTCCAGAAATAAGGTGAATCATTAAATTTATTATGCAAAAACGACTTACCTCAAAAGCTGACACATAGGTGAAAAATAGAAACCAGAGGTAATAAGCTGTTCTTTATCCTTTCCTTCTTTGAACCATGTGTAAGAAGTAATTTGAGTGAATTTGGAATGATAGAGGTTTGGTGAGTATCTGAGAAGATAGAAGGATTTTTATGTGATATTTTGCTGATACTTCATCTCCTCCTTCTTTATGTTTCTGTTGTGTATATGGTTTATGCAGATTTGAAATGAGGTTTATGTGAGGATGAAGGCGACCAAGTTTGGGTGGTTAAGCTTGAGGTTGAGCAGAGTTTTTAGTTGAGGGTTTTCTAGGTTCTTTCTGAATTATTACATGGTGTGTTGAAGATTCAAATGAGTGAGCAATGGAGAGGTATTTTTCTGTTTTCTCTACTGATTTCTCTCCTCTTGTTTATGATTTCTTCCCCTACTGTTTTTCCAATGAAGTTTTTTTCGTATTTCAATTCCCCCTTTCTTTTGTTGTGTATGAAAGGTTATATAGATAGATGATAGAGTTTTAGGAGGGGATTTTGAATGGCTTTTGAACAAATATGATGATCTGATTTATGGCTTTTTGATACATGTTTTGGTCTTGCTAAATTAGTGTAATATTTGGCTGTTTCGGTGGAGGTTTTTACAGGCTATTTTGGACTCTTTGAATTGTTTGTAACAGCAAGACAACAGTAGGGTGCGGATCAGTTTTGGACATCAACATTTTTAGCTTTGTTTTGGACTGTTTTTGGCATGTTTTATGCAGATTTGGCAGACTATAGGCAGCAACAAAATTATAGCAGGTTTAGGGATATGTACTGGTTTTGCAAGTTCAAAAAAAACTGGTTTTGGGACCACAACTTTATTGGACATAAAACAGTAAAACAAAGATAATAGTATCATTATAGGCAATTTGTTAGTAATATAAAGCAGAATAATAATAATAATAATAATAAGATGCAAACAAAATTAATTTTATTTTAATTTTAATATTAATTCAATTTAAAAATTGAATTAAAATTAGAATCAAATCAAAATCAATATTGGATTAAAAGAAGCTAAAACTATAATGACCAAAAAGAATCAAAAAATGTAAAATAAAGGAAAAAGATATTAACTATATTTTTGATATTTTTTGGATTAAAATCTATACTAAAATAAAAATCTAAATGAAACCAATAAAACTATAATAATTTTTGATATTTTTTTTTGAATTAAGAATTGCGAATTTAAAATACTATAATGCTAATTATAAATATTTTTTGTGATTTTTATAATAATGCGATAGTAAAAAGTGACATGAACTAAAATACACATTTTTTAGATTTTTTTCAAATAAGACAAAAATGATAAATAAAAGACGAAAAAATATGCGCTATGTACGATTTGGTAAAGGTTGGACAAGACATGATCAAATTTCATTAAATTCATAAAGCGAGTTCTAACATTTTCATTCTTTCGTGGCATTTCAAAAATAATCAGCTCTTGACTTCTAAAGAAAAGTTGTAGTTGTTGTCAAGGAGAATCATATGTAAAAGAACCACTAAAAAATTGTCGAAATTTGAAGAAGTTATGAATTTTTGAAATCTGACTCGAGAATTGGCAAAAAATAGGTCGAATCGCTTGTGAACGCTTGCTATGTAATAATGCAGATGGGAGGTGGTATCTTAGGTCAAAATTTGGGGTATGACACTTCGCATGAGCCTCGGAGCACAACAGTAAAGCTAGCATAGAAATCTTTGACGGAGTCTGCCCTAGATGTTCGACTATGTTGTAGTCACTTATCTTTATAATTTTCAAAATTTCTTCCATCTCCTTCTTGGATGCTTCTGGATAGATACTGATTGCGCCTTCATCCGGACAGGCTCAACCAAAATGCCTTTGCCCCGAGTCTCGGTCGACTCGGTGGTAGGGGTGTCAGTATGGGTAACCATAGGGATTGTAGTAGTAGTGTCAATAGGAACAAAAGCAGGGATGATCACAAGACTGGTAACAATTTTCGGAGGAGAAATCTGGGGGAGAATACCCTTCCACTTCGGGTTATTTTGTTGGTTCCCGCAATGTTGTAAATGTCGGGGTCAGCCTTCTCAAAAATCGAGTCTTCATCAGCCAACCAATCCTGCCTGACGCCGTGATAGTAGACGTCGCCCCCATAGTTCCACGGGACAGTTTTATCTGAGGAGTACGGGATCGGCCCTGGCATAGTAATCAGTGGAGTCACCTTAGGAACAGATGTAATCCTAACGGGTCTTTTGGTGGAGACCCTGGAAGGATTGGCGGAAATGGTTACTATTGAAACATCCTTGTAAGAAATGGTTGGAACAGGAGTCTTTTCAAACAAAATCTCTTTGTCACCCATTAGGCGCTGGACACCTTCTTTTAATAAATGACAACCAGTTGGTGGGGATAAACAGAGGTGACAACCTTCGCCATTGCCAGGAAATAAATCGACCTTCAACAGGTTCCTCTTGACGGTCAGGAGAGGAGTAACAAGTTCATCAACAACATTAAAAAACATATCATCTTCAACAGTGTTAACATCACGACCATGCTTGGGCATAGGAGCAGTGATAAAATTTGGGATCTCAGGAGCATCAAATTCGATTTCTTTTGCCTCGAAAAGGTCTTTCACCTTGTTTTTCAAACCCCAGCAGTTGTTGGTATCATGGCCTGGACTTTATGAATGGTAAGCACAGCGAGCATTAGGGTTGTAATGGGGAGAGGCGGTGTTGGGATTCTTCGGGGCTTCCTTCAAAGTTACCAGATTAGATCTCAATAAATGTGGCAGGACTTGAGACAACGTCATATTTATCTGGGTAAACTTTCTTACCAGTCTTTCTGCTCTATGCTGGTTATTCCTTTGTTGAGTAGGTGCATGCTTAGGGATCATGACGACCCCTATCGTTGGACGGAGATCAGTTCTGTCTTGATTCCTTTGAGGGTACACAACACCAACCTCTTTCTTCCTAATAAATGGTTTTCTTACGACACTGGAGGATGCGTCCTTTTGGATCTTCCCACTCTTAATCACAACTTCCACTCTCTACACAGTCAAGATTAATTCAGTGAAGCCGGTTGAGGAGCTTCCAATTAGATGATTAAATAATGGACCAGACAGGGTACCCAGAAACATGTCTACTAGCTCCCTGTCAGACAGGGGAGGCTGGAATCTTCCTGCTAAGTCCCTCCATTTCTGAGTGTAGTCTTTGAAACCCTCGTTCGAACCCATAGTCAAACTTTGGAGTTGAGTATGGGTGGGAGCAAGGTCTGCGTTATATTGACACTGTTTATAAAAAGCAGCGGCAAGGTCTTCCCAATTATAGATATTGGCCCTCTCCAATTGATAGAACCAATCTAATTGAGTCTCGTATAGACTATCCTGAAATAAGTAGACCCACAAATCTCTGTCGGCAGTGTGAGGCTGTATCTTCCTCACATAAGATTGGAGGTGCATCTTGGGACACGAAACCCCGTTGTATTTAGAAAACACTAGTGCCATGAACTTTGGTGGAATAACAATCCCAGACACCAAACCCAACTCTTCAAAGTCCTTCTCAGACACTTTCCGAATCTCCATTGCATTTAGACGCTCTTCCATATGTTTTTATTTATCATCGGCCGGAGGATACTGCTCTTCAGAGTAATCATCTTCTTCTTCCTCTTCATATTCTGGATGGGTAATCACTTCCTTGTTTTCCCTTCTTGATTATCCTTTTCACCTGATGATATTGCGAAGTCTAGGGTCCGTCTGGCTGGCCCTGGGAACCTTCTTCCTAGATTCAAAACACCGGTTGATTTCTTTGCTTTCTTCTTCTTTTCTTTGATTAGTAAAGTTTTCAAATCCTCTTGTCCTTTTGCCAAAGTCAAGAACATTTGTTGAAACTGAGTATTCTGCGCTTGGAGATCTTTTACTGTCTGCTCAAGATCCATCTTACTGAAATGAACAGTAGAAAGATAAGGAGACCTGTGGTAAGAAACCTGCTTATGTTATGATGAATGAAGATGCATATTCAATGATTTCAAGGAAATTAGAGACTTAAATTTGCTTTAGACCAAAAAGGAACACACGTTATATTAATAAATCAAAGTTTGAGTACATCATGCCTCTTTGGGCTTACAAAGAAATACAAAGACTCTAAGATAAAAAATTTGAACGCATCCTCTTTGGTGCGAGGTAGGCGTTCAAGCTCCACTCCTCATGAAGCTGCTTGGTGAGTTCCAGAACTTTCTTATCGCTGGCGTAGAATTGGGCCTCAAAAGTGTCTCTCTCCCCATTAAGCTGTATCCAATCCCTTTGCAAGTCTTCGAGAGAGGTAGGCATGCTAGGATGAAGGATAGTGTATGGGACATATCCTTCCACAACAGGCTCTATGATAACTGGGAGAATGGAGAGGAAAGGCATCATAAGACTTTGAGCACGGGCTTGTACCCATTTGAGATAAGGCTCAAGAGGGATGGAATTCTTATGCCCCAACGTCTTGCTATCTACCTTGTTCAACATCCTCCAAGATCGGATAAACCTCTGGCGGTGACCTTGATCATCATTCTCGTAGTCAAATACCAACCCTTGAATAAGCATATCATGTGGACCATCCCTCCGGGCGTAACCAAATTGTATTAAGGCTAAGCATGGGTTGTAGGTGATACCTCCTATAATTCCAAGTAAGGGGACATTATGGAATTATCCACAACGGTCGATAATACTAACACTCTCCACGGATCGGGAACACCAATGAATATCTGAATGTCTGAGCGCCATCAACCTACGTGACCACCTTGAACCTTGCTCTTTCTTCAATACAGATTGGGGAAGATGTGAAATAAACCATCTTTCCAAGAGAGGATTAAAACACATAAGAATACCTGTTTTCCTTATAGTGAGAGTGTGAAAAGAATGTAGGTTGTCTCCTAACAAAGTAGGCACCGGGTTACGAGACATGAAGATTTTGAGGGTGTTTACATATATGAGTTGGTCAGGATTTCTCTGTTTGATATTTTTTCATATTCAGAGTAGGAGATAGCACTGAGAAGAATAGTTCTGGCCTTGTGATGGTTTTTGAAATCACGCTTATGTTGATCAGACATTGCTTTCCTGTCAATCTTCTGACCATTTGCATTACCTGGGTGCGTGTATCCATCTGTCACAATATTCCACAGATCAGCATCATGGCCTAGAGAGAAGCTTTCAATTCTGTCTTTCCAGTAATCAAAGTTCTCTCCATCAAAGACTGGAGGCTTTCCACTGAATCTGTTTCTTTCTTCGTTGTTGTCATTGCTGATGTTGTGATGAGTTCCTGCCATAGTGTTTTTCAACGCTGGATCTTGTACTGACACGATTAAGTGTTATGAGCTCAGAACCAGGCGCTCTGATGCCAATTGAAGAAGTGAAAAACACAAGAAGGGGGTTTGAATTGTTTAAACTTGAAATCAAATGCAGACAACACGTTATTTTTATACTGGTTCGTTTGATCTCAAACTACTCCAGTCCACCCGTCAAGGTGATTTCGCCTCTCTCCAACGAGGACTTAATTCACTATATTCAACTGAATATTACAATTGCTTTAACAATTGCTAAAGCCTTCTTGAGTCTAAACCACAGACCGGTTTCTCAAGGAAATTCTTTCTTACAGATAAATGAACAATATGTGTGTTGAATGTTTTCTGGAAAAACTATATATCACAACTGTGATACTACACAAATTAATCTTAAGTGAAACTAGAATGCTAGAACTATAGAGTAAGCAATTTGAGAGCTTTAGCAAACTCTGTGAGTGAAGATGAAGATGATTTGCTTTTGGCGTGAAGAGAATTGTAGAGCATTAGCCAATTCACTTCTCACTGATTTGTTTAAATACTTCTTGGAATAGATACGTTGATGCCAATAATTCCATTTCAATGCCCATTACGTTCTTTCCATATTGAGAAGATCTTTGTCTTGGAATAAATCCGTTGGTAATTAATCTGCCTTGAATGTCGTACCGTTGACACTTCGGAATGTTCTGCTTGATTAAGATCAGAGCGTTCTTGGCTTTAGGCTTATTCTGATTGCTTCTGAGTGCTGATGACACTGATGAGATCCTGATCAGATTCAGAGTGTGTTGAGCGCAGATTCTATTCATCAGACTTCAGCGTAAGCATATGTAAGATCTTCTGGTTGACATCTTCTGATGCTGATGTTGATATTCTGATGCTGATTCCATCAGAGTTTCCTGTAAATAAACAGCATAATTTTAGGTAGCATATATGTCATATATAAATCACATAATTCATTTAATCTTGTATTTTGTTATCGTCAAAACTCTAACTTAGGGTTGTAGAATCAAACTATGTTCTAACAATCTTCCCCTTTTTGATGATGACAAAAACTAGATTTTTTTCAATTAAAATAAAATGATGAAAGTATCAGAGTTTAAGGATAAAGAGGAAACAGTATCAGAGCTAATCAGATAATGAGAAAAAGTTATCAAAGCTGAGAGGGTAAGAGATAAAAAGTATCAGAGTAAAGATGAGAAAAGCTCCCCCTGAGTTGATTATTCCCTTTGATTCCTTGAGCGTCAGAACTTTATTGAACCTTTCTTTAAGCATCAGAATTTTGCTTTTATCAGAGTTCTTCAGATTCTTGTACCTGTAAGCTTTTCAGAACAGAGAACTTCAAATATTTAAGAATGTTAGAATGTTTGAGACTTTTGTCTCAGTAAGCCGTTATTGAAAAATATCGTTCTTTCTCCCCCTTTTTGTCAGCTATCAAAAAGCATATATAAACAGAGTTTAAAATGACCAGAGTAAAAACACGTTTGTATTAAAACAGAAGCAATGATAGTTTAGAACAAGTAGAAATATTACAGACAAACATAAGAAAACAGGGAAAACATAAGACAAATCTAAGAAGAAGAAGGAAGTCGTGTGAACGGTGTTTAAATAGGTTTTGAAAGAAAAAAATTGAAAACGTAAACGGTTAAGAGAGAGAAAATAAATCATGATTAATAGCATTAATGATGGCTGATTTTGGGGGATTTAGGAAAGATACTTAAACGGTTACCAGTGACATGTGTCTCAATGCAACCAATCAGCGCTTTGCCTTTTTAGAAGCGTGAACGCGTGTTCAGCCTCAGGAACCAGCTGATGACTGGATGACACTTGTTTGCTTTGAGTGAGCATCACTTCTATCCTTGAACTGAAGAGCTCAGAGCTTCATGAATAGATCTGATACAATCTGCATTTCTAAATACTCTGAAAGGAGATTGATCAGAAGTTCACAGAGTAATAAACATAATTCTGAAGGTTAATATATAAAATTAAAACAGTTTTATTCTGGACAGAGCTTCATGCTGAGATGATTCAGAATGAAGTTGAACATATCTTCAGAAAGTGGTTTTGTAAATATATCAGCCCATTGATGGTCTGTATCAATAAATTTTAAGTTTAAAATGCCTTTCTGAATGTAGTCCCTAATAAAGTGATGTTTTATTTCTATATGCTTAGCCCTAGAATGCAAAATTGGATTTCTACTTAAGCAAATGGCAGAAGTATTATCACAGAGTATAGGAATGTTACTCTCATAAATCTGGAAGTCCTCAAGTTGACTTTTCATCCAGAGCATTTGTGTGTTGCATCCAGCTGCTGCTATGTATTCAGCTTCTGCTGTTGATAGAGCAATGGTGGATTGTCTTTTGCTGGACCACGAGATCAGATTTTCTCCCAGAAAATGGCAGCTTCCAGAAGTGCTTTTGCGTTCAACTCTGTCTCCAGCAAAGTCAACATCACAGTAACCTACTAAGCTGTAATCACTAGATTTTCTATAAAACAAACCCAGATTAGTAGTACCTTTCAGATACTTGAAAATTCGCTTAACAGTTGTTAAGTGAGATTCTCTAGGACCTGATTGGAATCTTGCACAAATGCATACACTGAATAAGATATCAGGCCTTGAGGCTGTCAGATAAAGAAGAGAACCAATCATACCTCTGTAGACTTTCTGTTCTACCTTTTTGCTTACCTCTTCTCTTTCCAGAATGCACGTGGGATGCATTGGAATCTTTGATGGCTTACATTCTGAGAGATCAAATTTCTTCAGAAGTTCTCTAACATATTTGCTCTGATGAATGTAAGTTCCTTCTGGGGTTTGATTGATCTGGATGCCCAGAAAGAATTTTAGTTCCCCCATCAGGCTCATCTCAAATTCTTCCTGCATACACTTAGCAAATTCTCTTCCCAGAGAGGGTTTAGTAGATCCAAATATTATATCATCAACATAAATCTGACAAACTAGAATGTCATTATTAATTGTCTTACAGAATAAGGTTGTGTCCACCTTCCCTCTGGTGAATTCCTTTTCTAACAGGAACTTACTTAGTCTTTCATACCAAGCTCTGGGAGCTTGTTTCAGTCCATATAGTGACTTCTTTAGTTTGAAAACATATTCTGGATTTTTTGAGCTTTCAAAACCGGGGGGTTGGTGCATATATACCTCTTCTTTTATATAGCCATTTAAGAATGCACTTTTTACATCCATCTGATACAGAGTGATGCCTTTATTAACAGCAAAAGAAATTAAAAGTGTGATAGATTCTAACCTGGCGACTGGAGCAAAGGTTTCTGTATAGTCTATCCCCTCCTGCTGACTATAACCCTGTACTACCAATCGTGCCTTGTTTCTGACAACTTCACCTTGTTCATTCAACTTGTTTCTGAACACCCATTTTGTTCCAATGACGTTGAATCCTTTTGGTTTAGGAACCAGATCCCATACGTCATTCCTGGTGAATTGATTCAGCTCCTCTTGCATTGCTAGAATCCAGTCATTTTCCAGAAGAGCTTCATCAATAGAGGATGGTTCAATCAGAGAGACAAGTCCCATGAGGGATTCTTCAGAGTTTCTGAAGCTGGCTCTTGTTCTGATTGGATCTTCCTTTCTTCCAAAGATTGTTTCTTCTGGGTGATCCATGCTGCTTCTGGATGGTCTTTTCTGAGGTTGATCAATAGAAGATGTTGGATTGCTTGCAGTGCCTCTTTCTGATGTTGAGGGAGTGTCTTTGTTAAGAGCTTCTGATGACTTGTCTTCAGTACCTGTGAATTCAATTTCCATACCTGCAAATACTTCATTCTGCTTTGACTTTTCAGAGTCAAGCTTGTCATCAAAACGAACACTGATTGATTCTTCCACAATCTGTGTTTCTGTATTGTATACTTTGTACCCTCTAGAGCGTTCAGAGTATCCTAACATAATACACTTCTGTGCTTTAGAGTCAAACTTGTTCAAATAATTTTTAGTATTTAAAATAAAGCAAGTACATCCAAATGGATGAAAATATGAAATGTTGGGCTTTCTGTTCTTCCACAATTCATATGGAGTCTTTTCCAAAATAGGTCTTATGGAGATTCTATTCTGAATGTAGCACGCCGTGTTTATTGCCTCTGCCCATAAGATCTTAGCAACGTTAGTCTCATTGATCATGGTTCTGGCCATTTCTTGCAATGTTCTGTTCTTTCGTTCTACAACTCCATTTTGCTGGGGAGTTCTAGGACAAGAGAAATCATGCAGAATGCCTTTGTCATTAAAAAATGATTCAAAATCTTTGTTTTCAAACTCTCCACCATGATCACTTCTGACTTTGACGATTCTAAGATCCTTTTCATTTTGAACTTGGTTACAGAAGGTGACAAACACAGAGTGTGACTCTTCCTTGTGTCTTAAGAACTTTACCCATGTCCATCTGCTATAGTCATCTACGATTACTAACCCATACTTCTTGCCACTGACTGAAGCAGTTTTAACTGGTCCAAATAAGTCAATGTGCAGAAGTTCTAATGGCTTAGAGGTGGAAACAACATTTTTAGATTTGAAAGCAGGTTTTGCAAACTTAACTTTCTGACATGCTTCACACAGAGCATCTGAATTGAACTTCAGGTTAGGAAGTCCTCTCACCAGATTGAGTTTGTTAATCTGAGATATTCTTCTCATACTAACATGCCCCAATCTTCTGTGCCAGATCCATTGCTCGTTGTTAACAGACAGAAGACACTTTACATTCTGACTTTTCAGTTCAGAAAGTTTGATTTTGTAAATTTTGTTTCTCCTCTTTCCATTAAACAGGATAGTCCCATCTTTCTGACTAACAGCTTTACATGAATTTTGATTAAAGATTATATCATAACCATTATCACTTAATTGACTTATGGATAACAGGTTATGCATTAATCCATCTACTAATAATACATTACTGATAGAGGGAAGATTTCCATTACCTACAGTTCCAGAGCCAATAATCTTTCCCCTCTGATTGCCTCCAAAGCCTACGTGGCCTCCAGGCTTAAGTTCCAGGCTTTGGAACATATGCCTTCTTCCCGTCATGTGTCGCGAGCAGCCAGAGTCCAGGTACCATGACTGGTGTTTCTGCTTTGCTGCTAAAGATATCTGCAACATGTATTATTTTATCCTTAGGTACCCATATTTTCTTGGGTCCTGATTTGTTAGTTTTACCAAAACTCTGGTTGAATTTTGGTTTGACAGAATAATTGCTACTGGTATATTTGATGTCGTGTGTGTGCCCATATACAAAGTGTGATTTAAGAGGAGTTTGTTTGATAACTAAATCCATGGCATTCTTTGGTGTAGGTACCTTACCTTGGTATCCTATTCCCTTTCTGCCATTTCTACTAACTCTATAGATCATTGAAGCCATCTTGCTTCTATCTATGCTTTTAGCAAGAAGCATCTGAAAGATGTGATCATACTCCTTGATGATCTCATCAGCACTACTGGGAGTTTCAATAATTGTTTCCTTCTGAGAGTTTTGTAAAAGATTTTCTAATTTTGAAACCTTATTTTTCAACTCAGAATTTTCCAACTTGAGACTCTCAATTTTATCAGAGTCAGAAGCAAGATCCCTTTTCAGGTTTCTGAATTTGACTCTGATCTGCTGATATCGTTCCAGAATCTCATTAAGGCTTTCAGCAAGTTCAGCCTTAGTAAAATTAATAGCAAAGTCAGGAAATACCTCTTCTGTGTCTGATTCAGAGTCTGATTCAGAAGCTTCACTGTCTTCTGATATGTTCTCCATGAGAGCTATGTTTGCTCTCTCATCATCTGATTCTGAGTCAGCTTCAGATGTGTCAGAGTCATCCCATGTGGCCATGATACTTTTCTTCTTTTCCTTGCCAAACTTTCTTCTAGGCTTTTCATTCTGAAGCTTTGGACAATCACTCTTGTAGTGTCCTTGCTCGTTGCATTCATAGCAGATGATGTCCTTGTTGTTTGGCTTTCTGCTTCCTGACGAGCCTTCAGATCTTCTGTATCCAGAGGTGGGTTCTGACCTTCTGTATCTGGAGGAGGATTCGTTCTGGTTCTCAGATCTTCTGGGAGTCCTGAACTTTCGTTGCCTCTGCTTCTACAGTTGGTTCACCCTTCTGGAGAGGAGAGACATTTCATCTTCTTCTGATGAGGACCCATCAGAGGTTTCTTCAACAACCTGCAAAACCTTAGAGTCAGATTTTCTGTTAGATTTTAGAGCTAAAGGCTTACCTTGCTTTTGGGGTTCATCAGCTTCTAGCTCTATCTCGTGACTTCTGAGGGAGCTGACAAGTTCCTCCAGAGAGATTGTATTGAGATCCTTAGCAAGCTTCAGCGCTGTGACCATTGGCCTCCACTGTTTTGGCAAGCTTCTGATGATCTTCTTGACATGATCAGCAGTAGAATACCCTTTGTCCAGAACTTTGAGACCAGCAACCAGAATCTGAAATCTTGAGAACATTGTTTCAATGGATTCACTTTCTTCCATTTTGAATGCCTCATACTTCTGAATGAGCGCAAGAGCTTTATTTTCTTTCACTTGAAGGTTGCCTTCATGCATCATTCTGAGAGAATCAAACATGTTCTTGGCAGTATCTCTGTTTGATATTTTTTCATATTCAGAGTAGGAGATAGCACTGAGAAGAATAGTTCTGGCCTTGTGATGGTTTTTGAAATCACGCTTCTGTTGATCAGACATTACTTTCTTGTCAATCTTCTGACCATTTGCATTTACTGGGTGCGTGTATCCATCTGTCACCATATCCCACATATTAGCATCATGGGAAAGAAAGAAGCTTTCAATTCTGTCTTTCCAGTAATCAAAGTTCTCTCCATCAAAGACTGGAGGCTTTCCACTGAATCTGTCTCTTTCTTCATTGTTGTCATTGTTGATGTTGTGATGAGTTCCTGCCATAGTGTTTTTCAATGCTGGATCTTGTACTGACACGATTAAGTGTTATGAGCTCAGAACCAGGCGCTCTGATGCCAATTTAAGAAGTGAGAAACACAAGAAGGGGGGTTGAATTGTTTAAACTTGAAATCAAATGCAGACAACACGTTATTTTTATACTGGTTCGTTTGATCTCAAACTACTCCAGTCCACCCGTCAAGGTGATTTCGCCTCTCTCCAACGAGGACTTAATTCACTATATTCAACTGAATATTACAACTGCTTTAACAACTTCTAAAGCCTTCTTGAGTCTAAACCACATACCGGTTTCTCAAGGAAATTCTTTCTTACAGATAAATGAACAATATGTGTGTTGAATGTTTTCTGGAAAAACTATATATCACAACTGTGATACTACACAAATTAAGCTTAAGTGATACTAGAATGCTAGAACTATAGAGTAAGCAATTTGAGAGCTTTAGCAAACTGTGTGAGTGAGGATGAAGATCATTTGCTTTTGGCGTGAAGAGAATTGTAGAGCATTAGCCAATTCACTTCTCACTGATTTGTTTAAATACTTCTTGGAATAGATACGTTGATGCCAATAATTCCATTTCAATGCCCATTACGTTCTGTTGTACCCCAAAATTTTCCCTTCCATATTCCTCAAGATTTGTCAATAATAATCTTCAAATTACTCAAGATGGCTCAAGAGGTAGACAGTCAAATCACCTCCTAAGACAGCTGAAATTAGGGTTTTGGTTCTTTCAAGGAATTTGAGGTTTTCAATGGTTCAATCAAGTCTCAAGGGCCTATATACATTCTCAAGCACCTACATGCCAAGTTTCAAGACTCACAATGCCAATTTGCACAGTCAAAAGCCTCATTTGATCTACGGTTCACTACAGGGGTAAAATGGTCATTTTGCAGTCAAAAGTTAGAATTTTTGGTCAACATCTTATTTTGAGGTCACAATCATCATTTGATCAAGTCTTGATCATGATTCCACAAGAATGGCTCAAAAATCATCAAAGATGCAAAAGTTACTATTTTTGGACAGTAGAAAAGTCAACTGTATCTTGACTAGGGCATAACTTTTTCATGGTTTGTCAGAAAAATTCCATCCAATGCTCATTTTGAAGGGGATGACATTTCCTACAATCCATCTTCACATTCCAATTCCAAGAAATTCTCTCATAAAAAGTTATCAATTTCTACATTATAGGTCAATTTCAAAAGTCAACAAAAGTACCTTTTGAGTCAAAGGCCATAACTTGAGATTGGTAAATCCAAATGACATGGGACCAAAGGAATTGGTTAGAGGACTTCAAGACCTTTCCAAAATGTCCAAGAACATGTTCATATAATCAAAATTGAGCAACATATGCATTGAAGAAGTTGGGAAATTTTCATGAATTTGCAAAAGTCAACTTTGCTCAAAACACCTTATTTTTGTTAATGGGCCTCAAATTTCTTGTTGAAACTTCATCCATGGCCTATGCACGACCCATCAAGCTTAATTGATTTTATTTTCTTATTTTTTTATTAATTAATTGGATTTTTAATTGATATTAATTCAGTTAATTAATTTAAATTGTAGGAAAATAGAAGATTTGATTTTTTCAATCTTTTTGTGAAGCAAATAAGGTCAAGATATGCTGGCAATTTCGTGTACAAATCAAAGATGCAAAAATCTCCAAAATTAGCAACTTTATTCAATCATGAAGATTCAAAAATATGTGATTTCCAATCAAAGATTCAATCATCAATTCCATGGATTTTTGTTCAAGATTTTGACCTAATTCCATTCCTCTATATATATGCAAGTAAACCCTAACTCATGGACGTGGAAAAAACTACAGAAAGAAAGCCATAGCATATTGAGAAAATTCAAGAAAAGTTGAAACTGACTTTTGCATTCTAGGGCAATTTAAAGACTTTTGTTGATTCTAATACACTGCAGGAGGTTCCCAGAACGTGTTACAATAAAATTCCAGCTTCAAAGCTCGAGAAATCATCACGCATAGAACCACGGTTTTCCATTTATTTTCAGAATCGTACAGATTAATTCATGCATATTTAACATGCTTTTGTGTTTGATTTGTATTGATAGGGACCATACGAAGCTAATGGTATAAGTTAATTGAACTGAAACTCCCTAAATCCAAAGATGCCATGGACGATTTCTAGGGTTCCTAAGCTTTGAAATTGGGGATTCCTAAACCAGGAAAAATTGAGACCACTAAGGCACATGGTTGGAATCCTGAGAACCAGATGAACAAAACCGAACCCTCGCGAAATATTTATGTGTACCATAGCTCTAATCGCTATTTTTCGTGCAAGCATATTGTGGGGGTTAAAAACCCCCGCTATCTGATGTTCTTTTTGCAGGTACAAGGAAGAAGGCGAGGACGTGTAAACGTATGGTTAGATAGTTTAAAAACGCGCGCGTGTTTTTTTTGTGTTACAACATATGGATTGATCTTTTAATATAATATTTACTTGTTATTATATTATCAAAAGCGTGCAAGTGGTGGAGTGGTTAAGGCATTGGCTTGGAAACGTTGGGACCTGGGTTCGAATCCCAGGTCCCCCAAAATTCTTGTTGTTATTTTCTTTCACATAATCCCATGCAGGTTTCAAAAGAGGTTCTACCATGCGCTTCAAATTTCCAGGCGCCAGGTGTCTCCAAGCCTGGATCCAGTGGCCAAAGATGTTGACTACCATACACCTCAGTCAATGAGCATACAGGGAATTGCTAAAGTCAACGTGGCTGAACAGCTTAATGGGCCACAAAATTGACAAATGCACCTCTAAAACTGGCCCAAACCCCTTGAGTTTGCCTCTTTATTGTTCTTTTATTATTTTTTTATTTTACTTATTTAAATTTAATTCTTAATTAAATATTAACTAAATAATTCTTATTTTCCATAATAAATGCAGAAAACATAAAAAATAATAATATTTTTATTGATTAAATTTAATTAGTTATTTTTGTAAATAAACACTAACATAAATTTATTTAGTTTAATTAGGTTTAATTTTAATTTTCTTTTACAACAAATAAAATAAATTAGAATTAGGGTTTTTACTAACTTTTGACTATTTTTTATTTATTTCATTAAAACATAAAAAACTCAAAAATATCTTTTATTAATTAATTAGTTTTAGGTTCAATTTAACTAATTGCAAAATAATAACAAACTTCTTTTTTTCTCAAAAAAGGGTCAAAACCCTAGAACTTCTCCGATTCAATTCTTTCTCGCGCATATTATTTTTGATCATATTTATGTAATTACTCCGAGGATGTAATAGCGTTAATTAGGACCTTTTATCGCTTTCTTTAATTTCCCGCAATTTACTTTTTCCAAGGGTTTGTTTTTGGCGATGTAAATACCCGACGCCTTGTAATAGCGTAGATTTACTTTTCTGCAACATTTAACTTCTAGATGTATGTTAATTAGGCTATGCATGACAAGACTTATCTGAAAATTAAAATCAAAACGTAGCTCACCATAACATGTGCAAAGATAACTTAACATGAAACTTGACACACTCGCACATGCCACCCCTAGAGTACGCCTCACTTGGTTGCCTGGACGTGGTCATTGAGTATAGGGTGTTTTAGAGGTCGCCCTCCTGTCTAAAGATCCAAGTTGCCTCGAAACGGTTGCCTCGGATAAAAAGGATCTAGGACATTAGGGTTACCACTAAGGCGTCCTACTATTGCTTTGGTGACCACTTGTCCCTATAATCGAATTGACCCGAATAACTCCAACGACGGTGCTACCTACTTCTAAATAGTGGGATAGCACTGTCTAAAGGATATTTACACAGCTTAATTTCTTTTGAGTAGGTAGAGGTTCTCAGGTACTTGCTCTTTCAAAACAAAAAACAACTTTTCGCACCTACACTTTTCTGACAAAAGTTTTCAGACAAACACTTCATACACTCTTGAGGACTGATACAAGAGTTAAAATCGAAGTTTTCAAACTAACTTTTTCAAAACCCACAAACACAAGAAAAGCAAAACATTTTTGAAAACATAGTGAGCAAGTACCTAAGAGCCCGTGGATAACCACGGATAGAAAGGGTGCTAACACCTTCCCTTTCTATAATCTACCTCCCGAACCGAGAAACATCTCGAAAAGGATTTTTGATGTGCTTTTGTCCTTTCCTTGTTGGAGAACATAAAAGACGGTGGCGACTCTTGCTTACCGCGACATTTCCCGAACCAACATTTCAAAATAGTCAGTTCTATTTCCACCGATCACAGAACTGGCGACTCTGCTGGGAACATATTATAAGTGAGGTGTACCTTAGGACAAGAACACTTATGTTTTCAATTATATGCCTTGTTTGCTTTAATATTATGGGCTTGTATTAGAGTTTTATTGATCCTAACCCGGATCTGGGGATTACCCTTTAGGTAAGTAGCAATAAACTGTGAGGGACCTGTCCGGCGTAGACCGACACGGGTGAAGCAGTAGCTACGTTGGTGTGATACCTTGGTCTGTACCGATATCCCTTATGTTGGAACGAGGAGAATATGGGTCTTCTTAGGAGTCATTAAGCACCAACTGACCTTAGAACCTTAAATTGACCAACTTGGCCATAGGACAGTAGCAGTATGCTACACTCATTGAGGCTAAACTCTCGCGATGGTTCCGGCCGCAAGAAAAGGTTGCTAAGCTGGAGTTATGACCGATTGAGGGTAGTCAGTGATATTGAGATCCTCTAGAACCCGGTTACTATTTCTAGGACAGGTCTTAACCAACTGAAACTGAAAGAGGGTAGTACCTAAACTTCATGCTGGCCTGAAATCTAAGGGCTCTCTTGTGTGACTTGTGTGCCTTTTCCATGTTTGCCTTTTGTGAATACTTGTGGTGTGCCTTTATCATAACATCATAACATCATAATATCATAACATTGCATACATCCTACATAAGGACTAACCCATGTCAAGGATCTCAAGGGTTTGTGATGCAGGTCATGATGAACCAACTGTCTAGCAAGGGGCAAAGGGGATTTATTTTCCTCTAGCCAAGGTTGTGAGGAGGTTAAAATATGATGACTTGAGTCAGGGGCTATGACCCACTCGATATGGTGAGCTTTGACTCTTGAAGAAGGCTCTCAACAACATGAAGTTCCTTCAATCAAGCTACCAGACTCATATTCTAACAGTTTCTTGTTTACCCCGCGAGATCCTTGAAAACATTGCATACATAAATCATACGCATTTCATGCCATCATATGCATAACAGGTACCCCTTCTTACAGGTCACTTATCTTCTTCGCTGTTTATTTCAGCAATCATCATGTCTTCTGAACCTACTACTGAACAAGCTATCAAGGCCCTCCAGGACCAGAACGCCCAGTTCCAAGAGCTGGTTATGAGCCTAGCCCAGGGTCAACAGGAGTTGAAGACTCTGATTCTGAAGAAGAAGAAGAAGAGGACCGTCTTGTTCAACACTGGACGTAGATTTGGGAATGGACTACAAAATGAGGTTGATCTGACTACTTCCTCTGTAGGGAAAGACAGTCCCCAAGAGAGAAGGGTTCCTAGTCCCGTGGTCTCTGACAACGAGACGGATTATAATGATGAACAGTATCCTCCTGCTGAGGATAGGTACAAACAGCTGGAGGACCGCTTAAGTGCTATGGAGATACAGAATATGCCTGGGTTGGACTTTGGAGACCTAGGCTTATCCTCTGGGGTGGTGATTCCCCATAAGTTCAAGGCACATGCCTTTTACAAATACGATGGAGCTTCCTGTCCTAAGCTGCACCTTCGGTCGTATGTAAGGAAGATCCAACCTTACACTGCTGACAAGAATTTGTGGATCCATTTCTTCCAGGATAGTCTTTCAGGGACTCAACTCGAATGGTTCTATCAGCTGGATGGAGCCAGTATTCGTAACTGGGAGGACTTGGCTACTGCGTTTATAAGCAGTATCAGTATAATTCCGACCTTGCTCCTACGCGTACCCAACTCTAGGGTATGTCACTAAGGACGGGTGAAGCATTTAAGGAGTATGCTCAAAAGTGGAGAGACCTGGATGGAAGGGTGCAGCCACCTTTAACTGACCGTGAGCTTGTTGATATGTTCTTGGGGACCTTGTCTGGTCCGTTCTTCAACCATTTGATTAGAAATTCTTCTGCCGGGTTTACAGACCTTATCTTGACTGGTGAGAGAATAGAAGCTGGTATCAAGTCTGGGAAGATACAGAAAGGTGCCTCCTCGAGCACTGAGAAGAAACCATTCAAGAAGGAATCTAGTGCTGTCTATGGTTCAAGGAGACAGAATAAACTGGAACGCCTCCAAGTTGTCAACGTGGTGGTTATTTCAAAGCCTGCTGCTCCTCAGCATCACAACCAGCAAAGGGGTGAGAGACCCCGAAGGTAGTTCACTCGACTCAGTATGACCTTTTCCCAGATATTACCGCAGTTACTGACAACCAATCTGGTGACTATAAAAGAAGCTCCAAAGGTCGTTAACACAACATCTCCAAAGTACAATCCCAATGCCCGCTGCGCTTATCACTCTGACAGCCCGGGGCATACTACGGATGATTGTTGGGCTCTGAAGAATAAGGTTCATGACCTAATTGATGCTAAAGAGATAGAGTTCGAGGCGCCTGAAAGGCCCAATGTTGTGACTGCTACCATGCCCAAGCATGGAGTGAATGCTGTAGAGGAAGACCTGTATGTAGCCTCTGTGGACGATATTGCTACTCTGCTGTTGACTGTCAAAAGGAACCTATTGCTAGCCGGTTTATTTTTGGGATGTAGTAAAGGTTGCCATCTATGTTCTGTTTCACCTGCTGGTTGTCCTTTTTTGAAGTCAGGCATCCAAAACCTGATGGATAATAAAGAGATTCTGTTTGAAAAGATTGTTGTTCTTGCCATCCCTACTGAAGAAGTTTCCATTGTCACTATTTTCAACAATTCTCCCAAGGCTCCTTCGAAGAAGCCTGTCAGAATCATGCCTGTTCAGAAGATTGCTCCTATAATCATCACTGTTCCGGGGCCCATCCCCTATACATCCGACAAAGTTGTCCCTTGGCACTATGGGGCAGATGTTTATGTGCTTGGAGTTAAACAAGAGTTTGATACTAGTACCGGTGTCAACAACATCACCGGGCCTACTAAGGTCACCCGTAGTGGTAGACTTTTCTCACCAGATATTGCGCCACCAACTATCCAGAGACCTATTGTCATCACACCTGCAAGTGTGCCTATTTCCCTTCCTGACCAAGTTCCTATTTCTACCCCTGCTGCCGAGTCATCTGACGCTCGGGGCAAAGGGATAGCCACTGATATGCCTGCCCAGACGGAGGCACCAAAGACCATCAATGTTGAAGCTTCCAAACAGGAAATGGAAGAGATTCTTAAGATTATCAAGAAGAGTGATTTTAATGTAGTTGAGCAACTGGGGCACACCCCATCTAAAATTTCTATGCTATCACTATTGTTGTGTTCAGAGTCCCATGCCAAGGCTCTGATTACCTTCCTGAAGACGGCCCACGTGCCACAAGAGACATCAGCTGATCAGTTTACCGACTGTGTGGCCAATTTAACTGCTGATAATGGTTTGGGTTTCTCTGACGCTGATCTGACTGTTAAAGGGAAGAACCATAACGATGCACTGCATGTCTCCATTGAATGCAGGGGCACTGCTCTTACACATGTGTTGGTTGACACGGGGTCTTCATTGAACGTCCTGCCCAAAAAATATCTAGACAGGTTGGATTGCGAAGGGTTGGAACTAAAGCCTAGTAACATTGTTGTCCGGGCCTTTGACGGGTCTAAAAGGATGGTACACGGCGAGGTTGATATCCCAATCAGGGTTGGTTCTCAGGTCTTTGATTCTACATTCTATGTGATGGACATCCGACCGTCCTATTCTTGTCTGCTGGGCCGCCCTTGGATCCATAAGGCTGGAGCTGTGACCTCCACACTACATCAGAAGCTGAAATACCCGGTCAATGGGAATATTGTGATAGTTCAGGGGGAGGAAGAATACATGGTCAGCCACCTTAACTCGTTCCGGTACATAGAGATGGATGGGGAGTTCATTGAGACCCCCTTTCAACACTTTGAAGAGGTTCCTCAGACACTGGCATTAGCAGAGACTGTGATCAAATATTCTCCTTTGAAGATGGCTTCCTTAAAGGATGCCCGGGCTGTTATTGAGAAGGGTGAGTATGCAAACTGGGGCCGACTTCCTGATTTCACTCAGAAGACTGATAAGTTTGGTTTGGGTTTCACTGTAGAAGCTCAGAAGGCTGTTCGTAAGGCAAGGATTGGAAGACCTCCTGTGTTCATCAGCAACTCGGGAGTAAATGCTATTGAGGATGACCTAGAGGAATCTGAATTCGACAGCTGGATCTACCCTACGACCGACGGTGGACCAAAAAACTGGACAGCGAAAGACTTCGTCCCTATTACTTTTGTGACTCAGTAATGAACTCCTTTGTTTTGAATTTGTAACAAACAATATTTTGAAACTTTATGGCCCGGTGTCTTACCCGGGGCACCGTGGCTTCATTTGTGAGGGCTTTTGTGTGTCATTTTCATATATCATTAATAAAAGCATTGGACGTTTTTTGCATTTCAAATCTTGCGCTCCTTGTCTTTCTTTATTATATATATTGCAAAACAGCTATTTACACACACTCACATATACAGGTCCCAATCCACTCTGGATCTCACTGGTAACAACTCTGCTACTTCCAGTTATGACTTCGAAAATCCAATCTACTTAGCCGAAGACGAAGGTGAAGATGATTGCGAAGTGCCTGGTGAGCTTGCAAGACTGCTACTCCAGGAAGAGAGGGCCATTCAGCCACATGAAGAGCCAGTGGAAATGGTAAATCTGGGTACTGAGACAGACAGAAAGGAAGTCAAGATCGGTTCCAATCTGGAGTCTAGTGTGAAATAATGGTTGATTCAGATGTTGCATGACTACATGGAAATCTTTGCCTGGTCTTACGAAGATATGCCTGGGTTGGATACTGACATTGTGGTTCATCACCTGCCTACCAAGGAAGAATGCCCTCCGGTAAAACAGAAGGTCCGCCGTATGCGCCCAGAGATGTCCGAGAAAATCAAAGCAGAGGTTATGAAACAATTCGACGCCGGTTTTCTAGTAGTGACTTCTTACCCTCAGTGGGTTGCCAATGTGGTTCCAGTGACGAAGAAGGATGGTAAAGTCCGAATGTGTGTTGACTACAGGGATTTGAACAGGGCGAGCCCTAAGGATGACTTCCCTCTGCCTCACATCGACGTTCTGGTTGACAACACTGCTCAGCATAAGGTATTCTCCTTCATGGACGGATTCTCCGGTTATAATCAGATAAAGATGGCTCCTGAAGACATGGAGAAGACCACTTTTATTACTCAGTGGGGCACCTTTTGCTACAAGGTCATGCCTTTTGGGTTGAAAAATGCTGGGGCAACCTACCAACGTGCCATGGTTGCTTTGTTTCACGACATGATCCATCATGAGATTGAAGTATACGTCGACGACATGATTGCAAGGTCCCAAACTGAGGAGGAACACCTTGATCATCTATAGAAGCTGTTTGACTGATTGAAGTTGTACAAGCTGAGGTTGAACCCGAACAAGTGCACCTTCGGGGTGAGATCTTGAAAACTGCTAGGCTTCGTCGTGAGCGACAAAGGTATTCAAGTGGACCCTGCCAAAGTGAAAGCCATACAAGAGATGTCAGTTCCCAAGACAGAGAAAGAAGTCAGAGGCTTTATGGGATGATTGAATTACATTGCCCGATTCATCTCACACCTAACTGCTACTTGTGAACCAATCTTCAAGCTACTGAAGAAAGATCAAGTAGTACGTTGGAACAATGAATGTCAGGCCGCTTTCGAAAGAATCAAAGAGTATCTCCAAGAGCCACCCATTCTTATGCCACTGGTTGAAGGGAAACCTCTAATCTTATACTTGACAGTACTGGACAACTCAATGGGATGTGTGTTGCGGCAGCATGACGAGTCTGGCCGAAAAGAGCACGCTATCTATTACCTTAGCAAAAAGTTTACTGACTGTGAGACCCGATACTCACTGCTTGAGAAAACTTGCTGCGCTTTGGTATGGGATGCTCACCGGCTAAGACAGTATATGTTGACTCACACTACTTTGTTGATTTCAAAAATGGATCCAATCAAGTACATCTTCGAAAAGTCTGCCTTGTCTGGAAGAATAGCAAGATGGCAGATGATCTTGACTGAATATGACATCCAGTACACGACTCAAAAAGCAATCAAGGGAAGTGTATTGGCAGACCATTTGGCACATCAGGCAGTGGATGATTACCAATCTATGAACTTTGAATTTCCCGACGAGAATATCATGGTAGTGACTGATTGTGAAATACCTGGACCGGATGAAGGACCTGAGGAAGGATCCCGATGGTCTATTCACTTTGATGGAGCCTTAAACACTTTGGGTAACGGTATCGGCGCCGTGATCATATCTCCTAAAGGCACTCATACTCCACTTACCGCCCGGCTATGTTTCAACTGCACCAACAACATGGCGGAGTATGAAGCATGCATTATGGGTCTTCTAGCTGCAATTGACCTAAGGATCAAGTTTCTGAGTGTCTTCGGAGATTTCGCTCTCGTGATCAGTCAGATCAAAGGCGAGTGGGATACGAAACACCCAAATCTTATTCCTTACAAGGAGTATGTGTTGACATTCATTCCCCATTTCGAGAAGATAACCTTCGAACATTTCCCAAGAGAGGAGAATCAGTTGGCGGACGCGCTGGCTACGATGTCTTCTATGTTCAAAGTCAAATGGGACAACGAGGCTCCCGGGATCATTATTTGGAAATTGGATGAACCTGCACATTGCTGTGATCTTGAGGCCGAAGAGGTAACATAAAAGCCTTGGTATCATGAAGTAAAGAGGTACCTTGAAGCTGAAGAATACCCCGAGGGAGCATCCGTTAATGACAAGAAGTTTCTGAGAAGGTTCGCGGCAAAGTTCTTCCTCAGCAATAACATCCTTTATGTAGGTGTTTAGGTATTGGCTTGCATTTTTGGTAAATTCCAAGTGTATGTGTGAATGTCATGACTGATGTCATAACATTCTAGTTCAGGTTGTACTAACTCTTTAGGTACATATGCAGAAAAATATTGTAACTCAAATACTGATGTTTATAAGTGTGTATCTGAGCATGTTTGCAAAATGATCACATTTAGCTAATCAGTAGACAGGTTTTCTCAGATGTCATAACAGATGTTATGACATCCTGTTCTGAACTAGCAGGATTACAGGATTGGATAAGTCTGAGTTTTTTCAGGAAATAACTCAGTCCTTCCTAAACAGAATCCTGCGTTTTCTGAGGAGTAACCTCGCTCAATCCTAACCTGATCAACAAAGTACTGTGACCTGGTCTTTAGGTCAAACGGAATCAACCCTAGTTTTTTGGAAACCCTAACTGAAGTTGCAGCTGCTATATATTCAACAGAGCTGCGGTTTTTGAAGGCATCCCTGCTGATTGATTAGAAGATCAAGTTTGTAATCTGTATAGATTTGTGTATTGTACTCCAAGCAATTATCATTGTGATAAGTGTCTTGGAATAGGTTTCAATTGTAAGGGTTGTGTAGCACTCAAAGCTTTGAAGCAAGAGTGTTTGAATGTTACTTGACTAAAGCTGTGAAGCAGAGTCAAGGTAGTTGTGTACATCACTCAAAGCTGTGAAGCACGAGTGGTTGTGTTACTTGATTAAAAAGCTGTGAAGCTTAATCAAGTGTGTGTTTTGAAGAGTGTCTTCATCAATTCTCAAGTCAAATTGGTTTATGTATCACTGCTGTGATTGAGGGGGAGTGAGTAGGAACTCAGGTTTAAGTTGTACTTAGATTAGAATTGCATTGGGTAGGTCTTAAGTGAAGGAGATAAACTGGTTGGTTTATTCCTGAATTAACATCTCTTATAGTGGATTCTCTCCCTGGCTTGGTAGCCCCCAGAGTAGGTGTTGTTGCACACTGAACTGGGTAAACAATTGACTGTGTTATTTACTGCTTTTGTATTTACTGTCATATAGTAAGTCAGATACTGTGTCATAACATTGGACGTGACATTGAGTATCTGTAGCCAGAATTTCAATTGGCATCAGAGCAGGCACCCTGCCTGTATTACTGGGTGAGATCTAGGGATATCACTTTCTGGCACTATGGACAAAGAAGGAGTCTTTGGAAACAGACCACCCATTCTGGATGGAACTAATTATGACTACTGGAAACCTCGTATGATTGCCTTCCTAAAATCTCTGGACAAAAAGGCTTGGAGAGCTGCTGACAAAGGATGGATTCATCCCACCATAACTGAAAGAGATGGGACAATCAGTCTGAAGCCTGAGGAAGATTGGAGTAAAGAAGAAGATGAGTTAGCTCTGGGAAATTCAAAAGCCTTAAATGCCTTGTTCAATGGAATTGATAGAAACATCTTCAGATTAGTACATCAATATGAACTGGCCAAGGAAGTTTGGGACACCCTCAAAACTACTCATGAGGGCACTTCCAAAGTAAAGATGTCAAGGCTTCAGATGTTGACCACTAAGTTTGAGAATCTAAAAATGATGGAAGATGAAACCATCCATGAATTTCACATGAACATCTTGGAGATTGCAAACACCTCAGGAGCACTGGGAGAAAAAATGTCAGAAGAAAAACTGGTAAGGAAGATTCTTAGATCCTTGCCTAAAAGATTTGCAATGAAGGTAACTGCCATAGAGGAAGCCCAGGACATTAGCAAGTTAAAAGTGGATGAACTTATTGGATCTCTTCAGACTTTTGAGATGGGGATCACTGATAATGGTGACAAAAAGAACAAAAGCATAGCACTTGTAACCAACACTGATGTTGAACACAAGGAGGATGAAGAAGAAAACATATCTGAAGCCATTGCCATGCTTGGAAGACAGTTCAACAGGCTTATCAAAAGAATGGACCCAAAGTCAAGGTCAAATGCTCATAACATTCCTTCTGACATTGACAGTTCCAGCAGAAGACCAAGATCAGAAGATAAGGAAAACCAAGGCAGAGGAATTCAATGCCATGGATGTGAAGGATATGGACATATTCGAGCTGAATGTCCTACCTTTCTTAAAAAGCAAAAGAAAGGAATGACTGTTACTTGGTCTGACTATGATTCAGAAAGCAATTCTGAAGAAGAATCTGCCAAACTAGTTACTGCCCTAACTAGTGTGTGTACTTCTGAAAGTGACACCAGTGATGAAGAAGTAACATTTGAAGAACTGGCTGATACCTACAAGAAATTGTGTATCAGAAGTGGTGAAGTCTGTGTGCAAAATGAGAAACAATCAAAACTCATTATAAAGCTGGAGGCTGAAAAGAGAGCAAATCTTGAAACTATAAGTCATTTAGAAGGAGAAGTTCAACTGCTGAACTCACAACTGAATCAAATGACCAAATCAGTCAAGATGTTGACAAATGGAACAGACAAATTGGAAGAGATTCTTCAGGCTGGACAAAATATGGGAAATAAATCTGGCCTAGGATTTGTGGAAACAAAGAAATTTGTTACCAGGAAGCAAATGTCAAACCAGATGTCTCAACATTACTCTCAACATCAGGGACAGAGACACATGAAGAAGAGGTACCAAAGATGGAGATGTCACCATTGTGGGAAATATGGTCACATAAAGCCCTTCTGCTACAGACTACATGGATATCCTAATCAGAAATCAGATGTCAAACCTAAGTCTAAGAAGGTACCACACGCTCCTCAATGGAAGAAAAAGGCTATTGCACTGATAGCACACACTTCCCTGAAGATCTCAGCAAAGGAAGATTGGTACTTTGACAGTGGATGTTCCAGACACATGACTGGATTCAAAAATCTCCTCAATAATGTTATGCCTCACACCACCAGTTTTGTGACCTTTGGAGATGGTGCTAAAGGAGAAATCAAAGGAGTTGGTAATTTGGACTACCCTGGAGTTCCAAGTCTGAATAAGGTACTGCTGGTAAAAGGGTTGACTACTAATCTCATCAGCATCAGTCAATTATGTGATCTAGGATTCATGGTCAACTTCTCAAGATCTGAATGTCTAGTGTTTAATGAAAAACTAGATATTGTAATGAGAGGAATAAAATCCAAAAATAACTGTTATGTGTGGCAGCCTGAGAACACTGATATCCCCACTTTGTGTCAAATCATCAAAGAAGAAAAAGATATGAAACAGTGGCAGCATAAACCTGAAGGAATGAAAAGAGCTATTCCTATGGAAGATGTCAGAAGAACTCCTAAACTACAGGCTGATAATATATGTGATGTGGCAAAGAACAAGTCTCATAAATTCTGTTCTCAAAAATTCTGGTCAACACAGATGCTACCTGAAGACAATGTTACACAAGATGTTGTGACATTGTGGTGTGATAATCTGAAAACATTCAACATTTCCTTAAACCCTATTGACTTTGGAGAGAAGAAATCATTTGAACTGAAACATAGGTTCTCTGAACTTCAGCTAACTGATTCTTCTATCAAGGCGCTTGTTGGAAATCAACTTGAAAATTTGAGGGGCAGATTGGGTATTCGCCAACATGAGAAATTATAGCAATTAGTTTTGCTGAAAACAAGGGTTGAAGGGATTAATTCTATTAAGTCTATATTTAGTGGGTTGATCATATTCATTCACAATTCCTTCAAAAGCCTTCAGAAGTTGAAAAGACTCCCTTGTACTCCCTATCTCTCTCATCCTTGCTACCTGTTTTCTCCTTCCAATCAAAGAGTTTTCTCAAATTGCTACTGCTACTCAACGTTAAACACAATGTCTCAGACATCATCTTCCACTATGGCGGCTTCGTCTCACTCATCATCATCGTCATCTGATCAAGATTCTAGGGCAATCACGACATGCATAGAATCTGAAGTACTTGAGGTCACTCCTCTCAGGGAGATGGCAACTAACCCAGCCAAAATCAAGAAGCTCAGGACCAGACATGCAGGAAGAACTCAAGCTGCAGTCTCTGGTAATTCTTCTCTTCCTTCATCTACTATACCTAATAAAGAAGGAACAGTTCAAGTACACCAAGCTATTGTTAGACTGGTTACTAGCATTCTGAGTGGCAACCAGTCTGTTCCGGGGATTTCTATTCCTTTGAATCAATCTGGAAGTCCAAATGTGGAAGGTTCTGAAAATATAGATGTCACTGAGGATGTTGTGACACCAAAAGACAACATTCAGAATCCCTCTGAAAAGGCTGCTGATCCACCTATCATTGATGTGGATGAAGAGTACTCAGACAATGAACTGATTGCTAATGTGAACCCTAGCATTGCTAGGAGATTGATGAAAAGAAAAAGTAGTGAGACTGTTAAACCTAAGAAGTCCAAGGCTGAAGGGATGGCTGAAAAAATTCAGACAAAAGGGAAGAAGGCACAGGTGCTGACTACTAGACAACCAATCTCCAAGAAAAGAAAAGAACCTGAAACTTCTGACTCTGATGATGAATCAGAATTTGAGATTGACATTGACAATGCTCCCATCAGAAGGAAGCTCCCTTCCAGCAAGATTGCTAGAGTGCCTGAAGTGCCAACTGACAACATCTCCTTTCATCATCCTGATAATGCAAACAGGTGGAAGTATGTTTGCTTGAAGAGAATAGCCTTGGAGAGAGAACTCAACAATGATGCTTTGGAGTGCAAAGACATCATGGAGCTGATCAGGAATGCTGGGCTAATAAAGACTGTGATGAAGTTTGGCAAATGTTATGAAAATCTGGTTAAAGAGTTTGTAGTAAACTTATCCAATGATTGTGCTGATGGGAGGTCAGCTGACTTTGAGAGTGTGTTTGTTAGAGGAAGAAGGGTCAAGTTCTCTCCATCAGAAATCAACAAGTTTCTTGGAAGAACAAATAAGGACTGTCCTGACCTAGAGGCAACTGACAATGAAGTATGCTTGACCATCACTGCTAGGCAAGTAAAGTGCTGGCCATTGAAAGGGAAGTTGAATGCTAGTAAACTCAGCATGAAATTTGCCATCTTGCATAAAATAGGTGCAGCAAACTGGGTGCCTACAAATCACAAATCAACCATCTCCACAGGATTGGGGAGATTCATCTATGCTGTAGGAACCAAGACTGCCTTTGACTATGGAAGGTACATTTTTGAACAAACCTTGAAGCATGCTGGCAGTTATGCTGTCAAAGGACCAATTGCCTTTCCCTCCCTCATTTGTGGAATCATCCTTGCACAATATCCTGACATACTTGTAGCAAGAGATACAGTCTGCAAAAGAGCCCCTGCCCTTGGCCTGCACTACAAACTGTTTCAGGGATCCCATGCTCCAGACATTGTCATAACCTCAGCTGAGACATCGTCTGCAAAGAGCCAGTCCAAAACATCAGAGGTCATAGCTGTCTTAAAAGAAACTTGCAAAGATCTGGATGCCAGAAAAAGGACCCTAGAAGCACTAATTGCCAAGCTAGAAAAGGAAGAAGCTGAAGCAAGCATGAGGGAAGAAGATGAAGGACAGTTCAACATTGAAGAAAGTGGCTCCTCTGAGTCTGATGACAGTACTTGAAGGATGTTTGCTGCTTGGTGGTGTTGCTGGTGGAGTTTGGAAGTATGTTCTGCTATTGTCTGCTGCTGATCTCATTATTTTGTCTTGGATAACTGTATAACTTTATAAACATGTAATCTTTGGCCCATTTGTGGCTAAAGTGGGGGAGAATATTTGGTACTGCTTAATTAGTACTTAACACTATATTTTTCTGCTGTCATTTATTTCTGCTGTCATCTATCTATCTCTGATTGTTTAGGGACTTTAGCCAAAAATCTGCCAAAGGGGGAGTTTGTAGGTGTTTAGGTATTGGCTTGCATTTTTGGTAAATTCCAAGTGTATGTGTGAATGTCATGACTGATGTCATAACATTCTAGTTCAGGTTGTACTAACTCTTTAGGTACATATGCAGAAAAATATTGTAACTCAAATACTGATGTTTATAAGTGTGTATCTGAGCATGTTTGCAAAATGATCACATTTAGCTAATCAGTAGACAGGTTTTCTCAGATGTCATAACAGATGTTATGACATCCTGTTCTGAACTAGCAGGATTACAGGATTGGATAAGTCTGAGTTTTTTCAGGAAATAACTCAGTCCTTCCTAAACAGAATCCTGCGTTTTCTGAGGAGTAACCTCGCTCAATCCTAACCTGATCAACAAAGTACTGTGACCTGGTCTTTAGGTCAAACGGAATCAACCCTAGTTTTTTGGAAACCCTAACTGAAGTTGCAGCTGCTATATATTCAACAGAGCTGCGGTTTTTGAAGGCATCCCTGCTGATTGATTAGAAGATCAAGTTTGTAATCTGTATAGATTTGTGTATTGTACTCCAAGCAATTATCATTGTGATAAGTGTCTTGGAATAGGTTTCAATTGTAAGGGTTGTGTAGCACTCAAAGCTTTGAAGCAAGAGTGTTTGAATGTTACTTGACTAAAGCTGTGAAGCAGAGTCAAGGTAGTTGTGTACATCACTCAAAGCTGTGAAGCACGAGTGGTTGTGTTACTTGATTAAAAAGCTGTGAAGCTTAATCAAGTGTGTGTTTTGAAGAGTGTCTTCATCAATTCTCAAGTCAAATTGGTTTATGTATCACTGCTGTGATTGAGGGGGAGTGAGTAGGAACTCAGGTTTAAGTTGTACTTAGATTAGAATTGCATTGGGTAGGTCTTAAGTGAAGGAGATAAACTGGTTGGTTTATTCCTGAATTAACATCTCTTATAGTGGATTCTCTCCCTGGCTTGGTAGCCCCCAGAGTAGGTGTTGTTGCACACTGAACTGGGTAAACAATTGACTGTGTTATTTACTGCTTTTGTATTTACTGTCATATAGTAAGTCAGATACTGTGTCATAACATTGGACGTGACATTGAGTATCTGTAGCCAGAATTTCACTTTACAAACGAAACCATGATTCAACCTTACTGCGTTGTATGGATAAGACTGAAGCAGAAAGGATCATGGCAGAGCTGCATGAAGGTACCTTCGGAACTCACTCCAGTGGACATACCATGGAAAAGAAAATCCTTCGGGAAGGATATTACTTGTCCTTAATGGAAGCCGACTGTTACCAACATTCTCGGACGTGTCACAAGTGCCAAATCTATGCCAATAAGGTGCACATTCCTCTAGTTCCTTTGAACGTCTTGACAACACCTTGGCCTTTTGCAATGTGGGGCATTGATATGATCGGAGAGATCAGACCTACGGCATCCAACGGGCATCGCTTCATCCTGGTAGGGATTGATTACTTTACGAAGTGGGTTGAAGCAGCTTCCTTTGCCACCATAACCAAGAACGTAGTGGCACAGTTCATTCGACATAACCTGATCTGTCAATACGGTGTACCAGAGAGGATCATTACGGACAATGGTACCAATCTTAACAACAAGATGATCACTGAGCTCTGCGAGCAATTCAAGATACAACACCACAACTCTTCTCCATACCGGCCGAAGATGAATGGGGTTGTAGAGGCGGCTAATAAGAACATCAAGAAGATTGTGCAGAAGATGACAGTGACCTACAAGGATTGGCACGAGATATTACCATTTGCTCTTCATGGGTACCGTACCTCAGCACGGACGTCAACAGGGGCAACACCCTTTTCCTTTGTATACGGCATGGAGGCAGTCCTGCCCATCGAAGTTCAGATACCCTCTCTCCGAATCATGAAGGATGCAGGTTTTAGCGAAGATGACTGGATCCAGACCCGGCTTGATCAACTGAACCTAATCGACAAGAAGAGACTCACCGCTATTTGCCATGGTCAGACGTACCAAAAATGGATGATCAAGGCATTTAACAAGAAAGTCAGGCGACAAGAGTATCAAGTCGGGGACCTGGTAATCAAGCGCATCATTCTACCTCAAGGTGATCCCAGGGGAAAATGGACCCCTACGTACGAAGGGCCATTTGGGGTTAAGAATATCTTCTCAGGAGGAGCAATGATTCTAACCACCATGGATGGTGACGACCTTCCTCACCCCGCCAATGCAGACATAGTAAAAAGATACTACGCATGATTAAAGACCCGCTAGGTCGACTGGCCTAGGAAAAAATAAGGGCTTCCCGGCGAACCAAAAGGGTTCGGGCAAAAATAAGGGATGAAAATGAAAAAATCTGTACACCCGGCAAGTCGAAAACCTGAAAAGGCGGCTTGGGCAAAAATGGGTATCCCGGTGGATTGAAAACCCGAAAGGGCGGTCCAGGCAAAAGTTAGGGATAAGCGTAATACTATGTCTTATTGGATCACCCTGCATCCTGACTTCAGTATCGACCATCAGGCTCGGACGGCACCAATCAATCAGATTCCTCTTCAACTAAGCAGCAAAGTGATGAGACGCTTGAAGACATAAAGGCGATAACAGAGTTAGAACCCAGTGGGATTTTTCACATAACTGTTTTGTTTCCTTTTCACAAATTGTATAAACTCTATTTTGTTCGGCGGCGTTCTCTTACTAGGACGTCAGCCTCTTGTACACAAAACGCCTATTTACAGGCAAATTCCAAAATCAATACAAGCTCACTTTTCCAGACAAATTGCAAATTGTTTTTCCTTTACCTGTTTTGTTTTGCAAAGAACGTCCAATGTTCATTTTTGATTTATGCATTTGACATTAATTTCTGATCACAAAATATTTGCATGAGAAACAAAGGACTAATTACGGGTGACATCGGAAACAAGGGGCAATAAGAATTGTCTAAGCAATCTAGTTGCTCTGTCCACCAAGGTACCAAGGTAGGTTCGGCTGCAGAATGTGACCAAGATACCTTCACTCCCCGCAGAGTAAGACAAGAATCAACAGTAATCTCCCTAAGCAGAGATGGTCTCCCATCAGCCCTAAAAAGGGCACGGTATCCCCAGCAAATCAGCAATACTCTCCCCAAGCAGAGTTAGTCTACCATCAGTCCTGGAAGAGTTGGGTATCCCCCGAAGATCTTAATATTCCTTAGCAGAGTATACAGATATTCCCTAGCAAGCATCCCCGACGTTCTTAATATTCCTAGACAAAGTATAAGAATGTTACCCGGCGGAATACCAGATACCCCTAGTGGAGCCATTTCCCAACGCAGTCTGAAAAGCTTCCCCCACCCGAGTTGAATCATCTCCCCAGTAGATTCTGGAAGCTTATTCCCTGTAGAGCACAAATATCTCTCCAGCCATATTCAGAGGTTATCCCCACCAAAGCCTAACTGGGTTATCCTTAGCAAGTTGCAACGGAAAGATCATTCCCAGTAAAGTTCTTTCTATCCCCAGCGGAGTTCATCTTCTATCCCCAACAAAACTTATAAACGGAATCCCCAGCGGAGTTATCGTTAAAATTTCAGCGAAGCATCTCTTCCCACAGAGTAATTCCCCGCAGAGTAATTTCTTCACCAGGTTTATCCCCAACGGAGTCATCTTCTCCTACCGGTTTATTCTTGCAATCATCTTCGTTCATCATCCCCAGCGGAAACGAAGAACTCGACTCTTCAATATTAGCCCAGGATTTAACAAACTCCCGGCATTTGTCAAGGATTTATTTTCCCGGACGAAAATACATTCATAAACATATCACATCTCATACCTCCTATTTACATTACATGATAAAGTGCATACGACACGATCTCATTTATTTTTGAGAACATCATGACATCATGCATTTCATACATCATGACATTGCATACAGCTAACGTCTTACCTTTTTCAGGAAAAGGTCAATCAAAAGATGATTACCATCAACTTTTGCAGTTCCAGATCAACACCTGTAACTAGCCAGGAAATATCTGTGGACGACTGATTGTAGATCTATACCTGAAACAAGACAGGAAAGTTATCTACATGAAGAGATTGAAGATCAACACCTGTAACAGGCCAGGAAACTATCTTTCTTTCTCCGGTCAGAGATTAATACCTGAAACCAGACAGGACAACTATCTCCTCGACCAACCTTCTTAAGTTCCGGATCAACCCCTGTAACTAGCCAGGAAATATTTGTGGACGACTGCTTGTAGATCTATACCTGAAACCAGACAGGAAAGTTATCTACATGAAGAGATTGAAGATTAATACCTGAAACCAGACAAGAAACCATCTTTCTTTCTCAGGTCAGAGATTAACACCTGAAACTAGACAGGAAAACTATCTCCTTGACCCACCTCTCTAAAGTTCCCGATCAACACTTGTAACTAGCCAGGAAATATCTGTGGATGATTGATTGTAGATCTATACCTGTAACCAGAGAGGAAAGTTATCTACATTAAAGAGATTGAAGATTAATACCTGAAACCAGACAGGAAAACTATCTTTCTTTCTCAAGTCAGAGATTAATACCTGAAACCAGACAAGAAAACTATCTCATCGGCCAGACTTCAAGTTCTAGATCAACACCTGTAACTAGCCAGGAAATATCTGTGGACGAAGAATTGTAGATTAATACCTGAAACCAGACAGGACAACTATCTACTTGACCATCATGAAGCAACCCTACACCGGTTCCTTCTCTTTCAGATGCGGTTTTATACGGACTCATCATCAGGAAACCTTACACAGGTTCCTTCTTTCAATCTACCAAGTTATAATTCAACAAACAATCCCAGATGGCATCTTTAAGCCCATCTCCATAACTATCCATTACAATCTCCATATGGCATCTATAAGCCCATCCTCCTATCCATCATCTCTCCAAATGGAATCTGTAAGCCCATTCCCGACATCACATTCCTGATACCACACTATGCGAGTGCAAATTTCTGGGCACTTTAGTGTTCAATCATCTTCCACCTTCGGATCACGAAAGGCATGCAAGCCAATCTACATCCTCAGGTCTAAGAAGATTGAACAGGGGCAACTGTTGAACCCCAAAATTTTCCCTCCCATATTCCTCAAGATTTGTCAAGAATAATCTTCAAATTACTCAAGATGGCTCAAGAGGTAGACAATCAAATCACCTCCTAAGACAGCTGAAATTTAGGTTTTGGTTCTTTCAAGGAATTTGAGGTTTTCAATGGTTCAATCAAGTCTCAAGGGCCTATATACATTCTCAAGCACCTACATGCCAAGTTTCAAGACTCACAATGCCAATTTGCACAGCCAAAAGCCTCATTTGATCCATAGTTCACTACAGGGGTAAAATGGTCATTTTGCAGTCAAAAGTCAGAATTTTTGGTCAACATCTTATTTTGAGGTCACAATCATCATTTGATCAAGTCTTGATCATGAATCAACAAGAATGGCTCAAAAATCATCAAAGATGCAAAAGTTACTATTTTTGGACAGTAGAAAAGTCAACTGTATCTTGACCAGGGCATAACTTTTTCATGGTTTGTCAGAAAAATTCCATCCAATGCTAATTTTTAAGGGGATGACATTTCCTACAATCCATCTTCACATTCAAAGTCCAAGAAATGCTCTCATAAAAATTTATCAATTTCTACATTATAGGTCAATTTCAAAAGTCAACAAAAGTACCTTTTGAGTCAAAGGCCATAACTTGAGATTGGTAAATCCAAATGACATGGAACCAAAGGCATTGGTTATAGGACTTCAATACCTTTCCAAAATGTCCAAGAACATGTTCATATGATCAAAATTGAGCAAGATATGCATTGGAGAAGTTGGGAAATTTTCATGAATTTGCAAAAGTTAACTTTGCTCAAAACACCTTATTTTTGCTAATGGGCCTCAAATTTCTTGTTGAAACTTCATCCATGGCCTATGCACGACCCATCAAGCTTAATAGATTTTATTTTCATATTTTTTATTAATTAATTGGATTTTTAATTGATATTAATTCATTTAATTAATTTAAATTGTAGGAAAATAGAAGATTTGATTTTTTCAATCTTTTTGTGAAGCAAATATGGTCAAGATATGCTGGAAATTTTGTGTACAAATCAAAGATGCAAAAATCTTCAAAATTAGCAACTTTATTCAATCATGAAGATTCAAAAATATGTGATTTCCAATCAAAGATTCAATCATCAATTCCATGGATTTTTGCTCAAGATTTTGACCTAATTCCATTCCTCTATATATATGCAAGCAAACCCTAACTCATGGACGTGGAAAAAACTGCAGAAAGAAAGCCATAGCGTATTGAGAAAATTCAAGAAAAGTTGAAACTGACTTTTGCATTCTAGGGCAATTTAAAGACTTTTGTTGATTCTAATACACTGCAGGAGGTTCCCAAAACGTGTTACAATAAAATTCCAGCTTCAAAGCTCAAGAAATCATCACGCACAGAACCACGATTTGCCATTTATTTTCAGAATCGTACAGATTAATTCATGCATATTTAACATGCTTTTGTGTTTGATTCGTATTGATAGGGACCATACGAAGCTAATGGTATAAGTTAATTGAACTGAAACTCCCTAAATCCAAAGATGCCATGGACGATTTCTAGGGTTCCTAAGCTTTGAAATTGGGGATTCCTAAACCAGGAAAAATTGAGACCACTAAGGCACATGGTTGGAATCCTGAGAATCAGACGAACAAAACCGAACCCTCGCGAAATATTTATGTGTACCATAGCTCTAATCGCTATTTTTCGTGCAAGCATATTGTGGGGGTTAAAAACCCCCGCTATCTGATGTTCTTTTTGCAGGTAGAAGGAAGAAGGCGAGGACATGTAAACATATGGTTAGATAGTTTAAAAACGCGCGCGTGTTTTTTTTGTGTTACAACATATGGATTGATATTTTAATATAATATTTACTTGTTATTATATTATCAAAAGCGTGCAAGTCGTGGAGTGGTTAAGGCATTGGCTTGGAAACGTTGGGACCTGGGTTCGAATCCCAGGTCCCCCAAAATTCTTGTTGTTATTTTCTTTCACATAATCCCATGCAGGTTTCAAAAGAGGTTCTACCATGCGCTTCAAATTTCCAGGCGCCAGGTGTCTCCAAGCCTGGATCCATTGGCCAAAGATGATGACTACCATACACCTCAGTCAATGAGCATACAGGGAATTGCTAAAGTCAACGTGGCTGAACAGCTTAATGGGCCACAAAATTGACAAATGCACCTCCAAAACTGGCCCAAACCCCTTGAGTTTGCCTCTTTATTTTTCTTTTATTATTATTTTTTATTTTACTTATTTAAATTTAATTCTTAATTAACTATTAACTAAATAATTATTATTTTCCATAATAAATCCAGAAAACATAAAAAATAATAATATTTTTATTGATTAAATTTAATTAGTTATTTTTGTAAATAAACACTAACATAAATTAATTTAGTTTAATTAGGTTTAATTTTAATTTTCTTTTACAACAAATAAAATAAATTAGAATTAGGGTTTTTACTAACTTTTGACTATTTTTTTATTTATTTCATTAAAACATAAAAAACTCAAAAATATCTTTTATTAATTAATTAGTTTTAGGTTCAACTTAACTAATTGCAAAATAATAACAAACTTCTTTTTTTCTCAAAAAAGGGTCAAAACCCTAGAACTTCTCTGATTCAATTCTTTCTCGCGCATATTATTTTTGATCATATTTATGTAATTACTCCGAGGATGTAATAGCGTTAATTAGGACTTTTTATCGCTTTCTTTAATTTCCCGCAATTTACTTTTTCCAAGGGTTTGTTTTTGGCGATGTAAATACCCGACGCCTTGTAATAGCGTAGATTTACTTTTCCGCAACATTTAACTGCTAGATGTATGTTAATTAGGCTATGCATGACAAGACTTATCTGAAAATTAAAATCAAAACGTAGCTCACCATAACATGTGCAAAGATAACTTAACATGAAACTTGACACACTCGCACATGCCACCCCTAGGGTACGCCTCGCTTGGTTGCCTCGACGTGGTCATTGAGTATAGGGTGTTTTAGAGGTCGCCCTCCTGTCTAAAGATCCAAGTTGCCTCGAAACGGTTGCCTCAGATAAAAAGGATCTAGGACATTAGGGTTACCGCTAAGGCGTCCTACTATTGCTTTGGTGACCACTTGTCCCTATAATCGAATTGACCCGAATAACTCCAACGACGGTGCTACCTACTTCTCAATAGTGGGATAGCACTTTCTAAAGGACATTTACACAACTTAATTTCTTTTGAGTAGGTAGAGGTTCTCAGGTACTTGCTCTTTCAAAACAAAAAACAACTTTTCGCACCTACACTTTTCTGACAAAAGTTTTCTGACAAACACTTCATACAGTCTTGAGGACTGATACAAGAGTTAAAATCAAAGTTTTTAAACGAACTTTTTCAAAACCCACAAACACAAGAAAAGCAAAACATTTTTGAAAACATAGTGAGCAAGTACCTAAGAGCCCGTGGATAACCACGGATAGAAAGGGTGCTAACACCTTCCCTTTCTATAATCTACCTCCCGAACCGAGAAACATATCGAAAAGGAATTTTGCTGTGCTTTTGTCCTTTCCTTGTTGGAGAACATAAAAGACGGTGGCGACTCTTGCTTAACGCGACATTTCGCGAACCAGCATTTCAAAACAGTCAGTTCTATTTCCACCGATCACACGTTCTTTCCATATTGAGAAGATCTTTGTCTTGGAATAAAGTCGTTGGTAATTAATCTGCCTTGAATGTAGTACCGTTGACACTTCAAAATGTTCTGCTTGATTAAGATCAGAGTGTTCTTGGCTTTAGGCTTATTCTGATTGCTTCTGAGTGCTGATGACACTGATGAGATCCTGATCAGAGTCAGAGTGTGTTGAGCGCAGATTCTATTCATCAGACTTCAGCGTAAGCATATGTAAGATCTCCTGGTTGACATCTTCTAATGCTGATGTTGATATTCTGATGATGATTCCATCAGAGTTTCCTGTAAATAAACAGCATAATTTTAGGTAGCATCTATGTCATATATAAATCACATAATTCATTTAATCTTGTATTTTGTTATCATAAAAACTCTAACTGAGGGTTGTAGAATCAAACTATGTTCTAACAAAACTATCACATAGATGAGGAGATCCACAATTTCCTCAAAAGCTTGAAAGTCTAAGGAGTTCTAACAATTTTGAGCTTTCTCAAACAAGAACTTGGCTAAGAAACCTTTGACACCACTCCTTGTTTCCTAATTAGTTGTGACATCAAACGGTTGCAAGTGTAGGGCTTGAGAAATCTCTTCTGGTTTTGGATCTCTTTCTGTATCGTTGAAGGGAAGTTAATTGAGAATGGGAATCCTCAAGAGTTGGGAGAATTCTTCCAAAGTTGGCACAAGTTGACAATCGAGAAATGTGAAGCAATGGTGTAGAGGATCAAAGAACTGGAAGAGCACCTTCATCATGTCCTCATCGGTGTTGGAGGTAACCAAGTTTAGGAGGCGACCGTGTCTTTTGGTAAATGGAGAATTTTCGGGGACCCTTGATGCTAAATATTTAAATTGAGGAGGGATCCTTACGAGATTGACTTGAATGGTTTTCCTGCGAATAGAATCCATGTCCTACAAAATAGAATAAAGATAAATCCCAAAATCCTTGAAATGGTTAGTGAGTATGAGTATGATGTTATGATGTTTATGATGTTATGTACAAAACAAACAAGTCATTAGGTTTAGGCTTGCATGGAGTCTCATAGGTAAGTACCCTCTGGAATTTTAGTTGGCTCAAACTTGTCCTAGCAATAGTAATCGGGTTTTAAGGGAGCTCAATATCACTGGTTTGTTTCCTCGGGCATTGCTTCAGCGCAAGCCTCTTTAATGGCGACTGAAATATCCCAAAAAATCAAATCTCAATGATTGTAGTATCGAGTATCTACCAACTTCGGACTGCACCGAAAGTCGGTCATCTCACTACGTCCTAATGGCCAAGTTGGTCAAGTAAAGGTTCTATAAGTTAGTTAGTGCTTCATGACATCACTCAGCGGCCCCGTATTCTCCTTGACTACTTAAGAGCTACCGGTACCCACAAATATGTCACACTAACGTAGCTATTGCTTAGACCATGTCGGTATACCCCGCACAGTTTCCACAATGTATCGCTAGTTACCTATAAGGTATCCCAAATCTGGGTAGAGGATTCAAACCCAAACAAAGAACCAAAATGTAAAGCATACAAGTCAAACAATGAAAGAAAATAAATGTGACCTATCCCTAAGGTAACCCCACTTTTAAAATTTTCCCCAACAGAGTCGCCAGTTCTGTAATGCGGTGGGAGAACTGACTTGGTTGTTTTGCGTTTGATCGCAAATGTTGCGGTTAGCAAGAGTCGCCACCGACTTTTCTTTTATCCAAAAGGAAAGGCTTAAAAGAATAGGAAAGACCTTTGAGATGTTTTCTTGAGTTAGGTGGGTAGATTATGAAAAGGGAAGGTGTTATCACCCTTTCCATCCATGGTTTTCCATGGGCTCTTAGTTACTTGCTAGATCACTTGCTTTTGTTTGAAAATGTGCTTTGTGTGCTTTTTGAAAGTATTTTGAAAAAGGCGCCATCGTTTAGAAAAACTTTGTAATGATTATCGTTCGTAAGAAAGTATACAAAGTGTTGATCTTTTGAAAATATTTTCAAGTTTGAAAGATGTTTTTGAAAGTGTTGGTGTTTGTTTTAAAAATAGCAAGGATGTTTTTTTGGTTTGAAAATGAGCAAGCAACTAGAAACATTCTACCTAATCAAAAGTCTTTCATGTTTATTTGTTCTTTCCTTTGACACTGTTATCTTACCATTGATTTGGTAAGAAACCCTATCTTTAGATGTAAAAGGGACGGGCAAGGGTCATCGTATAGCCATGATTAACAATGTTGTAAGATATCTTAGCATTTTCTTTAAGGGACTAAGATCATTTTTGAAAGGCAACTTTGATAGCATCATCGAGGGACTATGATCTTGTATTTTGTATGTTTTTGCTAAGATACCTCACATGCATAATATGGCCATTTTTGTAAGGCAACAAAGTGGGTTTACCCTAAGGGTGTAAGTGTGCAAGTGTATTGATTTACATGTATTGTTTTGTCTTTGAATTAGGGTTTTCTAAGCATTGATTTTATCTTCCCATACAAACCCTAATTACTAACATTTGTATATAAAGCATTAAGTTGCAGAAAATAAAAATATTAAGCTATTACATCATTAGGGGAGGGGTGTACAAATTTACAAATAGGGAAATTGCAAGAAAATTAAATCTAAATAATTATTACAACCATATTAAATATTTGACAAAAAATGAATAAATAAAAATGCAAGAATGTAAATGTAATAAGAAATGTGATTTTTGTTTGGTTTTCATGAAAAGGTTTTTTGACCTAGTTAACTAAAATAAAATAATTAACTAAAAATAAGAAAATTAAGATTAAGTTAGTAAAATAAATTAATTTAAAGAAAACAAAATTTTTAGGGTTTTTTTTTTGTGATTTTGATTAATTTAGTAAATAAAGTTAATTAAATAAAAGTCCTAAATTCTAAATTGATTTTAATTTAAAATAAAGTAATATAATAATAATTAAGACTAATTATCTAAGTATTTAAAAAAAGGAAATTAATTTATTAAAGGAAATGTTTTTTATTCTTTTCTTTTATGAAGAAAAATAAACTAAATAAATATAAATAATAAATCATAAATATTTTTGGATTTTTTTATTAGTAATAATAAAAATAATATTAACAATAATAATATTAATAATACTAATAATGATAATAATAATAATAATAATAAAGAAAATAAAAATATAAAAGAAAAAAATGGGCCAGGATGTATGAAAGTGAAACAGGGGGTATGAGACAAGCAAAAGACCAGGCCCAACAGAAGGGAGCCCAACGCCTGCTTGATTCAACAAAAAGAAAAATGAAAAAAAAATTTGAAAATTGCAAAAGGTCTCGCTGGGGCTCGAACCCAGGACCTTCTAATACGCACACGCTTCTTGTACCATTGGGGTGGTCTGTTTCATCCGTTCATATAATAAAAGCATAAATATATATATTATAAACTGCTTCCTGAAGACAACTTTATCTTCAACCTCGCGCCTAGCCAGACCACCTGCATCTTGTTCATTTCTCATCCATTTACAAAAGTGTAAACATGAATCTTGTGGCAAAGTTTCTCACGATTTCAGAAATGTAAAGCATTAAAACTATAGATCAAAGACAAATAAGAATTTTATTGGCCCTAATCTGAACCCTAACTTTTCCAGAAACTTCAATCTTAAAATTCTCTAAGCTCAAGCAACATAAATGAAAATTATGGACATGGTTAGCTTTAGGGCAATGATATCTACATTTTTCATTCACAAATTAAACATTAATGATGCCTATATGAAGAGTTCAAAAGTCAGAAAACTCACCTTGCAAAAGGGTATCGTGTTTTGAGTTTGAGCAGCTTTTGATGAGTTCCAGTGATTGGGTTAGCTTCCTCAAGTTCCCAGGAAGCTAATGTGATGCTTAGCTTGAGCTGAAAGTGGCTGAGGAGTTATAGAGAAGTCAACTTGCAGAGCTCTGTTTTTTGTTATGGAGGTTGATGAAAATGGATTTACAATTATGAAACAGGTCATGGATGAGTTGTATTTGATGTTTAGAAGCTTTAGGAACCAAAAGGCTTGAAAACGCACGAGGGAAATGTGAGTTCAAGTTTTTGGTCAGAATGTGCAACAATGGTGATTAGTGATATAGTTATGATTTCTAGGGAGTTTGAGGGCTTATGTATGCGTGTGTTTTAATGCAAATGACTTATACATAAGTAAGGAAAAGGATGTGAGGCTTTAGAGGGTAAGAATCATACAAGTACAAGTTATGGCTATGTTGCTTGATTTTGAAGAAAAGTGAAAATATGGTTTCAAGGTAAAGTACAAGCATGGGCTGACTTGTTAGAGGCTTGTGAGAAATTTCTTTTGAGTTATATGTTGTGTATGACCAGAAGAGAACAAGTGCAAAACTCAAGAATAGATTTTGTGAATAAAGCAACTTTTTCAAAATGGCAATGTGCACTTTCTTCCTAAAATGGAAATAAGCATGGGCAATGCATTTAATGCTTGAGTTGAAGCCTCTAACAGCTGTGCAAACATTTAAGTATGGAGTTCCAAACAATTATGGCGCCTGCAAAGAAAAGATTGTGCAACCTAGCAATGATTTGTATTCTTGTTCATCACAAAATTCTGCCTTGTAAAGTAACTTGAAACCCTAACTTCTGACCTTCGATTCTCCTTGCTCACAAATGAAATCAAGGATTTATTTGACTTTTTAGAAAGCTTGTAATGTGCTCTAAGACTTCTCTTTGAATCACTTTTGCAAAACCCAAATGGAACTATGTGAAACTTGGGTCAGAAGTTAGGTCAAAATCCTGACCAAAATGCTCAAAATTTCACTAAGTGTTTTAGTTTCATGACCATGATTTCATGGATTAATAACTTTATATCTAAGAATTTTTAGGAGGATTTGTGTAAAGAAATATTTTATATCTCATTTAGATCTACAACTTTCATGTTGAAAGTTTCCTTTGAATCATCTTGCATCATGGTGAAAAAATGGCTCAAAGTTGTGAAAAAATATGCAGTTTTCAACACTTAGAAAAATTTCTAAGTTTGGAAACTTTAACTTTTCAAAATGAAATCTTGACTTTTTGATTTCTTGATGGACAAGCTTCATATTTTTACATGTTTTGATGAATTGTGATCTTTGACACTTGATTTTGACCAAAAAGTCAAAGTTTGACTTTTCAGTGTATAGTTGACTTTTAATCAGTTGACTGAAAATCAACTATCAATCAATTGATTTTGAGGGAAGTTTTGAGTCATGCCATTAGGTCAATATTATGCAATTGAAATATTGAAATCATGTCTCAAAACAATTAACCATTTGCTAGGTCAAAAATCAGAAATTACCCTTTTTTAGTCAAAACCCTAATTTTTGACCATTTTACCCTTTTGATGATCTGATCAAATTTCTTGAGGAATTGTGATCCAAACTTGATAAAATGACATATAGGAGTTCAAAATGTTGATATGGATAAATAATTATGAAGTTTGACTGTAAATTAACCATAGTTGACTTTTTCCCCAATACAATTGATTTTTAGGTTAACTGATCAATTGACTGAGCAAAAATGTGATCCAAGACTTGAAACTTGACATGAGCAATATTGAGGGTCATGAAAGTAAAATGAGGCATTAAAAGTTCAAATATCCTTGTGCAATCTCAAACCCTAATTTCAGTCATCAGTGTTTAAGGAGGTGTCTTGAGCTGATCAATCCTTGTACAGTCTTGAACCAAAAGAGATCTTGTGAGAAAATATTTGATAAATGAGAGGGAAAATTTTGGGGTAAAACAGTAACATTCTCAAAAGATCTAGGACACCAATGAATATTTGAATGTGTGAGGGACATCAACCTATTAGACCATCTCATGCCTTGCTCATTCTTCAAAATAGATCGAGGTAAGTGAAAAATAAACCACCTAGCCAACAGAGGAGTGAAACACATAAGGGTCCATCTTCTCTTCATGGTGCGAGTGTGAAGAGAGTTCAAAATGTCTCCAAGTAAGATAGGAACCAGGTTACGAGACAAAAAAACATTAATCGCATTCACATCTATGAGTTGGTCTGGATTAGGAAATAGTACCATCCCATAGATGAGAAGGGCCAACACTTCTTCAAAGGCTTTTAAATCCAGAATATCCTAAAAATAGTGAGCCTTATGAAACAAAAACTTGGCTAGAAATCCTTTGACACCACTTCTTGTTTCCCAATTTTCCACAATGTCGGACCGTTGTAAATGTAGAGCTCGAGCAATTTCCTCGAGTTTTGGGTCTCTTTCAATACCGTTGAAGGGTAATCGATTAAGAATAAGAACTCCCAATAACTGAGAAAACTCGTCTTTGGTAGGCACTAATTGGTAACCAGGAAATGTAAATCAATGGTGTAAAGGATCAAAGAACTAAAAGAGCACTTTCATCATGTCTTCATCAAGGCTCGAGGTAACCATAGTGAGAAGTCGACCATATCTTTTGGTAAATGGATAATGCTTAGGAACCCTCGACGCTAACTCCTTGAGTTGAGGAGACACTCTTACGAGGTTGACTTGGATAGTATTCCTGCAAGTGGAGGCCATGTCCTACAAAACAACACAAAGATAAGTCCTAAAAATCCTTGAAATGGTTAGTGTGAAATGCCATGTTATGATGTCATGATTTCATGTACGAACAATTATATACAAGCACACAAAAAAGTCCTTAGGTTTAGGCTTGCATTGGTTCCATAGGTAAGTACCCTCTTGAAGTTTAGTTGGTCTAACTTGTCCTAGAAAGTAATCGGGTTCTAGGGAATCTCAATATCACTGATCTTTCTTTATCGGGCATTGTTTCAGTGCAAGCCTCTTTATTGGCGATCGAAATATCCCGAAAGTCCAATCTCAATGAGCATAGCATCTAGTATCAACCAACTTTGGATTGGACCAAATCCGACTATCTCACTACTTCCTAATGGCGAAGTTGTTCAATTAAAGGTTCTAAGGTCAGTTAGTGCTTCATGACACCACACGGCGGCCTCGTATTCTCCTTGACTAAACTCTAGGGCTACCGGTACCAACAAATGTGTCACACTAACGTAGCCATCACTTTAACCATGTCGGTATACCCCGCACAATCCCCACGATCTATTGCTACTTACCTAATAATTTTCCCCGATCTGGGTATAGGATCAATAACCCAAACAAGGACCCAAAATGTAAAGCAAGCAAATAAAACAAAGAAATCATTTTAAAGGTGATCTAGATCTAATGTAACCCAACTTTTAAGTTAACTCCCCAGCAGAGTCGCCAGTTCTGTAATATCGTGGGAGAATTGACTTAGGTGTTTTGCGTTTTATCGCAAATGTTGCGGATAGCAAGAGTCACCATCGATTTTTCTTTTATCCAATAAAGGAAAGGGTGAAAAGAACAGGAAAGACCTTTGAGATGATTTCTTGAGTTCGGGGGGTAAGTTATGAAAAGGGAAGGTGTTAGCACCCTTTTCATCCGTAGTTATCTACGGGCTCTTAGTTGCTTGCTAGATCACTTAAAAATTTATTTGTTTGAAAACGTGTTTGTGATTGGTGTGAGTTTGAAAATATTTTGAAAACACCTTTGTTTTGGAAAACTTTGTAATGATTCTCGTCTCTATAAGAATGCATACAAAGTGTTGGTTTTGAAAATAGTTCAAAGAGATGTTTGTTTTTGAAGATGTTTTAAAAGTGTAAGTGTGAAAATGGTTTTTATTTGTGAGCAAGCAACTACGAGCGTCCTACCTACTCAAAAGGCCGTTATTCTTTTCCTCCTTCTTTAGATGTGGCTATCTCACCATTAATTGGTAAGAAGCCCTATCGTTGGAGGTGAAGGGACGAGCATGGGTCAATTGTAAAGTCATAGAAGGCAACTTATGAGAAGTTTTAGCAATTTTCTTACGGGACTAGATCGTTTACCAAAGGCAACATCGAGGGACATCGAGGGACTATGATTTTTTTATCGAGGGTCTTTGCTAAAATGCCCATATTCGAGGGACATGACTATTTTATAAGGCAACAAGCGAGGTTACCCTAGAGTTGCACGTGTGAATAGTGTGTTTGATTGCATGCATTGTCTTGGAGATTAGGGTTTTCTAACGGCTGATCTTATCCTGCCATACACACCTTAATTACTAACAATTATATGAAAACGCGATAAATCTGCGAAAATTAAAATCCTAGGCTATTACATCATTAGGGGAGCGAGGGTACACTTTACAAATGGGGATGAAGTAGAAACTTAAATATTACAACAATATTGAATAACAATGAAGAAAATATAAAGGAAATGTAAAAACAGTGTGAAAACAAAAGAAAAATGTTTTTTAACCATTATGTGTCGATACATGCGTCTTTGCATCGACACATAACTTTACTTGTTCCTGTAAAACAAATCAGCCCAGTATTAGTCGATGCATGATGGGATGTGTCGACTCATGCACCTATTTGTGTCGACTCATACGCGTTTTGTATCGACTCATGCACCTTTCACCCTTCTATTTTGGGGCCTGGATAACAGTCTAAGTCGATGTATAAGGCCATGTGTCGACTCATGCACCTATTTGTGTCGACACATACGCGTTTTGTGTCGACTCATGCACCTTTCATCCTTCTGTTTTGGGGCCTGGATAGAAGTATTTGTCGACACATAAGGCCTTGTGTCGACTCATACATTATTCTGTCACTAAAATGAGTCGACTCATATGAGTATGTGTTGACTCATGCTGCAGTTTTTTAGGTCTAACATTGTTTTATGGTCTGCACAAGTCAGTTCACAGCATATGATTGATAAAAATGAACAACAAGCAAATGGTTAATTTCAAGGGACAATGATTGTTACATTTTATCTTCAAAAATGAATCATTAGTGATGTATGAAAAAATGCAAAGTCAAGAAGACTTACCTTGAGACTGCACTTGGTGTTTTAAGTCTAAATACTTTTTAAGATGTTATGATGGCTCCAATGAATCTCCAGGAAGCTGTTCCAAACTGTTGAATCACACTAACCCATTTAAGTTGTAAAACATTGTTTCTTTTGTGTTTGGAAGGGGAAGATAATGGCACCACAAAAACTGTTCTTATGTTTGAACAATGTCTATGTGATGTGAAGTGTTTGGATGGTTGGTTTATGGGAGAGTTTGTAAGATGGAATAATGGGACGAGGTTTTGTTTTTGTGACTGAGAATAAAGATAAGTATGAGCAAGGGTCTTTTGTGAATGAGCAAAGTTTACAAAGAATGCTGTTTTTTTTTTCTTTTCTCTTTTTTTTTCTCCAAAAGCTAACCCTCTATGTGTTGTGAGAACGGTTTATTTTATAGATGAAGTTTGGCTGAGATTTGGGGAGGAAACAAATAAGTTTTTGAACAGTTTGGGTATGTTGTATCATTGCCTTTTAGATGCAGCTCTCATATGTAAATTTGGTGCAAACATGGGACTGAGATAATGCAGGCTTGGTTTGGGTTGGTAGTAGCATAACAGGGTTGTTTTGCAGTAGTTTTGGAGTGTTGTGGCATCTTGGTGCAGGGCTATTTCATAGCAGTACAATAAATTGTTTTTGACATGGATTTGGGCTGTTATATGGATAATACAGCAGGCTTGGACTTGGCAGCATATAGGGCTTTGTTCAGCAGTAGTTTGGATAACATTATTTGTAGCATGACACTAGTTTAGTTTTATGGACAACATGGTGGCAAGGTTTGAGTCAAAGGGAAAAGTTCAACCAAGACAAATTTTAGGATTTGTAAACTTGAAAAAATGCAAACTTGTAGTAATTTGAATTATTTGTCACATCTTGAATTATTTGTAACATCTTGAATTATTCGGAATTGTAATGAAAATATGTCATGAAGCAATGAATTTAACAAGTATACAAACACTTAGAAAAATTTCTAAGTCTTGTAAATTTTGTCTTTCCAAAATGACCTTTAACTTCCTTGACTTTTGATGATAAAATTTCATTTTTTGAATGCCTTGATGAAATGTGATCCTTGAAATTCAATTTTTGGTCAAAAAGTTAAAGTTTGACTTTTTAGTGTATAGTTGACTTTTTTCCATCAGTTGACCAAATTTCATCTATCAATTCACTAATCTCAAGAGATGAATTGAAATATGAGATTAGGTCAAAATCACACGCTCGAATCCTTAAGATCATGCTTCCAACCAATAAGTCAGGTATTAGGTCAAAAATAAAAGTTCGGTCATTTCCAGTCAAAACCCTAATTTTGCCCATTTTGCCCTTTTGGTAATTTGAATGACTTTCTTAGAAAATTATGATTTAAGACTTGAAACTTGACAAAAGTAATCCTGAGGGTCCATAGTGATCCATGAAAGTCATTTGAAATGTTAGGAGTCCAACTGTCTTTACGCAAACTCGAACCCTAATTTGAGACATCAGTAACGAGGAGATGATTTGACCTGGTCGATACTTGCGCAAACTTGAGTCATTGAAGACCTTTGTAGGAAATATCTTGAGAAATGAGAGGGAAAATTTTAGGGTACAACACAAGTTAAATGTGTTAATTTTGTTGACAATGTTTCATATGTCTTCTCCATCAGTGGTTTGACTACTCCCTTGATGACCATTAAAAAGAATTTGTTAAGAGCCGATTTATTTCCGGGCTGCCTTGAAAATTGTTACCATTGTGCTTCCTAAACTAATGGCTGTGTGTGGCTGAAGAATGGTATTCAACACCTGATTGATATCCATGAAATCCTGTTCGAGAAAACTCCCTTCGTGAAGAGTTTTCCTAAAAGTATAGCTTAAAAGCTGAGACTTGGAGATGTTTCCATAATCACCATTTCAAATACTCCTATTAGGATCACCTCTAAAGGCCCTATAAGGATTCCCGCGAAGCCAAGAGTGGCTCCCTTGATTATTACTACACCAGGGCCAGTCCCCTATTCCTCTGACAAACCTGTGCCTTGGAACTATGAGGTAGAAGTTTATTATCATGGTGTCAAGAAAGAGCCAAAGATTACTAAAAATAAAGATCCTTAAATTACAAACATTGTTGGAACTAGTAAGGTCACTTGAACAGAAAGGATCTTCTCTCCAGAGATCTCTCCTCCAACCACTACTACAACACCTATTCGCATTCCTGCTGCTGGACCGATTACCAATGCCCGAGGTAAAGAGAAAGTAACTGAGTCTACCCTGATAGAGGCACCCTCCAAAGATGTTACAATTGAAGACCCATCTAGGCAAGAGATGGAAGAAAATATAAAGATCATCCGAAAAAGTTACTACAAAATAGTTGAACAACTAAGGTAGACACCCTCAAGAATATCCATGATATCCTTGATATTATGCTCTGAAGCACATGCCCAAGCTTTGTTGAAATTTCTGAAGAATGCCCATGTACCACAAGAGACCACTGTTGATCAATTTAAGAATTATGTTGCAAGCCTAACTGTTGATAATGGTTTAGACTTTTTCTGACGCAAATTTAACTCCGGCAGGGAAGAATCATAATAAAGCTCTGCACATCTCTATTGAATGCAAAGCCACTACTTTGGCGCAGATGTTAGTTGATACAGGGTCCTGCCTAAATTTTTTACCCAAAGGTGCTTTGGATAGAATGGAATGTTAAGGGCTGGTGCTGAAACCCAATGATATTATGGTAAGAGCCTTTGATGGGTCAAAGAGGATGATCCATGGAGAGGTTATTCTTCCGATCAAGGTGGGATCTCAAGTTTTCAATTCAACATTTTATGTAATGGATATCCGCCCGACATATTCTTGCTTGCTCGGACGACCATGAATTTATGGGGAAGGTGCGGTTACCTCTACATTACATCAAAAGCTGAAGTACCCAGTGAAGGGGAAGATCGTCATAGTCTATGGAGAGGAAGAATATATGGTCAATCATTTTAATTCTTTCAAATATGTTGAAATGGATGGTGAGTTCATTGAAACCCTCTGCCATACATTTGAGGTAATCCCTCCAATGATTGTTGTTGCTACTCCTTCTACTCCTGAAGCCTATAAGGTTACACCAATAATGGCCTCTCTAAAGGATGCTCGGGATATTGTGAAAGATGGAGGTTGCACTATCTGGGGGAAAATTTCTGCTATCCCCTTCAAATCTGACAAATTTGGGTTGAGTTTCACTTCAAAGGCTCAGAAAGAGGTTTGACGTGTTCGTGCAGGAGAAACACCTCTTCGTATTATCAACAAAGAAGTCAATTCCCTGGAAGACACTGACAGTGACAGTGACTTGGACGACTGGATATTCCCAACTACTGATGGTGGACTTAACAACTAGAAGGCCAAATACTTCATCTCAATCTCCTTCAGCCAGGAGTAATTATAATTTCCTGTTTTATTACTTTAAGAAGTTTTGTCTGTATAATTTCTATTTAAAACGATGACTTTAAACCTTATGTCTTGTCCGGGGCACAATGGTCCATTTGTTAAGGGTTTGTCATTTCATATATCGTATGCTCATTTAATGAAAACATTGGAAGATTTTGCATTCAAATTTTGCGCTCCTTGTCTTTCTTTTACTTTACTGCATTTTCAAAAATAGCCATGTGACCTTACATGCACACACACACATTTTCAGATCCACATCCACTCCGGATCTCATTGACATCAATTCTGCTATTGTCGTTTATCACTTTGAAAATCCAATATATCAAGTTGAATACGAAGGTGAAGAAGATTGTGAGATACCTGGAAAACTCGCCAGACTCCTGATACAAGAGGAAAAGGGTATCTAACCGCACGAAGACCTGGTCGAAGTGATAAACTTAGGTACTGAGGTAGATAAGAAAGAAGTCAAGATCCACACTGTGATACGGTGGGAGAGAACTGACTATTTTTTGAAATGCTGGTTTGCGTTTTGCATTTGTTTTTGCAAAATGTCGCGGTAAGCAAGAGTAGCCACCGTCTTTTATTTTATCCAACAAGGAAAGGAAAAAAGCACAAAAAAATTCCTTTTTCGAGATGTGTCTCGGGTTTGGGGGGTAGATTATAGAAAGGAAGGTGTTAGCACCCTTTCTATCTGTGGTTATCCATGGGCTCTTAGGTACTTGCTCATATTGTTTTCAAAATTTTCTTTCTTTGTGTTTGTGGGTTTGAAAAAGTCTTTGTTTGAAAAGGAGTGTAAGTGTGAAAATTTTGTTTTGTTTTGGAAAGAGCAAGTACTTAAGAACCATCTACCTACTCGAAAAAGGAATCTTTCTATGCTATCTTCCTTTAGGCAATGCTATCCCACTATTGATGAGTGGGTAGCACCGTCATTGGAATTTAAGGGTCAATTCGAATTTAGGGACTTACGGTCACCAAAGCAATGTTAGGATGCCTTAGCGGTAACCCTAATGTCTTAGATCATTTGTTTTGAGGCAACAATATCCGAGGCAACCGTTTCGAGGAGAGTATGATCTTTGAGACAAGAGGGCGGCCTCTAAAACAACCTATACTCAATGACCGCGTTCCGAAGGCAACCAAGTGGGGTGTACCCTAAGAGTGCGCATGTGCGAGTGTGTTGTTTTCAGTTATTTTGTCTTTGTACATGTCAATGGTTATCTATGTTGATTTTAGGTTAAACATTCATTCTTGTCATGCATCCCTATTATCAAACATCTAACAGTTTATAAGTTGCGAAAATTAAATTGCGGAAATTTAACTAACTATTACAAGGCGTCGGGTATTTACATCGCCAAAAGCAACCCTTTGAAATTTAAATGCGGAAAATAAATAAAGCAATAAAAATAGTCCTAATTATCTATTACATTCCGGGAACAAATACAATATGATATAAAATGGATCGCGTGCGGGAAATTAAATCGAGTGCGAGTTCTAGGGTTTTGACCCTTTGTTATTTAAAGAAAAATTTTTTTTTGTTATTTTTGAATTAAGAAATAAACTACCCTAAATTAATTATTAAATTAAATTAATTAAACTAATTAATAAAAATAAATATTTTTTTTGGGTTTTTGTGTTATTTAAAGAAAGAAAATAAAATTGATCAATGTTAATAAAAACCTAATTATGTTTAAGTTAATTTGATTATTTACAAAATATATTAAAGTTATCCTAATTAAAACTAAATTAATATAATTAGTATTTATTAATAAAAATTAAAATTTGGTTTTAATGAAGAAAAATATTTTTTGGTTTTATTTTTATAAAGAAAAAATTTGATTGGTTAATTGATTAGATAAAAACAATAAAACAAATAAAATAAAATAAAAGAAATAGAAAGAGATAGGAGGTTTGGGCCTGATTTGGAGGTCTGAATATCAATTCCAAGGCCCAATAACACGCTGGCCTGGTGGAATTTTTGGATTCCATGTGCGCCTTTTGACTTGGTCCCATGGTGGACCATCATCCTGGATCACCAGATCTGGCCTTGGGCCATCTGGTCCTTGATTGAGTGAGGACACATGATGAGCTCCACACCTAGATTTGCACTGGATTACCTGAAGGAAAAATATAACAAATAACATGGGGGACCTGGGATTCGAACCCAGGTCCTGAAAGCGTTTGGATGCACACGTTTACCACTCAGCCAATGTGTTTCAATTGTTAATATATTAAGCAAGAATAATAATAAGAGATAATGTGCTAATATGCCAAAAACCAAAAAAATGCGCGCGTGATTTGAATGGGCCAACCATGGCGTGACACGCCTTCGTCTTCTACCTTTTGTCCGTGGCTAAAACATTTCAGACTTATACCAACGGACAAAGACCGTCACTATAAGTCATGCACGTTCCAAAATCTGCTGTAAGCCATGAAAATGAATTCTAAGGGCATGGTTGTGCTCGTCTCATCATCCTGGTCACAACCATACCCTTCTTGATGGCCAATTTTTCTTGAAAGAGAAACACCCAAAAAAACCACGAAACCCTAGCTATGGTATTTGGCTTTACAGGTCAGATAAACAAAATTAACTAATGCCAAAAGCTTGGAAATGTTATGAAGATCACAAATATATCAATTATTTGTACAAATGATGCAAGAATGGTGAGTTATGATTTCAAATACAGAGCGAAAACGTGATACTTACAGTGTGCTAGGTGGTCTGAGGATGCTTGTTCTTGATCCAGGTAGACTGAGTGAGCACCCAGGAATCGTTTGGGACCGGTCTCAGCTTCTAAAAATCTCTCTAGCTATGGATTCGAATTCAAGCTTTTTTGTATAATTTTCAAGTTTTGTTTTTCTTCTTTCTGCAGCCTCTAACCTTTGTAATCGTGCCTTAAGCTTCCTTATGTAATGTGGAATGTATTAGGTCAAGAATCATGAATCAAATCTCTCTAAATCAATGCCTTATGATTTGATTTGATTCATCCTTTAAAGCCTGACAAATTTATCAAATCTCCATCTTTTTATACATGATATGCTTGATACGAATTTTGATGATGATTATGATGACAATTAAAACCTGAAACAATCAAAAGATATCATGTAATCAAAGCTTTGGATTTTTTTATGATTTAATTTAATTAAAATGAAATAATTCAATAAAAATAAAATAAAATAATAAAAATAAGATATGGGCTCATGGCTGAATCTAGGACACGTGTTCAATGTGGCAAGATCAAATCAAGTGGAAAAGAATGGGCCCATTTGACAAAATTTGAAGTTTTGGGGATAGTTGACTTTTGGCAATTTTGCAAAAATGCCAAACTTCAACAATGCATAACATCTTCAATTTTGAACTTTTGGAGGTGTTCTTGGACTTTTTAGAAATATTAAGATGTCCTCTAACCAACCCTTTTTGTCTCATCCAATTTTGATATTCCATGCTCAAGTTATAAGCTTTGGAAAAAAAGGTGTTTTTGTTGTCTTTCAAAAATGACCTATAATGTCCAAATTTATAACTTCTTGTGAGTGCATTTTATGATCTTGGGGTATGAAGATGTATTATAGGAAATTTCATTCTCTTCAAAATGAGATTTTAATGGGTCATTTCTCATAAAGTATGAGAAAGTTATGTTTGGTCAAAGTTGAGTTGACTTTTCCTACAAAACCCTAATTTAGCAACTTTTGAGTCTTGATGAATTTTGAGCAATCCTTGATGAATCATGATCAACCCTTGATAAAATGATGAAATATCCTTCAAAATGATAATGTTGACAAAAAATCTTGAGGTTTGACTGTATTTGGGTCACAGTTGACTTTTGCCCTAGCACAATCGATTTTTGGACCCTTTGAGCAATTGACTGAGCAAACTTCCTCTGCAAGGCTTGAAATTTGACATGGATAACCTTGAGAGCATATTAGGACATTTGGGAGCACTTGAGGTCATTTGGACTCAAAGATCTGGATGCAACACAAAACCCTAATTTGGGGTTGACTGCCTTAGGAGATGATTTGACTGTCCAACTCTTGAGGAATCTTGAGCCACTTGGAGATTTTTCTTGCCATGTTTTGAGAAATATGAGAGGGAAAATTTTGGGATATAACAGCTTCCCCTGTTCAATCTTCTTAAACCTGAGGATGTAGATTGACTTTCTTGCCTTTCGTGATCCGAAGGTGGAAGATGATTGAACACTAGAGTGCCCAGAAATTTGCACTCGCATGAAGTGGTATCAGCATCGTGATGTCGGGAATGGGCTTACTGATGCCATTTGGAGTTTGTTGATAGGAGGTCTTTGACTAGAATAAGAATCAGGGAGATCTTAGCGTCGATCTGACTGAACCAGAGAAGGTCTTGGATTAACTTTGACTGGATAAGAATCAGAAAAATCTTAGAATCAATTTAACTGAACCAGACGAAAGTCTTGGAATATCTTCAATTGGGATAAGAATCAGGGATATCTTAGCATCGATCTGACTGAACCAGAGAAGGTCTTGGATTAACTTTGACTGGATAAGAATCAGAAAAATCTTAGAATTGATTTAACTGAACCAGACGAAAGTCTTGGAATATCTTCAACTGGAATAAGAATCAGGGAGATCTTAGCGTCGATCTGACTGAACCAGAGAAGGTCTTGGATTAACTTTGACTGGATAAGAATCAGAAAAATCTTAGAATCGATTTAACTGAACCAGACGAAAGTCTTGGAATATCTTCAACTGGAGTAAGAATCAGGGAGATCTTAGCATCGATCTGACTGAACCAGAGAAAGTCTTGGAATATCTTCAACTGGAATAAGAATCAGGGAGATCTTAGCGTCGATCTAACTGAACCAGAGAAGGTCTTGGATTAACTTTGACTGGAATAAGAATCAGAAGAATCTTAGAATCGATTTAACTGAACCAGATGAAAGTCTTGTGAGAGAATCTTTCTGAGGGATCCGCTGAAACAACCCTCAATAGATGTAGTTTTTGAGGGGACTACTAGGTCATATAAGTAGTCAATGGTGTTTATTGATTCGTCTTTCCCTGAAAAGGTAAAGAGTTAGTCATATGCAATGTCATGATGTATGAAATGCATGATATATATTAAGCAATGATGCTCTCAAAATAAATGAGATTGCGTGGTATGATGCGTATATGCCTGTATCATGATGTATGGAAATGTAATGTTTCTAGCTGGGGAAAATTAATCCCGGATAGCTGCTGAAGAATAGAGCTGGATTCTTCGTTTCTGTTGGGGATGGCGAATGAAGAGAATAACCCTGCAGGAGAGGATGACTCTGTTGGGGGAATAAACTGATGAGGAGATTACTTTGTGGGGAAGAGATGTTCTGTTGAAGATTCCACTGATAAATTCTGTCGGGATGAATTATCATTGCTGGTGATATTGAATCCTATTGGGGATTGAATTCCTGTTTATGAAAGGAAAGAAATCCGCTGGGGATGATCTTCGGTCGCGACTTCTCTGGGAATAACCTTTTAGAATCTTATGGGGATAATCCTTTGAGTTCTGCTAGGAATGATCCTTTGAACTCGGCTGGGGAGATTTATTTTTGTACTCCACTGGGGATAAACTTCCAGAGTCTACTGGGGATGACTCTTCAACTCCACTAGGGAAGCTTTTTCAGACTGCGCTGGGAAAATTTTAACTCCACTGGGGATGTCTTGTACTCTGCCGGGGAGCATTCTTATATTCCGTTGGGGAATATTAAGACTGCTAGGGATATCAAGCCTTTTTAGTGCTGATGGTAGATAAACTCTGCTTGGGAGGAATATTACCGATTCATTCACAGTTGCAAGTCTCAGTTGGGGAGAGATATCATTACTGTCTTACTCTGCAGGGAGTGAATGTTTCTTAGCCAGGTTCTTCAGCTGAATTTACCTTGTACCTGGTGGAAAAAGCAACTATACAGCTTGGACACTTCTTATTGCCCCTGTTTCTGATATTACCAGTAATTCGTCTTTTGTTTCGCATGTAAATATTCATGAGCAGCAATTAATGTCAAATGCATATATCAAAAATGAACATTGGACGTTCTTTGCAAAACAAAACAGATAAAGGAAAAATAGCTTGAAATTTCTCTGAAAAGGAATTGTATTGATTTTGAAGTTTGGCCTGTAAATAGGCGTTTTTGTACAAGAGGTTGATGTCCTAGTAAGAGAACGCCGCCGAGCAGATAGAATTTACACAAATTGTGAAAAACAAAACAGATATATGAACAATCCCACTGGGTTCCATCTCTTCTAGTTCCCTCATGTCCTCAAGCATCTCATCACTTTGCTGTTGGTTGAAGGTAGATCAGATTGATTTGTGTCGTCCGAGCTTGATAGTCGATACCGAAATCTGGATGTAAGGTGATCCAATGAGACATAGTGTTACGCTTTGATCCCTAATTTTTGCCTGCACCGTCCTTTCGGGTTTTTAGTCCACCGAGATACCCTTTTCTGCCCAAGCCGCCTTTTCAGGTTTTCGACTTGCCGGGTGTACATATTTTTTTCATTTTCATCCCTTATTTTTGCCCGGGTCAGTCAACCTAGCGGGTCTTTGATTATGCGTAGTATTTTTTCACTATGTCTGCATTGACGGGGTGAGGAAGGTCGTCACTGTCCATGGTGGTTAGAATCATAGCTCCTCTTGAGAAAATGTTCTTAACCACAAATGGCCCTTCATAAGTAGGGGTCCATTTTCCCCTTGGATCACCTTGAGGCAGGATAATGCGCTTGATAACCAGGTCCCCAACTTGATACTCTTGTCGTCTAACTTTATTGTTAAATGCCTTGATCATCCTCTTTTGATACGTCTGACCATGAAAAATAGCAGTAAGTCTCTTTTCGTCGATCAAGTTCAGTTGATCAAGCCGGGTCTGGATCCAGTCATCTTCGCTCAAACCTGCATCCTTCATAATCCGAAGAGAGGGTATCTGAACTTCAATGGGAAGTACGGCCTCCATGCCATATACCAAGGAATAGGGTGTTGCCCCTGTTGACGTCTGTGCTGAGGTATGGTACCCATGAAGAGCGAATGGTAACATCTCGTGCCAATATTTGTATGTCACTGTCATCTACTGCACAATCTTCTTAATGTTCTTATTAGCCGCTTCAATAGCCCCATTCATCTTCGGCCAGTAAGGAGAAGAGTTGTGATGCTGTATCTTGAACTGCTTGCAGAGCTTAGTGATCATCTTGTTGTTGAGATTGGTACCATTGTCCGTAATAATCCTCTCTGGTACACCATATTGGAAAATCGGATTGTGTCGAATGAACCGTGCCACGACGTTCTTGGTTACAGTACCAAAGGAAGCTATTTCAACCCACTTTGTAAAGTAATCGATAGCTACCAGAATGAAACGATGCCCGTTGGGCGCTGTAGGTCTGATCTCTCCGATCATATCAATTCCCCACATTGCAAAAGGCCAAGGTGCGTCAAGACGTTCAGAGGAACATGAGGTATGTGCACCTTATCAGCATAGACCTGGCACTTGTGACATGTCCGAGAATGCTGATAACAGTCGGCTTCCATGGTAGACCAGTACTACCCTGCCTGTAGGATTTTCTTTGCCATGGTATGTCCACTGGAATGAATTCCAAAAGCACCTTCATGCAACTCGGTCATGATCTTTTCTGCTTCGTTCTTATCCAAACATTGCAGTAAGGTTGAATCATGGTTACGCTTGTAAAGGATACCGTTACTGATGAAGAACTTTGCTGCGAACCTCCTCAGAAACTTCTTGTCATTAACAGATGCACCATCGTGGTATTCCTGAGCCTCAAGGTATCTCTTCACCTCATGAAACCAAGGTTTATCTGCTACCTCTTCAGTCTCAATGTCACAGCAATATGCAGGTTCGTCCAATCTTTCAATGATAATCCGGGGAGCTTCGTTGTCCCAATTGACTTTGAACATAAAAGACATCATAGCTAGCGCGTCCGCCAACTGATTCTCCTCACTTGGGAAGTGTTCAAAGGTTATCTCTTCGAAATGGGGAAGCAACGTCAACACATACTCCTTGTAAGAAATAAGATTTGGGTGTTTCGTATCCCACTCGCCTTTGACCTGACTGATCACGAGAGAGGAATCTCCGAAGACACTTAGAAACTTAATCCTTAAGTCAATTGCTGCTCGAAGACCCATAATGCACGCTTCATACTCCGCCATGTTGTTGGTGCAGTTGAAACATAGTCGGGCGGTGAACGGAGTATGAGAGCCTCTAGGAGATATGATCACGGCGCCAATGCCATTGCCCAAAGCGTTTGAAGCTCCATCAAAGTACATAGACCATTGGGATCCCTCCTCAGGTCCTTCATCTGGTCCAGGTGTCTCACAGTCAGTTACTAGCATGATATTCTCATCCGGAAATTCAAAGTTGATAGACTGGTAATCATCCACTGCCTGATGTGCCAAATGGTCTGCTAACACACTTCCCTTGATTGCCTTCTGGGTCGTATATTGGATGTCATACTCAGTCAAGATCATCTGCCATCTTGCTATTCTTCCGGACAAAGCAGGCTTTTCGAAGATATACTTGATTGGATCCATCTTCGATATCAATAGAGTAGTGTGAGTCAGCATATACTTTCTTAGCCGGCGAGCAGCCCATGCCAAAGCGCAACAAGTTTTCTTGAGTAGTGAGTATCGGGTCTCACAGTCGGTAAACTTTTTGCTAAGGTAATAAATAGCATGCTATTTTCGGCCAGACTCGTCATGCTGACCCAGCACAGACCCCATTGAGTGGTCGAGTACTGTCAAGTATAAGATCAGAGGTCTCCCTTCAACTGGAGGCATCAGAATGAGTGGCTCTTGGAGATACTCTTTGATCCTTTCGAAAGCGGCCTGGCATGTACTCTTTGATCCTTAGAGATACTCTTTGAAGGAAGCACTCTGATCATGTACTTAACCATGTTAGAGAATTCAATGGGGTGTGTGCTGGGGCAATATGACGAGTCTGGTTGAAAAGAGCATGCAATATACTACCTTAGAAAAAAGTTTACCGACTGTGAAACAAGATATTCACTGCTCGAGAAAACTTGTTGCACTTTAGCATGGGCTTCTCGCCGACTAAGACAATATATGTTGACTCATACTACTCTATTGATCTCTAAGTTGGATCCCATCAAATACATCTTTGAGAATCCAGCTCTCTCCGGAAGGATAGCCCGATGGAAAATGATCTTAAATGAATATGACATTCAGTACACTACATAAAAAGCAATAAAAGGAAGTGTATTGGCAGATCATTTGGCGCATCAAGCTATGGATGACTACCAATCTATGAACTTTGAATTCCCAGGCGAGAATATCATGCTGATTACAGATTATGAAAATCCTGGACCGTATGAACGACCTGAACAAGGATCCCGATGGACTATGGTTTTTGATGGAGCTTCCAACGCACTGGGTAACGAAATTGGTGATGTGATTATCTCAACTGAAGGTTGCCATACACCTTTCACTGCCAGACTTTGCTTTGACTCTACCAACAATATGGAAGAGTACGAAGTGTGCATCTTGGGTCTTAAAGCTCTTATTGACCTAAGAATAAAATTCTTAAGCGTATATGGTAACTCAACCTTGGTGGTCAGTCAAGTTAAAGGAGAATGGGATGCAAAACATATGAATCTTATCCCTTACAAAGAACTTGTGCTAATCTTGATCCCATACTTCTAAGAGGTTACCTTTGAACATATCCCGAGGGAAGAAAGTCAGTTGGCGGATGCCTTAGCTACCATGCATCCATGTTCAAGGTCAAATGGGACAACGAAGCTCCCAAAATTACTGTCGAAAGATTTAACGAATTGGCACACTGCTATGAGATTGAAACTGATAGTGTAGAAGATAAACCCTGGTTTCATGAGGTGAAAATATATCTCGAAGCTCAAGAGTATCCTGAAGGGGCGTCAATCAATGACAAGAAATTCCTGCGGAGGTTCTCAGCTAAGTTCTTCTTAAGCAATGGGATTTTGTACAGGCGCAATCATGATTCATCTTTGCTCCGTTGTATGGAAAAGAAGGAAGCGGAGAAGATTATGGAGGATATGCATGAAGGTATCTTTGGTACTCACTCTAGTGGACATACTATGGCCAAGAAGATTCTAAGAGCTAGTTACTATTGGTCGGCTATGGAAACTGATTGTCACCACCACCACTCGAGGACTTACCATAAGTGCCAAATTTATGCTGATAAGGTTCACGTGCCTCCAGTTCCTTTGAATGTCATGACTTCTCCTTGGCCATTTGCAATGTAGGGTATTTATATGATCTGAGAAACCAAGCCTACCGCCTCTAATGGAAATCGCTTCATTCTTGTCACCATTGACTACTTTACCAAGTGGGTTGAAGCAACTTCATTTGCCTCAGTTACCAAGAATGTCGTGGCCCGTTTCATCAATCATAACCTCGTCTGTCGATATGCCATCCCTGAAAGGATCATGACTGACAATGGTACTGTGATGCGGTGGGAGAACTGACTTGAGGTTTTGCGTTTGTGTTCGCAAATGTTGCGGTTTAGCAAGAGTCGCCACCGACTTTTATTTTATCCAAAAGGAAAGGTAAAAAAGCACAGGAAAGACCTTTGGGATTGTTTTTGGGTTCGAGGGGTAGATTATGAAAAGGGAAGGTGCTAGCACCCTTTTCATCCATGATTTTCCATGGGCTCTTAGTTACTTGTTTTAGATCACTTGCTTTTCTTTTTCAATTGTTTGAAATGGTGCTTTGTGTGGTTTTGAAAGTATTTTGAAAAGAGGCAATCGTTTAGGCAATCTTTGAAATAATTCTCTTTCGTAAGAATGTATACAAAGATGTTTGTCTATTGAAAAATGTTTCAATGTTTTGAAAGTTGTTTGGAAATGTTTTTGAAAGGTGTGTGTTTGTTTGAAAATAACAAGGATTGTTTGCAAATTGATCAAGTAACTAGAAGCATCTACCTACTCAAAAGTCTTTCCTATACATTTTTATTCCTTTGACATTGTTAACCTACCATTGTTTTGGTAGATAACCCTATCTTTGGATGTTAAACGTGACGGGAGTGGGTCATCGTATGACCATGATAACAATATTGCCAAGTATATTTAGCAAGTTTTGAGGGACCAAGATCATTTATTTTTAGGCAACCAAGATAGCATCATCGAGGGACTATGATCTTTTGTTTTGTTATGTTTTTCCAAGATACCTAACATGCATACCATGGCCATGTTTTAAGGCAACCAAGTGGGTGAAACCCTAGGGGTGTTTGTGTGCAATGTGTTGTTATTTTACATGCATTTTTGTCTGGTATTAGGTCATGCTACTTGTTTTGATTTTCGTCTTATCATACAAACCCTAATTTACTAAACATGTATATAATGCGATAAATTGCGTAAAGTAAATCTAAGCTATTACAACAATATGATGGGAAGGGGAATACAAGTTTTGAATGGGGGATATTGCTCAAAATAAAACCCTAATTTACTATTACACCCCCATTGAATTTATTGTACAATAAATAAATAAACAATTATTTAAATATGCAATAAAAAATTTAAATATGCAAAATGTTTTGTAATTGTTTTATGTATGTAAAAAATAAATTATTTAAGTTCTAAAATAAGAAAAAATAATGTTATTATTTTTGAAAGGGGAAACCCTAGTTTTTGATTTAAAAGAAAATATTGTTTTCTAATATTATTTTATTCATTTATGTACAAGAAATAAATAAATAAAAAATATTTTCAAGTATTAAAAAATAAAATGTGTATGAAAATAATATTTTATGTATGAAAAAATAATAAAATAAAAATGCATGGATTTTTAAATGTTTTTACTATTTTTTAAGAAAATGAATTTTTATTTATTCTAGTAAACTATTTTATTATGCAAAAAATAAAATAAAAATGCAAAAAATAAAGAAAAATATTTGTGATTTTTAATGTTCAGAAAAAATTATTAAAGTCAATAGTCATAAAAAATAAAAAGAAAATATGAAAAATAACAAAATATGAATCAAGGGGGTGCAAAAGTAAACTAGGGGTGTGAAAAGTAGCAAGCCCAAGGCCCAGGCCCAGGACGACTTCGTCCCTGACCTCCAGACAACAAATCTGCGTGCGCTTGCCTTCAAATCCCGTTCTTGCTCATGCTTGCATAAAATCAAAAACTCATAACATAAAAAGTGTAGCTTGTGAACTCACGATTCGAATGATATAAAATTCATGACCTAACTCTCAAAGATCAGGGAGAATTTTAATTGCCCTAATTTCTGACCTAGTTTTTTCAGCAACTTCAAGCTTCAAATTCTCACTACTCAGTTAATATAAATAAAAACTATGCATATGTACAACTTAAGCAAGTTAAGGACTACATCTTTGCTTCACAAATCGTGACCTAAGGATGCCTAAATAGAGAGATAGAAACTTGAAAAATACCTTGTTTAGTTGAGTTTGGATATGTCAATGTGGGGACTTTGAGTGAGGCCTGAAGATCGTGTGAGCTTCCTTGAAGCTCCCTCAAGCTTCTCCAATGCTCAACTTGCCTTGTAGATGCTTGAATCTCTCTGTAGAAGTCAACCTGCAAACCTTCAAAATGAAAACGATGATCCTTGAAACAGGGGTTACAGTTGCAAGACAAAGGCCTGGAGAGTTTATATAGGAGGTATGGAATGTGTTTGAAGCCTTGAAACAAAAAAGGCACGAGCAAAATATGATTTGGCTTCAGGTTTGCAGAAGATGCCCTGTTTGGGCATAAAAATGGGATTTTGGTGTTTGAGAGTGTTTGAGATGTTAGCAATTCGTGTATTGGCTTGTTACAAAGTTCTGAAGTTGGTTCAAATGATGCTTAGCCTTGCCTTTATCAGATGGATGAGTTATATTGACTTTTGCAAGTTGGCTTGCTTTTGAAGAAAGTTGGAAGTGACAATGCAAAAGTTTGTACTTGCTAGCTTATGGACTGCATAGAGTTGGTACAAGTTGCCTGATAACTATGGATCTTGTTTGCAATAAAAGATCAGGTCCATGGCTCAAGAAATGTAAAGTTGGAAAAAGCAAGCTTTATGAAAATGGTATTGAGAACTTTATGCCATAAATGGATTAATTCTTTGTGCAAAGCCCCATAGGTCAGAATAAAGTCAATATCCAATGTGTTAGCTTTCAATTATGGAGTGTAGAAGGGAGTATGACCTGTAATACCAAGTACAAGCATGTTTGAAACTGATTTGCAACTTGTAACATTGTGAAAATGCCTTGCATAAAAGTGATAAATTGCCATTTTCATTTCTTCGATTCTCCCTAACCATAAATGATCTTGGAGATTTCTTTGACATTTTGGAAATATTGTAACATGCTCTAAAATCCATTTTTGAAATGCATGAGATACCTCTTGGAACTAGGTTAAAAGTTGCCATGAATTTAGGTCAAAAATCTGCCTAAACTAGGGCAAAATTTTACTAAGTTAAAAGTTTTATGGACCCCTATTCACAAAATCATAACTTGAGATCCAAGCATCCTTTGGGAAAACTTTGTGAATCAAAGTTGTAGATTTCATGGAGGACTACAACTTTCATGTTGGAAGTTTTGTTTTAATCCAATTTCATCATGGTGAAAAAGTTGTGGAAAGTTGGGAAAAAATAAGAAATTTTCCGTAACTTAGAAAAATTCTAAGTTATGAAAATTTTCAAATTAAAACCCTAATTTGCAAAATTAGGTTTCTTGATCAAAAAGTTTCACATTTTGACATATCTTGATGAATTATGACCCTTGGCACTTGATTTTACCAAAAAGTCAAAGTTTGACTTTTCAGTGTATATTTGATTTTTGATCAGTTGATTGGAAAATTCATTTGTCAATCCTATGCACTTGAGATCTTTTGAACTATGTGATTAAGTCAAGATGATTCCATTGATTCCTTGAAATCATGATTGAACCCAATTGGTCATTGGTTAGGTCAAAAATAAAAAATTGCCCTTTCTCAGTCAAAACCCTAATTTTGACCATTTTGCCCTTTTGATGATCTGATCAAATTTCTTGAGGAGTTGTGATCCAAACTTGATCAAATGGTACATAGGAGCCTATAATGATGTCGGGGATAAACAATTATGAAGTTTGACTGTAAATTGGCCATGGTTGACTTTTTCCCCAATACAGCTGATTTTTAGGTCAAGTGTCCAATTGATTGGGCAAAAATGTGATTCAAGGCTTGAAACTTGGTATGAGCAACCTTAGGGGTCCAAGATGGTGTATGAAAGTCACATTAAGCATTGATGGTCAAAAAATCCTTGTGAAAATTCAAACCCTAATTTCAGGTCATCAGTGCAAGAGGAGGCCTTGAGCTGAGCAAACCCTAATCCTGTCTGGAGTCCAAGAATTCTTGTGAGGAAAAATCTTGATAATATGAGAGGGAAAATTTTGGGGTACGAAATCTGCTCCTGTTCAATCTTCTTGAACCTGAAGAGTTATATTGGCGAGTTTGTCGTTCGTGACTCGAAGGTAAAAGATAATTGGACACTAGAGTGCCCGTAAAATTGCACTCGTCAAAATGTAGTTGAGGAAATGGGCTTAAAGATGCCATTTGGAGAGGTGATAAAATCTTGTTGGAGATGGGCTTAAAGATGCCATCCAAGGATGTTTGTTGAATTGTATGTTGTAAGTCCGAAGAATAAGTATCAGAATGGTATTCGTGTTTGGAACGTATCTGTACTGTATCTGGGGACTGGATCTAAATGAGCAAACGAATAGCATATGTATCTGGAGCGTATCCAAGCTGTATCTGAACTTTGTATTTGAATAAGCAATAGAATAACATCTGCGTCTGGAGCATCTCTGAGCTAGGGAAAATCAGAATAGGTGACAGAATGGCAACCGTGTCTGGAGCGTATCTGGATTGTTTCTGAAGTTCTGAATCTAAATGAGTAATAGAATAGCATCCACACTTGGAGCGTCTCTAAACTGTATCTGAATTGGAAAACTGAATAAGGGCCAGAATGGCATCCGTGTCTAGAGCGTATCTGTACTAGAATCTGAACAAGTGACAGAATGACTTCCGTGTCTGGAGTGTATCTGAACTTGAAATTGATAGTTGAATCTGAATGAGAAATAGAATGGCTTCCGTGTTTGGAGTGTATCTAATCTGTATCTGAGAGTTGAAATCTGAATAAGTATCAGGATGGCATCCGTGTTTGGAGCGTATCTGAACTGTATCTGAAATCTGAATCTGAATGAGCAATAGAATGACTTCCGCGTCTGGAGTGTATATGTACTGTATCATGATTGTATACTGCTAATGGTAGCTTGTTAATCTTATCCTGAAAAGGGTAGAATGTTAGATGAAACACAAAGTTATGTTGCATGAAATGTATGATGCAATATATGTGTTTTATCAATGTTTATGATATATGGATGTAATGTATGCGCATGTGAGCTGATTTGCTGTATTGCGGAGGAAAATAAATCCTTGATAGTTGGGGATAATAAATCCTTGACTGCTGCCGGAGATTAAAAATATTTGTTTGTTGAGGATGAGAATTCCTTGGTGACTGTTGGGGATAGAAAATCCTGACAACTTCTGTGGGGATGTGAGAATCCTTCATGTCTTGAAGTTGGAGTATTGACAGAATCTGTTGCGAGCAATGCCAAACTGCTTGAGAAATCTGCTTGGGAGAATCCAGAGAACTTTGATGACTTCTACTGGGGGTTACACAAAGGGAATCCTTACTCGGCTGGGGAGTAGGGAAAACTCTGATGATTTCTGCAGGGATGTAAGAATGACAATCTTCATTCTGTTGAGGAGTAATGAAAACTTTGGCAACTTCATGCTGGAGAGTAATGAAGACTCTGGAAACTTCACTTGGGAATCAAGAATGAGAATCTTCATTCTGTTGGGGAGTAAAAACTCTGTGGGGAAAAGTTTACTACTGGGAGTAGTTTCAAGAGTTTTGGTCGTCTTCCACTCTACTGGGGAGTTATCCTAGGTTAGGGAGAGAAAAAAGTTAACTATTATCTGGTTGACTTCCAGGCTTCAAGATAACTTGCTGGGGAATTCAGACGGTTTCCGCTGGGGATTAGAAGTCTTGACTCGATTGGGGATGAAGGTTTAAGCTCCGCTGGGGATCTGTAACTCAAAGTTTTTGCTCCGTTGTGGATTGGGAGTTTGAAAACTTAACTCTGATGGGAATTAAGGGTTCGAAATTATAACTCCGATGTGGATATGTATTTCAGGGTTTTAGCTCCGCTGGGGATCTAGATGATGTATTGTAAAGATTTCTCCTGGAATAGCCTAAAGACGTTTTCCTATCCTTTCAGTCTGTCAGTAATTGTTCTTTTCCATCCTGTTTATTTGTAAACAGTAATTATGTTCAAATGCATATGTTCATCAATGAATCATTGGACGTTTTTGCAAATAAAAACATAAGTGTAAAGAAAAAGGCAAATAGTTTTCTGCACTTTAAAGAGATATCTTTGTATTTACTTTGAATAAGTGTTTTGTACAAAGGAGACATACATCCTAGTAAGAGGATGGTGTCATAAAAGTAATAAAAATTTATACAAAGATAGCTATGTGTGTAAAAATCCCATGGGGTTCCCATTCCGCTATAGCCTTCGTAACTCCGAATATCTTGTCCATCTGCTGCTTCTTTCGAAGATGATTGGATTGATCAGAAGCTCAAAGTTTGTCAGTGAAGAGATTTTTCTTAAAGTGATCCGACGAGACATAGTCATACGCTTTAATTCCCTAACTTTTTCCTGGACCGCCCTTTCGGGTTTTCAGTCTACTGGGAAACCCTTTTTTTCCCAAGTCTCCCTTTCGGGTTTTCAACTTGCCGGGTGTACAATTTTTTTTATTTATCCCTAATTTTTTCCTGAACCGCTCTTTCGGGTTTTCGATTCACCGAGATGCCCCTTTTTTTGCCTAGGTGTGTCAACCTAGCGGGTTTCTTATGCGTAGTATCTTTTGACAATGTCTGCATTCGCAGGGTGTGGTAAGTCATTGCCGTACATGGTGGTTAAGATCATTGCCCCACCAGAAAATATGTTTTTGATTACAAATGGTCCTTCGTAGGTAGGAGTCCATTTTCCCCTGGGATCACTTTGCGGCAAGATGATCCACTTGATTACCAGATCTCCGACTTGATATACCTGGCGTCTAACTTTCTTGTTTAAAGCCTTGATCATCCGTTTTTGATACGTCTGACCGTGGCAAACAGCAGTGAGTCTCTTTTCATCAATCAAGTTAAGTTGATCAAGCCGGGTCTGAATCCAATCGTCTTCACTCAGACCAACATCTTTCATGATTCTCAGGGAGGGAATCTGAACCTCGATAGGTAAAACAGCCTCCATGCCATATACCAAGGAATAGGGTGTTGCCCCAGTTGATGTGTGTGCCATGGTACGGTACCCGTGAAGAGCAAACGGTAACATCTCATGCCAGTCCTTGTAGGTGACTGTCATCTTTTTTATGATCTTCTTGATATTTTTGTTTGCATCTTCAACAACACCGTTCATCTTTGGCCGGTAGGGGGATGAATTGTGATGTTGAATTTTGAACTGCTTGCACAAAGCGGTGATCATAGTATTGTTAAGGTTTGTACAATTATCAGTGATAATCCTTTCGGGGATACCGTACCGGCAACTAAGGTTCTGTTTGATGAAGCGGGCAACCACATTCTTAGTAACGGATGCGAAGGATGCTGCTTCGACCCACTTCGTGAAGTAGTCAATGGCCACCAGAATGAAGCGGTGTCCATTGGATGTTGTAGGCTTGATCTCTCCAATCATGTCGATTCCCCACATAGCGAATGACCAAGGAGCTGTTAGGAAATTTAGAGGAACTGGAGGCACGTGTACCTTGTCTGCGTAGATTTGACATTTATGGCATGTGCGGGAATGTTGATAACAGTCAGCTTCCATGGTAGACTAGTAATATCCTTCCCATAGAATCTTCTTAGCCATCGTATGCCCGCTAGAGTGAGTGTCGAAGGTACCTTCATGCTAATCAACCATAATCCTTTCAGCTTCAGCTTTGTCCAGAAAACGGAGCAGAATAGAATCATGATTGCGCTTGTACAAGATGCCATTGCTTAAGAAGAACTTTTCCGAGAACCTCCTTAAGAACTTTTTGTCGTTGACTGAAGCTCCTTTAGGGTATTATTGAGCCTCAAGATACCTTTTGACTTCATGAAACCACGGCTGGTCCACTACTTCTTCGGTATTAATCACGTGACAATGTGCAGGTTCTTCCATTCGCTCAATGAGGATTTGGGGAGCCTCATTGTCCCAGTTAAGTTTAAACATGGATGACATTGTAGCTAGAGAATCTGCTAGCTGATTTTCTTCTCGCGGGAAGTGCTCGAAGGTAATCTGCTCAAAATGTGGTAACAATGTCAGGACATGTTCTTTGTAAGGGATGAGGTTTGGATGTTTAGTATCCCACTCTCCTTTGATCTGACTGATGACCAAAGCTGAGTCCCAAAACACATATAAGGATTTAATTCCCAAGTCTATTACAGCCTTGAGTCCAAAGATGCAAGCTTCATACTCTTCCATGTTGTTCGTACAGTTGAAGCAAAGTCGGGCAGTGAAAGGTGTATGGCAACCTTCTGGGGAGATGAGTACCGCGCCGATACTGTTGCCAAGTGCATTAGAAGCCCCATCAAAGTACAGGGTCCATCGGGATCCTTGTTCTGGTCCGTCATATGGTCTGATACCTTCAATGTTGTCCAATGTCATGATGTCCTCGTCAGGGAAGTCAAACCTCATGGATTGGTAATCTTCAACAGCTTGATAAGCTAGATGGTCAGCTAGCACACTCCCATTTATAGCTTTTTGGGTCGTGTACTGTATATCGTATTCCGTCAGAATCATCTGCCATCTAGCTATTCTTCCAGACAAAGCAGGCTTCTCAAAGATGTACTTGATCGGATCCATCTTAGATATTAGCAAAGTGGTATGAGTCAACATGTACTGCCTTAGCCGGTGAGTAGCCCATACCAAAGCGCAGCAAGTTTTCTCGAGCAGTGAGTATCGGGTCTCACAGTCGGTAAACTTTTTGCTAAGGTAATAAATGGCATGCTCTTTTCGGCCAGACTCGTCATGTTGGCCCCGTACGCACCCTATTGAATTCTCTAGGACAGTCAGATACATGATTAGCGGTCTTCCTTCGACGGGAGGCATCAAGATAGGAGGTTCTAGCAAATACTCCTTGATTTTATCGAAAGCAATTTGACAGTCATCATTCCATTTAACTACCTGATCTTTCTTTAACAGCTTAAAGATTGGTTCACAGGTAGATGTTAGGTGAGAAATGAACCTTGCAATGTAGTTTAGGCGTCCCAAGAAACCTCTGACCTCCTTCTCTGTGCGAGGAACAAGCATTTCTTGTATAGCTTTGACTTTTGCAGGATCAACCTCGATGCCTTTATTGCTGAAAATGAAACCCAAGAGCTTACCGTATCGGACCCCGAATGTACACTTGTTTGGGTTTAATCTGAGCTTGTACTCCTTCAACCTGACAAATAGCTTTTGCAAGTGATCAAGGTGTTCTTCTTCAATTTTTGATTGGGCTATATATCATCTACGTAGACCTCTATCTCATGATGTATCATATCATGAAACAAAGCTACCATGGCGCGTTGATAGGTTGCCCCGACATTCTTCAGTCTGAATGGCATCACTTTGTAGCAGAACGTACCCCACTGTGTGACAAAAGTATTTTTCTCCATGTCCTCAGGTGCCATTTTGATCTGGTTATAGCCTGAGAATCCGTCCACGAAAGAAAATACTTTGTGCTGAGCTGTGTTGTCAACCAAGATGTTAATGTGCGGAAGTGGAAAGTCATCTTTAGGGTTGGCCCTGTTTAAGTCTTTGTAATCCACACACATTCTCACTTTGCCATCCTTCTTAGGCACGGGCACAATGTTAGCAACCCATTGTGGATAGGAAGTAACATCCAGAAATCCAGCATTGAACTGCTTCATAACTTCTGCTTTGATCTTTTCCGACATGTCAGGTCTCATGCGACGGACCTTTTGTTTCACCGGTGGACAGTCTTCTCTTGTGGGGAGACGGTGTACCATAATGTCTGTATCGAGTCTCGACATGTCTTTGTATGACCAGGCAAAGATCTCAACATATTCATGCAGTAGCTGAATTAGGCGCTCCTTGACACTCGGCTCTAGATTGGCACCTATCTTGATTTCCTTTTTATCATCCTCAGTTCCCTAGTTGATTGTATCCAACTGCTCTTCATGAGGCTGAATTGCTGTTTCCTCTTGCTGTAATAGTCTGGCCAATTCCCATGGCACCTCACAATCTTCCTCACCTTCGTATTCGGCTTGGTTGATCAGATCTTCAGAGTCACTGAAGGCTATAGCAGTATTGTTATCCATGGGTTCCAGAATGGAAGGGTACCTGCATTTGTGAGTGTGGGTGTGTGTAAGGGCATAGCCATCTTAAAATAAAAAAATGTAAAAGAAAGACAATGAGCAAAAAAGGTTTATATATGAAAAGCGTCCATGATTCATTAAAATGACATATGAAATGAAAATAAGAACCCTTACAAATGGACCTATGTGCCTCGGGTAAGACACAAGGTTGAAAAAGTATGAATTATTTGTGAATTATTACAGATCCAACATAAATGGAAAAGATAAATTACTGATTTATGAAAGTAATCGGAACAAAGTCTTTTGCTTCCCAGTTGCACAGACCTCCGTCAACAGTAGGGAAAATCCAGTCTTCCAAGTTGCCCTCTTCTTCACTTTCCTCTAGTGCATTAACCCCTCGCTGGCTGATCTTCACGGGTGGCCCTCCGGCACGGGAGCGGCGCACGGCCTTCTGACTAGTCGAAGTAAATCTCACACTGAATTTTTCTGATTTTAAAGGAAAGTCGGGAAGCTTCCCCCAGATTGTGGATCCGCCTTCTTCCACCAGTGCTCTAGCATCCCTTAAAGAAGACATCTGAGGCAGAGGTCTTGTGATCACAGGAGTTGAGGACACTGCCTTGGTCGCCGCTATCTCTTGAGCTACCTCTTCCAAATGCTGAAAAGGAGTTTCGATGAATTCGCCATCCAATTCTACATAACGGAAAGAATTAAGATGACTGATCGTGTATTCCTCTTCGCCATGAACAATTATGATTTTCCCCTGGATAGGGTACTTGAGCTTTTGATGCAGAGTAAAAGTGACAGCTCCAGCATGGTGAATCCAAGGCCTTCCCAACAAGCAAGAGTAGGAAGGACGGATGTCCATCACGTAGAATGTTGAATTGAACGTCTGGGTACCCACCTTGATCGGGATGTCCACTTCTCCATGGACCATCCTCTTAGAACCATCAAAGGCTCTGACAATTATATTGTTGGGTTTCAAGATTAGGCCTTCACAATCCAACCTATCCAAGGCTTTCCTCGGCAAGACATCTAGAGACGACCCAGTATCAACCAAAACATGAGCTAGGGTGGTTCCCCTACACTCCACCGAGACATGTAGTGCGTCATTATGTTTTCTCCCTTTGGAGGTCAAGTCTGCATCGGAAAATCCCAGGCCATTGCCAACTGTTAAGCTGGCCACACATTCCTGGAATTGATCAGCAGAGGTTTCTTGTGGCACATGGGCCGTCTTCAAAAACTTGACCAAAGCTTTAGCGTGTGCCTCAGAGTACATCAACAGGGCTAACATAGATATTTTGGAGGGGGTCTGCCCCAGTTGTTCAACAACATTGTAATCACTTTTCTTAATGATCCTCGGAACCTCTTCCATCTCTTTCTGGGATGTATCAGGAATGACTAATGACTGAGCCTTCGTCAAGACAAGCTCCTCTTGCACATTCTTTCCTTTTTTCTCAGCATCAGAAATAGGGATGGAATTGTATTGTCATTGTTGGCGGGTACACTTGCAGGTACAGTTACTGGTATAAGTGTAATCTTCGGGATGGCCGCGGGTCCAAAGACTACTGTTGGAGGAGAAATCTCTAGATAAAAGATTCTCCCACTACGAGTAATTTTACTTGTTCCGGCAATGTTACTGATGTCGGGATTATCTTCCTCAGAGCTTTCTTCTTTAATGGTCTGTTCAATCTGTTTGACACCATGATAGTAGATTTCTCCACCATAGTTCCATGGTACCATTTTATCGGTTTTGTAAGGGGTTGGCCCTGACATTTTTATCTTTAAAGGAGTAGTCATAGGAGCAGATGTAATCCTAACGGGTTTTTTAGGAACCCTGGAAGGATTGGCGTATATGGTTATTATTGAAACTCCGGGAACTAGAATGGGTGAGACGGGAGCTTTCTCAAACAAAATTTACTTGTTATCAATCAATTGTTGGATTCCTTTCTTCAAAATAGGATAATCAAATGGGGAGGATATGCAAGCATTGAAATCTTGGTCACAACTTGGGAACACCCCAGCCTTCAACAAATTCAACTTGATGGTTCGGAGAGGAGTTGACAATTCATCCACAGCAGAAATAAACAGATCTTCTTCCACAACATTGGCATTGTGCCCATGCCTCGACATTGGGGCAGAGATAACATTCGGCTTTTCAGGAGCTTCAAATTCAACTTCCTTTGTGTCAATTAGATCTTGAATCTTGTTCTTCAGGGCCTAATAGTTGTTGGTGTCGTGCTCTGGACTTTCCGAGTGGTACGCGCATCTGGCGTTGGGATGGTAATATGGAGAAGTAGTGTTAGGATTTTTAGGGGCCTCCTTTAGCATGGCCAGGTTCAACTTCAAGAGATGGGGTAAGACTTTAGCAGGAGTCATGATTATCTTGGTGAGTTTACAAACATGCCTTTCCACCCTTTGCTGGTTATTCCTCAGCTGATCATTTCTCGACTGGTTGTTTCTCGGTTGGTATGAGGCAGACTTTTGAATCATTACGGCCCCCACTGTTGGTCGTCTTTCAATTCTTCCTTGATTTCTCTGGGTATAGACAGCATACACCTCCTTCTTTCCAGTGAAGGGCTTTTTTGCAGCAGCAGAGGTAGATGCATCTTTCTGAATTTTCCCGTTTCTAATACTGGCTTCCACCCTTTCGCCAGTTAGAATCAACTCAGTGAAACCTGCAGAGGAGCTTCCAATCAGATTATTAAAGAAAGGACCTGACAGAGTCCCCAAGAACATGTCCACCGGCTCTCTTTCAAATAAAGGTGGTTGCACCCTTCCGGCCAAATCCCTCCATTTTTGGGCGTAGTCTTTGAAACCCTCGTTGGTAGACATGGCCATACTCTATAGCTGAGTACGGGTTGGCGCCAAGTCGGTGTTATATTGATACTGTTTATAGAATGCGGCTGCTAAGTCTTCCCAATTATGCACATCAGACCTCTCCAACTGGTAGAACCAATCCAGCTGTGTGCCTGACAAACTGTCCTGGAAAAAATGGACCCACAGGTCTTTGTCAGAAGAATGTGGTTGAATTTTCCTGACATAAGATCGTAGGTGCATATTTGGGCAAGACACCCCATCATACTTAGCAAACAGAGGTACTTTAAATTTAGGAGGGATTACAATTCCAGAAACCAACCCTAGCTCCTCAAAATCCAGCCCAGGTACTCTTTGCACTTCCATAGCAGCTAGACGTTCTTCCAAGTTCTTGTATTTGTCATCAGCCGGAGGATACTGCTGTTCAAAATAGTCTTCATCCTCCTCTTCCTCTGCTTCAGAATCAGATGGCACTACAGTTCCTTTACCTTTTCCTTCCCCCTCTTCAAATGTTGATGGGAATTCCAAAGTCCTTCTGGCTTGTCCTTCAAACCTTCTTCCCAAGATAGCCACACCAGCTCTCTTCTTTTTCTTTTTCTCTTTTTCCTTCTCTAGTAGAGTCTTGAGCTCCTCCTACCCCTTAGCCAAGGTCAAGAGTAGTTGTTGAAATTGTGAATTCTGAGCTTGTAAGTCTTTGACCGTTTGTTCAATATCCATCTTGCTGAAATAAACAACAGAGAGATGAGAAAACTTGGTGTGAAGACCTCTTATGCATATGATGAATGATATGTATTCATGTAATGCTTTCAAGGATTCAGAAATTCAAATTTGTTTTAAACAAAAAAGAAACACACGTCATATTAATAAGATAGAATTTGTTAGTACATCAATGCCCCATGGGCAAAATTATACAAAATTCTAAGGTGAAAAGACGTTGCGCATCCTCTTTGGTGCAATGTAGGTGTTAAGAGTCTGCTCTTCGTGAAGTTGACGAGTGAGTTCCAAAACCTTCTTCTTGCTTGCGTAGAATTGGGCTTCGAAAGTATCGCTCTCTCCCTTGAGCTGTATCCAACTCCTTTGTAGATCTTCGAGTGATGTTGGCATGTAAGGATGTAGGAGGGTGTATGGGACCTCTCCTTTCATAACAGGCTCTATAATCACAGGGAGAATATAGGGGTAAGGCATCATAAGACTTTGGGCGCGGGTTCGTAGCCACTTGAGGTAAGGCTCAAGAGGGATGGAATTCTTGTGTCCTAAGGTCTTACTGTCTACCTTGTTGGGCATCCTCCAAGCTCAGATGAACCTTTGACAGAGTCCTTGATTGTCATTATCGAAGTCGAAAACCAAGCCTTGAATCAGCATGTCATGTGGGCCATCCCTTCGGGCATAACCAAACTGTCTCAGAGATAAACAAGGGTTGTAGGTGATACCTCCCTTAATGCCAAGTAAAGGGACATTAGGGAATTCTCCACAACGGTCAATGATGATGACATTCTCTTTTGATCGAGAACACAAATGAATATCTGAATGGGTAAGAGTCATCAATCGTTGCGACCACCTAAAACCTTGCTCATTCTTCAAAACTGATTGGGGAAGATGAGAAATAAACCATCTTTCCAGTAGAGGAGTGCAACACATGAGAACACCTCTTTTCCTCATTGTACGAGTGTGAAAAGAGTGGAGGAAATCCCCAAGCAATGTAGGCACCGGGTTGCGAGTCATGAATATTTTGACAACACTCACATCTATAAGTTGGTCAGGGTTAGGGAACAAGACCATCCCATAGATGAGAAGTGCTACAATCTCCTAAAAAGCTTGCAAGTCTAGAGAATTCCAACAGCTTTGGGCCTTCTCAAACAGAAACTTTGACAAGAAACCTTTGACACCACTTCTAGTTTCCCAATATGTTGTGACATCAGATGAGTGCAAGTGTAAGGCTTGAGAAATCTCTTCTGTCTTTGGATCTCTTTCCGTACCGTTGAAGGGTAGTTGATTGAGAATAGGAATCCTAAAGAGTTGAGAAAATTCCTCCAAATTGGGAACAAGTTGGTAGTCAGGAAATGTGAAGCAATGATGCAAAGGGTCAAAGAACTGGAAGAGAACTTTCAGCATATCCTCTTCAGTGTTGGCAGTGACTAAGTTGAGAAGACGACCATGTCTCTCGGTGAATGGAGAATTCTCAGGAATCCTTGAAGCTAGCTCCTTGAGTTGAGGTGGAATTCTTACAAGGTTGACTTGGATAGTTTTCCTGCGAAGTGAATCCATAACCTACAAAACAGGAACAAAGATGAAAATCCAAAATCCTTGAAATGGTTAGTGGATGCATATGATGTTTCATGATGTCCATGATGTTATGCATAAGTATATATGTACAAACAAATCACACAAGATCCTAATTTAGGCTTGCATGGGGTTTCATAGGTAAATACCCTCTTGAAGTTTAGTTGGCTCAACCTGTCCTAGAAATAGTAACCGGTTCTAAGGAGCTCAATATCACTGGATTGTTTCCTTGTTCATTGTTTCAATTCAGCCTCTTTACTGGCGACCAAAATATTCCATGGAACCAACCCTCAATGAGTGTAGTATTGAGTATCTACCAACTTCGGACTGCACCAAAGCCGGTCATCTCACTATATCCTAAAAGGCCAAGTTGGTCAAGTAAAGGTTCTAAAAATCCATTAGTGCTTCATGACATCACTCAGCGACCCCGTATTCTCTTTGATTGACTCAAAGGCTACCGGTACCCACAAATATGTCGCACTAATATAGTTATTGCTTAGACCATGTCGGTATACCCCGCACAGTTTCCACAACGTATTGCTATTTACCTATGAATGTTTCCCAAATCTGGGCAGAGGATTCAAACCCAAACAATAGAACCAAAGTGTAAAGAAAACAAGTCAAACAAGATAAGCATGTAAAGGTGATCTAAAACCCTAAGGTAACCCCACTTTTATAAAATTCCCCAGCAGAGTCGCTAGTTCTGTGATGAGGTGGGAGAACTGACTTAAGGTTTTGCGTTTGTGTTTGCAAATGTTGCGGTTTAGCAAGAGTCGCCATCGACTTTTATTTTATCTAAAAGGAAAGGTAAAAAGCACATGAAATACCTTTGAGATTGTTTTTGGGTTCGGGGGGTAGATTATGAAATGGGAAGGTGCTAGCACCTTTTTCATCCATGGTTTTCCATGGGCTCTTAGTTACTTGTTTTAGATCACTTGCTTTTCTTTTTCAATTGTTTGAAATGGTGCTTTGTGTGGTTTTAAAAGTATTTTGAAAAGAGGTCATCGTTTAAGGCAATCTTTGTAATAATTCTCGTTCGTAAGAATGTATACAAAGATGTTTGTCTTTTGAAAAATGTTTCAATATTTTGAAAGTTGTTTGGAAATGTTTTTAAAAGGTGTGTGTTTGTTTGAAAATATCAAGGATTGTTTGAAAATTGATCAAGTAACTAGAAGCATCTACCTACTCAAAAGTCTTTCCTATACATTTTTATTCCTTTGACATTGTTAACCTACCATTGTTTTGGTAGATAACCCTATCTTTGGATGTTAAACGTTACGGGCGTGGGTCATCGTATGACCATGATAACAATATTGCCAAGTATCTTTAGCAAGTTTTGAGGGACCAAGATCATTTGTTTTTAGGAAACCAAGATAGCATCATCGAGGGACTATGATCTTTTGTTTTGTTTTGTTTTGCCAAGATGCCTAACATGCATACCATGGCCATGTTTTAAGGCAACCAAGTGGGTGAAACCCTAGGGGTGTTTGTGTGCAACGTGTTGTTATTTTACATGCATTTTTGTCTTGTATTAGGTCATGCTATTTGTTTTGATTTCTGTCTTATCATACAAACCCTAATTTACTAAACATGTATATAATGTGATAAATTGCGTAAAGTAAATCTAAGCTATTACAACAATATTATGGGAAGGGGGATACAAGTTTTGAATGGAGGATATTGCTCAAAATAAAACCCTAATTTACTATTACACCAAATTGAATTTATTGTATAATAACTAAATAAACAATTATTTAAATATGCAATAAAAAATGTAAATATGCAAAATGTTTTGTAATTGTTTTATGTATGTATAAAATAAATTATTTAAGTTCTAAAATAAGAAAAAATAATGTTATTATTTTTGAAAGGGGAAACCCTAGTTTTTGATTTAAAAGAAAATATTGTTTTCTAATATTATTTTATTCATTTATGTACAAGAAATAAATAAATAAAAAATATTTTCAAGTATTAAAAAATAAAATGTGTATGAAAATAATATTTTATGTATGAAAAAATAATAAAATAAAAATGCATGTTATTTTTAAATGTTATTACTATTTTTTAAGAAAATGAATTTTTATTTATTCTAGTAAACTATTTTATTATGCAAAAAATAAAATAAAAATAAAATAAAAATAAAATAAAAATGCAAAAAAATAAAGAAAATTATTTTGGTTTTTTTTAGTAATCAGAAAAAATTATTAAACTCAAAAATCATAAAAAAATAAAAATAAAATATGAAAAATAACAAAATATGAATCGGGGGGGTGCAAAAGTAAACTGGGGGGGTGTGAAAAGTAGCAAGCCCAAGGCCCAGGCCCAGGACAGCTTCGTCCCTGACCTCCAGACAACAAATCTGCGCGCGCTTGCCTTCAAATCCTGTTCTTGCTCATGCTTGCATAAAATCAAAAACTCATAACATAAAAAGTGTAGCTTATGAACTCACGATTCCAATGATATAAAATTCATGACCTAACTCTCAAAGATCAGGGCGAATTTTAATGGCCCTAATTTTTTACCTAGTTTTTTCAGCAATTTCAAGCTTCAAATTCTCACTACTCAGTTAATATAAATAAAAACTATGCATATGTACAGCTTAAGCAAGTTAAGGACTACATCTTTGCTTCACAAATCATGACCTAAGGATGCCTAAATAGAGAGATAGAAACTTGAAAAATACCTTGTTCAGTTGAGTTTGGATATGGCAATATAGGGACTTTGAGTGAGGCCTGAAGATCGTGTGAGCTTCCTTGAATTTCCCTCAAGCTTCTCCAATGCTCAGCTTGCCTTGTGGATGCTTGAATCTTGCTGTAGAAGTCAACCTGCAAACCTTCAAAATGAAAATGGTGATCCTTGAAACAGGGGTTACAATTGCAAGACAAAGGCCTGGAGAGTTTAGATAGGAGGTATGGAATGTGTTTGAAGCCTTGAAACAAAAAACGCACGAGAAAAATATGATTTGGCTTGAGTTTTGCAGAAGATGCCCTGTTTGGGCAGAAAAATGGGATTTTGGTGTTTGAGAGTGTTTGAGATGTTAGTAATTCGTGTATTGGTTTGTTACAAAGTTCTAAAGTTGGTTGAAATGATGCTTAGCCTTGCCTTTATCAGATGGATGAGTTATATTGAAGAAAGTTGGAAGTGACAATGCAAAAGTTTGTACTTGCTAGCTTATGGATTGCATAGAGTTGGTACAAGTTGCCTGATAACTGTGGATCTTGTTTGCAACAAAAGATCAGGTCCATGGCTCAAGAAATGTAAAGTTGGAAAAAGCAAGCTTTATGAAAATGGTATTGAGAACTTTATGCCATAAATGGATTAATTCTTTGTGCAAAGCTCCATAGGTCAGAATAAAGCCAATACCAAATGTGTTAGCATTAAATTATGGAGTGTATAAGAGATTAGGACCTGTAATACCAAGTACAAGCATGTTTGAAACTGATTTGCAACTTGTAACATTGTGAAAATGCCTTGCACAAAAGTGATAAATTGTCATTTTCATTTCTTCGATTCTCCCTAACCATAAATGATCTTGGAGAGTTCTTGGACATTTTGGAAAGATTGTAACATTCTCTACAATCCATTTTTGCAATGCATTTTGATATACCTCTTGTAACTAGGTTAAAAGTTGCCATGAAGTTAGGTCAAAAATCTGCCTAAACTAGGGCAAAATTTTACTAAGTTAAAAGTTTTATGGACCCCTATTCACAAAATCATAACTTGAGATCCAAGCATCCTTTGGAAAACCTTTGTGAATCAAAGTTGTATATTTTATTGAGTAATACAAATTTCATGTTAGAAGTTTTGTTTGAATCCAATTGCATCATGGTGAAAAGGTTGTGGAAAGATGGGAAAAAATAAGAAATTTTCCATAACTTCGAAAAACTCTAAGTTATGAAAAATTTCAAATTAAAACCCTAATTTGCAAAATTAGGTTTCTTGATCAACAAGTTTCACATTTTGACATATCTTGATGAATTATGACCCTTGGCACTTGATTTTGACCAAAAAGTCAAAGTTTGACTTTTCAGTGTACAGTTGATTTTTGATCAGTTGACTGGAAAATTCATCTGTCAATCCTATGCACTTGAGATATTTTGAACTATGTGATTAAGTAAAGATGATGCCATTGATTCCTTGAAGTCATGCTTGAACCCAATTGGTCATTGTTTAGGTCAAAAATCATAAATTGCCCTTTCTCAGTCAAAACCCTAATTTTGACCATTTTGCCCTTTTGATGATCTGATCAAATTTCTTGAGGAGTTGTGATCCAAACTTGATAAAATGGTACATAGGAGCCTATAGTGTTGTTGGGGATAGAAAATTATGAAGTTTGACTGTAAATTGGCCATGGTTGACTTTTTCCCCAATACAGCTGATTTTTAGGTCAACTGTCCAATTGACTGGGCAAAAATGTGATTCAAGGCTTGAAACTTGGTATGAGCAATCTTAGGGGTCCAAGATGGTGTATGAAATTCACATTAAGCATTGATGGTCCAAAAATCCTTGTGCAAATTCAAACCCTAATTTCAGGTCATCAGTGCAAGATGAGTCCTTGAGCTGAGCAAACCTTAATCCTGTCTAGAGTCCAAGAAGTCTTGTGAGGAAAAATCTTGATAATATGAGAGGGAAAATTTTGGGGTACAACAGGTACCAACCTCAATAATTCCATGATCATTGAACTCTACACACTATTCAAGATCAAGCATCACAAATCTTCTCCATATAGATCTAAGATGAATGGCACAGTGGAAGCCACCAACAAAAACATAAAGAAGATTATGCAAAAGATGGTGGTAACCTACAAAGACTTGCATGAGATGTTACCATTTGCTATTCATGGCTATCGTACTTCGGTGCGAACATTAACTAGGGTAACCCCATTCTCTCTAGTCTATGGTATGGAAGTTGTCCTGCCTGTCGAAGTTCAAACCCCTTCTCTAAGGATTATGGAAGAAGCTTACCTAGACGAAGACGAGTGGATTTAGACTAGGTTGGATCAGTTGAATTTGATTAATGAAAAGAGGTTGGCGGCTGTCTATCATGGTCAGATGTACCAGAAACGTATGATCAAAGCTTTCAACAAAAAGATCAAGCATCGGGTATATCAGGATGGTGACTTGGTAATAAAGCGCATCATTCTACCACAAGGCGATTCCAGGGGAAAATGGACTCCCACCTACGAAGGGCCATTTGTTGTCAAGAAAGTATTCTTAGGTGGTGCTTTGATGCTAACCACTATGGACAGTGAAGATTTCTTGCACCTTGTGAATGCAGATATAATCAAAAAATACTACGCATAAGAATGACCCGCTAGGTTGACATACTTAGGCAAAAATAAGGGCATCCCAATGAACCAAAAGGGTTCGGGAAAAAATTAGGGATATACAAAAGACTTTACACCTGGAAAGTTAAAAACCTGAAAAGGCGGCTTGGGAAAAAAGGGTATCCTAGTGGACTGAAAACCTAAAAAGGCGGTCTAGGAAAAGGTTAGGGATTAAGAGCGTACGACTAAGTCACGTTGGATCACTTACATGCAAGCTTTATTACCTATGTCATAAGTTCAAATGGTTCACTCAACTTCTTCCGATGACAAGGGGTGAGATGTTCAAATACATAGAGGCAATAACAGAGTTTGGAACCCAATGAGATCACTTCCACATGGCTATACATTTTTCTTTCACTTTGTACTCTTTTCATTTCAAGACGACTTCCTCTTACTAGGATTTCCGTCTCTTTGTACAAAATCGCCTGTTTACAGAAAAATTATCAATACAAATACATCTTAAAGTTCAAACTTTTGGTTTTTTTTCCTTCTGTTTTGTTTGCAAAAAATGTCTAATGACTAAATTGAATGAACATATGCATATGAATATAATTAACTGTTTACAAATAAATACATAAGAACGAGAATAAGCATTTTCTCAAGATTCTATAAGTTGGGATGACACTCAAGCTGTCCATAAATCCCACAGAGTCACTTTGGTAAGATTATCCCCACAGAGTAGTCTTCACGAGTAAGGGTGAATTCCCCACAATCTCCTCGGCAGATCACTCCAAAAAACAAAGGATTATAATCTCTTTCCCGATAATTACCAACCTATGGAGTTTCCAATCAGTATGCTTTTTGGAAATTCTCTTCCCCAGCTAAGTTTGTTCCTCCAAAACTGAAAAAGAAACATTGCAGAGTTCTTTACTTTAGAAAATTCAATTTCCCCAGGAGAGTTTGTTTCCTCAGTAGAATACTACTCCAACAATAGGGTTTATTTCCCCAACAGCCTGCAAATTCCCCAGCTCGAGTCTATTTTCCTCAGATTACTACAAATCACTGACAAAATTCTTCTCCCCAGTAAAGTCATCACTATCCGCAAAAAGTTACTGCAAAACCTGGAATTCGACCAGATACCAATTAAATTTATCTTCCCCAGACAAGTTGGAAGATTATCCATCTCTTTTATCCTCAGTCATGGCATATAAGATTTAATTCTCCCCAGACAAGCCGGGAGATTATCCATCTCTTTTATCCCTAGTCAGTGCGTATAAGATTTAATTCTCCCAAGGCGAGTCAGACATTTAACCGTCTCTTTTATCCCCAGTCAGGGTATATAAGAAATAGATTCCCCAGTAGAGCAACAGATGGCCAAGGTTCCTAAACTCTACTCCCCAAACAAAAATCAATACATCCCCAGCGGAGTTTCCTCAAAAAAGTATGCAGGAATCCCCAATGGAAGCATTCTAGACAAAGATTGAAGATACACATACTCTTCATCCAAAGAAATAGTCAGGGATTTGTTTTCCCAGACAAAATACAGCACGGGCTTACAAATACACTTCACAACACATTCATACATCATAACATATGCATACAAAACACATGTAGCACAATCTCATTTATTTTGAGAACATCATTACGCAATGCGTTTCATACATCATGACCTTGCATACAATTAACTCTTCACCTTTTCAGGAAGAATCAATCGACAGACTGATATCATCAAATCCTCAAAACAAATTGTAGGTCATTCCTTGAAACAAGACAGGGCAAATATCTACATGATGAGAACTGTAACACCCCGTTTTCAATTAATTGATTTATTTAAATTTGGGAATTTATTTTATTAGAATTAATAAAATAAAAAGAATTATTTATTTTGGAGTATTTGAGGAAAATAAAAGAAATAAGGAATATTGGGATTTTTATGTTATTGGGCTTAGATGTTGTTAGTAAAGAGTGGGGGTGCAGAGAAATAAAGTTATGTTTGGGACTTAGGCCATTTTCTCATTTTTGGTTTTCACGTAAGAACAGAAGTTGGAATTTGGGAAAATAGAGCTCTGAAGAACGGAGAACGAAGAACATCGCTCAAGAACTCAAAGCTGCTAATTGATAAGGTAAGGGGGGTTTATACTCGATTTATATTTGTTTATGGGTTTATGTACGGTTGATTCGGGTAATCGTAGGAAATCCCAATTGTTAGATGTTTCTAGGGATCGATAACCTTAGGATTGAACTTTGTTTAGAAAAGGTTTAAGTTCCCGATTTTATGAATCAATTAGAGACTCTAGGTTCCTATGATAGATTGGATGTCTTTGTACTATATTGCACCGCCGTAGAGAGGTATTTTCGTGCAAAAAAATGGATATATGAGCTGCTGCAAAAACAGAAAAATTGGGTTCGCACTCATCAACACGGGCGCGTTGATTTACGCGGGCACCCGTGTTGATTCACTGTAATGCTGATGAAAATGTGTTTTCTGGCCATAATTCAACACGGGCGTGTTGATTAACACGGGCGCCCGTGTTGATTCACTGTGTTGGCATAAAAATGGGTTTTCTGGGCACAATTCAACACGGGCCGTGTTGATTTACACGGGCGCCCGTGTTGATCCCCTGTTTTGTCAAAAAAACGTGTTTTCTGGACACATTTCCACACGGGCAGTGTTGTTTTACACGGGCACCCGTGTTAAACCTCCTGTGTTGGTTTTTAAACTATGTTTTCCGTGCATGTTGTTAAGTACGGATTGATCCGGTTTTGATGTGCAGTGTTTGACATGTTTTGAATATGTGTTTATTGAATTCCTAGTGTTGATTGATGTGTGTATCGAATGACGATTGTATGTTATGATACCAACACTATGTGGATCTTATTGTCATGCTTTTAGATGATGTTATCAAGCATGAATTATGATATAACTTGATATGATTGATGTTTAATAGTATGCTGAGTGGTTACATGCTATTCCTATCATGTTATGTTTGATATTGTTGATGTGCATGATATGTTGATTGATGTTCATAGTATGCTGAGTGTTACATACTTACATATCATGTTGCATTTGTTAATTCCCATTGTGTGGAATTAACATGGTGGCCAATATACGTGTCCGCGATATAATGGAACGTTGAGGTGGTAGCCGTGTCCGCGATATAATGGAACGGTGAGTTATCCGTGACCCGCGATTTAATGGGGCGGTGAAGTGGTACCACATGCATGGGTGTGTTGCATTACTCGAATATAACATGAATGGATGATTTTTCCAATGTTATATTTGATTGTTTGTCTGCACGTATGATTGATAAATGGTTGATGATGTTTGATGAATATTTTCAAATATGAAAGGCAATATGTCATGGATATATGAATTGTAAAGGTTTTGTAAACTATGAAATATGCTAATTATTGGGTGATGCTTATGATTTCGTGAATTGATTGTTATGAATGTATAACCAAATGTATATTTGAGAAGCTCACCCTTACTGTTGAATATTTCAGATTGAGGAGCTTCGCTCAGGTGCTTGGCGAAGGCTTATCGTGTCTAGTTTAGTTTCGTTTTAGTATGTCCGGGTCATGCTCTGATAGTTGTAACTCCGGGAACGTTTGGTTGTCGAGCTGCTTTAGTCAGACTCGTTTATTTTCTTTTAATTGTTATAATATGACGTTGACTTTTCCAGGTGTTAATCCCTGATGATTTTGGAAAATATTATAACATTTGATTTTATTAAATAAATTATTCCGCTGTGTAGACATGTATGAGTTACCACTAAAATTATGCATGACAGGAATTTATTTTAGTAAAAGAGAATTGTAGCATTCCTCGATTATTACATGTACTCTGAGTTTATAATTTTTAATATTTGCGAAAATTATATGCGGGGTTTTAGAGGGTGTTACAATAGTGGTATCAGAGCATAGTCGGTCGTTGTGACCACAGTCTTGAGTCAGTCATTCCTTTTCGTATGCGACTAGTGCAAGGTAACACTGTCGATACTGTATTCTGATGTGGAGTATGTTTTAATTCTCAGGAATATGGCTGGAAGAGGTAATGGACGAAATGATGCTGCACTAGCTGAGGCTTTGGGGATGTTAGCTGGTGTACTTGCTGGAAACCCAACTGGAGGCGTGATTGGTGCTGATAGGCAATTGGGAAATTTCCAGAGGAACAATCCTCCGTTGTTCAAAGGTACACATGACCCCGAAGGTGCTCAGAAGTGGCTGAAGGAAATCAAAAGGATTTTCTGTGTGATCGATTGTGCTGAAGATCTGAAAGTCAGATATGGTACGCATATGTTGGCAGAAGAGGCCGACGACTGGTGGGTTGCCACAAGGACTGAAATGGTTCAGGATGGAGAGGCACTGACTTGGGCTAACTTCAGAAGGGCTTTTCTGAGGAGGTACTTTCCTGAAGATGTTCGGGGAAGAAAGGAAATTGAATTTTTGGAGCTTAAGCAGGGCAATCTGACTGTTAGTGAGTATGCTACTAAGTTCACTGAGCTGGCAAAGTATTATGCACACTACAACAATGATGAGGCTGGAGAATTCTCTAAATGTATCAAATTTGAGAATGGTCTCCGAGATGAGATTAAGCAGGGAATCAGGTACCAGCGTATTCGTAGATTTTCTGATCTGGTGGATTGTAGCAGAATCTTGGAAGAAGATATTACCAAGAATCGGTCGTCTCACTCTCGTGGGGCTGTTGATAAAAGAGGGAAGCAACATATGGACCGTGGCAAGCCATATGGTAGAGATAACCAGAGATCAGGCGGTTGGAAAATGCCTAGTGGGGGAGATTCTAAGGCTCCTATCAGATGCTACAGGTGTGGTGAGTCTGGTCATCACATTCGAGATTGCAAGAGTGATGAGAAGAAGTGCTATAAATGTGGAAAGGCTGGTCATTTGTTTATTGATTGCAAAGGGAAGTCTGTTACTTGTTACAATTGTGGCGAAGAAGGTCACATTCGTCCGCAGTGTCCTAAGCCTAGGAAGGATCAGTCAGGTGGAAAAGTGTTTGCTTTGTCTGGATCTGAGACTACCCCAGAGGATCGATTGATTAAAGGTACGTGTTTTATTCATGGCACACCTTTAGTTGCAATTATTGATACTGGTGCAACTCATTCTTTCATTTCTTTGGATTGTGCTGAGAGGTTGAAACTGGACATATCTGGTATGCGAGGTAGCATGGTTGTTGATACTCCTGCATCGGGTTCAGTGACAACTTCACTCGTATGTAGGAATTGTCCTATTGAGATTTTTGGTAGAGGTTTCGGTATGGATTTAGTGTGCCTACCGCTTGAACAAATTGATATTATCCTTGGGATGAACTGGTTGGAATTTAACCGGGTTCATCTGAACTGCTTTGCTAAGACGGTGATTTTCCCAGAAGCAGTTGGTGTCGAGAATTTGACTATGACTGCTAGGCAGGTGCAAGAAGCAATGGAAGATGGTGCTAATGTGTTTATGTTACTTGCTTCGTTAGATGCAACAGGAAAGGTCAGGAGTAGTGAATTGCCAGTGGTGTGTGATTTTCCAGAAGTCTTTCCTGATGATGTTGGCGAGTTACCTCCTGAGAGAGAAGTGGAATTTTCTATAGATTTAATTCCTGGTACGAGACCGGTGTCGATGGCGCCATATCGTATGTCTGCGTCTGAATTGGCTGAATTGAAGAGTCAGTTGGAAGATTTACTGGAGAAGAAGTTTATTCGTCCAAGTGTTTCGCCTTGGGGTGCTCCGGTATTGTTGGTTAAGAAGAAAGAAGGTTCTATGAGACTGTGTGTTGATTACAGGCAATTGAACAAGGTAACCATTAAGAATCGGTACCCGTTACCGAGGATTGATGATTTAATGGATCAGTTAATTGGAGCCAGTGTATTCAGTAAGATTGATTTGAGATCTGGATATCACCAGATTCGTGTGAAAGCGGAAGATATTCAAAAGACTGCTTTTCGAACGAGGTATGGGCATTATGAATATTCTGTTATGCCGTTCGGAGTTACTAATGCACCTGGTGTTTTCATGGAATATATGAATAGGATTTTTCACCCATACCTGGATAAGTTTGTTGTGGTTTTTATTGATGACATTCTGATTTATTCCGAGAATGACGAAGAACATGCGGAACATCTCAGAATTGTGTTAGAGTTGTTGAAAGATAAGAAGTTGTATGCAAAGTTGTCCAAATGTGAGTTCTGGCTGAATGAAGTTAGTTTTCTTGGACATGTGATTTCTAAGAATGGTATTGCAGTGGATCCTACGAAAGTAGAAGCGGTATCTCAGTGGGAAGCGCCGAAGACTGTTTCGGAAATCAGAAGTTTTCTTGGTCTTGCAGGTTATTACAGAAAGTTTATCGAAGGATTCTCAAAGTTAGCATTGCCGTTGACGAAGTTGACTCGTAAAGGACAAGCGTTTATTTGGGATTCTGATTGTGAGAAAGGTTTCCAAGAATTGAAGCGGAGATTGACAAGTGCTCCTATTCTGATTTTGCCGAATCCGGTGGAATCTTTTGTGGTCTATTGTGATGCATCTCTGTTGGGTTTAGGTGGTGTTTTAATGCAGAATCAGCAGGTAGTTGCGTATGCTTCGAGACAGTTGAAGGTTCATGAAAGGAACTATCCTACTCATGACTTAGAGTTGGCAGCAGTCGTGTTTGTCTTGAAATTATGGAGACATTATCTATACGGTTCGAGATTTGAAGTGTATAGTGATCATAAGAGTTTGAAGTACCTTTTCGATCAGAAAGAGCTCAATATGAGGCAAAGAAGGTGGTTGGAATTTCTCAAAGATTATGATTTTGGTTTGAATTACCATCCTGGTAAGGCAAATGTGGTTGCAGATGCTTTGAGCAGGAAATCCTTGCATATGTCTATGATGATGGTTCGTGAATTGGATTTAATTGAGCAATTCCGAGATTTGAGTTTGGTTTGTGAAAGTACTCCGAAGTGTGTTCGTTTGGGTATGTTGAAACTTACTAGTGGTATTCTAGAAGAGATCAGGATCGGGCAGAAATCCGATGTTAATTTAGTTGATAAATTGACATTGATCAACCAAGGTCAAGGTGGTGAGTTTAGGATTGATGAAAATGATGTTATGAGATTTGGCGATAGAGTTTGTGTTCCTGATGTCGCAGAAATCAAGAAAAGTATATTAGAGGAAGGACATCGCAGTGGGATGAGCATTCATCCGGGTGCCACGAAAATGTATCATGATTTGAAGAAATTGTTTTGGTGGCCGAGAATGAAAAAGGAAATAGCTGAATTTGTGTATGCATGTTTAATCTGTCAGAAATCGAAGATTGAGCATCAAAAGCCGGCTGGGTTTATGCAACCGATGTTTATTCCAGAATGGAAGTGGGATAGTATTTCTATGGATTTCGTATCTGGGTTGCCAAGGACTCCTATGAATTGTGAAGCGATATGGGTCGTTGTGGATAGGTTGACTAAGTCTGCTCATTTTATACCGGTGCGAATGGATTACTCGATGGAGAGATTGGCACAGTTGTATATTGAGAAAATAGTGAGTTTGCATGGAGTTCCTTCTAGTATTGTGTCAGATAGAGATCCGAGGTTCACTTCGAAATTTTGGGAAGGATTGCAGAAGGCTTTGGGTACTAAGTTGAGATTGAGTTCAGCTTACCATCCTCAGACTGATGGACAGACGGAGAGGACGATTCAATCGTTGGAAGATTTATTGCGTGCTTGTGTTTTAGAAAAAGGTGGGGCTTGGGATAGCTATTTGCCATTGATTGAATTTACTTATAACAATAGTTACCATTCGAGTATTGGTATGGCTCCGTTTGAGGCATTGTATGGTAGACGGTGTAGGACGCCTTTGTGTTGGTATGAATCTGGAGAGAGTTCGGTAATTGGGCCAGAGATTGTTCAGCAGACTACCGAAAAGATCAAATTGATTCAAGAGAAGATGAGAGCTTCTCAGAGTCGTCAGAAAAGTTATCATGATAAGAGGAGAAAGAATTTAGAATTCAGTGCTGGAGATCATGTGTTTATGAGAGTTACTCCGATGACGGGTATTGGTCGGGCGTTGAAGTCTAAGAAGTTGACTCCGCGTTTTATTGGTCCGTTTCAGATTACGGAAAGAGTTGGAGAAGTTGCTTATCGCATTGCTTTACCTCCGAGACTTGCGAATTTGCACAATGTTTTTCATGTTTCTCAGTTGAGGAGATACATTCCAGACCCATCTCATGTAATCCAAATAGATGATGTACAGGTAAGAGATAACCTGACAGTAGAAGCATTGCCTATGAGGATAGAAGATCGGGAAGTGAAACAGTTAAGAGGTAAAGAGATAGCATTAGTGAAGGTTGCTTGGGGAGGTCCAGCAGATGGAAATATCACTTGGGAGCTGGAGAGCCAGATGAAAGAGGCTTATCCGGAGCTGTTCGTCTAAGGTATGTTTTCGAGGACGAAAACTCTTTTAGTGGGGGAGAGTTGTAACACCCCGTTTTCAATTAATTGATTTATTTAAATTTGGGAATTTATTTTATTAGAATTAATAAAATAAAAAGAATTATTTATTTTGGAGTATTTGAGGAAAATAAAAGAAATAAGGAATATTGGGATTTTTATGTTATTGGGCTTAGATGTTGTTAGTAAAGAGTGGGGGTGCAGAGAAATAAAGTTATGTTTGGGACTTAGGCCATTTTCTCATTTTTGGTTTTCACGTAAGAACAGAAGTTGGAATTTGGGAAAATAGAGCTCTGAAGAACGGAGAACGAAGAACATCGCTCAAGAACTCAAAGCTGCTAATTGATAAGGTAAGGGGGGTTTATACTCGATTTATATTTGTTTATGGGTTTATGTACGGTTGATTCGGGTAATCGTAGGAAATCCCAATTGTTAGATGTTTCTAGGGATCGATAACCTTAGGATTGAACTTTGTTTAGAAAAGGTTTAAGTTCCCGATTTTATGAATCAATTAGAGACTCTAGGTTCCTATGATAGATTGGATGTCTTTGTACTATATTGCACCGCCGTAGAGAGGTATTTTCGTGCAAAAAAATGGATATATGAGCTGCTGCAAAAACAGAAAAATTGGGTTCGCACTCATCAACACGGGCGCGTTGATTTACGCGGGCACCCGTGTTGATTCACTGTAATGCTGATGAAAATGTGTTTTCTGGCCATAATTCAACACGGGCGTGTTGATTAACACGGGCGCCCGTGTTGATTCACTGTGTTGGCATAAAAATGGGTTTTCTGGGCACAATTCAACACGGGCCGTGTTGATTTACACGGGCGCCCGTGTTGATCCCCTGTTTTGTCAAAAAAACGTGTTTTCTGGACACATTTCCACACGGGCAGTGTTGTTTTACACGGGCACCCGTGTTAAACCTCCTGTGTTGGTTTTTAAACTATGTTTTCCGTGCATGTTGTTAAGTACGGATTGATCCGGTTTTGATGTGCAGTGTTTGACATGTTTTGAATATGTGTTTATTGAATTCCTAGTGTTGATTGATGTGTGTATCGAATGACGATTGTATGTTATGATACCAACACTATGTGGATCTTATTGTCATGCTTTTAGATGATGTTATCAAGCATGAATTATGATATAACTTGATATGATTGATGTTTAATAGTATGCTGAGTGGTTACATGCTATTCCTATCATGTTATGTTTGATATTGTTGATGTGCATGATATGTTGATTGATGTTCATAGTATGCTGAGTGTTACATACTTACATATCATGTTGCATTTGTTAATTCCCATTGTGTGGAATTAACATGGTGGCCAATATACGTGTCCGCGATATAATGGAACGTTGAGGTGGTAGCCGTGTCCGCGATATAATGGAACGGTGAGTTATCCGTGACCCGCGATTTAATGGGGCGGTGAAGTGGTACCACATGCATGGGTGTGTTGCATTACTCGAATATAACATGAATGGATGATTTTTCCAATGTTATATTTGATTGTTTGTCTGCACGTATGATTGATAAATGGTTGATGATGTTTGATGAATATTTTCAAATATGAAAGGCAATATGTCATGGATATATGAATTGTAAAGGTTTTGTAAACTATGAAATATGCTAATTATTGGGTGATGCTTATGATTTCGTGAATTGATTGTTATGAATGTATAACCAAATGTATATTTGAGAAGCTCACCCTTACTGTTGAATATTTCAGATTGAGGAGCTTCGCTCAGGTGCTTGGCGAAGGCTTATCGTGTCTAGTTTAGTTTCGTTTTAGTATGTCCGGGTCATGCTCTGATAGTTGTAACTCCGGGAACGTTTGGTTGTCGAGCTGCTTTAGTCAGACTCGTTTATTTTCTTTTAATTGTTATAATATGACGTTGACTTTTCCAGGTGTTAATCCCTGATGATTTTGGAAAATATTATAACATTTGATTTTATTAAATAAATTATTCCGCTGTGTAGACATGTATGAGTTACCACTAAAATTATGCATGACAGGAATTTATTTTAGTAAAAGAGAATTGTAGCATTCCTCGATTATTACATGTACTCTGAGTTTATAATTTTTAATATTTGCGAAAATTATATGCGGGGTTTTAGAGGGTGTTACAAGAACTCCCTTCGAATATCTGTTGGCTCAGATTAAATCGACCAAAGACTTATTCTGATACTTCTCCCAATTAAAGATTTAAAGACATCTGCTATCTCAGATTAAATCGACCAAAGATTTATTCTGATACTTCTCTCAATAGATCTTTTCTGGCTCAAATTAAATCAACCAAAGATTTATTCTGATACCTCTCCCAGTTAAAGATTTAAAGACCTCTGTTGGCTCAGATTAAATTGACCAAAGATTTATTCTGATACTTCTCTCAGTAGACCTCTGATGGCTCAGATTAAATCGACCAAAGATTTATTCTGATACTTCTCTCAATAGACCTTTTCTGGCTCAAATTAAATCGACCAAATATTTATTCTAATACTTCTCCCAATTAAAGATTTAAAGACCTCTGCTGGCTCAGATTAAATTGACAAAAGATTTATTCTGATACTTCTCACAGTAGACCTTTTCTGGATCAGATTAAATTGACCAAAGATTTATTCTGATACTTCTCTCAGTAGACCTTTTCTGACTCAGATTAAATCAACCAAAGATTTATTCTGATACTTCTCCCAGTTAAATATTAAAAAACTGCTGATGGCTCGGATTAAATCGACCAAAGATTTATTCTGATACTTCTCTCAGTAGACCTTTTCTGGCTCATATTAAATCAACAAAATATTTATTCTGATACTTCTCCCAATTAAATATTTAAAGACCTCTGCTGGCTCACATTAAATCGGCCAAAGATTTATTCTGATACTCCTTCCAATAGACATTTTTTGGTTTGGATGAAAGTCGAGCATAGACTTAGTCAAACTTCTCTACTAATAGTTACTTTGGATGGCATCTACAAACCCATCTGCTACAACTCTTCTTTACCTCTCCAAATTGCATCTATAATCCCATTCCCTATATAATAAACAAACAATTTTACTTCATGCACAAGCGAGTGCAAATTTCTGGGCACTTAAGTGTTCAATTCTCTTCTACCTTCAAGTCACGAATGGCGAACAAGCCAATCTAACTCTTCAGGTTTAAGAAGATTGAACAGGGGCAGTTGTTGTACCCTAAAATATTCCCTCCCTTTTCTTTAATACACTTCTCACAAAGTTCTCAAATGCTCATGGGTTCTCAAGAGTTGATCAGACAAGCTCACCTCCTTAACACTAAGCCCACAAATTAGGGTTTTGGTTTTCTCAAGGAAAATTAGACTTTTGATGCCTCTAATGACTTTAATGGTTTATTATAGGTCTCTAATATTTCTCATACCAAGTTTCAAGTCCTGCACCACAAATTTGCTCAGTCAATTGCTCAGATGACTGAAAATCAACTATATTGGGTAAAAAGTCAATTGTGGTCAACATAAAGTAAAACTTCATGATTTTTGACCAACATCAACATTTTTAGGTCATATTCATCAATTGATCAAGGTATTATCATAAATCCTCAAGAAAAGCACTCAAATCATCAAAGGGGGCAAAATTGTTAAAATTAGGATTTTGATTGAGAATGACTGATCAAAAACTTTTGACCTAGTACATGACCTAATGGCTTGGAGAATAATCTCAAGGGCTCAAACAAAATATCTTGACCTTATTTCATGGCTCAAATCATTTCTCAAGATCAATGGATTGATAGTTGAATTTTGATCAACTAATGAAAAATCAATAAAAGTCAATAAAAGTCAAGATTTTCAAGAAGTTAAAAGTCAATAAAAATGTGACTTTTCAAAGATCAAGATTCATCAAAACCTTAAAAAATATCAAACTTGATCATCAAGAATCAAGAAATTCAATAAAAGTCAATAAAAGTCAAGATTTTCAAGACTTAGAAAAATTCTAAGTGTTTTTAACCATGATAATTTCAGTACTTCATGACAATTTTTCCCCAAGATGCAAGACAATTCAAGGAAAAATTTCTACAAGAAAGTTGTAGATCTTGATGAATTCTAAAGCTTTGTACTTGAGGGTTGATGTACAAAAAATAATTAGATTTGAAGATATAGGCTCATGAAGTCATGACTTTTTATCAAAAACACTTAGTGAAATTTTCATCAAGTTAGGCAGATTTTTTGTCCCAACTTCTTCCCAATTTTTCACTAAGTTCCAAGTTGATTTAGCCAAACTGGTAAACATGAAGGTTGTAGAAAATGTTTCAAGCTTTCCTAAATTTTAAATAACTTGAAGAGATCATGCTTGAGCTAGAAGTTTCGAAGAGATGAAGTTGACATCCATTCTTGAATTTTAGGTCATTTTCATGAAGAATGCATGATCTAATCTCAAGCCATGTTGCATAAATATTGCTTTGCAGGCTTCTAACTTGCAAATAACTCCATAATTAATTGTTTACACAACTAACTGAGCCATTGTCCAAGCATTTGAGCCATTGTCCAAGTGATTAATCCATTTTTGGCACAAAGGTAACACTTCCATTTTAGAAAAGCCAACTTTAATCACAATGCCAACTTCTTGAGCCTTGCACTTGTTCCTTCTGATCACAATTCATTGTAAAGTGAATAAGAAACCATCTAAAACCTATTAACCACCCTAGGAGAATTTGTACTATGCATTGGAACAAGATGTTTCAAGATTGCTTCAAAATCAAGTCACATAACAATAACATGTGATCTTTGATTTCTGATCACTAGAGCCTTCAAAACCTTTTCTCTATAAATAGAGGAAGTATTTTCAGTCATGAGCACGAGTTAACAAGCTTTGAAACACTCTCATACTCCCTCAAACCAGAATTTGCACAAAAACCTCCATAACTTGGCATTTCTGACTTTGAACAACAAATCCAAAATCCACTCATGAGTTTTCCATTTTAATCAATCAAACATCATCTATACACCATATAGAAGTGATCTAAATCCTTGAACCACTTCTGTAATCCCTCCATCATCATCCACCATTTTCAAAACTCAGCTCTGCAACTTGACTTCTCCGAAAGAATCCAGCCACTCTCAGCACAAAGTTAGAGTTGCAATAGCTTCCTAGAAGTTCAATGAAGCTATCCAGATCATCACAACACTTCTAAGGGTGCTCAAAATCCATACACGATTTCCAGTTTTGAGGTAAGTTTTCTCAACTTTGAACTCTCTATACAAGTATCATTAATGGTTACTTTGTGAATGAAAAATGTAAACATCATTGCCCTGAAGGTAACCATGCCTTAAGTTTTCATTTATGTTGCCTGAGTGATGCGGATTTTGAAGTTGAACTTTCTAAAAAAATTAGGTTTTATTTGGTACCAAAAAAATTCATGTTCATCTTTGACTTACAGCTTTAGTTATTTACATGGTTGAATTTGTGGTGAAAAATGGAGCAAGTTTCATGTTTACTCTTTTGAAAATGGTTGAGAAATTAGCAAGTTTAGAAATTTGAAAATATTGACAATGGCTTCTGGCACGAGGTTAGGGATGAAGTACAATCAATATCAAGTTTATTTTAAGTTTATTACAAGTTATTTTATAAACGGATGAAACAACCATCCCGGTGACAGAGGAAGCGCACGTAAGGCATTAGTGTATAGGGACCTGGGTTCGAGCCCCAGTGGTACCCTTTTGTTTTTTTACATTGTTTTCTTGCATATTCAATACATGTTAGCATAGCGCACATAGTATACACCATCATGACCAGACCATCAGATCACTACGCTAACACATCCAACACCTCAAGTGTGCTTGTACACCATGAGCCATCAAGAGCTAGCCACATGGAATCATGCAGTGCCTGGACCTTGTTGACCTGGGCTTGATATTTTGCTATCTTTTCACCCCCAAACTACTTTTCAACAACCAGGCCCATTTTGTTTTATTTTTTGACTTAAGCAAAAAATATATTTGGCCCTAGCGCCCCATTTTATTTTCAACCCCCCATTTCACTTTTTTAACACCCAACCCAATATTGTTTATATTCTTTATATTTTTTTCTATATTTTATTTATTTATTTATTTTATTTAACCAAAAAAATACAAAAATATATTTTCTTAAATAATTGAATTATTAAATATTTTAATTTAAACACTTATTTTGTTTATGTTAATATTTAGAATTAAGATTTTGTTTATTTTCCACACTTTAAAATATATTTTTTAAAATTAACATTAACATTCAAATTATTTTCCAAACAAATTATTAGACTTAGGTTTTATTTTCTTCTTAAACTCAATTAACTTAGATTTTAGGTTTTGATTAAATAATTAATTAACTTCTCTTGTAAATTAAAATTAACTAATTTAATTAGGTTAACATTAAACCTTTTTCTCCATCAAAAACCACAAAAACAATTTCTTTTCTCTTTACATTCTTACGCATTTTATTATTTTGCATTATTCAATGGTTTGTAATAGATAATAAGATTTATTGTTTTCCTCCCACTCATTCACAAAGTTGCACCCCCCATTCCCAAAGCTTTGTAATAGCGTATGACATTTAATTTGCGCCATTTATCGCTTCCTTATTATTGCTAGTAGTTAGGGTTTGCATAACAAAACTTAAAATCAAACCTAGCAAAACCCTAATTCAAAGATAAAATACATGAGTCCAATACACTTTGCACACATGCACCTCTACGGTAACCCACACTTGTTGCCTCGGATATAAACAATCATGTCACTCAAATGTGGAATGTTTTATCAAAGACCCTCAATTAAAAGATCGTAGTCCTTTGAGGACCCTTCAAATGTTGCCATTGGTAAACGATCTTAGTCCCTTACGACAATTGCTAAAACATTCTACAAGTTGCCTTCTATGACTGTATGATGACCTGCGCCCATCCCTCACATCCAATGATATGGCTCTCTACCAACCAATGGTAAAGTAGCATTATCTAAAGGAGGAGGAAAAGAACAAAGACTTTTGAGTAGGTAGATTGCTCATAATTTCTTGCTCACAAACTAACCATTTCCACACCTCACACTTTAAAAAAAAAACCTATTTCAAACACTCTCTTTTCAAACAAATATTTTCAAAACAAACATTTTGTATACATTCTCAATGATACGAGATCATAGCAAAATTGTTGCACTAAGGCGTTTTCAAAATATTTCCAAAAACAAACATTTTGTATACATTCTCAACGATATGAGAATTATTACAAAATCACCACTCTCAAAACATCTTCAAAAATATGTTTAAACATACACAAAACACATCATTTCAATGTGAGCTAGCAATTAAGAGCCCGTAGATAACTACGGATGAAAAGGGTGCTAATACCTTTCCTTTTCATAACCTACCCACCGAACTCAAGAAAATATCTCAAAAGGTATTTCATGTTCTTTCACCCTTTCCTTTTTTGGATAAAAGAAAATTCGGTGGCGACTCTTGCTATTCGCAAAATTTACGATCAAACGCAAAACACCCAAGTCAGTTCTCTCACCGTATTACAGAACTAGCGCCTCTTCTGGGGATTATTAATAAAAGTGGGGTTACCTTAAGAGCTAGATCACCTTTATTGCTTTATTTGTTTCCTTTTTTGCTTTACATTTTGGGTTTATGCTTGGGTTTATTTCTTGAAAAGATCCTATACCCGGATCTGGGGCATATTAGGTAAGTAGCAATAGATCGTGGGGACTATGCGGCATAATACCGACATGGTTGAAGCGATGGCTAGGTTAGTGTGAAACATTTGTTGGTACCTGTATCTCTTGAGTCCAGTAAAGGAGAATACAGGGCTGATGTGTGGTGTCATGAAGCAATAACTGACCGTAGAACCTTAGTTGAACAACTTGACCATTAGAAAGTAGTGAGATAGCTGGATTTGGTGCAAGACTAAAGTTGGTTGATACTTGATACTACACTCATTGAGATCATACTTTTGGGATATTTTGGCTGCAGTTTGGATGCTTGAGCTAAAATAATGCCCGGTGAAGAAAGATCAGTGATATGGAGATTCCTTAGAACCCAGTTACTTCTTTCAGGACAGGTTGAACCAACTAAAACGTCAAGAGTGTACTTTCCTATAAACCCCATGCAAGCCTAAACCTAAGGCCTTATGTGTTTTGTTTGTGTATGATTATTTTTTCATAACATCATGACATCATGCCATAGCATTTTCACTAACCATTTCAAGGACCTAGGGATTTATCTTTGTTCTGTTTTGTAGGATATGGCTTTCGCTCGCAGAAATACCATCTGAATCAACTTTGTAAGAGTGCCTCCTCAACTCAAAGAGTTAGCATCAAGGGTTCCTGAAAATTCTCTATTCACCAAAAGATATGGTTGACTTCTCAATCTAGTTACCTCAAGCTTTGCAGAAGACATGATGGGGGTGCTCTTTCAGTTCTTTGACCCTGTAGACCATTGATTAACCTTTCCTGATTATCAATTGGTTCCCATAATGGAAGAATTCTCTAAACTACTAGGAGTATCTATTCTTGATCAAATACCTTTCACTGGTTTAGAGGAAGCTCCAAGACCTGAAGTCATTGCCACGACCTTACATTTAAAGAGTTCTGACATTCTAGCTAATTGAGAGACAAGAAGTGGGGTTAAATGCTTTTTGGCTAAATTCTTTATGGAGAAGGCTCGTTTGTTTTTGGATGCCATGAACTTTCAAGATTTTGAGGATATCTTGGATTTTCTAATCTATGGGTTGGTGCTTTTTCCTAACCCTGACCAACTCATAGATGTGATTGTTGTCAAAATTTTCCTTACTCATAACCCTGTGCCTACATTGCTTGGAGACATTTTGCACTCTCTTCACACTCGCACTATGAGGAAGAGAGGGGCTCTTATGTTTTGCATACCATTTCTATCTAGGTGGTTTATTTCTCACCTTCCACGGTCAGTATTGAAGAATGAACAAGGGTTGAGGTGGTCTCAAAGGATGATGTTTCTCTCTCATTCATATATTTATTAGTACTCTCGATCTCAAGAGGAAATTACTATCATTGACCATTGTGGGGAGTTCCCTAATAATCCACTCTTGGGCATTAGGGGAGGTATTACTTATAACCCTTTTCTAGCTCTACGATAATTCGGTTATGCTCGAAGAGTTGGACCTTATGATGTGCTATCCATGGTAATGTGTTCGACTACGAGAACAATGTTCAAGGTTATTATCAAAGGTTTTTACATTCTTGGGAGTGGTGAGCAAGGTTGATAGCAAGACTTTGAGGAATAATAATTCCATCCCTCTGGAGCCTTATCTTAAATGGGTGTGAGCTCGCGCTCAAAACCTCATGATGCCGTATCCAACCATCCTACCGGTGATTATGGAGCCCATTACCGAAGAGGACATTCCTTATACCATTCTCCATCCTGACATGCCTACTGACCTCGAGGAATTGCAGAAGTTATGGATTCAACTCAAAGGAATAACGAGACACCTTCGAAGATCGATTCTATGAAAACGAGAAAAAGGTCTTGGAGCTCACCAAGGAACTTCACGAGGAGCAAAGCCTGAATTCCTACATCGAGACAAAGAGGAAGCGTCCATGGGATACTTGAGTCTTAGGTCTTATGAGTTTTTATTTTGTTATCTCTTCGAGACCTTTTTATTTTTTTCATTGTAAGCCCAAGGGGAAATTGTAACTTTTGAACATATTAATAAAAATTTTGTTTTTGTTTCCTTTTTGGCTAGCAAATTTAAATCTCATGAGGTCCTTGAAAACATTGCATCCACATAGCATGCATCATATTATAAGAAGATTTTTTGATACAAGTTTCCTCATCCTTTTGCTGTTTAATTCAGTATAAGATGGCTATAGAGCAAACCGTCACAGATCTGCAAACTCAACACGCACAGTTCCAAGAGACTCTCCTCAACTTAGCTAAAGTCCTTAATTTCATTGTGCCAACTCCTCTTAATAGCAACAACTTATTTAGGTTGGTTGGAAGTACCAAAAATTCCCCCACAACTTAACAAATGAACAAAATAACCCGAAATACTGAAATCAGCATTGCAACCTAACACGGGCCGTATCAGGAAACACAAGTGCCCGTGTTAGACCTCTGGGAATTTGTCGTTTATTTTCTAATACAGAATTTCTGACATGGGTTGTGTCAGCTAACACGGGCGCCTGTGTCAGCCCCCTGACTTCCCATTTCCTTTGTCTCGTCCTAGCCTTCATCCTGACACGGCCCGTGTCAGGCGACACAGGTGGCTGTGTCAGGCATCTTGTAGGTGGATATTTGTATTTCTTCAAAAACTCAGAGTTTTGCATCGATTAGTCCCTACTTATTCTATTGAACCTGAAAACACTAAAACACAAAACTGAAGCATAATATGCGATAAAACGAAATAAAACCTCGAAAAGTAACATAAACGATAACTAAAATAAATGTTTAATTACAGCCGATCGATACTCGTACGTGAGACATCCATTCCAATTGGTTCAAATACCTCTCTAACTATGCTTTGTACTTTAATGTCTTTCCAATTTTCCTCCTTTTTCATTTGGAGAGTCAAATTAAGGCAATGAGAATTATGATGATCATCACATGCACAAGACTAATCAAGAATTTTTTTAGGCACCAAATAAGAATCATTGGCTACTTTTAATTACTGATGAAATTTTCAAACTTCATAGTTATATATTGTCCTTTTGGATGATGTTTGGGGATCAACCCCCGTTGGGCTGAATAACCGGTTGAGGGCTATCCAACTTAGCGAGCCGGTTGCATTTTACCAACTTTTCATCATTTGGTGCCAACTTTATTTATTTCTCAACCAATCATACCTGCATGTGAATCTAGATGATGCCATACTATATTGATAAACTACTCAATGAGTACTTCTCAAGATTCAAGCACTATGGTACAAATCTACATGTTAGACGTGTATCCTTGTCACATTTTTCCGAACTTGCTACCCTTAACTAACCATCCTTTTGTCTCTATATACTATTCCCGATCTCTATGAGAACCAAGTTCTTTGAACAAAACAAAAAAATTTGGCCAAAATTTGGAGGACTTCAACTCGTGGATTTACACAGCAATTTGCATAGAACTAACAAATAATTCAAAAATAAGAAAAGCAATAAACCCCCAAACTTGAGCTAAACATTGACCCCAATGTTTCAGAACAAGCTCGAGGAAGGCGACTTACAGAGGGGAATGCAACGCATGCTGCTGCCTTCTAGCTTTCACCAGTAAGACTCCCTTTTTATTACCTACAGAAAAAACTAAACAAAAACTAAGTTATTAAAATTTTGGGTTGCCTCCCATGAAGTGCTTCGTTTAACGTCACATGGATCGATAGTTCATCCACTTATAGGGGTACTTCCTCTTTCGCACCTTGTTGCTTGTCCTTTCCGAAACCTAAAACTCATCTAGATCAAAAGCATTGACCACTTTGTGCTTCCAGTCCCTTCTTACTTCCGTCTTCTCACCTTTGAGTTTCCTTTTCTTTCTCTTCTTGACTTCTGGACTGAACTTAGAAATGTTTGTTGATGCCACCTGAGAGCTTATGCTGGAGACTTTCTCTGGAGGTGATTTTTTAAACTTCTGTTATCTCCTGCTAATTTGATTATACCAACTGAAGCTTGATTCTTTTCACCTGCACCTTGCTTTTTGATCTCCATCACCTTTAATGTTATCTCCTCATCAAATGATTTTAGTGTCAGATTACTTGTCTCGATATGAAGATTGCATCGACTAGTTAGCATAAATGGTCGACTAATAACGATAGGAGTCTCTTCATCTTCAGGTATATCCATGATATGAAAATCAATTGGGAAAATAAAGTTTTCAATTTCTACTAATACATCTTCAACTATCCCATATGACTGCTTGATGGTGTGATAAGCAAATTTCAATTGTGTCCCACTCCCGCTTATCTTCTGAATACCGAGCTTTTTGAAAATAGATAATTCCATTAAACTCACACTAAAGCCAGAATTAACAAGAAACCTCTTGAAATATCTGTCTTTTGTTGTGCATGGTATTGCAACTGACACTGAATCCTTCAGTTTGATAGGTATGTTCCTCTCGGGTGCAATTACACACAATTTCTCATCACAAGGTACCGATCCCTCTCATGTTGATATCTTCTTCGATAATACTTCCTTCATGAATTTCTAATACAAAGGCATTTTCTCGAGTGCTTCAAAGAATGGTATATTGATCTCTAGCTTTTTGAACAACTGGAAAAATTTATCAAACTCTTTCTCTTTTGTATCTTTCTTTGCAACTCGAGATGGATACGTCAACTTGATTTCTGGTTTAGTTTTCTCTTCAACTGGCTTCACAGGTGATACCACTTCTTCCTATTTTTTCTTGTTCTCTCTCACTTACATCTCTACTTCTATGATACTATCATCAAATTTTACCTCATCTTTCTTTTCTTCAACAAATTTCTCATTCCTTGTTTTGACAACATTAACATTCTCATGGTTTTTCTGATTTCCTTGTACTTGCAACGCTACCTGATGTGCAATCTGTCCCATTTGAACTTCCAAATTTTTTATTACAGTAGTGGTATTTCTGTGATTGCTCCTTGTCTCTTCTTGAAATTCAAAAGTGTGGGCAGCCATCTATTCAATATCTACCTCCCACTATGCCTTCTGAGGAGCTTGTTGCTACTGATCTCTCCAAGAGAAATTTGGATGATTCTTTCACCAAGGATTATAGGTGTTAGAATATGGATTATTATGCTTCAAAAATTTTACCTCCTCAATTTGTTGTGGAGTTACAAGACAGTGGACAGTCATCTATGGTCCACTACATATTTCACAACCTTCCTTGTGTGCTTGTTGAACTTGAGCTACCTGTTTAGTCCCCATGTTCATTGCTTTAAGATTTTTTTCCACTTCTGCAGCAATAACTTCTTAAATTTTCAGCTGCTTATTAATTTCTAACTTCAGATCAATCATCCCCTCTGGTTTACTCACAACCCTGTCATATAGTTCTTAATGCTCATTTGCAACAATGGCTTCAATAATCTTTTTCACACCAGTGGCTGCTGTAAAGTTGGATGAGCACCGATTGTTGTATCAATAAGCTACTTTGTCTTCATTCGAAGGCCATTTACAAATATTTTAATTTGCTCAGTTTGACCCATGTTGTGAGTGGGACATGCTACTAATAACCTTTTTCACCTCTTATATGCATCACCTAGCGACTCTCATTCCTTCTGTTTAAAATTCATAATATCATATCTGTTGTGAATGTAAACAGAAGCAGGAAAGTATTCATCAAGAAAAGTCTTCTCCATCTGTTCCCAAGTGGTGATACTTCCAGTAGGTAATGAGTAAAACCACTCTTCAACATCTTCAGACAACATGAACGAGAACATCCTTAATTTCTTGAATTCTTCAAAGTTCCCGTCAATCTTCAAAGTAGTACTCATGGTGAGGAATTTCTACAAACGCTTATTGTCATCTTAATTGATCTTTCCGATGAAAGATTTGTTCTCGAGCTGGTGGATGGTTGAAGGATGCAGTTGAAAATTTGCAACATTGACCAGTTTATTTATGATAGTCAACCAACCTATTGGAGCATTTGCTCCTCCATAGTCCCTAAGAAGTCTCTTTAGTGGTGGTGGGTTTTCACCCATAGTTTCGGATTTTGATTCTGAACTCGAGTCTTTATATCAAAGGAAATTAAGCTGAGGATTATCCTCACATGCAAAGGTTAGAAAAAAATCAGTAATAACAAAAAAAATTATAGAAAAGATATTTTAGTTTCAATGCAACAATATTTTAATCGAACTCAAATTACACTTAATAACTCGATAGTCCCGGACAACAACGCCAAAAACATGATAGGAAAAATAGAAAGTGTATTATATTTTCCCTTTGTAATAATAGGGAAATCCCCTGAATGTTGATCTCAAGGACTGCGTACCTGTATTGATTTTAATTTGTGGTTTAATTAAACAAAAACTTAATTGGGGTTTTGGTTTAGGAATTGTCACTTATCAGAAATTAAAAATATGCAGAATGTAAATTAATTCTTTTCATAGATATGATGAACATTCTAGGGTGTGGTGTGTAATTTTCCCTATAACAACCCTGAATCATGATTTCTTTAACCAGTTCATAACATTCAACTACCAACCCTTTAGATTATATTCCCCTAAGTCCTTAGTGAGAAAACCTTTAACCATCCATCCTAAATCCTAAGCCCTTAGAGATATCTAATATAGTCAAGCCTTTATTTTATCAAGAGTGGTCTGGTAACTACAGGGTATCCCTAGTCCTAGGTGATATCTACTATAGCTTAATCGTATAAAAACCTTAACAACCACGGTCCAGCTGGTTGTTAACCGTGAGTCAATCCTAATTGGTTCGATCAGGAAAGCATAAAAACATTGCACGATTAAAGTGAATAAGAAAATAACTTTATTAAAGAACTCATGAATTCATAATCATTACAGATTCAAATCAGAGACACCCCATAGCATTGGGGGGGGGGGGGGTTATCCATTCATATTGTTCAAAATAATCACAAGATAAAGATTAAACATTACAAGTAATTGAATAACTTCGAATCTTCAATTTCTTCCGCTCATGAGAATATTCCACTCTCTAAGAACCTTGACCTCCCCAATCTCCAATCGTGTAAACTATTCTTCACTGTAAAAAAAAGAAGTCCTTCTTTTCGTCGTGCTAACTCCTCTTAATATCAACAAATCATTTAGGTTGGTTGAAAGTACCCAAAACACTCCCACGGATTAACAGATGAACAAAATAACCTGAAATGCTAAAATCAGCGCCGCAACCCAACATGGGCCGTGTCAAGAAACACAGGTGCCCATGTTGGACCTCTGGGTATTTATCTTTTATTTTCTAATACAAACTTTCTGACACGGGTCGTGTCAACTGACACAGACACACGTGTCATCCCCTGACTTCGCATTTCCTTTGTCTCGTCTTAGCCTTCATCTTGATATGGCCCGTGTCAGGCGACACGAGTGGCCGTGCCAGACCTCCTGTAGGTGGATATTTGTATTTCTTTCAAAACTCCGAGTTTTGCACCGATTTGTCCCGATTTATTCTTTTGAACCTAAAAACACTAAAACACAAAACCGAAGTGTTACACCCCAAAATGTTCCCTCTCATTTTACTCAACACATGCTCATTGAGGTACTCAATTTGCCCATGGATGCCTAAGGATTAACCATACAAATCCTCCTCCTAAGACAATGAGCCTCAAACTAAGGTTTCCATTTTCATCAATATGTTTGAGTTCCAAGGGTCCCAAATGATTTCTATTTCCCTAATATGTTCTCAAGATCATCCATGTCAAGTATCATGCCTTGCACAAGAAGTTTGCTCAGTCAATTGCTCAAATGCCTAAAAATAAATTATACTAAGTCAAAAGTCACCTGTGGTCCTCATGCAGTCAAACTTCAAGATTTTTGCTCAACATCAAAATTTTTAAGTAACATCCATCATTTTATCAAGGGTTGGTCATTATTCCTCAAGGAATGCTCCTAATTCATAAAAACTCAAAAGTTGTTAAATTAGGGTTTCTATAGGAAAAGTCAGCCAAATTTTGACCAGGCATAAATTTCTCATACTTTATCAGAAATCTCCCATCCAAGGTTAACTTTTAAGATAATTAAATTCCCTACAACTCATCTTCGGCCCTCAAGTTCAAAAAATGCACTCATGAAAAGATATGAATTCAGACATTATAAGTCATTTCAAAAAGTCAACAAAAACACCTTTTGGGTCAAAGCTTCTTACATGAACATGGAAGATCGAATTGCAATGAAACCAAAAGGATTGTTTAGAGGACATCCTATGGTTTCTAAAAAGTCCAAGAACACCCTTTTAGGGTTATAATTGAGGGAGATATGTATTGTCAAAGTTGACCAATTTTTGGAAATGTGCATGAAGTTAACATTGATCAAAATTACTTTTTTTCCCAATGGGCCCATGTTTTCTTGTTTGAAACTTTTTTCTAAGATGGCCCACGACCCCTGAGCTTATCCACCTATTATTTTATTATTTTTATTATTTATTTTGATTTTTTATCCATTTAAATCTAAATAAATCAATTTAAATAGTAGAATAATCAAATAAAATCAAAGATTTGATTTTATGAGCATATTATGAGTCCATGAACAGCTAGAAAATCAAAAAATTCATGCAAGAGCTAATTGATTGGAAAAGATCTTAATTTGGTCTATTTCGAAAACAAATCATACAAGACAAAGAATGAAATCAAATCTCCATAATTTGCAAAAGTATGATGAGTTTTTGTTGACCTAAATCATTCTCTCATATATACATAACATCCCTAAATCATAAAAAGAGGATTGTGTCGTTAAAACAAAGGAACAAGTTTCAATTTTTTGTGAAAAAAGTGCAGGTTGGTTTTGATTCTATAGGTCGTTTCAAGAAATTCCAAGGCCAGCAATCCGTTCCTGGACATTTTCTGAAGCCATTCCAATCATCCTCAAGCCTTAAAACCTTCAGAAATCGCGCCTCACCGTGCCATGGTTTGCATCCTTTTTCAAGATTCGTTTTCAATGATTTATCCATCATAAACATGTTTTGATCATATATCCATGGTTGCTATCATATTTGCAATGTTTTTGATTGGTTTGATTAAAGTTTAAGTGCAGGAATGGCACGATGCCATTGTTAGGGTTTTGAGGTCCTAAATTGGGAATTCTATATAGAGGAAAAATTGGATAAAATTAGGGGTACTATCATGCTCAGGAGATGATTTTCAATTGATCTATGCCTTTGGTTTGAATTTATTCTGCTTGTGTTGCATTTTTGAATTTTACAGGTTTTTAGTTACGAACAAAATCTGTCACTACAACCTACAGTGACAGAAAACTGCTGTAGGTAAAAGTTCCCCACCTAAAACGACGGATCCATGAAGAAGGTGATGGCGTGGTGCTCACTGATTCATCCATTCAAACCATTGGGGATCCACACTGCGCGTTTTTGACATGTGGGCATAGATCTTTATTTGCCTTATATTTATTTTGTATTATTTTGTTAACAATTAAAACGCTTGGTTCAGTTGGCAAGGCAGGGCATGATAAGGCTTTAGTCCAAAAGGGGGTGGGTTCGATCCATCCCTTTTGCAAAATTAATTTTCACTAATTTGTGTCTTCAGATCCAATGCTCCAGGTCCCTGCGCGCTCCTCATGCACTTTCATCTCCATACCACAAGATCTCATCATATCCAGATCTAATACTCAGCACATGCAGACCATGGTGGACCCTTAGAGGCCAGCTACACTAGATCGCACGCAGATCTTGGGCCAACATATGGGCTTTGCAAATTCAGCCATGCACCCCCAAATTGCTGCTCCTAATAGACCCAATTTATTTCTTTTTTTAATTTCTTTTGTTTAATTTGTTTGTTTAATTATTTTTACATAATTAATCATTTTTTATTAAATCAAAAAATCACAAAAACATTAAAATTAGATTTTTTTCATAAAATATTTTATTTCATTAATTAATTAGATTAATTTAATTAGGGCAATTTAAATTCTTTATCAATTATTAAAAATTAACTAGAAATTAGGCTTAATTTGCAATTAAATTATTTTCTCAATAAAAGATACACACAAATATTTTTTAATTAAGTAGATTTTTAGGCTCCTAATTTATTCCCGTGTTCCTCCTCGCGCAAATTTATTTATTTATAGTTCCAATTGTTGTAACTGTTTCGAGGTTTGTAATAGTTTTTAATTAGGGTTTATTTTACCTCTTTTTATTTATTGTTTATACCCAAGTTTTGGTTATGTAACCCCCTCCCCGAGGCCTTATAATAGTTAGGACTTTAATTTCTCGCACTTTTAAATTTCCGCAACTATGAACTGTCTAGATGTATGGATAATAGGCTTGAATGCAAAATATAAATGAAATTAAAATAGTAGATCACCTTAATTGTGCAAAGAAGAATAAACTGAAAAATAACACATGCACATGCTCACTCCTAGGGTTTTCCCCACTTCGGTTGCCTTCGGTAAACGGTCATGAAGTATAGGGAATTTTAGTGGTCGTCCTCTAGTCCTAAAAGATCAAAAATTACCCATTCGAATGTTGCCTCGGAAAGATATTTAGGACTTTAGGATAACTACTAAGGTTTCCTAACCATTTCTTTTGTGACCGTACTTGTCCCTTCGAATGTCCATTAAAACTCCAATGATTGGGCTACCTACTCCTTAATAGTAGGATAGCGCTGTCTAAAGGAAACGAGAACGAACAATCTTTTTTCGAGTAGGTAGAAAATCTTAAGTACTTGCTCAAAACAATAAAAACTCTTTTACACAAACACTTTCAAAATAGTTTTCAAAAACAACTTTGTCACACTCTTGAGGACAGATATAAGGGTTATCACGAAGTTAGATAAAAACTTTTCAAAACACAAACACAAGCAATTTCAAAATGAGCAAGTATCTAAGTTCCCATGGAAAACCATGGATAGAAAGGGTGCAAACACCTTCCCTTTCTATAATCTACCCCCCGTACCTAGAAAATCTCGAAAAAAGGTTTTTTTCTGTTCTTTTTCCTTTTCCTTTGTTGGATGAAATAAAAGTCGGTGGCGACTCTTGCTTACCGCAACATTTGCGAATACAAAACGCAAACCAATAAAACAGTCGGTTCTACCACCGTATCATACGAAGCATAATATGCGATAAAACAAAATAAAACCTCGACAAGTAATAGAAACGATAACTAAAATAAATGATAAATATCTGTGTAAAAACCACCAATCAGACGGCTAGTCTCCTGATTAGTTGTTGAACCTCCTTCTTTGAAGATGGACTTCGCATGTCAATAATTGCTTGACATTTATCTGGGTTGGCTTCAATTCCACAGTTTGTGAGCATAAATCTTAAGAATTTTCTGGCTTGTACCCCAAAGATACATTTGTCTGGGTTTAGCCGCATGTTATGGCTCTTTATTGATACAAAAGTCTCCGAGAGATCTTCAACATGTCATTTTTCTAAGATGGTCTTCACCACCATATTATCCATATAAACCTCCTAGTTTATTCTAATTTAGGTTGCAAATATCCTACCCATCAGCCTTAGATAGGTAGCTCCTACGTTTTTGAGACCAAAAGGCATTACATCATAGTAATATTTGTTTATATCGGTCATGAAAGCCGTTGTTGGAGCGTCAACCTGGTTCATACGAATCTGGTTATACCCGAAGTAGGTATCCATAAAGCTGAGTAGCCGATACCCGGATGTTTTGTCAATGAGTCTCTCTATTTTAGGCAGTGGATATAGGTCTTTGGGGCAGGCTTTGTTGAGGTTTGTGAAGTCCACGCACATCCGCCATTTCCCATTTTTCTTCTTTACCATTACCACGTGGGATGTTTGATTTCCTTAATGAATCTAGCATCTAATAACTTTTTGACCTCTTCTATCACAACTTTCCTCTTCTCATCGCCGCCTTTACGCTTCTTCTAAGAAATCAGTTTAGTATCTGGTTTCAGAGCTAAGTGATGACACATGAAGTTGGGATCTATTCCTGGCATGTTGAATGGCTTCCAGGAAAATAAATCCATATTCTTTTTAGTATTATTATGATCTCCTTCTCTTCTTCCGAAGAAAGGTGGGTTCCGATGTAAGTTACCCCCGAGGGAGAATTTCCAATTTGAATCTTCTTGGTTTCTTTGTGAGGAGATAAACCACCTTCTGGAGAGTCATCCCAAGGATCGATGTCTATCATATTGATTTTAAGGTCCAGTGATTAAAAGAGTTCTCTGGGTTGACTATTCTTTTTCAGCTTCCATTTATCCTTGTAACATTTTGGTGCTATCCTTTGATCACCTCTGACCACCCCTATCCTTCCTTCCCCCAGCGGGTACTTCATGGTGAGGTACAAGGTGGACAAAGTAGCTTCTAGGGAGTTGAAATATGGTTTTCCCATGATGATTTTATAAGGTGAGGCATCATCAACAATGAGGTATCTTACCTTTATCGCTTTTGCATTCCCCCTATCTCCGAAGGTTGTGAGTATTGGTAAATATCCCAACACTTGAACTTGTTCTCCTGAGAACGCGACTAAAGAGCCACTAAAGAGAAGCAGCTTATTGGGTGTGTTAAAGCGGTAAGCAAAAAGTAAAGTATTATATTATCGGTTGATATTTAGGTTATATTGTATCATATCCAGAGAGATTGATGAGAGGGAAAAACTACTGCTCAACAGTTTCAATCCTTCTAAGCTTGGAAAAGGGGTTTACAGAAAAAGTGCATAAAAAGTAAAGAAAGCGATATCAATCATCTAAAACCTAAGAGAATCCATTATGTAATCACATTTCAGTCTACCCGTCAAATACTTAAACCTGCAGATCAATTGCACACGACCTAGATTACTTGTTAATACCATCACATATCGCTCACACTAAAGTCATCTCTAGCGCAAAGTGAAACATCACTCGTATTTCTCTCGTCAATGATCTCTCAACCGACTCAAATAACTCGGATGCATTTCATAACTGATACCCACATGAATATTAATCCTAAATCTATGTCTAAAGTCTAGGACCTAATAAATATTTATTCAAGAAAGAGATTCGGAAAGCATATGACTACGATAAACAAAAACTCTGCGACTAAGCAAAAATCAAGAATAAACATCGGTATTAATTTGTAAAAGAGATTTCATATAATCCCATGATCAACAAATGTACATACAATAAGAGTAAAGATATACATAAAACACCCACCATAGGAATGATACATAGGGAATAAGGAGAAGAATAGGAAACTTTTCGCGGTGTCCACACGATCCGAGACCACCCATAGCCAATCGACATGATGAACCACCTAATGATGTTTCTTGTACCTCTAAACTATAAAGAATTGGATAAGAGCTCCTCCAAGAGGGAAAGAGATGATAAAAACCTAGAAAATATGATTCTAAACTATTTATACAAAACTGATATCAACAGACCGTGCATAGCGGGTTCACCGCACTAAGTCGGCTGCTTGATAAATACACACTAAACCACCTAAAACAACGCTAAGTGCGCTATCCGTGCTAGTCATGCTCAATTACAAACCTTCTTGTGGTACCCCAAAATTTTCCCTCCCATTTCTTCAAGGTATCTCCTCGTGCTCTTAGGGTTCTCAATTGCTCAAGAATTGATCAGACATATTCTCCTCCTAAGCAGTTAACCTGCAACTAGGGTTTCACTTTTCTCAAAGAAAATTAGGCTCCTAATGCCTCAAGTGGATTTCATGGTTCCTCACATGTCTCTAAGGTTTCCCATGCCAAATTTCAAGCCTTGCATCACGAGTTTGCTCAGATGACTGAAAATCAACTAAATTGGACAAAAAGTCAAATGTGGTCAACATACAGTCAAACCTCAAGATTTTTGGTAAACATCAAGATTTTGAAGTTATATTCATCATTTTATCAAGGGTTGATCATGATTGATTAAGAAAACTCAAGATTCATCAAAAGTCAAAAGTTTCTAAATTAGGATTTTCTTAAGGAGAAGTCAACTGAACTTTGACAAAGCATAACTTTCACATGCTTCATCATATTTTTCTCAATCAAAGCTCATCTTGAATGAAATTCAATTCTCTACAACTTTGTCTTTCTAAGCTCAAGTCTAAAAAATGCTTCATTTGAGAGATATGGGCTAAAACATTATAGATCATTTCAAAAGTCAACAAAAAGACACTTTTTGTCAAGGCAACTTACATAAAGATAAAGTCTTCAAATGAAAAAATGATCAATATAGAGATTGTAGAGGGAATCTTGAGATTTCCAGAAAGTCCAAGATCATCTTCATATGATAAACATTGAGAGAGTTATAATTGGTGCAAGTTGGGAAATTTTGAGAAAATGCATGAAACCCGAATTGATCAAATTTGAATATTTTGGCTAGTGGGTTTATGTTTCAAGGTCCAAACGTCTTTTGTAACTCATAGTGAACCTCTGAACTTATTCATACACCCCTTGGATTTTTATTCCATTTATTATTTATTTATTTATTTAATTTCAAAATTAAATTGAATAAGATCAAGGCTTTTCATACAAAGGTCGAAGCCCAATATTTTGACCTAATTTCCTCTCTATATATTCTCACTATTCAGACAAGATAAGACATAGAAAAATCTTGCAAGATCACCTTCCAAAAAACTTCAAAATTATCCAAACTAGGGCAACTCGAAACCCTATCTTCAAGCCTCCCCCAAGGCCAAATACTTGTCCCATTCAATTCCAGAAACACTATAGGGTAAGATTGGATCCATTGTGATGATCCAAAGGGAATAAAACCATCATACATGCATCTCCGGTTCCCTTGTTTTTTTTTTGCAAATTCGTATTTTTGTTTTCACGTTGTTTTGATACATACTAACATTACTAACATGATTATGAGGTATAACAACACAAGATAGACCCACCACATGGCCCCCATGACAATCGAATCAGGTTTGGCCATGTTTGTACCGTTTGAAATTGTTTACGTCGTATCCCTCTATACAACATGAATCAGCCAAATCTAAGGGCACCATTGAATTTGCAAGGCCGAAATTAGGGGGGTAAGGTTCCATTGAACAACTGACTCTTCTTATTTTGCATGGATAAAGAAATAAATTTGCCTGAGTAGATGATTGGAGATAGGGCACTGCTGCATCTCTGGTCCAGTCCTTTAATTTCAAATTATATTTAATTGGTTTCGCAAAGTTACCGAATGACTCAGCCACCCCAGTGGCAAGCGCGCGCATGATAAGGTATTGATACACCAAGGCGTGGGTTCGATCGTTTCCTTTTGACATTTTTCATATTTTTCCATATTTTACAGGTTTTAATATGTGTTGTATATTGCGTGTTCTACCAACACTAACGCATGGTTGGTGTAGTGGCTAGCTGTGCATTGCAGGAGGCTAAGGGCGTGGGTTCAACACCCACCCCTAGAATTTTTCCATTCTTTTCTATTTCTAACCCTGTTTTTGTCATTTTCCCCTAAACCCTGATATCGTGGTACACCGTCTGCCGTCTAAAGAAGATTGTCCTCCGGTTAAACAGAAGGTTCACCGTATGCACCCTGAAATGTCAGAGAAGATCAAGGCAGAGGTCATGAAGCAGTTCGACGCAGGGTTCTTAGCTGTCACCTCTTATCCATAATGGGTTGCTAACGTTATTCTGGTACCTAAGAAGGACGACAAGGTACGAATGTGTGTGGACTACAAAGACCTGTACAGGGCAATCCCCAAGGATGATTTTTCGCTTCCCCACATTGACTTTCTGGTTGACAACACCGCGCATCACAAAATCTTCTCCTTCGTGGATGGTTTCTCTGGCTACAACCAGATCAAGATGGCTCCTGGAGACATGGAGAAGACAACCTTCGTCACACAGTGGGGCACCTTCTGCTACAAGGTGATGCCTTTTGGGTTGAAGAATGCTGGGGCAACTTATCAGAGAGCCATGGTCTCCTTGTTCCATGATATGATTCACAATGAGATCGAGGTTTACGTTGATGACATGATAGCCAGGTCTAAAACCGAAGAGGAACACCTTGAACATCTAAAAACGTTGTTCGACAGATTGAAGACATAAAAGCTGAGGTTGAATCCAAACAAGTGCACCTTCGGGGTAAGGTCTGGTAAGCTTCTGGGTTTCATCGTCAGTGACAAAGGTATTTAGGTAGACCCTGCAAAGGTAAAGGCCATACAAGAGATTCCGACTCCCCGTACTGAGAAGGAAGTTAGGGGTTTCTTGGGAGGCTTGAATTATATCGCCAGGTTCATTTCACATCTGACTGCTACTTGTGAGCCCATATTCAAGCTCCTAAAGAAAGATCAAGTGGTAGAGTTGAATGACGAATGCCAGACTGCTTTCGAAAGGATCAAAGAATATCTTCAAGAACCACCAATTATGATGCCTCTGGTTGAAGGAAGACCTTTGATATTGTACTTAACAGTGCTAGACAATTCAATGGGGTATGTGTTGGGGCAGCATGACGAGTCTGGTCGAAAAGAGCATGCAATATACTACCTTAGCAAAACGTTTACCGACTGTGAGACAAGATACTCATTGCTCGAGAAAACTTACTGCGCTTTAGCATGGAATACTCGCCGACTAATACAATATATGTTGACCCACACTACTTTGTTGATATCTAAGATGGATCTGATCAAATACATCTTCGAAAATCCCACACTATCCGGAAGAATAGCAAGATGGCAGATGATCTTAACTGAATACGATATACAATATACAACCCAGAAAGAAATCAAGGGAAGTGTATTGGCGGATCATTTGGCTCATCAGGACGTGGATGACTACAAGTCTATGAATTTTGAGTTCCCGGACGAGAATATTATGCTGGTGACTAATTATGAAGAACCTGGACCGGATGAAGGACCTGAGAAGGGATCCTGATGGACTATGGTTTTTGATGGAGCTTCGAATGCACTCGGTAATGGCATTGGCGCCGTAATCATATTTCCTGAGGGTTGTCATACTCTTTTCACTGCCCGACTATGTTTCAACTGCACCAACAACATGGCGGAGTATGAAGCATGTATCATGGGTCTCAAAGCTCCTATTGTCCTGAGGATCAAGTTATTGAGCATTTTAGGGGATTCAGCCTTGGTGATAAGTTAGATCAAAGGCGAATGGGATACAAAGCATCTGAATCTCATCCCATACAAATAGCATGTACTGACGTTGCTCTCACACTTTAAGGAGGTAACCTTTGAACATTTCCCACGAGAGGAGAATCAGTTAGCGGACGTGCTAGCCACCATGTCTTCTATGTTCAAGGTCAGGTGGGACAACGAAGCTCCCCGAATCACCATTGAAAAGTTGGATGAACCAGCACACTACTGCGAGATTAATACTGAAGAGGTTGCAATTAAACCTTGGTTTCATAAAGTGAAGAAGTACCTCGAGACTCAAGAGTACCCCAAAGGGGAATCTATCAATGATAAGAAATTTTTGAGAAGGTTCACTGTGAAATTCTTCCTCAGTAATGGAATGCTATACAAGCGCAACCATGACTCTACCTTACTGTGGTGTGTAGACAAGAGAGAAGCAGAGAGGATTATGACATATCTGCATGAAGGTACCTTCAGATCCCATTCAAATGGACATACCATGGTTATGAAGATCCTACGGGCAGGATATTACTGGTCCACTATGGAAGTAGATTGTTATCAACACTCCCGAACTTGTCATAAGTGCCAAATTTATGCTGATAAGATACATGTGCCTCCGGTTCTTTTAAATGTATTGAAGATCCTTGGCCTTTTGAAATGAGGGGCATTGACATGATCGGAGAAATCAGGCCTACCACTTCCAATGGGCATTGCTTCATACTGGTAGCCATCGATTACTTCACAAAATGGGTTGAAGAGTCCTCTTTTGCTACTGTGACCAAGAACGTTGTGGCGCGGTTCATCAGGCATAACCTGATTTGTCGGTATGGTGTTCCAGAGAGAATTACCACTGACAATGGTACGAATCTTAATAACACAATGATCATCGAGCTCTGTAAGCAATTCAAGATACAACATCATAACTCTTCTCCCTATCGGCCGAAGATGAATGGCGCTGTTGAAGCAACTAACAAGAACATCAAGAAGATTATACAGAAGATGATGGTGACATACAAAGACTGGCATGAGATGTTACCATTCGCTCTTCATGGGTACCGTACCTCAGCACGAACATCGATAGGGGTAACACCCTACTCTCCGGTATATGGCATGGAGGCAGTCCTACCCATTGAGGTCAAGATTCCTTCTTTAAGGGTTATAAAAGATGCGGGTTTGAACGAAGACGACTTGAACCAGACTCGACTTGATCAGCTGAATCTGATCGATGAGAAGAGACTCACTGCTGTCTGTCATGGTTAAATGTATCAAAAACGCATAATCAAGGTTTTCAAGAAAAAAGTCAGACGTCAAGAATATCAAGTCGGGGATCTAGTAATCAAGCGCATCATACTTCCGCAAAGTGATCCCAGGGGCAAATGGAATCCTACCTACGAAGGGCCATTTGTGATTAAAAACATTTTCTCGGGTGGAGCCATGATTCTAACCATCATGGATGGTGACGACCTTCCTCACCCTGTCAATGCGGACATAGTGAAAAGATACTATGCATGATAAAAGACCCGCTAGGTTGAATGGCCTAGGCAAAAATAAGGGCTTCCCGGTGAACCAAAAGGGTTCGGCAAAAATAAGGGATGAAAATGAAAAATCTGTACACCTGGAAAGTCGAAAACCTAAAAAGGCGGCTTGGGCAAAAAAGGGTATCCCGGTGGACTGAAAACCCGAAAGGGCAGTCCAGGAAAAAGTTAGGGATGAAAAGCGTATCACTATGTCCCATTGGATCACCTTGCGATTAGACCTCAGTATCAACTATCAGGCTCGAACGGTACCAATCAATCTAATCAGCTTCGTACAAGTAAGCAAAGTGATGAGACGCTCGAAGATGGAGAGGCAATAGCATAATTGGAACCCAATGTGATTGTTGTACGTAGCTGTTTTCTTATTACACAATATTGTATAATTTCCATTTTTGGTGGTGTTCTCTTACTAGAGAATCAACCCCTTGTACAAAAATGCCTGTTATAGGCCAACTTTGAAAATCAATACAAATCATTTTACAAACTATGTGTTTATTTTTCTTTTCTATTTTGTTATGCAAGAACATCCAATGATTTATTCTTGACATATGCATGTGAATATGATTGTTGTTCATAAATATTTACATAAGAAACAAAAAGACAATTGCTCGTAACTTAAGAAACAAGGGCAAAACACAAGAAATGTTAAACCCGACAGTTACTCCGTCCAGCAGGTACCAAGGCAGAGACAGTTTTGAAACACAATCATCAGTGCGTACGACCTCGTGACATCTACACTCCCCACACAATAAAAGCAATCAAAGCATTAATATCAGCTTTCCCAAAACAGGAAGTAATCTCCCCAGCCAGGGTCTTTCAGAAATCTAACATCTATATCCCCCATCCAAATTTCATAATCGCAAGCAGGTCATAAATTTTTTTTTCTCTCAAGCAGAGTGTACTTCCCTGAATGCGGAAACTCAAACTCCAACAGAGCTTGTTCCTCCAGCTATGGAAGTTCATCCTCCAACAAAATTATTCCCCTACAGAGTTATTCTCAAACAAGATTCTATCCCAGGAAGAATATTCCCAAACAACAAAGAATAAATCTCCAACATAGTCATCTCCATTTACCATCCCCAACGAAAGTATAAGAGCCACAATTCTCTACAATAGCCAAGAATGCTATACTCTCTAGCAGCAGCCGTGGATTTATTTTCCCAAACTCGGACATGTCAAAATAGCATTTCATGTTCATGCACATACATATCATATACAACATAGTCTTATTTTATTTTGAGAACATCATCTCACAATGCATTTCATGCATCGCATATAATTAACCCTGTTATCTTTTCAAGAAAGATAATTATCACTAACAATTCCAACAGTTATACAGGTCATATCTGCAGACGGCTAATGAAAAAAATCAGTTCCCGAAACCAAACAGGTCAACTAAGCCAAGTGACCAAATAAGGTAACCCTACTATCCAGGTTCCTTCTCATAACCCTACTATCCAAGCTCTCATACTGAGGTAACCCTACTATCCAGGTTCCTTCTCCTAGCCCTACTATCCAGGCTCTCATCCCAAAGTAACCCTACTATCCAGGTTCCTTCTCATAGCCCTACTATCCAGGCTATCATCTCGAAGTAACCCTACTATCCAGGTTCCTTCTCATAGCCCTACTATCCAGGCTATAATATTGAAGTAACCCTATTATCCAGGTTACCTCTCACAACCCTACTATCCATGTTCCTTCTTGTTGTACCCCAAAATTTGCCCTCTCATTTTATCAAGATTTTCCTCACAAGACTCTTTGGATTCAAGACAGGATTAAGGTTTGCTCAACTCAAGACATCTCCTTGCACTAATGACCTAAAATTAGGGTTTGAGTTTGCACAAGGATTTTTGGACTTCCAATGCCTCATGTGACTTTCATACTTCATGTTGGACTCTTGAGATAGCTCATACCAAGTTTCAAGCCTTGAATCACATTTTTACCCAGTCAATTGGACAGTTGACCTAAAAATCAACTGTATTGAGGAAAAAGTCAACTGTGGCCAATTTACAGTCAAAACTCATAATTTTTGATCCAAATCAACATTATAGACTCATATGAACCATTTGATCAAGTTTGGACCACAACTCCTCAAGAAATTTGATCAGATCATCAAAAGGGCAAAATGGTCAAAATTAGGGTTTTGACTGTAGAAGGGCAATTTCTGATTTTTAACCTAGCCAATGGCAAATTGGGCTCAAGCATGGATTCAAGGACTCAATGGCACCATATTGACCTAATCACAAGGATCAAAATATCTCAAATGCATTGGGTTGACAGATGAATTTTCCAGTCAACTAATCAAAAATCAACTGTACACTAAAAAGTCAAACTTTGACTTTTTGGTCAAAATCAAGTGCCAAGGGTCATTTTTCATCAAGATGTGTCAAAACATGAAACTTGTTCACCAAGAAACCTAAAATTGGAAACTAGGGTTTAAGTTTGAAAAATTTCATAACTTAGAAATTTTCTAAGTTATGAAAATTTCTTATTTTTTTCCAATTTTTCCTAACTTTTTCACCATGATGCAATTGTATTCAAAGAAAACTTCCAAATTGAAAGTTGTAGTCCTCCACAAAATCTACAACTTTGAATCACAAATTTTTCCCAAAATATGCTTGGATCTCAAGTTATGATTTTGTGAACAAGGGTCCATAAAACTTTTAACTTAGTGAAATTTTGCCCTAGTTTAGGCAGAATTTTGACCTATCTTCATGGAAACTTTTCACATAGTTCCAAGTGGAATCTCAAAATTCATTTCAAATATGGATTGTATAGCATGTTGCAAGCTTTCCAAAATGTCAAAGAACTCTCTAAGATCATTTGTGGTTAGGGAGAATCGAAGGAAAGAAAATGGAAATTTCTCACTTTTGTCCAAGGCATTTTGCACCATGTTACAACTTGCAAATCAGTTTGAATCATACTTGTACATGCATTACAGGTTCTAATGCTTTTTAAACTCCAAAATTGAATGCAAATACATTGGACAATGGCATTGTTTTAATCTTTGAAACTTTGTACAAGGGTTTAATCCAAAAATGGCAAAAAGATAACATTGCTACTTTGATAAAGTTCACTTTTAGCAATTTTGTTTATCTTGAGCATTGTACCCAATCTCTTGCAGCAAACAAAGTCCATGAATATCAGGAAAAGTGTACCAACTATTCTCAGGCCTTGAGCTAACCTGTACAGGCTTTGGCTTTATCAACTCACCTTTTGCTTCAAAAGCAAGTAAGCTTGCAAAAAGTCCATAACTTGTGCATCTGGTAAGAGCAAGCCTTGGCATCATTTCAAACAAGTTTAACATATTGTCTCAAGCCAGAAACACGATTTGCCAAGCTCTCAAACACCCTAAAACACTAAAACACCAAGTTCCTGCCCAAACAGGGCATCATTTGCAGAACCACTTCCAAAACCAAATTGGCTCGTGCGTTTTGTCTTGAACTACTTCAGACACATTATATACATCACACCTAAGTTGTCCAAGCCCTTCTCAAGCAACTGTAACCCTTGTTTCATGCTTCACCATTTTCAATTTCTGAGTTTGCAGGTTGACTTCTACAAGGAGATTCAAGCCATTTCAAAGCAAGCTGAGCATTGGGAAAGGTTGAGGGAACATCAAGCAAGCTCAAAAGAACTTTAGGCCTCACTGAAAGTTGCTACATTGCCATATTCAACTTCAACTGAACAAGGTATTTTCTAAGTTTCTATCTCTCTATTTAGACATCTTTAGGCTTAGGTTTGTGAAGCAACAATGTAGTCTTCAATATGCTTGAGTTGTACATATGCGTAGATTTCATTTATATTAACTGAGCTAGGAGTATTTGATAGTTGAAGTTGCTGAAAAAACTAGGTCAAGATTTAGGGCCACTGAAATTCTCTCTGGTCTTTGAGAGTTAGGTCAAGTTTTTTATATCAATGGAATCGTGACTAAAAATGCTACAAGTTTCATGTTGCAAGATTTTGTTTTTAAGGACGTACGCAGGAGATACAGTTTGAGATGAACAGGGCGCGCGCGTGTTTGTTCCAAGGTCAGGGACGAAGCTAGCTGGGCATGGCGCTTGGGCTTTGTTTCTTTTGGCACCCCCTGTTTACTTTCTGCACCCCTATGGCCCATTTGCTTTATTTTTGTATATTTTTCATTTCTTTTATATTTTCTGACTTTATTTATTTTTTCTAAACAAATAAAAATCTCAAAAATATTTTCATTATTTTTTTCATTTTATTTTATTATTTTCATTATTTTTTTTGGGCATAAAAATAGTTTATTAATAATAATATAACTTATTTTTCCAAATAAAATTTGTAAATAATACAAAATATTATATATTTTTATTATTTATACACTTGAATTAATATTTTCATACAATATTTAATTTTTTAACATCTTTGTATATATTATTATTATTTTTCTTAAACAAAAAAAATGAATAAATAAATAATACAAAGCATATTTTCTTAAACAAAAAAAAAATAGGGTTTTTACCCTTTCCAAAAATAATCATTTTATTTTCTTATTTTTAGGACATAAATAAATTTATTTTTTTACATACATAAAAATAAATACAAAAACATTTGTGCATATTTACATTTTATTGTACTTTTAAATAATTGTTCATTTATTTATTGATTGTATAAATTCAATTGGGTTGTAATAGTAAATTAGGGTTTTATTTTTGTTCAAATATCCCCTATTCAAACTTGTATCCCCCTTCCCATAATATTGTGTAATAGTCTAGATTTACTTTACGCATTTATTGCTTTCATATGCCATGATAGTAAAAACTAGGATTTTGTATGCTAAGACCAAAATCAAACAAATAGCATGACTTAACACAAGACAAAAATGCATGAAAAATGACAACACAATACACACAAGCACCCCTAGGGTTTCATCCACTTTGTTGCCTTAAAATGACCATGGTATGCATGCTAGGTATCTTGGAAAAATCAAACAAAACAAAAGATCATAGTCCCTCGATGATGCTATCTTGGTTGCCCAAACAAAAATGATCTAGTCCCTCAAAAACTTGCTAAGATACTTGGCAATATTGTTATCATGGTCATACAATGATCCACGCCTGTCCTGTTTAACATCCAAAGATAAGGTTGTTTACCAAATACAATGGTAAAACAACAATGTCAAAGGGTTAAAAATGTGTAGGAAAGATCTTTGAGTAGGGTAAACAACTCCTAGTTACTTGATCAATTTGCAAATCATCCTTGCTATTTTCAAAAACACACAACACAATTTCAAAACATTTTCCAAACAAACTTTCAAACATTGAAACATTTTTCAAAAGACAAACACCTTTGTATACATTCAAACAAGAATCATTACAAAGTTTGCCTAGACAAAGGCCTCTTTTCAAAATACTTTCAAAACCATACACAAAAGCACTATTTCAAACAATTGAAAAGCAAAAGCAAGTGATCTAAAACAAGTAACTAAGAGCCCATGGAAAACCATGGATGAAAAGGGTGCTAGCACCTTCCCTTTTCATAATCTACCCCCCGAACCCAAAAACAATCTCAAAGGTCTTTCCTGTGCTTTTTTACGTTTCCTTTTGGATAAGATAAAAGTCGGTGGCGACTCTTGCTAAACCGCAACATTTGCAAAAACAAACGCAAAACCTCAAGTCAGTTCTCCCACCGCATCACAGAACTGGCGACTCTGCTGGGAACTATAATAAAAGTGGGGTTACCTTAGGGTTTTAGATCACCTTTACATGCTTATCTTGCTTGACTTGTTTGCTTTACACTTTGGTTCTATTGTTTGGGTTTGAATCCTCTACTCGGATTTGGGAAACATTCATATATAAATAGCAATACATTGTGGAAACTATGCGGGGTATACCGACATGGTTGAAGCAATAGCTATATTAGTGCGACATATTTGTGGGTACCGGTAGCCTTTGAGTCAATCAAAGAGAATACGGGGCCGCTGAGTGATGTCATGAAGCACTAATGGACTTTTAGAACCTTTACTTGACCAACTTGGCCTTTTTAAGAGTAGTGAGATGACCGACTTTGGTGCAGTCCGAAGTTGGTAGATACTCGATACTACACTCGTTGAGGGTTGTTTTCTTGGAATATTTAGGTCGCAAGTAAAGTGGCTAAACTGAAACAATGAACACAGAAAATAATCTAGTGATATTGAGCTCCTTAGAACCCGGTTACTATTTCTATGACAGGTTGAGCCAACTAAACATCAAGAGGGTACTTACCTATGAAACCCCATGCAAGCCTGAAACTAGGAACTTGTGTGATTTGCTTATACATATACTTGTGCATAACATCATGGACATCATGAAGCATCATATGCATCCACTAACCATTTCAAGGATTTGGATTTTCATCTTTGTTCCTGTTTTGTAGGTAATGGATTCACTTCGCAGGAAAACCATCCAAGTCAACCTTATAAGAATTCCTCCTCAACTAAAGGAGCTAGCTTCAAGGATTCTTGAGAATTCTCCATTCACCAAGAGGCATGGTCGTCTTCTCAACTTAGTCACTGCCAATACAGAGGAGGATATGCTGCAAGTTCTCTTCCAGTTCTTTGACCCCCTACACCACTGCTTCACATTTCCTGACTACCAACTTGTGCCTACTTTGGAGGAATTTTCTCAACTCCTGAGGATTCCTATTCTCCATCAACTACCCTTCAACGGTACGGAAAGAGATCCAAAGCCTGAAGATGTTGCTCAAGTTCTACACTTGCAACCATCTGATATCATAGGCCATTGGGAAACTAGAAGTGGTGTCAAAGGCTTCTTGTCAAAGTTTCTGTTTGAGAAGGCCCAAAGCTGCTGGAATTCATTCGACTTACAAGATTTTGAGGAGATTGTAGCTCTTCTCATCTATGGATTGGTCTTGTTCCCAAACCCTGACCAACTTATAGATGTCAATGCTGTCAAAATCTTCATGGCTCGCAACCCGGTGCCTACGTTGCTTGGGGATATCCTCCACTCTTTTCACACTCGAACAATAAGGAAAAGAGGTGTTCTCATGTGCTGCACTCCTCTACTGGCAATATGGTTTAGTTCTCATCTTCCCCAATCAGTTTTGAAGAATGAGCAAGGTTTGAGGTGGTCACAACGGTTGATGACCCTTACACATTCAGATGTTCATTAGTGTTCTCAATCCAAAGAAAATGTTATCATCATTGACCGTTGTGGGGAATTCCCTAATGTCCCTCTACTTGGCATTAGGGGAGGCATTACCTACAACCCTTGTTTGGCTCTGAGACAGTTTGGGTATGCCCGAAGGGATGGCCCACATGATATGCTGATTCAAGACTTGGTTTTTGACTTCAAAAACGACGATCAAAGACTCCGACAAAGGTTCATCCGAGCTTGGAGGATGCCCAACAAGGTGGACAGTAAGACCTTTGGACATAAGAATTCCATCCCTCTTCAGCCTTACCTCAAGTGGGTACGAACCTGCGCCCAGAGTCTTATGATGCCTTACCCCTACATTCTACCTGTGATCAAAGATCCTGTTATGAAAGGAGAGGTTCCATACACCCTCCTACATCCCGACATGCCAACGTCACTCGAAGATTTACAAAGGAGTTGGATACAGCTCAAGGAAGAGAGCGATACTTTCGAAGCCCAATTCTACGCAAGCGAGAAGAAGGTTTTGGAACTCACTCGTCAACTTCACGAAGATCAGACACTCAACACCTACATTGCACCAAAGAGGATACGCAACGTCTTTTTACCTTAGAATTTTGTATTATTTTGGCCATGGGGCATTGATGTACTAACAAATTCTATCTTATTAATATGACGTGTGTTTCTTTTTTGTTTAAAACAAATTTGAATTTCTGAATCCTTGAATGCATTGCATGAATACATATCATTCATCATATGCATAAGCAGGTCTTCACACCAGGTCTTCTTATCTTCCTACTATTTATTTCAGTAGAAATGGCTCTAGAGCAGACTATCAAGGACATCCAGGTTCAAAATGCTCAACTTCAAGAGATGTTCTTGAACCTATCCAAGGGGCAGGAAGAAGTGAACTCCCTCCTCACTAGGGGCATGATCATGGGGAATTCTGAGAGCAACAAAGATGATCAGTTGGAGCTGCTACGAACTGAGATAGCCATTATGAAAATCCAGATAATGGGACAACTGGTGGGCCAAATGGCTCTTGTCCCAAACTTGGCACGAGGACAAGAGGAGTTGAGGGTCCTCATGAACAAACTTCATCGAGACGAATGTAACCAATTGGGGAAAACAACTAAGGTTGAGGATCAAGTCATCATTCAGCCTCCCTCGAGACAAGAAGCTAAGAGAAAACCTCCCCAGTTGGCTTCAGGATCACGATCCCTACAACAACCTCGCCAACGTCAACAAGGTAATCGGCGTAGGCGAAATACATCTGAAAAATGATTCACTGAGATTAGCATGTCACTATCTCAGGTGCTGCAACGCTTGTTGGAAGTCAAGCTGATTTTATTAAGGGACCCCCTCGGAATCCCAACACAACCTCTCCAAGGTACAATCTGAATGCAAGATATGTGTATCACTCCAACAGTCCTGGACATGACACTGATAGATGTTGGGCATTGAGAAACAAAATTCAAGATCTGATTAAAGAAACAACGCTGGAGTTCACACAAGATGGCCAGATGAAAATCTTCCGCTGAAGGCCCTCCACCTGAAATGACAAGTTCGAACAAAGAGGCTTCTGTTCATTTTGAATTTCCATTTGTAATTTCTTTTGTTATTCAAACAATTATCTATTAATGTCAAACTCTGTTTCATTAATCCATTGCATATGTTTGTCTTGAATTCATCTTTTCGTTTTCACTATATTTAAAACTATGCTTTTTATTCTTCTTATGACACAAACCTTTAGAGGGAGGATGACGAAAACAATGCCTTAATCCCATACATTATGCTTTTGAACAAGACCTTGCTGACGATGTACATGCGTTTCTTTCAAATCCTAAACACTAGAGTTATAAGGAAGATAATCCCTAGTCAACCCCTTCGAGCCAAAGAAGTAGAAGTTTTCTGTTTTAAATTGAAACCTTTAATCAAAACCTAGGGCAGGGTAGTCTCTCAGTTAATTCAAATGTGCGTTTAGTCACAAACTCTCATCTCGTAATACAACGAATAACATTGAAAACATTCCTCTGGAATCAAAAGACAATGATGGTTCCCAATCGCATAGGCAGTCATTAACTCTCAAGAGAAAATCCCACTAAGTCAAAACCTACGAAGGAGACTTAAAGAAAAAAACTGGGGCACCCCGCTGACTGTAATCTCAAAACAAGAACAGTCAGGAAAAAATTAGGGATAATAAATCGAAAGAAAGAGGTCATTACAAATCCTCAACAAAAATAATGTTGCAAAAATGACTGCCTTCCAACAAATTTAACTTGTTTGAACCATCACCAAAATGTCGTTCCAGACTCATTTGGAGTTCAAACGGACAATTAACTGAGTTTAGAACTGAAGAACATCATGAGGAGCGGGTGGGTACAAATATACTTTGAGCCTTTATCCTTTGTTTCTTAAACCGTGAACCAATACACGTTACAACCCTTCAAAAGTCCTAATTGAAGCATGGGTTAGTTCGAAAGCATACTGTTACAAAAGGTATCCTGACTCCTGTAAGGCTTTGCTCTAAATCCTGAGTTGAATTTTTCTTACAAAAGCTTTCTGCTAAAAAACGCATTTTCAAAATTTCAAGACAAGCATAAACTTTGCATTATTTGAATATCGTTGTTTGCATATGGCTATTTGTTTGGCAGCAGAGAAATTCACACAATGAATATCCAATGAACGAAAAGCTCTCTCATTGAACAAAGTCACTTCAAGCGGGATGACACTTTCGTCGCAAAAAAAATCTCCTATCAACAAGAGGACATGACATGTCATTGTCCAGCACACCTGGGGCAATCCAGTCAAGATTTCAAGAAATCTCTCAAAGTGAAGAGTAACCAGGGGCAAGTCTCCGTCCCCGTCACTTGGGTCATTGAACGTCAATCCCAATAAAGGGTTGCCAACAGTCAAACATTTCCTGGCAAAGTCATAAACACTCGCTACTAGGGGTAGTGACAAATCTCCCTAAAATCCTTCTCATAAGAGGACTCCAAGCCAGAGTTTCAATCTTTGATAACCTCTTCCCAGCTAAGTCGACCTCAAGATTTTTCCCCATTGAAGTCTCTAGAATTTTCATTATCCCCAATAGAATGAAGATTCTCATTCTTGACTCCCCAGTAGATTGACATACAACCCAAACTCCTGATATCCCCAACAGAATGAAGATTCTCATTCTTGACTCCCCAGTAGATTGGCATACAACCCAAACTCCTGATATCCCCAACAGAATGAATATTCTCAATCTTGACTCCCCAGTAGATTGACATACAACCCAAACTCCAGATCTCTCTAGCAGTACAGCTTTTTCCCCAGAGTACTGAACTTACTCTCCAGTGGGATAGCTAGTCCCCAGCAGTATAGCTACTCCCCACAGAGTTTTTACTCCCCAACAGAATGAAGATTCTCATTCTTGATTCCCTAGTGAAATTGCCAGAGTCTTCATTACTCCCCAGCATGAATTTGTCAAAATTTTATTCCCCTGCAGATCGAAGATTCTCATTCTTAGTTCCCCGCAGAAGCCATTAGAGTCTTCCTTATTTTCCAGCAGATCAAGGTTTTTATTTTGTCTGTTACCCAGTAGAGGTCGTCAGAGTTTTCCCTATTCCCCAGCCGAGTAAGGATTCTCATTATTTTAATCCCCAGTAGAAGCTATCAAAGTTCTCTGGATTTCCCAAGCAGATTGTTCAAGCAGTTTGACATTACTGTCACAATAGATTTTGTCAACACTCCAACTCCAAGACATGAAGGATTCTCACATCCCCATAGAAGTTATCAAAGATTTTAATCTCCAGTAGCGGTCAAGGATTTATTTTCCCCGGCAGCAGTCAAAAGATTTACTATCCCCAACAATCAAGGATTTATTTTCCTCAGCAATACAGCAAGTCAGCTTACGTGCGCATACATTACATTCATATATCATAAAACAAATTTATTGCATCATACATTTCATGCAACATAACTTTGTGTTTCAGCTAACATTTTACCCTTTTCAGGATAAGATTAACAGTTATCTTTAACAGATATTCAAAGATTTCAGATAGAGTACGAATACACTCCAGACACGGAAGTCATTCTGCTACTCATTCAGATCTCTTATTCAGATACAGTACGGATACACTACCAGACACGGAAGTCATTTTGTTACTCATTTAGATCTCTTATTCATATACAGTACAGATACACTACCAGACACGAAAGTCATTCTGTTACTCATTCAGATCTCTTATTCAGATACAATACAGATACACTCTAGACACGGAAGTCATTTTGTTACTCAATCAGATATCTTATTCAGATACAATACGAATACACTCCAGACACGGAAGTCATTCTGTTACTCATTTAGATCTCTTATTCATATACAGTACGGATACACTTCAGACACGGAAGTCATTATGTTACTCATTCAGATCTCTTATTCAGATACAATACGGATACACTCTAGACACGGAAGTCATTTTTTTACTCATTCAGAGCTCAACCTCATGATACAGATTAGATACGCTCCAGACACAGAAGCCATTATATTTCTCATTCAGACTTCAACATTTAGATTCCAGTCCAGATACGCTCCAGACACGGTTGCTATTCTGTCACTTATTTTGACTTTTTCCCCAGCCCAGAGACGCTTCAGACACGGATGCCATTCTATCGCTTATTCAAATTTCAGATTCAGATACAATTCAGATACACTCCAGACACGGAAGTCATTCTGTTATTCATTCATATTCAAGTACAGTTACAGCTCGGATACGCTCCAGACACAGACGCCATTCCATTTCTCATACAGATTCAATCTCCAGATACAGTCCAGATACGCTCCAAACACTGAAGCCATTCTGTCACTCATTCAGATTCAAAAGATACAACTCAGATACGTTCCAGATACGGGTACCATTCTGATGTTCATTCTCCTGATTTACAACAAACAGTCTTGGATGGCATCTTTAAGCCCATCTCCAACAATATTCAATCATCTCTAAATGGCATCTTTAAGCCCATTTCCTCAACAACATTTTGACGAGTGCAAATTTACGGTCACTCTAGTGTCAAATCATCTTTTACCTTCGAGTCACGAACGGCAAACTCGCCAATCTAACTCTTCAGGTTCAAGAAGATTGAACAGGGGAAGCTGTTGTACCCCAAAATTTGCCCTCTCATTTTATCAAGATTTTCCTCACAAGACTCTTTGGAATCAAGACAGGATTAAGGTTTGCTCAGCTCAAGACATCTCCTTGCACTGATGACCTGCAATTAGGGTTTGAGTTTGCACAAGGATTTTTGGACTTCCAATGCCTCATGTGACTTTCATAATTCATGTTCGACTCTTGAGATTGCTCATACCAAGTTTCAAGCCTTGAATCACATTTTTACCCAGTCAATTGGACAGTTGACCTAAAAATCAACTGTATTGGGGAAAAAGTCAACTGTGGCCAATTTATAGTCAAACCACATAATTGTTTATCCACATCAACATTATAAACTCATATGAACCATTTGATCAAGTTTGGACCATAACTCCTCAAGAAATTTGATCAGATCATCAAAAGGGCAAAATGGTCAAAATTAGGGTTTTGACTATAGAAGGGCAATTTCTGATTTTTAACCTAGCCAATAGAAAATTGGGTTCAATCATGGATTCAAGGACTCAATGGAACCATCTTGACCTAATCACAAGGATCAAAAGATCTCAAATGCATTGGGTTGACAAATGAATTTTCCAATCAACTGATCAAAAATCAACTATACAGTGAAAAGTCAAACTTTGACTTTTTGGTCAAAATCAAGTGCCAAGGGTAATTTTTCATCAAGATGTGTCAAAAAATGAAACTTGTTCACCAAGAAACTTAAAATTGGAAATTAAGGTTTAAGTTTGAAAATTTTCATAACTTAGAAATTTTCAAAGTTATGAAAATTTCTTATTTTTTTCTAACTTTTCCCAACTTTTTCACCATGATGCAATTGTATTCAAAGAAAACTTCCAACATGAAAGTTGTAGTCCTCCACAAAATATACAACTCTGATTCACAACGTTTTCCCAAAAGATGCTTAGATCTCAAGTTATGATTTTGTGAACAAGGGTCCATAAAACTTTTAACTTAGTGAAATTTTGCCCTAATTTAGGCAGGATTTTGACCTATCTTCATGGCAACTTTTCACATAGTTCCAAGTGGAATCTCAAAATACATTTCAAATATGGATTATAGAGCATGTTGCAAGCTTTCCAAAATGTCCAATAACTCTCCAAGATCATTTGTGGTTAGGGATAATTGAAGGAAAGAAAATGGAAATTTCTCACTTTTGTCCAAGGCATTTTGCACCATGTTACAACTTGCAAATCAGTTTGAATCATGCTTGTACTTGCATTACAGGTTCTAATCCTTTTTAAACTCCAAAATTGAATTCAAATACATTGGACAATGTCATTGTTTTAATCTTTGAAACTTTGTACAAGGGTTTAACTTCCCAGTAGATTAATGGAAAACCGAAGCTCCTATACTCTATTTTCCAAGACGTAAATCAACATTCCCCGACGAAGTCCTCCTCAACGGAAGGTACAAGAATTCTTGCAAAGGAATCTTTCATGCAACCGATATCTTTTCTGGATGGCATCTTTAAGCCTATCTCTGACGATTCTCTATCGAATTCAAAATGGAATATTTAAGCCCATTCCCGATATCACCAATCAAGTATTACTTCATGCGAGTGCAAATTTCTGGGCACTTTAGTGTTCAACCCTATTCTACCTTCAGATCACGAAAGAATAGACCGGCCAATCTACATCCTTAGGTTTAATAATATTGAATACGGGAAATTTTTGTACCCCAAAATCCTCCCTCCAATTTTACTCAACATATGTTCATTAAGATCCTCAACTTGCTCAAAGATGCCCAAGAGCTGACCAGACAAACTCTCTCCTAAAGCAATGAACCTCCAACTAGGGTTTCCATTTTCATCAAGATGGGTGAGCTCCAAAGGCCTCATATGTTATCCATAGTCCTAATATGTTCTCAAGACCATCCATGTCAAGATTCATGCCTTGAACAAGAAGTTTGCTCAGCCAACTGCTCAAAAGCTTGAAAATCAATTGTATTAGGTCAAAAGTCAACTGTGACTCACATACAGTCAATTTTTTTTTTTTTGGTCAAGATCAACATTTTGAAGTGATATCCATCATTTGATCAAGGGTTGATCATTATTCCCCAAGAAATGCTCCTAATCCATCAAAACTCAAAAGTTGCTAAATTAGGGTTTCTTAGGAAAAGTCAACCAAACTTTGACCAGGCATAACTTCCTCATACTTTATCATAAATTTATCATCCAAGGATCATTTTGAAGAGAATCTAATTCCCTACAACTCAACTTCATCCCTCAAGTTCAAGAAATGCACTCATGAAAAGATATAAATTCAGACAATATAGGTCATGATTAAAAGTCAACAAAAACACCTTTTGGGTCAAAGCTTATTACATGAACATGGAAGATCAAATTGAGATGAAACAAAAGAGGTTGATTAGGGGACATCCTAAGCTTTCTAAAAAGTCAAAGAACACCCTCTTAGGGTCAAAGTTGAGAGAGATATGCATTGTCAAAGTTGACCATTTTTGGAAAATTGCATGAGGCAAATATTGATCAAATTTGAATTTTTTCCAAATGGGCCTAATTTTTCAAGTTTGGAACTTGTTCTCAACATGGTCCACGACCCATAAACCCATCCATGCTTTATCTTCTCATATATTTTATTTATTTTGATTTTTAATCATTAAAAATCCAAATAAAATTAAATAAATGATATAAAAATATTTTGAGATGGTTTTCCATTTAATGAATGGGAATATATGTTGATTATGGCCAAGAAATCGTGCAAGCCATGGAAAAGGAAGAGAATATTCAAAAATGGAAAGTTTGGAAGCAATTTTAAAAGGCCATTATTCTTTTGGATTCTCTCCATATATGTTAACCTAGATCTTGCCTCATACATAAGGAAGAGATTCCAACCCTAAAGAAGGATACAGACACGCAGCTGGACTGACGATCAAGAAAAAGTTTTCAAAAAATTCCAAAAGTGGTGCAACTCTCAAACACTCGATCTAGTCCCCCTCAGTGAGATCTAAGCACTCCATCTCTCTTCTAAGAATCCCAAGAGTCTATCCCTTTCACTCTTGAAGCTTGAAGCATTCCAGATTGCAACAACCAAGTATCACCGGTTAGCAAGGTTTGTTAAATTTGAAGTTGTTAATCCATGCGTTGTTGACATGTTTGATATGTTGATTTGAATTCAGGACACCTTTTAGAACAGGTTGGACGCTTCACATTAGAGTTTCAAGGCTTAAATCACGCGATGCCATAGTTAGGGCATCACGAACTAAAGCTTGCGAAACTCTTGATCTAGGAACCTTCAGACCAAACTAACCTCATATTTGGATTCCTGGGAAAATTTCAGGGGGATTAGGATCTTTTGCGCCTTTTAAATTCTACATTTTTGCAGGTTTTGGATTTTCACCTTCCCGGAGAAGATGACCGGAGAATCATTCTGGAATCATTGAATGTTGACTCCGGTCGGGGAACCTGCGTGTCAATTTGACATGTTTTGATTGGCTGACTTGCATTGCCAATGTGCTCATTTTTTGATAACCCGGATCTAATGCTAGTTTCCCTTTTATTATTTTTGTGCTATTATATAAATGAATGACTTAGTAGCGCAGATGGCAAAGGGAAAGGCCTATGAAGCGCACGTCCTGGGTTCGATCCCAGGCGTGTGCTTTTTCATTTTTCCTAGCATTCCCTGCAGGTTCCAATGCATAGTATCCAAAGACATCCACCATGCGCCTCCAAATCTCACCCATTATATTGTCCCTTGATCAGATCTAGTGTCCAGCAAGCACAGAACATGATGGACCCTCAGAAGGAATCCTCACTGAATCAGGCGTTGGATAATTTGACCAACAAAAATGGGCTTTTCAAATTCAGTCAGCACACCCCCAGTTTGCTCATCACATCAGGCCCACTTTAATTCTTTTCTTAATTTCTTTTATTTGTTTTATTTATTTGTTTTAATTATTTTTACAAAAAAATAAAAACATTAAAAATCATTTTTCATTAAATAATAAAATCAGAAAATCACTAAAAAATTAGATTTAGTTTTTTTTCTCCATAAAATATTTTAATTGCAATTAACTAATTAGTTTAACTAGGTTAATTTAAATTTCTTTTTTTGTAATTAAAATTCAATAGAAAATTAGGTTAACTTAAAAACTCCTTTTTATAATTAAAAATAAATAGAAATTAGGATAATTCGCAAGATTAATTATTTTTTTCAAAAGTCCAAAAAGAAATATCCTTTCTCTATTCCCGTCTTAATTCTTCGCGCGGGTATTTATTTATTTATTTTTCGAATTATTATAACTGTTTCAAGTTTGTAATAGATTAATTAGGATGTTAATTTCCGTATTTTTATTTTAAGTCAAATATTTGTGTATTTTCCCAAAAGCCTTGTAATAGCGTAGACTTTATTTTCGCACTCTTTAAATTCCACAACTATTAAATGCCTAGATGTATGAATAATAGGATTGAATGGTAAGAAAAATAACTTTAAAACGGTATATAACCCTAATTGTGCAAAGATAATTAACTGAAAAAGGCACACTTGCACATGCTCACTCCTAGGGTTTCCCCTGCTTTGTTGCCTCAGAAATAATGGTCGTGTCCCTCGAACGTAGGGATACCTTAGCAATGACCCGTAATTCAAAGTCGTCATAAAGATCATAGTCCCTACTTATCCCTTGAGATGCCTACAATAAATGATCTTATGATGATAGTCCCTTCGAAATGCTAAGGTATCCTTACTTGTTGCCTTCAGTGACCATTTCGTCCCTTTCGAACGTCCCTTAAAAATCCAACGATAGGGCTACCTACTCCTTAATAGTAGGATAACACTGTCTGAAGGAAACGAAAACGAACAAACTTTTTTTTTGAGTAGGTAGAAAACTCTTAAGTACTTGCTCAAGACAAAAACTCTTTCACACCAAACACTTTTTAAAACAGTTTTCTAAAACAAATTCGTCACACTCTTGAGGGCAGATACAAGGGTTATCACGAAGTAAACAAAAAATTTCAAAACAAGCACACACAAGCAATTTTTAAAATGCGCAAGTACCTAAGAGCCTGTGGATAACCACATATAGAAAGGGTGCTAACACCTTCCCTTTCTATAATCTACCCCTGTACTCAGAAACATCTCGAAAAAAGGTTTTTTCTGTTCTTTTTCCTTTTCCTTTGTTGGATGAAATAAAAGTCGGTGGCGACTCTTGCGTACCGCGACATTTGCGAATACAAAATGCAAACCAGTATAATAGTCGGTTCTGCCACCGTATCGCAGAACTGGCGACTCTGCTGGGGAATATGAATAAGCGGGGTATACCTTATGATCTAGGTCATTTTTAAAATTTCTTTCTTGTTTTGCTTTGCCTGCTTTATATTCAAGGGTTTTGTTTGAGTATTATTGAAGATCCTACACCAGGATAGGGGAACACCTTTTAGGTAAGTAGTAATAAATTTTAAGGGAACTGTGCGGGGTATACCGACACAGTTGAAGCAGTAACTACGTTGATGTGACACTTTGGTTGGTAACGGTAACCCTTGAGTCAATCAAGGAGAGTACGAGGCCACTGCGTGGTGTCATAAAGCATCAACTGACCTTAGAACCTTTAATTGCAAAACTTGGCCAGTAGGACGTAACGATATGGTCGACTTTGGTGTATTCCCAAGGTTGACAAATACTCGATGCTACACTCATTGAGGTTTGACTCCTGAGTTTTGTTTGGTTGCGAGTCAATCTCTTATTGAATGAAGCTTGGGGGAAAGATCGGTGATATTGAGATCCCTTAGAACTCGGTTACTATTCATAGGACATGTTGAACCAATCCAGCTTCAAGAGGGTATGACCTTAAAACTCATGCAGGCTTTAAAACTAAGGACTTGGTGTGACTGGTTTGTTGCTTTCTATACATGTGATTTCTTAGCATAATCATGACATCATAAACATGGCATATCATACTAACCATTTCAAGGATTTTCTAGGGCTCGTCTTTGCTTTGTTTTGTAGGACATGGAATCCGCCCGCAGGAACACTATCCAGATTAACCTTGTGAATGTACCTCCTCAACTAAAGGACTTGGCATTAAGGATTACTGAAAGCTCTTCCTTCACTGAAAAACATGGTCGGCTTCTCAACTTGGTCACTTCAAAACCTGATGAAGGATTGTTAAAAGTGCTATTTCAGTTCTTTGATCCTTTGCACCACTACTTCACCTTCCCAGATTACCAGCTGGTGCCTACTATGGTGGAATTTTATCGGTTATTAGGGGTACCTATTCTTGATCAGTTACCTTTCAACAGTATGGAAAGACATCCAAAGCCTGAAGAGATTGCTTGAGCTCTGTCCTTACAACGGTCCGATGTAGTGACAAATTGGGAAACTAAGGGAATTGTCCAAGGAATCCCGATTAAATTTCTATTTGAGAAAGCTCACTGTTTTTGGGATACCCTGGACTTATAAGCTTTTGAAGAGGTATTGGCACTCCCCATCTACGGGATGGTACTATTCCCTAACCCGGACCAACTCGTAGATGTGAATACGATTAAGGTTTTTTTGTCTCATAATCAGGTGCCTAAATTACTTGGGGATATTCTACACTCTCTTCATGCTCGCACTCTAAATAGAAGGGGGACCCTCCTGTGTTGCACCCATCTACTAGCTAGGTGGTTTATTTCGCACCTACACATGTATATTTTGAAGAATGAGCAGGGTATGAAATGGTCTCATAGGATGATGTCCCTTACACATTCAGACATTCATTGGTGTTCACGGTCCTCGGAAGATGTTACCATCATCAATCACTGTGGTGAATTCCCTAATGTCCCTCTCTTAGGCATTAGGGGAGGAATCACTTATAATCATTGTTAGGCACTACGACAATTTGGTTATGCGAGAAGGGATGATCCTCACGATACACGTATTTAAGGAATCGCCTCCGACTATGAAAATGATGCTCAGGGTTACCGTAAAAGGTTCATGCGAACTTGGGGAATGGTACATAGAGTTGATAGCAAGACACTGGGGAACAATAATTTCATCCCTCTTGAGCCTCATCTCATATGGGAACGAGCCCGTGCCCAAAGTCTTAGGATGCCTTACCCCTCCATCCTACCTATGATTATGGAACTGGTTGTTGAAGGAGACACTCCTTCTCTTGTTCTTCATCCTAACATGCCAATTGATCACGAGGAGTTACAAAAATCCTGGGTTCAACTTAAAGAGGAGCGGGATACGTTTGAAACTCAATTCTATGCCAGCGAGAAGAAGGTCCTGGAACTCACTAGGCTACTTCATGAAGAAAGGAATATAAACGCCTATATTGCGCCAAAGAGGATGCGCTCATGGGAGACCTAATTTTCTTTTTGCTTTAAGTTTTGTTTTGTTTAATTGTAAGCCTAAAGGGAACTCTTTGTAACAATTCGATCTTATTAATAGAATTAATGTGTGTATCTTTTGGTTAAACAAATTTGAGCTTTAAGAGTCCTTGAAATCATTGCATATGCATATCATCCATGACATTGCATAAACAGGTACCATAACAGGTTTGTCATCTTCTTCGCTGTTTATTTCAGCAATAATGTCTTCTGAACAAAGCATCAAGGATCTCCAAGCACAAAATGCCCAATCTTAGCAAATGTTCGTAGCCTTAGCTAAGGGGCAGGAAGATCTGAAGGCCCTTGTTCTGAAAGAGAAGAAGAAGAAGAAGAAGAAGAAGAAGAAGAAGAAGAAGAAGAAGAAGAAGAAGAAGAAGAAGAAGAAGAAGAAGAAGACTATTGGTGTCCTGAATCTGGGCAGAAGATTTAGAGGACCATTGAAGCAAACAGTTGATCTGACCTCTTCATCTAAAGAAGGGGAGAACCAAGAGGGTGAAACAAGGGAGGAAGACCCTAGTCTGAGAGTTTATGAGGATGAATTTGACTACAACAATGAACAGTATCCCCTGGCTGAGGATAGGTACAAACAATTAAAGGATTGTCTGAGCATAATGGAGATCCAAAGAATACCAGGGCTGGATTTCGAAGAGCTGGGTTTTGTATCTGGGGTAGTCATCCCACAGAAGTTCAAGGCTCCGATATTTGCGAAGTATGATGGGGTGTCTTTTCCCCAAGCTTCATCTCCGTTCCTATGTGAGGAAGATTCAGCCTCACACCGCTGATAGGAATTTATGGGTCTATTTCTTTCAGGACAGTCTGTTTGGGACTCAGCTTAAATGGTTCTATCAATTGGAGGGAACCAATGTCCGCAATTGGGAAGATCTGGCTGCTTCTTTTTACAAGCAGTATCAATATAACGCTGACCTTGCCCCTACATGTGCTCAACTCCAGAGTATGTCCATGGGCGCAAGCGAATGTTTCAAAGACTATGCACAGAAATGGATAGATTTGGAAGGGAGAGTCCAACCCCCTATGTATGATAGGGAGTTGGTGGATATGTTCCTTGGTACATTGTCTGGTCTGTTCTTTAATCACTTTATTGGTAGCTCCTCAGCTGGTTTGACCGAGCTGATATTGACTGGAGAAAGAGTAGAAGCTGAGATCCGGACTGGCACGATCCAGAAAAATACTTCTTAGAGTACACAGAAGAAGTCATTTGGTGGAAAGAGGGAAGCCAATGTTGTGCACAGCCAGAAGGGGCGTAGAAAGGAAGACTACCACCAATCTGTGGGGGCTGTGTTGATCTCTAATTCGGCATGCGCACAACGACTACAATAACGAAACAGTCAGCCAAGGGTGGAAAGACCTCAAAGGAAGTTAACCCAAATCAACATGCCATTGTCACAAGCATTGCAACACACGTTGAAGATGAATTTGATTACGGTGATAAACCCTCATCCGAACCCTAATACTTCCTCTCCTAACTATAATCCGGACGCAAGGTGTGCTTATCATTCTAACAGCCCGGGGCATGATACTAACGATTATTGGGCGCTGAGATACAAGATCCAGAATATGATTGATGCCAAGGAGATCGAATTCGACCCTCCTGAGACTCCCAATGTGATCACTGCTCCCTTGCCAAAACATGGCTAGGATTGAGTGCATTTTGTTCATTTGAATTCTCAAGTTGTATTTTCTTTGCTTATTCGAACAATTATTGTCATGTCAAAGCTTTATTATTTCATTAATTCATTACACATGTTTGTCTTAAATTAATTTGTTTTCATTATTCTTAAACTGCTTTATACTTCCTTTTCGTGATATTCAACTCTCGATTAAAAGCTCTAAGCCTTAGTGGGAGGATGACTAAAATGATACCGCAATATCTACAATATGCTTTTTAACAGACTCCGCTAACGATGTACAAGCATTGTTTCGAATCCTAAACAATGGAGTAACATGGAAGATAATCCCTAGTTAACCCCTTTGAGCCTAAGAAGTAGGAGTTTTTCTTTTCACACAAGTTAAACCCTTGATCATAACCTGGGGCAGGGTAGTTTTCTCAGTTAATTCAGATGCGCATTCAGTCGCAATATTCTACTTCATACATAATGGATGGCATTGAAGACGTCCTTCCAAATCAGAAGATTGTGATGGTTCCGCATAATCATTAAGAACAGACAGTCATTATTTTTCAAAAGAAAAGCCCGTTAAGTCAAAACCTATGAAGGAGACTTAAGGAAAAAACTGGGGCATCCCGCTGACTGTAAACACAAAAGAAACAGTTCAGGCAAAAGTATGGATAACAAAAAAAAAGAGGTCCTACAAATCCTCAACATAAAGAAGATTACAAAAATGACTGCCTATTCAAAATAAAATTTCAGTATCCGAACCCTCACCGGAACATCAAGGACAGTACTTCAGGACTCAACTGGGATTCTAAACGGGTAATTAACTGAGCATAGGACTGAAGAACATCACGAAGAACGGGTGGGTACAAATAAATTTTGAGCCTTTATCCTTTGTTTCTTAAACCATGAACCAGACCACGTTATAACCCTTAAAAGTCCTAGCTGAAGCATGGGTTAGTTTGAGAGCATACTATTAGAAAAGGTATCCTGACTCCTGTAGGACTTGCTATAAATCCTGAGTTGATATCACACTCTTACAAAAGTTGGTTGTTTTACTACACAAGATACATTTTTAAAAAAAAATTTCAACACAGACATGAGTTTTGCATTCTTTAAATGACATCGTTTGCATATGACTAGTTGTTTGACAACAGAGAAATCCGCACAATGGATATTCAATGAACAAACATTCTCTCAATGGACAGAATCACCTCAGCAAGAAAGACACTTCCAACAACATGTATTCCATAAGCAAGGGGTAGAACATGATGTCTAACACACTTGGGGAAGTCTCTCCAAGAGCGCCAAATAACCAGGGACATATCTCATTCTAAATCACTTGGGGTATTACGCACACTTTACAGCAACGAATCATGTGCCATCAAGAAAATGTTTTGACAGTACTACCACACAACACTATGGACAGTGACAACTCCCTACATCCTGCGAGCGTGGACATAGTAGGAAAATACTATGCATGAACAAAGACCCGCTAGGTTGATTGGCCTAGGAAAAAATAAGGGCATCCCGAAGAACCAAAAAGGGTTTGGGAAAAAATTAGGGATATACATATGAAAAAATTGTACACCCGGTAAGTCGAAAACCTGAAAAGGCAGCTTGGGCGAAAAGGGGTATCCCGGTGGACGGAAAACCCGAAAGGGAGGTCCAGGAAAAAGTTAGGGATCAAAGCAGACGACTATGTCCCGTCATCTTATAACTTGCCTATTAGTAGAAGACTCATCATTTTGATCGACAGTTACTAAGCACCTCATGAGTTAGGACAACACTCAAGCTATCCATAAAGCCTCCGCGGGTACTTTCTCCAGCAGGTACATGGGCAGAAAAGTCCTGATGCAAAGTCATTGCCGTATCCTCAGCATACGACCCTGTGACGTCTACACTCTCCATAGAGTAGAGGTAACAAAGGCTTTGAAATCGGCTTCCCCAAACAGGAGTTACTATCCCGAGCCAAGTTCCTTAAGAGAACCGACATCTATGTTCCCCAACCAAATTTTGTAAACGTAAGCGGTTCATATAGTTTTCGCCCAAGAAAAGTTTATTTCTCTGAATACAGAAGCTCAATCCCCAACAGATCTTATTACTTCAGCTATGGAAATTCACCTTCCAACAGAGTTATTTCCCCACAGAGTGATTCTCAAACATAGTCTCTCCCCGGCAGACTATTCGCAAACAGGAGTAAATCTACAGCATAGTCATCTTCGTTCACCATCCCCAAAGGAAGTAGAAGAATCACGGTTTTCTACAACAGTCAGGAATGTTATTTCCAATACTCTCAGGCAGCAGTCAGGGATTTATTTTCCCAGACTCGAATATGTCACAATAGCATTTCATGTTCATACATCATGATGTGCGCATACATATTGCAAACAGCATAATCTCATTTATTTTGAGAACATCATCACACAATTCATTTCATGCATCGCATATAATTAATCTTGTATCTTTTCAAGAAAGATGGTTATCATCAACAATTCCAACAGTTCAAGATTAAATCTATGAAGCTATACATGTCATATCTGCAGACAACTAATGGAAAATCAGTTCCTGACACCAAACGGGTCAACTAATCTGATCAAATGAGGCAGTCCTACTACCCAGGCTTTATTCCGAAATAACCCTACTACCCAGGTTCCTTCTCATAGCCCTATTATCCAGGATTTCATCTCAAAGTAACTCTACGACCCAGGTTTCTTCTCATAAGCCCTACTATCCATGCTTTCATTTTGAAGTAACCCTACGACCCGGGTTCCTTCTCATAGCCCTACTATCCAGGCTTTCACTTCGAAGTAACCCTACTACCCAGGTTCCTTCTCAAAGCTCTACTATCCAGGCTTTCATTTCAATGTAACCCTACTATCCAGGTTCCTTCTCATAGCCATACTACACATGCTTTCAATTCGAAGTAACCCTATTATCCAGGTTCCTTCTAATAGCCATACTATCCAAGCTTTCATCTTGAAGTAACCCTATGACCCAGGTTCCTTCTCATAAGCCCTACTATCCAGGCTTTCATTTTGAAGTAACCCTATGATCTGGGTTCCTTCTCATAGCCTTACTATCCAGGATTTCATCTCGAAGTAACCCTGCAACCCAGGTTCCTTCTCATAGCCCTACTATCCAGGATTTCATCTCGAAGTAACCCTACGACCCAGGTTCCTTCTCATAAGCCCTACTATCCAGGCTTTCATTTCGAAGTAACCATACGATCCAGGTTCCTTATCATAGCCCTACTATCTAGGATTTCGTTTTGAAGTAACCCTACGACCTAGGTTCCTTCTCATAACCTCACCATACAAGTTTCTTCTCTCTTATCTCCAAACAATAATTTACAACACTTTAAGACTTGGACCCGACCAGATACGGTCAATTTCACATTTCCCCAATAAGTCGTTGTGCAGCCTGGACCCTGACCAAATAGGCAGTTTACTTCCACCTCCTCAATCAGGAGTTAATTCCCCTGTAGAGTAGCAGACAACCGAAGCTCCTAGCCTCTATTTCCCAAGACATAAATCAACATTCCCCGGCGAAGTCCTCCTCAACGACAGGTACATGAATTCTCGCAAAGAATCTCTTATGCAACCAATATCTTTTCTGGATGGTATTTTTAAGCCCATCTCAGATGAATCTCTGTCACCTTCAAAATGGCATCTGTAAGCCCATTCCCGATATCACCAATTAGTATTACTCCATGCGAGTGCAAATTTATAGGCACTCTAGTGTTCAATCATCTTCCACCTTCAGATCACGAAAGGCAGACCAACCAATCTACATCCTCAGGTTTAAGAAGATTGAACAGGGGCAACTGTTGCACCCCAAAATTTTCCCTCTCATTTTACTCAACACATGCTCATTGAGGTCCTCAATTTGCCCAAGGATGCCTAAGGATTGACCAGACAAATCCTCCTCCTAAGACAATGAGCCTTAAACTACAGTTTTCCATTTTCATCAAGATGTTTGAGTTCCAAGGGTATCAAATGATTTCCATTTCCCTAATATGTTCTCAAGATCATCCATGTCAAGTATAATGCCTGGCACAAGAAGTTTGCTCAGTCAATTGCTCAAATGCCTAAAAATCAACTGTACTAGGTCAAAAGTCAATTGTGGTCCTCATGCAGTCAAACTTCTATTTTTTGGTCAACATCAACATTTTGAAGTAACATCCATCATTTGATCAAGGGTTTATCATGATTCCTCAAGGAATGCTCCTAATTCATCAAAACTCAAAAGTTGCTAAATTAGGGTTTCTATAGGAAAAGTAACCAAACGTTGACCAGGCATAACTTTCTCAGATATTTCCCATCCAAGGTTCATTTTGAAGAGAATTCAATTCCCTATAACTCATCTTCAGACCTCAAGTTCAAAAAATGCACTCATGAAAAGATATGAATTCAGACATTATAGGTCATTTTAAAAAGTCAACAAAAATATGTTTTGGGTCAAAGATTCTTACATGAACATGGAAGATACAATTGAGATGAAACCAAAAGGGTTGTTTAGAGGACATCCTAAGCTTTCCAAAAAGTCCAAGAACACCCTCTTAGGGTTAAAATTAAGGGAGATATGTATTGTCAAAGTTGACCAATTTTTGGAAATGTGCATGAAGTCAACAATGATCAAAATGACTTTTTTTCCAAATGGGCCCATGTTGTGTTGTTTGAACCTTGTTCCTAAGATGGCCCATGACCCCTGAGCTTATCCACCTATTATTTTATTATTTTTATTATTTATTTTGATTATTTATCCATTTAAATCAAAATAAATCAATTTAAATAGTAAAATAATCATATAAAATCAAAGATTTGATTTTATGAGCATATTATGAGTCCATGAACAGCTAGAAAATCAAAAAATTCGTGAAAGAACTAATTGATTGGAAAAGATCTTAATTTGGTCTATTTTGGAAACTAATCATACAAGACAAATAATGAAATTAAATCTCCATAATTTGTAAAGATATGATGTGTTTTTGTTGACCTAAATCATTCTATCTTATATACATAACATCCCTAAAGCATAAAAAAGAGGATTGGGTCGTGAAAACAAAGGAACAAGTTTCCAATTTTTGTGAAAAAAAGGCCAGGTTGGTTTTGATTCTATAGGCCGTTTCAAGCAATTCCAAGGCGAGCAATCCATTCCTGGGCATTTTCTGAAGCCGTTCCAATCATCCTCAAGCCTTAAAACCTTCAGAAATTGCGCCTCACCATGCCACGACTTGCATCATTTTTCAAGATTCGTTTTCAATGATTTATCCATCATAAACATGTTTTGATCATATATCCATGCTCGCTATCATATTTGCAATGTTTTTGATTGGTTTGATTAAAGTTTAAGTGCAAGAATGGCACGATGCCATTGTTAGGGTTTTGAGGTCCAAAATTGGGAATTCTATATAGAGGCAAAATTGGAGAAAATTAGAGGTACTATCATGCTCAGGAGATGATTTGCAATTGATCCATCCCTTTGGTTTAAATTTACTCTACTTGTGCTGCGTTTATGAATTTTACAGGTTTTTAGTTACGAATAAAATCCGTCACTACAACCTACAGTGAAGGAAAACTGCTTCGTCCATTCAAAGCATTGGGGACCCACAACGCGCGCGTTTTTCACATGTGGTCATAAATCTTTATTTGCCTTATATTTATTTTGTATTATTTTGTTAACAATTAAAACGCTTGGTTCAATTGGCAAGGCAAGGCATGATAAGGCTTTAGTCCAAAAGGGGGTGGGTTAGATCCAGATTAATTATTTTATTTCATTAATTAATTAGATTAATTTAATTAGGGCAATTTAATTTCTTTTTCCATAATTAAAAATTAACTAGAAATTAGGTTTAATTTGCAATTTAATTATTTTCTCAATAAAAGATACACAAAAATATTTTTTAATTAAGTAGATTTTTAGGCTACTAATTTATTCCCGTGTTCCTCCTCACGCGCATTTATTTTTTATAGTTCTAATTATTGTAACTGTTTCGAGGTTTGTAATAGTTTTTAATTAGGGTTTATTTTACCGCTTTTTATTTATTGTATATCCCCAAGTTTTGGTTATGTAACCCCCTCCCCGAAGCCTTGTAATAGTTAGAACTTTAATTTCTCGCACTTTTAAATTTCCGCAACTATGAACTGTCTAAATGTATGGATAATAGGCTTGCATGCAAAAGATAAATGAAATTAAAACAGTAGATCACCTTAATTGTGCAAAGATGAATAAACTGAAAAATAGCACAAACACTTTCAAAACAGTTTTCAAAAACAACTTCGTCACACTCTTGAGGACAGATACAAGGGTTATCACGTAGTTAGACAAAAACTTTTCAAAACACACACACAAGCAATTTCAAAATGAGGAAGTATCTAAGAGCTCATGGAAAACCATGGATAGAAAGGGTGCTAACACCTTCCCTTTCTACAATCTACCCCCCGTACCTAGAAAATCTCGAAAAAAGGTTTTTTCTGTTCTTTTTCCTTTTCCTTTGTTGGATGAAATAAAAGTCGGTGGTGACTCTTGCTTACCGCAACTTTTGCGAATATAAAATGCAAAACAGTATAACAGTCGGTTCTGCCACCGTATCATACAAAGCATAATATGCGATAAAATGAAATAAAACCTCGACAAGTAATAGAAACAATAACTAAAATAAATGTTAGATATCTGTGTAAAAACCACTAATCAGGCGGTCAGTCTACCGATTAGCTGTTGAACCTCCTTCTTTGAAGATGGACTTCACATGTCAATAATTTCCTGACATTTATCTGGGTTGGCTTCAATTCCCCGGTTTGTGAGCATAAATCTTAAGAATTTTCCGGCTTGTACCCCAAATATACATTTGTCCGGGTTTAGTCGCATGTTATGGATCTTTATTGATACAAAAGTCTCTGAGAGATATTCAACATGTCATTTTTTTGAGGTGGTCTTCACCACCATATCGTCCATATAAACCTCCTAGTTTCTTCCAATTTGGGTTACAAATATCCTACCCATCAGCCTTTGATAGGTAGCTCCTGCGTTTTTGAGACCAAAAGGCATTACCTCATAGTAATATTTGTTTTTATTGGTCATGAAAGCCATTTTTGGAGCATCGGTCGGGTTCATACGAATCTGGTTGTACCCAAAGTAGGTATCCATAAAGTTGAGTAGCCGATACCCGGAGGTTTCGTCAATGAGTCTGTCTATTTTAGGCAGTGGATATAGGTCTTTGGGAAAGGGTCTGTTGAGGTTTATGAAGTCCACGCACATCCGCCATTTCCCATTTTTCTTATTTACCATTACCACGTGGGATATTTGATTTCCTTAATGAAGCTAGAATCTAATAACTTTTTGACCTCTTCTATCACAACTTTCCTCTTCTCATCACCGCCTTTACGCTTCTTCTAAGAAATCAGTTTAGTATCTGGTTTCAGAGCCAAGTGATGACACATGAAGTTGGGATCTATTCCTGGCATGTAGAATGGCTTCCCAGAAAATAAATCCACATTCTTCTTAGGTCCTCAAGGCTTATAGAAGTCAGGAATAAATACTTAGGATTCTTGAATTTGGAAGGAAAAGTGAAAATGAAATTCAAATGTCCAAAGTAGTTGAGAAAAACTCAAACTAGACACCCTAAACCAAATAAATTATGGAAAATAGGAAATCAAAGGGGAAAATTAAACAAACATAAGTTTCATGACACTAACACATCAAGAACCCTAAACATTTTTGTTTTGGATTTTAGAAGTTGAGGAAATATGAAAATCAAATCAAACTTCTAGCAAAAGTAAGTGAAACTATCAAAATAACACTTATACTTCTCAAACTTTAAAATTAAATGAAAATAAATTATAAAAATGTCATTAAAATCCTAGTATAAACTTAACAATATAAGGAAGTCATAAAGTACTTTTGTCAATTTTTTAGGTTAATGGAAGAGGGAAAATAAAGTTAAAACATTAAACTAGTGAAGAAAACACCTATTTAATTACATGAATTAATTAATTAACCACGAAATTTATAAAAACAAAATAAAACTATTTTCACAAAATAGACTTAAAATGAGACTTGACACATTTTTTTTATAATTTTTGGATGAAGAAAAGTATTTGAACAAAAATGGAGAAAACAATTGAAATAAAAAGAAAATTGAAATTGATATAAACATATAATAGTTGTTACTGTAAAAAAAGCGTTTCAAAAAGCTAGATGCATAAACCAATCAAAACGAGCCACCACATCATCCCTGTTACTGAGATAAAACCCTAACATGCATTTTATCAAACAGTTTTTCACACTACTTTCAGAGCAACATATCTATTTCATTTCTCCATGAAATCAAATGAAACCAAAAGAAAACATGAAGATCAAACTGCGTAGAACTAAATAGCACTGACAAAATAAAAAACAAACATTAAATCACTGGGATAATCATGCTACAAGTCACAGATTCATCACATTTCAAAAAAATTCAGAAGAACATAACTCACGAATCAAGCATGCAACACAAAAACCACTTCATACAGAGTGTATGGTCTAACTAAAATGCATGATCACAATTCTAAGCATAAAGACCTAACATGAGAGAGATTGAAGTTTGGAAAAAACTTACCTCAAGTGGAAAATAAAACCATGGGTTCTTCAAGTTCCAACCTAAAGAAACCCACTGATCTTGTTCTACTACCTTTAATGAGCTGAAAATGAGTGAAGAAATAGAGATAGCTCGAGGGAAATAAGCAATTCGAAGGAAAATTTTGAGATAGGAAAAGTATCAGATCTAATTTCTGAGCTTTGTGTGCAATGTGTGAGTGAATTGAGAGAGTGAGGAGCTTAAATAAAGTGTACATGAGAAGGTAGTGAGGTCTTTTGAAGCTCAGGACCGTTAGAGGGCATTATGGACAAATCTAACAAAAATGAAAATGCAAATGGCAACTTGCGTTTTGTGTTGTTTATAGTGATGTCCTTGTGTCATTTCTGGAAAGAGAAAGAGAGTAAAACAAGGTGGGAAATGTGTGAGGTGATGAGGTGTTCCTGAGATCACATGGGGAGATATTCTGAATGAAAAGCATATTTTCCTCTTTTAGCAAAAATCGTGACACGGTGTGCATGGCATGTGTGAATGATGCCTGGAAAAATGAAGCAAAGAAAAAGAGTGTTATACGTGTGAAAGGAGTTCATAAAAATGCTTTTGCAATAAATTCTCCCATTTTCACATGAAATCACAACTTTGGCTCATGTCTTCCTGCAAGAAAATACTTGGGTGCAGTGTCAAAACCTTATCATAAAATCTCTTTCATCTCTCAATCATTTGTTATGTTCTTGACCATTTTAGAAATCTAAGACAATAGAGATTAATGTTAATGTTGAGGGTTTGTAGAAATGTATCTTGTAAACCCTCCAAAGATGAGCAAAAAATCTAGTCATGATGGTTGGCTAGGCCTGGCCAAGTATGTTGCGCGTGCATGCTTCTAGCATGCACATCTTGGATACTTTAAAACCTCAAGTCCTAACCTCAATATATTTCCCTACAATGCACCAAATGGAATAATATTTGAAGCAAAGTTTAAGAGTATGATTTGGTCTTCAACTCTCATGTTGAGGAGTTTTTTAATTGAGTCCATATATATCCTTAAAACTGGTCATGGAGAATTCATATTTTTATGCACATTACATAAAAATTTCACTAAGTGTCAAGAATTTCCATAACTTCCAAGCTCGATAACATTTTTTCATTTCATTTTTTGGACTTGAGCTCACAAGGAGAAAGTTAAATAAATTTTCATTCTCTTTCCATGGATATAATGTTTTCACAAATTAAAACCAAGATGAGAAAGTTATGATTTTTCAAAGCTTAGCTTACAACGCTTAAAAACTTAATAACTTTCTAAGTTATCAACATAACTTCTTTGACAAGTTACTTCCAAAATACATCAAACCCTTAATTTTCTTCACCAAGGACCAAATGACATTAAAACATGGAATTTGAATTAAATGTTGACCAAAACCCTAATTTCAAGAGATGAATAGGAGAAATGTACTTCAAAAGACTTGCAATTTTCAATCTTCTGATGAATCACTGAGACAATTGAGATGTCTTAATGTATGAGAAACCCTTGTAGCTTAAGTGACCCAAAGAGTGAGGGCATGAGACCCTTTTGGCAATGATTTTCAACACAACCACCCTTTTATAGCTTGTATAAGAACATGCGAACCAAAGTACATTGATCCTATCAAAATGCATGAGTGTGTATGATGAAATATAACCCATATAAGGTAAAAAGAAGAAGGAAAATTTTGGGGTGCAACCGCATGCTTCATCAAAACGACAAACACAATTTTCCCGACCATATGTGCATGCTCGGGTATAAGCATATCACCTCAAATTAAACAAAGAGGCAAGTTTCCACTCTTTTAATGAGAAGATTCTTAGCCCGACGAGGAAAACACAAACGAGCTCTACTATTGTCGTACCATTATGGAAGGACACCCAGCTCGCGATGGGAATTTCATGCCACTGAGCTCAGGCCCTGAACGAGGCCTGAGTTCAGCCCATGCCCAGTAAATACCCTGGCCGTTCGAGTAGTCTCCCCACATGGGTGAAGCCGAATACTAACGAGAAAATACCCTTAAAAAACTCCTAAGCAAAAATAAAACGTCTCAAGCAGACAAGCATACATACATGCACAAACAAAAGTAAATAGTGAAACAAGTGCAGATTAAAATAAATGACCACCACAGTCGAAAGGGAGCCAATGGCCCCCACCAAAAGAAACGGATAAGTGGCCACAAGGACTACAATTGTTTGGCAATTACATAAAAACATGAAAAGCCCTGAAACAAATTATAAGCCTTCGCCACTTCCTCGAGCTCGGCCCTCACCTTCTTCAACCTCTCCTCAAGAGACTTGTTCGCTTCACGGGTCTTCCTCAACTCCATCTCCTTAGCGCTACCCTCCTTAGTATGAATCATTGTCCCACCTAGGATCCTCTTTAGAGCAACACTATCTTGACCCAGCAGGGCCCTCTTTCTCGGACAATCCATTGCCCCATAGAACAGGTACTTTTCTCGGTGGACCTCCAGGGAACCCCCTTCGAATAGAGTCTTGTTGTGGAAGCAGGGGGCACCTTGTGTAACACCCTCTAATCCCACATATACATAAATATCATAATAAGATTAAATAGAATACATCTCAAGGAGGGCATCAAAATTGACTTCACAAAATGATTAAAAAAAATTCAAACATGCATATTGGTCATGATCATAACACGTATTCAAATTCACGTTTCATACACCAATAAAAAATATACATCTCACATCATAATAATTATCTTAACATAAAGATATAAATGTTTGAAATACCTTACTGAATATCATATCATAAGTACTAGGCACTGAGGCCAAACATCACATAATCTCATACATATTCAAATAAAAGAGAATAATAAAAAATATCTCTCAAAACAAATCAAACATGAGTTCGAATATCGCATGTGTTACATAGAATAGAGCAATGACTCACTACCTAGGAATAAGCAGATAAATAAAGATCTAGCTCCTCCTCTAATCCTGGAAAGAAGCACCGCTATATCCGATACCTGAGAGATATCGTATAAAACATCATTCCAACAGAAGGGTGAGAATTCATATCGTTATGAAAATATATAATTATAAGAAATGTAAAACATACATACATCAATATAAATTAATCACTCTTCATAAAACAACGTATTAGGCATAACATAATCCAATATACCAATCCACATATACAACATAGCTCATTAATTCATATTCCAAATGAAGTTCAATTCCAATTACCATAAGTGTACAATTAAATCAATTATCACATGTTACACATTAAAACACCACATTCACACTAATATTACATAATGAGTGATAATGCAAAAATTCACATCGACCCATCTGACTTCAATGCAACTCAAATGAATTATGCATGTGGTACCAATGTTATCCTTACCAATCCTATCAGGTCCACATCTCCAAGAAATATAACCACCAATAAAAGCCTGATTCAGTCTTAAGCTTTCAAACCCCATTCAATGTTAGGTTTGAGACAAGTAAATAGTTCCCACAAAATTACCAAATCTCTCCTCTTGACACAAATGATGCATGTAAATGTGCAATCTCAACAACTCATCACATAATTCAACATATTTTGAATTATCTTCACAACATTGCACAACATACATCTTTCATGCCAATCAATCACATGTACACAATCTAATAGTATAAATCATCTCAACACATCATTAAAATATGAATCATTTAGATAAAAATAATGCTATATTCAAACATCATCAAATCCCAACACTTATATACACAATTCAAGTGTTAAGTTTCTCATCAAAACGCTTCCAAAACCAATCTAAATCAAATAAAATATTAAAATACATGTAAATCCATGATAAATCATAACATACAAGATCTCAATCCCATTCATTCATAAAATATTTTTTCTGCGTCCAGTCACCCGCGCTAAGCGGCCCTACCCGCGCTAAGCGCCCTCTGCGAAAACCAAAAAAAATATGTTGTGAACAACTACTGACTTGTGCACCAAAATCACCATAGAGACATGTTCTAATGCCAATTTTTAACCAAGTAAATATATTATAACATGTATACATCATAAGGAACCTATTTATATCATAAAAACTCGACTTCAAAAACATAATTTACAAATCCCTAAATCAATTTGGGTGATTTAAAACCTAGAAATTCACATACCCAATCCTATTAAATGTTAATACCCATTATATACTCCCATAATAACATAGATTCTCACCCTTACCTTGAGTATAGAGTCTTTAAGGTTGCCTCTTCACTTTTCCTCTTTTCTCCTATTTCTCCTCTTCTCTTCTCTTCCCTTCTTTTTTATTTTATGACAACACTAATACTAATCCCTCTTCTTACTACTCTATTTCATTAATGGGCCTAATTCCACTTACCCATTCTATTATGACATAAATCCCAATTCTAATTATTTACTATTCTTACTCATAACTCTAATTATTCAAATAACACATATACTCAAATAATTCAAATATTCACCAAATCACACAATTAAATCAATTACTATATAACATGATAATTAATTAAATAATTAACTAATAACAATTAAAAATTGGGGTGTTATAACTCTCCCCCACTTTAAAGATTTTCGTCCTCGAAAATTACCTCAAACGAACAACTTGGGATAGAAATCCTTCATCTGACTCTCCAGCTTCCAAGTCACATTACCATATGTCGGTCCTCCCCAAACCACTTTCACCAAAGCAATATCTTTACCTCAGAGTTTATTTACTTCACCAAAGATGATGTCCTAACAGTCAAATTATCTCTTGCACATCATCTAATTGGACAAAATGAGACGGATCTGCAATATATTTCCTCAACTGAGACACATGGAACATGTCATGGAGATTAGCAAGTGACGGTGGCAAAGAAATTCGATATGCCACTTCACCTAGTTTTTCGAAATCTGATAAGGGCCAATAAAATGCAGCGTTAACTTAAGCGACTCCAAAGCTCTACCAACACTAGTTACCAGAGTAGCCCTTAGAAATACATGATCAACTTTCTCAAACTTAAGCGCCTTCCTCCTCTTATCATTATAACTCTCCTGACGACTCTGAGAAATCTTCATATTTTCTCGAATCACCTTAATTTTATTTTTAGTCTAATGAACTACCTCAGGTCCAACCACAACACTCTCACCAGATTCATACCAACACAAAGGCGTTCTACACCTTCGTCCATACAAATCCTCAAACGGTGCCATTCCAATACTTGAATGGAAGCTGTTGTTATAAGTAAACCCAGTCAAAGGCAAGTAAATATCCCAAGCACCTCCTTGCTCCAAAAAATAAGCTCTTAGAACATCCTCAAGTGACTGAATCGTCATCTCAGTATGACCATTTGTTTGCGGATGATATGCCGAACTCAAACGCAACTTCTTACCCAAAGCATCTTACAAACCTTCCCAAAAATTCAAAGTAAACCTCAGATCTCTATCGGAAACAATACTCGATGGAACACCATGGAAACTCACAACTTTCTCAATATACAATTTAACAAACCTCTACATCGGATAACCCATCCTAATCGGGATAAACTGAGCAGATTTCATTAATATATCCATAATAACCCAAAAAACATCACAATTACTCGAAGTCCTCGGAAAACCCGAAACAAAATCTATAGAAATGATATCCCACTTCCACTCAGGAATGGATAACTGTTGTATTGACCCATACAGTTTTTGATGTTCAATCTTAGACTTTTGACAGATCAAACAAGAATACACAAACTCTGTAATTTCTTTCTCCATACCTGACCACCAAAATAATTTCCTCAAGTCTTTATACATCTTAGTAGCTTTAGGATGAATACTCAAACCACTACGATGTCCTTGATCAAGAATCCTCTTCTTCAAATCTCCCACATCTGGAACACAAACTCTATCATGACACCTCATAATACCATTTTAATCCATCCTAAAATCACCACCTCGGCCTTGATTGATCAACTCCAATCGATCAACTAAACTCAAATCAGATTTCTGACCTTCTCGAATCTCCTCAAGAATGCCACTAGTAAGCTTCAACATACCAAGCTTAACACCATAATAAGTCTCTTCACAAACTAAACTCAAATCTCAAAATATCTCAAGTAAATCCAACTCTTTCACCATCAACATCGACATATGCAAAGACATCCTACTCAAAGCATCAGCTACAACATTCGGTTTACCCGAATGGTAGTTCAAACCAAAATCATAGTCCTTCAAAAATTCCAACCATCTTCTTTGCCTCATATTCAACTCTTTCCGATTAAAGAAATATTTCAAACTCTTGTGATCACTAAACACATAAAACCTCGACCCAAACAAATAATGCCTCCAATGTTTCAAGACAAACACAACTGCGGCCAACTCTAAATCATGTGTCGCATAATTCCTCTCATGAACTTTATGCTGGCGTGAAGCATAAGCCATAACCTTGTGATTTTGCATTAACACACTGTTGTACCCCAAAATTTTCCCTCCCATTTCTCATGGATTTCTCATCACAAAACCTTTGAAGCTCAAGATCCAGTCAGGGTTTCATCTGCTCAAGATTTCTCCTTGCACTATGGACCCAAATTAGGGTTTGTGTTTGCACAAAGATGTTTTGACCTAAAATACCTAAGATGACTTTCATGCTTCATATTGGACTCCCAAGTTTATCCACATCAAGTTTCAAGCCTTGATTCCAAGTTTTGCCCAGCCAATTGGACAGTTGACCTAGAAATCAGCTGTATTGGGGAAAAAGTCAACTGTGGCCAATTGACAGTCAAACCTCATGAAAAGTGACCCACATCAACATTATGAACTCATATGAACCATTTGATCAAGTTTGGATCACAATTCCACAAGAAATTTGATCAAATCACCAAAAGGGCAAAATGGTCATTTTTAGGGTTTTGACTGCACAAAGGCAATTCTTGACTGTTTGACCTAGCCAATGGCAAATCAAGCTCACATATGGACTCAAGGACCCCATGGAATTATCTTGACATGCTCAACAAACTCAAAAGATCCCAAGTACACAAGATTGACAGTTGAATTTCCCAGTCAATTGATCAATTTTGACTGTATACTGAAAAGTCAAACTTTGACTTTTTGGTCAAAATCAAGAGTCAAGATTCATTTTTCATCAAAACATGCCAAATCATGAAACTTGTTCACCAATAAATCACAAAATGCAAATTAGGGTTAGAAATTAGAATTTTTCATAACTTAGAATTTTTCTAAGTTATAAAAAACCTTAACTTTTTCCCAACTTTGCCCCACTTTTTCACCAAGATCCATTTGGATTCAAACAAAAGTCAAAACATGAAAGTTGTAGCTTGTTGCATAATCTACAACTTTGATTCACAAAGTTTTCCCATTTGAGGCTTGTATCTCAAGTTACAAATTTTTGAATAAGGGCACTAAACCATTCTTAACTTAGTGAAATTTTAACCTATTTTGACAAGGTTTTCTACCCAACTTCAAGGCCATTTTCCATACCCTTCCACTTGGAATTTCAATTTTCATTTCAAAGATGGATTGTAGTACAAATTCCAAGCTTTCCAAAATGTCCAAGAACTTCTCAAACAACCTCATGGTTAGGAAGAATCGAATTTTACAAAATGAGTAAAAGTCATTTTTGTTCTTGGCCATGTACATGTTCATAACACTATGCATTTCAATCTCAGCTTGCATATCTTGATTACAGGTCCTTAAACCATCCAACACTCATAAATTTAATGCATATTCTTTGTGCCAAGGCCATGTTCTTTGTGTTCTAGCATTGCATAAAGGATTAATCCCAAAATAGATAAAGCATTTCTTCCATTTTTGCAAAAGGTAGCTTTATGTCCAATTACAAATCCAAGAAGTACAGTCCATATCTAATTGGCACAAGTTTATTAGTTAATCACACTGATCAAGGAGGGATTATGCAGCATAGTATGAGGGCCTGTACAGGCTAGAGGCACAAAGTAACCATTGCTTGCTTAAAGTGTAAGAAACACATCATAACTTAGAACAACTCTCATATCAGCTTGCAAACCCTTAAGTGAACTTGTGAAACACACTCAAGACATCTCAACCAAGCTATTGCACGACCCTAACACCTCTCATACACTCCCAATCTCAGAATCATCTTCAAACTGCAAAAACAGGGCCAGGCCTGCAGTTTGAGTGTCATCTTCCATTTCCCTCAAGCTCTCTTGCCCAAACCAGTTCACATACATTCCCTAGCATCTATGCAAGCTAACCATGACTTGAAACACGACCTGTAATCCCTCTAACCAGTTCCACCATTTTCAGTTTCTTGTTTTGCAGGTGAAGTGCTCTAGCACGATTCAAAAGCTTTCAAGACAAAGTAAACATTGGAATAGCATCCCTGGACCTCAAGGAAGCTTTTCCAATCATCACCTTGCACTGAAAGCTTCCTCATTTCCAGATAGAACTTCAACTGAACAGGTATTTTGGTGAACTTCTATCTCTCTTATTAAGCATCATTAGCTCTAAGTTTGTGAATAAACAATGTTCTACTCATGCCACTGAACATGTACATGTTTTTACTTTTCATTTCTTTTGCTTGAGCTGTGAGAATTTGAGGTTTGAAAATGGCAGAAAATCTAGGTTAGGATTTGGGGGAGAAGAAATTCTCCCTCATCTTAGAGAGTTAGATCAAGTTCTGCATATGGTTGGATTCGTCTCTTGATGCTGAACATTTTTTATGTTATGAGTTTTCATTAATAAGCCAGGAATCAGGAGTTAGAAGATTGAGAACAGGGCGCGCGTTTTTGAATAACATAGTTCAGAGGTTGAAGAAAGGTTGCATTGGGCTGGGCTTGCTTTGTATTTTCTTTTTGCACCATACAACTTGTTCTGAACCCCCTGAGCCCATTTGCTTTATTTTTAATGTTTTTTGACTTTTTCTTTTTTTAATTAACTCATTTATTTTTTCTCAGCATATTAAAAATTTAAAAATATTTTTTCTCACCATTTTTGAATTTATTAGGTATTTAGTTGATTTTTCTCTTAGTTTGAACATAAATAAATAAATATATATGTTTTGTTTAAAATATTAGAAATACATTTTACACACTTTTATTTTGATTCTACTTTCTGAAAATAGTTTATAGAAAAAATACTTTTTTTTTATTATTATTATTATTAAATATTAAAAATTACTAATTAATATAATACTTATCTTGTAAATAATATAAATGTACATATATATATATATATTAATACATTTAGGGTAAAAATATCAAAAATATACATATTTATATTTTTATTAATATTTAACACTAAAAAGACATTTTTATAAATATACTATATTTTATTTTATTTTTGTATGTAAATAGTAAATATTATATGAATTAATTAATTAATATCCCTTTTGATTAAAAAATTAGGGTTTTACCCTAAATTTGAAAATACTCCAAAAATAAGACCTTTTTATTTCTCTTTTTATTTTCACATAAATAATATTCTTTTTTTCATACACATAAAAATCCTTTTTACATTTTGCATTTTTATTTCAATTTCCATTTAATTATACAATTATTTGTCTTATAAATATTCAAAGAAAATGATGTAATAGTTAGGTTTAAATTCTTGTCTAAATATACCCCATTTGAAACATTGTACCCCCTCCCCATATTATTGTGTTGTAATAGTGTAGGAATTTAAATTTCGCACTTTAACGCTTTCTAAACATACCATGCTAGAATTAGGGTTTGAATGCGAATAAAACGAACAAAATAGTTGGACCTAACTTCAAGATAAATAAGCATGAAAATGGACAACACATTTCACACTTGCACCCCTAGGGTATTCCACTTTGTTGCCTTCAAATAATTGGGCCATATTGTATGTTGAATTTCTTTGGGTAAAACAAACAATCAAATGATCATAGTCCCTCAAAATGTTGCCTAAATGAATGATCAAGTCCCTTTTTAATGAAAAATTGCCCAAAGACATTTAACACTATTGCTATTATGGTCTAAACGATGACCCGCGCCCGTCCCTTTCACCTCCTAAGACAAGATTGTCCACCAAATGCAATGGTGGAACAAAATTGTCAAAAAGGTTTAAAACATAACAAAAATCTTTGAGAAAACTTTAGGGTAGATAACTCTTAAGTACTTGTCAATTTGCCAAGAAAACACTTGCCTAATTTCAAACCACACTTCACAAACACTTTCAAAACCAACTCTAAAAAAAAAAACCTTGAAACATCTTTTCTAAAGACAAAACACCTTTTGTAAAACATTCAAGTAAAGAATTGTTACAAGGGTAGCCTATACAAGGCATCTTTTCAAAACATTTTCAAAACCACACACCAAGCACCATTTCAAACAATTGAAAACCAAGGCAAGTTGATTTAAGCAAGTACCTAAGAGCCCGTGGATAACCATGGATAGAAAGGGTGCTAATACCTTCCCTTTCTATAATCTAGTCCCCGAACCCAAGAAATATCTCAAAGGTTTTTGTTGTGCTTTTTAAACCTTTCCTTAGGATAAAATAAAAAGTCGGTGGCGACTCTTGCTCAACCGAAACATTTGCGAAAACAAACGCAAAACCCTAGTCAGTTCTCCCACCGTATCACAGAACTGGCGACTCTGCTGGGGAGAATTTAAAAGTGGAGTAACCTTAGGGCTTAGATCACCCTCTTGCATGACTAATTGTTTGATTTGTTTGCTTTATACTTTGGCTCTATTGTTTGGGTTTGCAATCCTACACCCGGATTTTAGGAAACATTCATAGATAGCAATACGTTGTGGAAACTGTGCAGGGTATACCGACACGGTCGAAGCAATAGCTATATTAGTGCGACATATTTGTGAGTACCGGTAACCCTTGAGTTCAATCAAGGAGAGTACGAGGCCGCTGAGTGATGTCACTAAGCACTAATGACCTAGAACCTTAATTGACCATCTTGGCCTTTTATTAGGGGTAGTGAGATGACCGGCTTTGGTGCAGTCCGAAGTTGGTAGATACTCGATACTACACTCATTGAGGGTTGTTTTCTTGGAATATTTTGGTCGCTAGTTAAGTGGCTAAACCAAAACAATGAACAATGAAAACAATCCAGTGATATTGAGCTCCTTAGAACCCGGTTACTATTTATAGGACAGGTTTTTAAGCCAACTACACTCAAGAGGGTATTTACCTATGAAACCCCATGCAAGCCTGAAACTAGGGTTTGGTGTGACTTGCTTGTACATATGTTTTGTGCATACATCATAAACATCATGAAGCATCATATGCATTCACTAACCATTTCAAGGGTTTGGATCTTCATCTTTGTTCTTGTTTTGTAGGTCATGGAAGTTCCTCGCAGAAACACCATTCAAGTCAACCTGGTGAGAATCTCTCCTCAACTCAAGGAGCTCACCTCAAGAATTCCGGAAAATTCATCCTTCAGTGAAAGACATGGTAGACTGCTCAGCCTAGTCAACACCAACATTGAAGAAGACATGATGAAAGTGCTATTCCAGTTCTTTGACCCTCTTCACCATTGCTTCACTTTCCCTGATTATCAGTTGGTACCCACTTTGGAGGAGTTTTCTCAACTCCTAAGAATCCCTATCCTTAATCAACTACCATTCAACGGTACGGAGAAGGAACCAAAGCCGGAAGATGTTGCTCGAGCATTACATCTACAACCATCCGACATCAAGGGGCATTGGGAAACCAGAAGCGGCGTCAAAGGATTCTTAGCAAAATTCTTGTTTGAGAAGGCACAAGAATGTTGGAATTCATTGGACCTACAAGCCTTTGAAGAGATTGTGGCACTCCTTATCTATGGGTTGGTCTTGTTCCCAAATCCTGGCCAATTGGTAGATGTCAACGCCGTCAAAATCTTCTTGTCCAGAAATCCAATACCAACATTGCTTGGGGACATCCTTCACTCATTTTACACACGAACAATGAGAAAGAGGGGTGTTCTCATGTGTTGTACTCCTATCCTTGCAAGGTGGTTTATTTCGCACCTTCCGCAATATGTCTTGAAGAATGACCAAGGTGCAATGTGGTCCCAACGGTTGATGACTCTTACTCATTCTGATGTGCATTGGTGTTCTCGGTCCAGAGAAAATGTCATCATTGTCGATCGTTGCGGAGAATTTCCTAATGTTCCCTTACTTGGAATCAGGGGAGGTATCACCTACAACCCTTGCCTAGCTTTGAGGCAATTTGGATATGCACGGAGGGATGGCCCTCATGATATGTTGATTCCTAGCCTAGTTTTTGACTTCGAAAACGATGCGAAAGGACTTCGCCAAAGATTCATCAGAGCTTGGGGAAAACTCAACAAGGTTGATAGCAAGACTCTGGGACACAAGAACTCCATCCCTCTTGAGCCCTATCTAAAGTGGGTACGAGCCCGAGCCCAAAGTCTAATGATGCCTTATCCTCATGTACTCCCAGTGATTAAAGAGCCCGTCAATGAAGGAGAGGTTCCCTACACCATCCTACATCCAGACATGCCTACATCGTGGGAGGAAATGCAGAAAAGTTGGATTCAGCTCAAGGAAGAACGGAATACTTTAGAAGCTAGCTTCTACGCCAGTGAGAAGAAGGTTCTAGAGCTTACCCGCCGACTCCACGAGCAAGAGGCCCTCAACACCTACATCGCACCAAAGAGGATGCGTAATGTCTTTCTGCCTTAAGAAGTTTATTTTGTAATATTTGGCCCAGGGGGCATTTATGTACTAACAAATTTCTTCTTATTAATATGACGTGCGTTCTTCTTTGTCTGAAACAATTTTGAATGTTCCAAATCCTTGAATGCATTGCATACATAAGCATACCATTCATCATGTGCATAAGCAGGTCTCGCTCCAGGTTTTCTTATCTGTCTGCTGTTTATTTCAGTAGGATGGATCTCGAGCAAATAGTCAAAGACCTACAAGCTCAGAATGCACAGTTCCAGCAACTCCTGATGACCTTGGCTAAAGGTCAGGAGGATATCAAGACTCAATTGGGAAATAAGGACCCAGTGAAGAAGAAGAAAAAGAGGATTGGAGTGGCTACTTTGGGGAGAAGATTTGACGGAGAAGCTCGGAGAGTGCTTGAATTTCCTCCGACTTCTGATGAAGGGACTAGTAAAAGAGATGGAGTTGCGGTGCCTTCTGAGTCTGATGCGGAGGAAGAAGAGGTTGAAGAGGATGAACATTATTCTGACCAGCAATACCCTCCAGCTGATGATAAATACAAAGGGTTAGAAGACAGATTGGCCGCCATGGAATTACAAAGAGTACCGGGTTTGGATTTTGAAGACTTGGGTCTGGTTGCCGGGATTGTGATTCCCCCAAAATTCAAAGTGCCAGTGTTTGTGAGGTATGATGGGTTGTCCTGCCCCCAAAATGCATCTCAGGTCCTACGTGATAAAGATTCAACCCTATACGGCAGATAAAAACCTCTGGATTCATTTCTTTCAAGACAGCCTTTCGGGAGCTCAGTTGGAATGGTTTTATCAGCTAGAAGGAACCAGTGTCAGGAATTAGAAAGATTTGGCCACCGCTTTCTACAAACAATACCAGTATAATTCTGATCTTGCTCCTACTCGTACCCAACTTCAGGGTATTTCACTAGGAACAAGCGAGGGATTCAAAGAATATGCACAAAAATGGAGGGATTTGGCTGGCAGGGTGCAGCCTCCTTTAACCGATCGTGAGCTCGTTGATATGTTTCTTGGGACCTTATCTGGGCCATTTTTCAATCATATAATTGGTAACTCTTCCGCGGGGTTTACCGATTTGATCTTAACAGGCGAAAGAATAGAAGCTGGCATCAAGTCAGGAAAGATTCAGAAGGGTGTTGCTGCAAGTGTTGAGAAAAAGCCTTTTAAGAAGGAGACAGCCATGGTATATTCTCAGAGAAGAGCAGGGAAGATGGAGCGTCGGCCAACTGTGGGGGCCGTAATGATTCAAAACACTCCGAGCGAGCAGCCTCGCTATAACCAGTCCAGACCAAATCAACAACGAGTGGAACGGCCACAACGGCAGTTCACCCGTATTAATATGACTCCAGCGCAAGTGCTTCCCCATCTATTGAAGTTGAATCTCGCCACCATCAAGGAGGCACCAAAGAATGTGAATACGTCCTCTCCGCATTATCATGCCAACGCTAAATGCGCCTACCATTCAGACAGTGTTGGACACGACACCAATGATTGTTGGGCACTCAAGCATAAAATCCAAGACCTGATAGAGGCTAAGGAGGTATAGTTTGACGCTCCGGAGAAGCCTAATGTGATATCTGCACCTATGCCAAAGCACGGCCGAAATGTCAATGCCATTGAAGAAGATTTGTATGTTGCTGATGTCAGTGATCTGACCACTCCACTGCTAACCATTAAGTTGAATTTGTTAAGGGCCGGGATCTTCCCGGGATGTAAAGAAGACTGCTATTGTTGTTACTCTCTGCCGTTTGATTGTCCGCTACTGAAGAAAGGCATCCAAGGCCTTATGGATAGTCGACAAATTTTGTTTGAGAAAGTTTCTGCTGTTCCAGTTCATACTGAAGATGTCTCAATCATAACCATTCACGCCAATCTTTCCAAGGCCGTCAAAAAGCCTGTTAAGATTACACCAGCCGCGAAATCTGTTCCTTTGAAGATAACAATGCCAGGGCTTGTTCCCTATGTTTCTGAGAAGTCGATACCTTGGAACTATGGCGGCGACGTCTACTACCATGGTATCAAGCAAATCGAAATAATTGAAGAAAGTTCGGACGATGAAGAAGCCAGCATTAGTAACATTGCGGGCACTAGCAAAATCACCAGGAGCGGGAGAATATTTTCTCCAGAGATTGCCCCTCCAAGAGCAGTCTTTGGACCCTCATCAGCCGACAAGGTCATCCCTGCACCAATAAAAATCTCTGCTAGAACTCCTTTGATTGAAGATGTTGTTGTTCCTAGTACTGTCTCTCCTACCGCTGCTGACAAAGGTAAGGGAATCCAAGATGAGTCTGTCAGGACGAGGGCTCAACCCTTGGTAATCCCGGAAACCTCCAAGAAGGAAATGGACGAGATTTTGAGGATAATCAAAAGAAGTGATTACGATGTGGTGGAACAGCTGGGGCAAACCCCCTCCAAGATTTCCATGCTGGCACTATTACTTTGCTCAGAAGCGCACGCTAAAGCTCTGATAAAGTTTCTGAAGGCAGCTCATGTGCCCCAGGAAACCTCTGCGGATCAATTTCAAAATTGCGTGGCTAGCCTGACTGCGGACAATGGATTAGGTTTTTTTGATGCCGACCTAACTCCTAAAGGAAGGAATCACAATGATGCTTTGCACATTTCAATCGAGTGTCGCGGAACTACTCTTGCACATGTTTTGGTTGATACTGGTTCGTCGCTGAATGTTTTACCTAAAAAGGCCTTGGACCGACTAGATTGTGAAGGGTTGGAATTGAAGCCGAGTGATTTGTTGTCTGAGCTTTCGATGGTTCGAAGAGAATGGTCCACGGAGAGGTTGAAATTCCCATCAAGATAGGCACCGAGGTGTTTAAGTCCACTTTCTATGTGATGGACATCCGTCCGTCATACTCTTGCTTGCTGGGAAGACCTTGGATACACCATGCTGGGGCAGTCACCTCCTCCTTACATCAGATGTTGAAGTATCCTGTCAAGGGAAAGATCATCACTGTCCATGGCGAAGAAGAGTACATGATTAGCCACTTAAATTCTTTCCGGTATGTGGAGGTTGAAGGAGAGTTCATTGAGACACCGTTTCAACATTTCGAAGAAGTCCTTCCTGAAATAGAAGTAGCAAAGTTGGCCGCTGAGACACCGAGGCAGATGGCCAGGATGGCATCTCTGGAGGACGCAAGGGCCGCAATAAGAGAAGGGAAGAATTCAACATGGGGGCAGTTACCCGACTTTCCGCATAAGACTGACAAGTTTGGGTTAGGGTTCACAGCCGTCGGCCAGAAGGCTATGCGCCGTGCAAAGATTGAAAGAGCGCCAGTCAAAATTTCTCCCTACGGAATCAACGCCCTGGAAGATGAAGACAAGGAGAGCAACATTGAAGAGTGGGTTTATCCAACTGTCAAAGGAGGATTGAGCAACTGGGAGGCAAAGGACTTTGTCCCCATCACTTTTATTCATTAGTAATTTATCTGTCAAACATTTCCTATTGGTCTGTAATATTTATTTTCGAACATTCCGTACACTATCTTTTTACCTCATGCCTTGCCCGGGGCATGTAGGTCCATTTGTAAGGGTTTTGATTATTTCTCATATCCATATGCCATGTTTAATGATTCATTGGACGTTTTTCATTTGATAAACTGCTTGTGTTCATTTTCTTTCCTTTTGCATTTTTTGTTTAAGGATGGCTATCCCTTACGCACACCCACACTCACCAATGCAGGTACCCATCCACTCCGGATTCCATGGGTGACTATTCTGCTATATCTTCCAACAACTCTGAAGATCTGGTCAATCTAGCCGAGTATGAAGATGACGAAGGTTGTGAAGTACCCGGGGAACTAGCCAGACTTCTGCAACAAGAGGAAAGGGCCATCCTACCGCATGAGGAGCCATTAGAAACTGTCAACTTAGGGACCGAGGAAGACCGAAAGGAAGTGCGAGTGGGTGCCAATTTGAAACCGAATGTCAAGGAAAGCCTGATACAGTTGTTGAATGAGTATGTTGAAATCTTCGCTTGGTCTTATGAAGACATGCCGGGTTTAGACACAGACATCGTGGTTCACCGTCTCCCCACAAGAGAAGACTGTCCACCGATCAAGCAAAAAGTTCTCCGAATGAGGCCTGACATGTCTGAAAAGATCAAGGCAGAAGTAATGAAGCAATTCGATGTTGGCTTTCTAGCTGTTACGTCCTATCCTCAATGGGTCGCTAACATTGTGCCAATACCTAAGAAAGATGGAAAAGTCAGGATGTGTGTGGACTACCGGGATTTGAATAGGGCCAGCCCTAAAGATGATTTCCCGCTACCTCACATTGACATCTTGATCGATAATACAGCTCAGCACAAAGTGTTTTCCTTCATGGATGGATTCTCGGGCTACAATCAAATCAAAATGGCCCCCGAGGATATGGAGAAAACTACTTTTGTCACACAATGGGGCACTTTCTGTTATAAGGTGATGCCGTTCGGGCTGAAGAACGCAGGGGCAACTTATCAACGCGCCATGGTAACTTTATTTCATGATATGATACATCATGAGATTGAAGTTTACGTAGACGATATGATAGCTCGGTCACAAACAGAGGAAGAGCATCTTGAACATCTAGAAAAGCTGTTTGCCAGGTTGAAAGAATACAAGCTCAGGCTGAATCCAAGTAAATGCATTTTTGGAGTTAGGTCTGGTAAACTCCTGGGATTCATCGTAAGTAACAAAGGCATTGAAGTCGATCCGGCAAAAGTAAAAGCAATACAAGAGATGCCTGCTCCCCGTACTGAAAAGGAGGTTAGAGGATTCTTGGGGCGCTTAAATTATATTGCCAGATTCATCTCACATCTGACTTCTACCTGTGAGCCAATTTTCAAACTCTTGAAAAAAGATCAGGTAGTGGAATGGAACGACGATTGTCAAGCTGCTTTTGATAGGATCAAGGAGTATTTGCTAGAACCTCCTATTCTGATGCCACCCGTCGAAGGGAGACCATTGATCATGTATTTGACCGTCTTGGATAACTCAATGGGGTGTGTTTTGGGCCAGCATGACGAGTCTGGTCGAAAAGAGCATGCTATTTATTACCTTAGCAAAAAGTTTACCGACTGTGAGACTCGCTACTCACTGCTCGAGAAAACATGCTGCGCTTTGGTATGGGCTGCTCGCCGACTAAGACAGTATATGCTGACTCATACTACCTTGTTGATTTCCAAAATGGACCCTATCAAGTATATCTTCGAAAAGCCCGCTTTATCTGGAAGGATAGCTAGATGGCAAATGATCTTAACTGAATATGACATCCAGTACACCACCCAAAAAGCTATAAAAGGGAGTGTACTAGCTGACCATCTGGCTCATCAGGCTATCGAAGACTATCAACCCATGAGATTTGACTTCCCAGACGAGGACATCATGAATTTGGACAACATTAAAGGTGACGGACCGTATGACGGACCTGAAAAGGGATCCCGATGGACCCTGTACTTTGATGGTGCTTCAAATGCGCTTGGAAACGGTATTGGTGCAGTACTCATTTCTCCGGAAGGTTGTCACACACCTTTCACGGCCCGACTTTGCTTCAGCTGCATAAACAACATGGCTGAGTATGAAGCCTGCATCTTTGGTCTCAAGGCTGCTATAGACTTGGGGATCAAATCTTTGATCGTATTTGGGGACTCGGATTTGGTTATCAGTCAAATCAAAGGAGAATGGGATACCAAGCATCCTAATCTTATCCCATACAAAGAACATGTCCTGACGTTGTTGCCTCATTTCGAGCAAATTACCTTCGAGCATTTCCCGCGAGAAGAGAATCAGCTAGCAGATGCTCTAGCCACAATGTCCTCCATGTTTAAACTCAACTGGGATAACGAGGCTCCTCAAATCACCATCAAGCGAATGGATGAACCCGCGCATTGTCACGAGATTAATACCGAGGAAGCAGTGGAACAACCCTGGTTCCATGAAATCAAAAGGTATCTCGAGACTAGAGATTATCCTGAAGGAGCTTCCGTAAATGACAAGAAGTTCTTAAGGAAATTCGCTGCTAAGTTCTTCCTGAGCAACGACATCCTTTACAAACGAAGCCATGATTGTGTATTACTCCGATGCGTAGATAAAGCTGAAGCAGAGTTGATCATGACTGATATACACAGCGGCACATTTGGCACTCACTTGAGCGGGCATACAATGGCTAAGAAGATCCTAAGGGCAGGCTATTACTGGTCTACTATGGAGGCTGACTGCCATCAACATTCCCGTACTTGCCACAAGTGTCAAGTCTATGCTGACAAAGTTCATATTCCTCCGGTTCCTCTCAACGTCCTGACTGCTCCGTGGCCCTTTGCAATGTGGGGCATTGATATGATTGGAGAGATCAAGCCCACGGCTTCCAACGGACATCGCTTCATCCTGGTTGCCATTGACTACTTCACCAAATGGGTCGAAGCATCTTCCTTCGCCTCTGTGACTAAAAATGTGGTTGCCCGCTTTATCAAGCAAAATCTCATATGTCGGTATGGTGTTCCATACAGGATCATCACAGACAACGGTATAAATCTGAATAACACAATGATCACTGCATTGTGCAAACAGTTCAAGATTTATCATCACAATTCATCTCCCTATCGGCCGAAGATGAACGGTGTTGTTGAAGCTGCGAACAAAAACATTAAGAAGATCATTCAGAAAATGACAGTCACTTATAAAGACTGGCATGAGATGTTACCGTTTGCTCTGCATGGATACTGTACGACGGTACGTACTTCAACCGGGGCAACCCCATTTTCTTTGGTTTATGGCATGGAAGTTGTTTTGCCTATGGAAGTCCAGATCCCTTCTCTAAGGATTATGAAGGATGCAGGTTTGAATGAAGATGATTGGATGCAGACCCGATTTGATTAACTCAATCTGATCGACGAAAAGAGACTTGCTGCTATATGCCACGGTCAGACGTATCAAAAGTGAATGATCAAGGCCTTCAATAAGAAAGTCAGACGTCAAGTGTATCAAGTCGGAGACCTCGTAATCAAGCGGATTATCTTGCCGCAAAGTGATCCCAGGGGCAAATGGACTCCTACATATGAGGGACCATTTGTGATCAAGAGCATATTTTATGGTGGTGCAATGATTCTGACCACCATGGACGGCGACGATTTGCCGCACCCTGCGAACGCAGACATAGTCAAAAGATACTACGCATAAAATAAACCGACAAGTCGAAAACCCGAAAGGGCGGCTTGGGCAAAAATGGGCATCCCGGTGAGCCGAAAACCCGAAAGGGCGGTTCAGGAAAAAATTAGGGATTAAAATAAAAAAATCTGTACACCCGGCAAGTTGAAAACCCGAAAGGGCGGCTTGGGCAAAAAGGGGTTTCCCGGTGGATCGAAAACCCGAAAGGGCGATTCAGGAAACAGTTAGGGAATTAAAGCGTATGACTATGTCTCGTCGGATCACTTCAAAGACAATCTCTTCATCAACCGGTTCCAGGCTTCTGATCAATCCAGTCATTGTCAAACGAAGCATTGAATGGACATATATTCAGGGTTATGAAAGCTATAGCGGAATGGGATCCCATGGAATTATTGCACATAGCCATCTTTATTTTGTATAAATCTTTCAAATATTTACGACAAAATCCTCTTACTAGGATGATTGTCTCCTTTGTACAAATATACTCATAGAAAATCAATACAAATACTTTTCCCAGAAATTTGTGTCATTTCCTTTTCTTTTCTCTTGCACTATTGGTTTTATTTTGAGAAACGTCCAATGTTTTGTTAAATAGGCATATGCATTTGAAACATAATCATTCTCTTATGAGTCGGGAAAGAGGATTACTGATAAGTCGAAGGTACAGTTGGATAACCCGATACCCTTTCAAAGGAAACCCCTGGGAGATTTGGAATCCATATCCCCCGTAGAGTCTAGAAGCTTATCCCCCGTAGAGAACGGACGTCTCTCCCGAGTTTTATTCAAAGTTATTCCTCACAAGGCCTTATAACTGGGTTATTCTCAGCTAACAACCACGGAGGATCGCACTCGCCAGAATTCTTCCTATCCCCAGCGGAGTTCATCAAAATTCCCCAGCAGTAACTTATCTTTGCAAATCCCCAGCCAGAGAATCCTCCGGAATTCAATTCCCCTCAGAGTTTAAGTTTCAGTGTCCCCAGCCGAGCTAAAGCTTCAAATTATCAATCCCCAGCGGAGCCAGACTGATGAACCTTCTCCCCACAGAGTTTTAGGAGAATAAATCTTGAGTTCCCCAATGAAGTCGCCAGAGACACTTCCCACCGAACTGAAGATTCCCGGTCTTGTATCCCCAGCATAAGTCTGCTAGATTGGTGCTCCCCAGTAGAAGTCATCAGGAATTCCCCAGAGGTTTGGTATACAACCCAAGCTCCTTATTCCCCAGTCACAGCCAAGGAATTATTCTTCCCGGCAGCAGTCAGGATGCTTTTATCTTCAGCCATCCAGGATTCATCTATCCCTAACAAGACAGCTCATCAGCTTACATGCGTATTCATTACATTCATATCATAAACATTGATATAACATATATTGCATCATACATTTCATGCAACATAATCTTGTGTTTAGCTAACATTTTGTCCTTTTCAGGATAAGAATAAAAGGCTATCATTAACAGTTTCAGATGCAGTTTTACACGGACTCATCATCAGGCAACCCTACACCGGTTCCTCCTAAAATCTCAAGATTTCTGAAAACAGTTCACGGGTTCTCCAAGTAACAGATGTTAACCTATCACTTGTTCAGATTCTTCTCAAGACTTCTGAAAACAGTTTATGGATTCTTCCCAACAACGGATGTTAATCTATCACTTGTTCAGACGCAACCTTTTGAAAACAGCTTACGGACGCTTCACAACAACGGATGCTGCTCTATTGCTTATTCAACTTCAAGATTTCTGAAAACAGTTTATGGATTCTTCCCAACAACGGATGTTAATCTATCACTTGTTCAGACACAACCTCCTGAAAACAGTCTATAGATTCTTCCCAACAACGGATGTTAATCTATTGCTTGTTCAGACCCCCAGTTCAGAGATGGTCCAAAGCTTGGACACCTTCCTGATGTTCCCTTCCAGATGGCATCTCTAAGCCCATCCCCGACAAGATTTCTGTTACCCTCTCAAGATGGCATCTCTAAGCCCATCTCCAAATGGCATCTCTAAGCCCATTCCCGCATTCATTGCTTTGACGAGTGCAAATTTCCGGGCACTCTAGTGTCCAATCTCCTTTTACCCTCGAGTCACGAAAGGCAAGCTTGCCAATCTAACTCTTCGGATTCAAGAAGATTGAACAGGGGCAACTGTTGTACCCCAAAATTTTCCCTCCCATTTCTCATGGATTTCTCATCACAAAACCTTTGAAGCTCAAGATCCAGTCAGGGTTTCATCTGCTCAAGATTTCTCCTTGCACTATGGACCCAAATTAGGGTTTGTGTTTGCACAAAGATGTTTTGACCTAAAATACCTAAGATGACTTTCATGCTTCATATTGGACTCCCAAGTTTATCCACATCAAGTTTCAAGCCTTGATTCCAAGTTTTGCCCAGCCAATTGGACAGTTGACCTAGAAATCAGCTGTATTGGGGAAAAAGTCAACTGTGGCCAATTGATAGTCAAACCTCATGAAAAGTGACCCACATCAACATTATGAACTCATATGAACCATTTGATCAAGTTTGGATCATAATTCCACAAGAAATTTGATCAAATCACCAAAAGGGCAAAATGGTCATTTTTAGGGTTTTGACTGCACAAAGGCAATTCTTGACTGTTTGACCTAGCCAATGGCAAATTAAGCTCACATATGGACTCAAGGACCCCATGGAATTATCTTGACATGCTCAACAAACTCAAAAGATCCCAAGTACACAAGATTGACAGTTGAATTTCCCAGTCAATTGATCAATTTTGACTGTATATTGAAAAGTCAAACTTTGACTTTTTGGTCAGAATCAAGAGTCAAGATTCATTTTTCATCAAAACATGCCAAATCATGAAACTTTTTCACCAAGAAATCACAAAATGCAAATTAGGGTTAGAAATTAGAATTTTTCATAACTTAGAATTTTTCTAAGTTATAAAAAACCCTAACTTTTTCCCAACTTTGCCCCACTTTTTCACCAAGATCCATTTGGATTCAAACAAAAGTCAAAACATGAAAGTTGTAGCTTGTTTCATAATCTACAACTTTGATTCACAATGTTTTCACATTTGAGGCTTGTATCTCAAGTTACAAATTTTTGAATAAGGGCACTAAACCATTCTTAACTTAGTGAAATTTTAACCTATTTTGACAAGGTTTTCTACCCAACTTCAAGGCCATTTTCCATACCCTTCCACTTGGAATTTCAATTTGCATTTCAAAGATGGATTGTAGTACACATTCCAAGCTTTCCAAAATATCCAAGAACTTCTCAAACAACCTCATGGTTAGGGAGAATCGAATTTTGCAAAATGAGAAAAAGTCACTTTTGTTCTTGGCCATGTACATGTTCATAACACTATGCATTTCAATCTCAGCTTGCATATCTTGATTACAGGTCCTTAAACCATCCAACACTCATAAATTTAATGCATATTCTTTGTGCCAAGGCCATGTTCTTTGTGTTCTAGCATTGCATAAAGGATTAATCCCAAAATAGATAAAACATTTCTTCCATTTTTGCAAAAGGTAGCTTTATGTCCAATTACAAATCCAAGAAGTACAGTCCATATCTAATTGGCACAAGTTTATGAGTTAATCACACTGATCAAGGAGGGATTATGCAGCATAGTATGAGGGCCTGTATAGGCTAGAGGCACAAAGTAACCATTGCTTGCTTAAAGTGTAAGAAACACATCATAACTTAGAACAACTCTCATATCAGCTTGCAAACCCTTAAGTGAACTTGTGAAACACACTCAAGACATCTCAACCAAGCTATTGCACGACCCTAACACCTTTCATACACTCCCAATCTCATAATCATCTTCAAACTGCAAAAACAAGGCCAGACCTGCAGTTTGAGTGCCATCTTCCATTTCCTTCAAGCTCCCTTGCCCAAACCAGTTCACATATATTCCCTAGCATCTATGCAAGCTAACCATGACTTGAAACACGACCTGTAATCTCTCTAACCAGTTCCACCATTTTCAGTTTCTTGTTTTGCAAGTGAAGTGCTCTAGCACGATTCAAAAGCTTTCAAGACAAAGTAAACATTGGAATAGCATCCCTGGACCTCAAGGAAGCTTTTCCAATCATCACCTTGCACTGAAAGCTTCCTCATTTCCAGATAGAACTTCAACTGAACAGGTATTTTGGTGAACTTCTATCTCTCTTATTAAGCATCATTAGCTCTAAGTTTGTGAATAAAAAATGTTCTACTCATGCCACTGAACATGTACATGTTTTTACTTTTCATTTCTTTTGCTTGAGCTGTGAGAATTTGAGGTTTGAAAATGGCAGAAAATCTAGGTTAGGATTTGGGGGAGAAGAAATTTTCCCTCATCTTAGAGAGTTAGATCAAGTTCTGCATATGGTTGGATTCGTCTCTTGATGCTGAACATTTTTTATGTTATGAGTTTTCATTAATAAGCCAGGAATCAGGAGTTAGAAGATTGAGAACAGGGCGCGCGTTTTTGAATAACATAGTTCAGAGGTTGAAGAAAGGTTGCATTGGGCTGGGCTTGCTTTGTATTTTCTTTTTGCACCATACAACTTGTTCTGAACCCCCTGAGCCCATTTGCTTTATTTTTAATGTTTTTTGACTTTTTCTTTTTTTAATTAACTCATTTATTTTTTCTCAGCATATTAAAAATTTAAAAATATTTTTTCTCACCATTTTTGAATTTATTAGGTATTTAGTTGATTTTTCTCTTAGTTTGAACATAAATAAATAAATATATATGTTTTGTTTAAAATATTAAAATATTAGAAATACATTTTACACACTTTTATTTTGATTCTACTTTCTGAAAATAGTTTATAGAAAAAATACTTTTTTTTATTATTATTATTATTATTATTATTAAATATTAAAAATTACAAATTAATATAATACTTATCTTGTAAATAATATAAATGTACATATATATATATATATATATATATATATATATATATATATATATATATATATATATATATATATATATATATATATATATATATATATATATATATATATATATATATATATATATATATATATATATATATATATATATATATATATATATATATATATATATATATATATATATATATATATATATATATATATATATATATATATATATATATATATATATATATATATATATATATATATATATATATATATATATATATATATATATATATATATATATATATATATATTAATACATTTAGGGTAAAAATATCAAAAATATACATATTTATATTTTTATTAATATTTAACACTAAAAAGACATTTTTATAAATATACTATATTTTATTTTATTTTTGTATGTAAATAGTAAATATTATATGAATTAATTAATTAATATCCCTTTTGATTAAAAAATTAGGGTTTTACCCTAAATTTGAAAATACTCCAAAAATAAGACCTTTTTATTTCTCTTTTTATTTTCACATAAATAATATTCTTTTTTTCATACACATAAAAATCCTTTTTACATTTTGCATTTTTATTTCAATTTCCATTTAATTATACAATTATTTGTCTTATAAATATTCAAAGAAAATGATGTAATAGTTAGGTTTAAATTCTTGTCTAAATATACCCTATTTGAAACATTGTACCCCCCTCCCCATATTATTGTGTTGTAATAGTGTAGGAATTTAAATTTCGCACTTTAACGCTTTCTAAACATACCATGCTAGAATTAGGGTTTGAATGCGAATAAAACGAACAAAATAGTTGGACCTAACTTCAAGATAAATAAGCATGAAAATGGACAACACATTTCACACTTGCACCCCTAGGGTATTCCACTTTGTTGCCTTCAAATAATTGGGCCATATTGTATGTTGAATTTCTTTGGGTAAAACAAACAATCAAATGATCATAGTCCCTCAAAATGTTGCCTAAATGAATGATCAAGTCCCTTTTTAAAGAAAAATTGCCCAAAGACATTTAACACTATTGCAATTATGGTCTAAACGATGACCCGCGCCCGTCCCTTTCACCTCCTAAGACAAGATTGTCCACCAAATGCAATGGTGGAACAAAATTGTCAAAAAGGTTAAAACATAACAAAAATCTTTGAGAAAACTTTAGGGTAGATAACTCTTAAGTACTTGTCAATTTGCCAAGAAAACACTTGCCTAATTTCAAACCACACTTCACAAACACTTTCAAAAATAACTCTCAAAAAAAAAACCTTGAAACATCTTTTCTAAAGACAAAACACCTTTTGTAAAACATTCGAGTAAAGAATTGTTACAAGGGTAGCCTATACAAGGCATCTTTTCAAAACATTTTCAAAACCACACACCAAGCACCATTTCAAACAATTGAAAACCAAGGCAAGTTGATCTAAGCAAGTACCTAAGAGCCCATGGATAACCATGGATAGAAAGGGTGCTAATACCTTCCCTTTCTATAATCTACTCCCCGAACCCAAGAAATATCTCAAAGGTTTTTGCTGTGCTTTTTAAACCTTTCCTTAGGATAAAATAAAAAGTCGGTGGCGACTCTTGCTCAACCGAAACATTTGTGAAAACAAACGCAAAACCCTAGTCAGTTCTCCCACCGTATCACAGAACTGGCGACTCTGCTGGGGAGAATTTAAAAGTGGAGTAACCTTAGGGCTTAGATCACCCTCTTGCATGACTAATTGTTTGATTTGTTTGCTTTATACTTTGGCTCTATTGTTTGGGTTTGCAATCCTACACCCGGATTTTGGGAAACATTCATAGATAGCAATACATTGTGGAAACTGTGCGGGGTATACCGACACGGTCGAAGCAATAGCTATATTAGTGCGACATATTTGTGAGTACCAGTAACCCTTGAGTTCAATCAAGGAGAGTACGGGGCCGCTGAGTGATGTCACTAAGCACTAATGACCTAGAACCTTAATTGACCATCTTGGCCTTTTATTAGGGGTAGTGAGATGACCGGCTTTGGTGCAGTCCGAAGTTGGTAGATACTCGATACTACACTCATTGAGGGTTGTTTTCTTGGAATATTTTGGTCGCTAGTTAAGTGGCTAAACCAAAACAATGAACAATGAAAACAATCCAGTGATATTGAGCTCCTTAGAACCCGGTTACTATTTATAGGATAGGTTTTTAAGCCAACTACACTCAAGAGGGTATTTACCTATGAAACCCCATGCAAGCCTGAAACTAGGGTTTGGTGTGACTTGCTTGTACATATGTTTTGTGCATACATCATAAACATCATGAAGCATCATATGAATTCACTAACCATTTCAAGGGTTTGGATCTTCATCTTTGTTCTTGTTTTGTAGGTCATGGAAGTTCCTCGCAGAAACACCATTCAAGTCAACCTGGTGAGAATCTCTCCTCAACTCAAGGAGCTCACCTCAAGAATTCCGGAAAATTCATCCTTCAGTGAAAGACATGGTAGACTGCTCAGCCTAGTCAACACCAACATTGAAGAAGACATGATGAAAGTGTTATTCCAGTTCTTTGACCCTCTTCACCACTGCTTCACTTTCCCTGATTATCAGTTGGTACCCACTTTGGAGGAGTTTTCTCAACTCCTAAGAATCCCTATCCTTAATCAACTACCATTCAACGGTATGGAGAAGGAACCAAAGCCGGAAGATGTTGCTCGAGCATTACATCTACAACCATTCGACATCAAGGGGCATTGGGAAACCAGAAGCGGCGTCAAAGGATTCTTAGCAAAATTCTTGTTTGAGAAGGCACAAGAATGTTGGAATTCATTGGACCTACAAGCCTTTGAAGAGATTGTGGCACTCCTTATCTATGGGTTGGTCTTGTTCCCAAATCCTGACCAATTGGTAGATGTCAACGCCGTCAAAATCTTCTTGTCCAGAAATCCAATACCAAGATTGCTTGGGGACATCCTTCACTCATTTTACACACGAACAATGAGAAAGAGGGTTGTTCTCATGTGTTGTACTCCTATCCTTGCAAGGTGGTTTATTTCGCACCTTCCGCAATATGTCTTGAAGAATGACCAAGGTGCAAGGTGGTCCCAACGGTTGATGACTCTTACTCATTCTGATGTGCATTGGTGTTCTCGGTCCAGAGAAAATGTCATCATTGTCGATCGTTGCGGAGAATTTCCTAATGTTCCCTTACTTGGAATCAGAGGAGGTATCACCTACAACCCTTGCCTAGCTTTGAGGCAATTTGGATATGCACGGAGGGATGGCCCTCATGATATGTTGATTTCTAGCCTAGTTTTTGACTTCGACAACGATGCGCAAGGACTTCGCCAAAGATTCATCAGAGCTTGGGGAAAACTCAACAAGGTTGATAGCAAGACTCTGGGACACAAGAACTCCATCCCTCTTGAGCCCTATCTCAAGTGGGTACGAGCCCGAGCCCAAAGTCTAATGATGCCTTATCCTCATGTACTCCCAGTGATTAAAGAGCCCGTCAATGAAGGAGAGGTTCCCTACACCATCCTACATCCAGACATGCCTACATCGTGGGAGGAAATGCAGAAAAGTTGGATTCAGCTCAAGGAAGAACGGAATACTTTTGAAGCTAGCTTCTACGCCAGTGAGAAGAAGGTTCTAGAGCTTACCCGCCGACTCCACGAGCAAGAGGCCCTCAACACCTACATCGCACCAAAGAGGATGCGCAATGTCTTTCTGCCTTAAGAAGTTTATTTTGTAATATTTGGCCCAGGGGGCATTTATGTACTAACAAATTTCTTCTTATTAATATGACGTGCGTTCTTCTTTGTCTGAAACAATTTTGACTGTTCCAAATCCTTGAATGCATTGCATACATAAGCATACCATTCATCATGTGCATAAGCAGGTCTCGCTCCAGGTTTCCTTATCTGTCTGCTGTTTATTTCAGTAGGATGGATCTCGAGCAAACAGTCAAAGACCTACAAGCTCAGAATGCACAGTTCCAGCAACTCCTGATGACCTTGGCTAAAGGTCAGGAGGATATCAAGACTCAATTGGGAAATAAGGACCCAGTGAAGAAGAATAAAAAGAGGATTGGAGTGGCTACTTTGGGGAGAAGATTTGACGGAGAAGCTCGGAGAGTGCTTGAATTTCCTCTGACTTCTGATGAAGGGACTAGTAAAAGAGATGGAGTTGCGGTGCCTTCCGAGTCTGATGCGGAGGAAGAAGAGGTTGAAGAGGATGAAGATTATTCTGACCAGCAATACCCTCCAGCTGATGATAAATACAAAGGGTTAGAAGACAGATTGGCCGCCATGGAATTACAAAGAGTACCGGGTTTGGATTTTGAAGACTTGGGTCTGGTTGCCGGGATTGTGATTCCCCCAAAATTCAAAGTGCCAGTGTTTGTGAGGTATGATGGGCTGTCCTGCCCCAAAATGCATCTCAGGTCCTACGTGATAAAGATTCAACCCTATACGGCAGATAAAAACCTCTGGATTCATTTCTTTCAAGACAGCCTTTCGGGAGCTCAGTTGGAATGGTTTTATCAGCTAGAAGGAACCAGTGTCAGGAATTGGAAAGATTTGGCCACCGCTTTCTACAAACAATACCAGTATAATTCTGATCTTGCTCCTACTCGTACCCAACTTCAGGGTATGTCACTAGGAACAAGCGAGGGATTCAAAGAATATGCATAAAAATGGAGGGATTTGGCTGGCAGGGTGCAGCCTCCTTTAACCGATCGTGAGCTCGTTGATATGTTTCTTGGGACTTTATCTGGGCCATTTTTCAATCATCTAATTGGTAACTCTTCCGCGGGGTTTACCGATTTGATCTTAACAGGCGAAAGAATAGAAGCTGGCATCAAGTCAGGAAAGATTCAGAAGGGTGTTGCTGCAAGTGTTGAGAAAAAGCCTTTTAAGAAGGAGACAACCATGGTATATTCTCAGAGAAGAGCAGGGAAGATGGAGCGTCGGCCAACTGTGGGGGCCGTAATGATTCAAAACACTCCGAGCGAGCAGCCTCGCTATAACCAGTCCAGACCAAATCAACAACGAGTGGAACGGCCACAACGGCAGTTCACCCGTATTAATATGACTCCAGCACAAGTGCTTCCCCATCTATTGAAGTTGAATCTCGCCACCATCAAGGAGGCACCAAAGAATGTGAATACATCCTCTCCACATTATCATGCCAATGCTAAATGCGCCTACCATTCAGACAGTGTTGGACACGACACCAATGATTGTTGGGCACTCAAGCATAAAATCCAAGACCTGATAGAGGCTAAGGAGGTAGAGTTTGACGCTCCGGAGAAGCCTAATTTGATATCTGCACCTATGCCGAAGCACGGCCGAAATGTCAATGCCATTGAAGAAGATTTGTATGTTGCTGATGTCAGTGATCTGACCACTCCACTGCTAACCATTAAGTTGAATTTGTTAAGGGTCGGGATCTTCCCGGGATGTAAAGAAGACTGCTATTGTTGTTACTCTCTGCCGTTTGATTGTCCGCTACTGAAGAAAGCCATCCAAGGCCTTATGGATAGTCGACAAATTTTGTTTGAGAAAGTTTCTGCTGTTCCAGTTCATACTGAAGATGTCTCAATCATAACCATTCACGCCAATCTTTCCAAGGCCGTCAAAAAGCCTGTTAAGATTACACCAGCCGCGAAATCTGTTCCTTTGAAGATAACAATGCCAGGGCTTGTTCCCTATGTTTCTGAGAAGTCGATACCTTGGAACTATGGCGGCAACGTCTACTACCATGGTATCAAGCAAATCGAAATAATTGAAGAAAGTTTGGACGATGAAGAAGCCAGCATTAGTAACATTGCGGGCACTAGCAAAATCACCAGGAGCGGGAGAATATTTTCTCCAGAGATTTCCCCTCCAAGAGCAGTCTTTGGACCCTCATCAGCCGACAAGGTCATCCCTGCACCAATAAAACTCTCTTCTAGAACTCCTTTGATTGAAGATGTTTTTGTTCCTAGTACTGTCTCTCCTACCGCTGCTGACAAAGGTAAGGGAATTCAAGATGAGTCCGTCAGGACGAGGGCTCAACCCTTGGTAATCCCGGAAACCTCCAAGAAGGAAATGGACGAGATTTTGAGGATAATCAAAAGAAGTGATTATGATGTGGTGGAACAGCTGGGGCAAACCCCCTCCAAGATTTCCATGCTGGCACTATTACTTTGCTCAGAAGCGCACGCTTAAGCTCTGATAAAGTTTCTGAAGGTAGCTCATGTGCCCCAGGAAACCTCTGCGGATCAATTTCAAAATTGCGTGGCTAGCCTGACTGCGGACAATGGATTAGGTTTTTTTGATGCCGACCTAACTCCTAAAGGCAGGAATCACAATGATGCTTTGCACATTTCAATCGAGTGTCGCGGAACTACTCTTGCACATGTTTTGGTTGATACTGGTTCGTCGCTGAATGTTTTACCTAAAAAGGCCTTGGACCGACTAGATAGTGAAGGGTTGGAATTGAAGCCGAGTGATATTGTTGTCAGAGCTTTCGATGGTTCGAAGAGAATGGTCCACGGAGAGGTTGAAATTCCCATCAAGATAGGCACCGAGGTGTTTAAGTCCACTTTCTATGTGATGGACATCCGTCCGTCATACTCTTGCTTGCTGGGAAGACCTTGGATACACCATGCTGGGGCAGTCACCTCCTCCTTACATCAGATGTTGAAGTATCCTGTCAAGGGAAATATCATCACTGTCCATGGTGAAGAAGAGTACATGATTAGCCACTTAAATTCTTTCCGGTATGTGGAGGTTGAAGGAGAGTTCATTGAGACATCGTTTCAACATTTCGAAGAAGTCCTTCCTGAAATAGCAGTAGCAAAGTTGGCCGCTGAGACACCGAGGCAGATGGCCAGGATGGCATCTCTGGAGGACGCAAGGGCCGCAATAAGAGAAGGGAAGAATTCAGCATGGGGGCAGTTACCCGACTTTCCGCATAAGACTGACAAGTTTGGGTTAGGGTTCACAGCCGTCGGCCAGAAAGCTATGCGCCATGCGAAGATTGAAAGAGCGCCAGTCAAAATTTCTCCCTACGGAATCAACGCCCTGGAAGATGAAGACAAGGAGAGCAACATTGAAAAGTGGGTTTATCCAACTGTCAAAGGAGGATTGAGCAACTGGGAGGCAAAGGACTTTGTCCCCATCACTTTTATTCATTAGTAATTTATCTGTCAAACATTTCCTATTGGTCTGTAATATTTATTTTCGAACAATCCGTACACTATCTTTTTACCTCATGCCTTGCCCGGGGCATGTAGGTCCATTTGTAAGGGTTTTGATTATTTCTCATATCCATATGCCATGTTTAATGATTCATTGGACGTTTTTCATTTGATAAACTGCTTGTGTTCATTTTCTTTCCTTTTGCATTTTTTGTTTAAGGATGGCTATCCCTTACGCACACCCACACTCACCAATGCAGGTACCCATCCACTCCGGATTCCATGGGTGACTATTCTGCTATATCTTCCAAAAACTCTGAAGATCTGGTCAATCTAGCCGAGTATGAAGATGACGAAGGTTGTGAAGTACCCGGGGAACTAGCCAGACTTCTGCAACAAGAGGAAAGGGCCATCCTACCGCATGAGGAGCCATTAGAAACTGTCAACTTAGGGACCGAGGAAGACCGAAAGGAAGTGCGAGTGGGTGCCAATTTGAAACCGAATGTCAAGGAAAGCCTGATACAGTTGTTGAATGAGTATGTTGAAATCTTCGCTTGGTCTTATGAAGACATGCCGGGTTTAGACACAGACATCGTGGTTCACCGTCTCCCCACAAGAGAAGACTGTCCACCGATCAAGCAAAAAGTTCGCCGAATGAGGCCTGACATGTCTGAAAAGATCAAGGCAGAAGTAATGAAGCAATTCAATGCTGGCTTTCTAGCTGTTACGTCCTATCCTCAATGGGTCGCTAACATTGTGCCAGTACCTAAGAAATATGGCAAAGTCAGGATGTGTGTGGACTACCGGGATTTGAATAGGGCCATCCCTAAAGATGATTTCCCGCTACCTCACATTGACATCTTGATCGATAATACAGCTCAGCACAAAGTGTTTTCCTTCATGGATGGATTCTCGGGCTACAATCAAATCAAAATGGCCCCCGAGGATATGGAGAAAACTACTTTTGTCACACAATGGGGCACTTTCTGTTATAAGGTGATGCCGTTCGGGCTGAAGAACGCAGGGGCAACTTATCAACGCGCCATGGTAACTTTATTTCACGATATGATACATCATGAGATTGAAGTTTACGTAGATGATATGATAGCTCGGTCATAAACAGAGGAAGAGCATCTTGAACATCTAGAAAAGCTGTTTGCCAGGTTGAAAGAATACAAGCTCAGGCTGAATCCAAGTAAATGCATTTTTGGAGTTAGGTCTGGTAAACTCCTGGGATTCATCGTAAGTAACAAAGGCATTGAAGTCGATCCGGCAAAAGTAAAAGCAATACAAGAGATGCCTGCTCCCCGTACTGAAAAGGAGGTTAGAGGATTCTTGGGGCGCTTAAACTATATTGCCAGATTCATCTCACATCTGACTTCTACCTGTGAGCCAATTTTCAAACTCTTGAAAAAAGATCAGGTAGTGGAATGGAACGACGATTGTCAAGCTGCTTTTGATAGGATCAAGGAGTATTTGCTAGAACCTCTTATTCTGATGCCACCCGTCGAAGGGAGACCATTGATCATGTATTTGACCGTCTTGGATAACTCAATGGGGTGTGTTTTGGGCCAGCATGACGAGTCTGGTCGAAAAGAGCATGCTATTTATTACCTTAGCAAAAAGTTTACCGACTGTGAGACTCGCTACTCACTGCTCGAGAAAACTTGTTGCGCTTTGGTATGGGCTGCTCGCCGACTAAGACAGTATATGCTGACTCATACTACCTTGTTGATTTCCAAAATGGACCCTATCAAGTATATCTTCGAAAAGCCCGCTTTATCTGGAAGGATAGCTAGATGGCAAATGATCTTAACTGAATATGACATCCAGTACACCACCCAAAAAGCTATAAAAGGGAGTGTACTAGCTGACCATCTGGCTCATCAGGCTATCGAAGACTATCAACCCATGAGATTTGACTTCCCAGACGAGGACATCATGAATTTGGACAACATTAAAGGTGACGGACCGTATGACGGACCTGAAAAGGGAACCCGATGGACCCTGTACTTTGATGGTGCTTCAAATGCGCTTGGAAACGGTATTGGCGCAGTACTCATTTCTCCGGAAGGTTGTCACACACCTTTCACGACCCGACTTTGCTTCAGCTGCACAAACAACATGGCTGAGTATGAAGCCTGCATCTTTGGTCTAAAGGTTGCTATAGACTTGGGGATCAAATCTTTGATCGTATTTGGGGACTCGGATTTGGTTATCAGTCAAATCAAAGGAGAATGGGATACCAAGCATCCTAATCTTATCCCATACAAAGAACATGTCTTGACGTTGTTGCCTCATTTCGAGCAAATTACCTTCGAGCATTTCCCGCGAGAAGAGAATCAGCTAGCAGATGCTCTAGCCACAATGTCCTCCATGTTTAAACTCAACTGGGATAATGAGGCTCCTCAAATCACCATCAAGCGAATGGATGAACCCGCGCATTGTCACGAGATTAATACCGAGGAAGCAGTGGAACAACCCTGGTTCCATGAAATCAAAAGGTATCTCGAGACTAGAGATTATCCTGAAGGAGCTTCCGTAAATGACAAGAAGTTCTTAAGGAAATTCGCTGCTAAGTTCTTCCTGAGCAACGACATCCTTTACAAACGAAGCCATGATTGTGTATTACTCCGATGCGTAGATAAAGCTGAAGCAGAGTTGATCATGACTGATATACACAGCAGCACATTTGGCACTCACTTGAGCGGGCATACAATGGCTAAGAAGATCCTAAGGGCAGGCTATTACTGGTCTACTATGGAGGCTGACTGCCATCAACATTCCCGTACTTGCCACAAGTGTCAAGTCTATGCTGACAAAGTTCATATTCCTCCGGTTCCTCTCAACGTCCTGACTGCTCCGTGGCCCTTTGCAATGTGGGGCATTGATATGATTGGAGAGATCAAGCCCACGGCTTCCAACGGACATCGCTTCATCCTGGTTGCCATTGACTACTTCACCAAATGGGTCGAAGCAGCTTCCTTCGCCTCTGTGACTAAAAATGTGGTTTCCCGCTTTATCAAGCAAAATCTCATATGTCGGTATGGTGTTCCAGACAGGATCATCACAGACAACGGTACAAATCTGAATAACACAATGATCACTGCATTATGCGAACAGTTCAAGATTTATCATCACAATTCATCTCCCTATCGGCCGAAGATGAACGGTGTTGTTGAAGCTGTGAACAAAAACATTAAGAAGATCATTCAGAAAATGACAGTCACTTATAAAGACTGGCATGAGATGTTACCGTTTGCTCTGCATGGATACCGTACGACGGTACGTACTTCAACCGGGGCAACCCCATTTTCTTTGGTTTATGGCATGGAAGCTGTTTTGCCTATGGAAGTCCAGATCCCTTCTCTAAGGATTATGAAGGATGCAGGTTTGAATGAAGATGATTGGATGCAGACCCGACTTGATTAACTCAATCTGATCGACGAAAAGCGACTTGCTGCTATATGCCACGGTCAGACGTATCAAAAGCGAATGATCAAGGCCTTCAATAAGAAAGTCAGACGTCAAGTGTATCAAGTCGGAGACCTCGTAATCAAGCGGATTATCTTGCCGCAAAGTGATCCCAGGGGCAAATGGACTCCTACATATGAGGGACCATTTGTGATCAAGAGCATATTTTCTGGTGGTGCAATGATTCTGACCACCATGGACGGCGACGATTTGCCGCACCCTGCGAACGCAGACATAGTCAAAAGATACTACGCATAAAATAACCCGACAAGTCGAAAACCCGAAAGGGCGGCTTGGGCAAAAATGGGCATCCCGGTGAGCCGAAAACCCGAAAGGGCGGTTCAGGAAAAAATTAGGGATTAAAATAAAAAAATCTGTACACCCGGCAAGTTGAAAACCCGAAAGGGCGGCTTGGGCAAAAAGGGGTTTCCCGGTGGATCGAAAACCCGAAAGGGCGATTCAGGAAAAAGTTAGGGAATTAAAGCGTATGACTATGTCTCGTCGGATCACTTCAAAGACAATCTCTTCATCAACCGGTTCCAGGCTTCTGATCAATCCAGTCATCGTCAAACGAAGCATTGAATGGACAGATATTCAGGGTTGTGAAATCTATAGCGGAATGGGATCCCATGGAATTATTACACATAGCCATCTTTATTTTGTATAAATCTTTCAAATATTTACGACAAAATCCTCTTACTAGGATGATTGTCTCCTTTGTACAAATATACTCATAGAAAATCAATACAAATACTTTTCCCAGAAATTTGTGTCATTTCCTTTTCTTTTCTCTTGCACTATTGGTTTTATTTTGAGAAACGTCCAATGTTTTGTTAAATAGGCATATGCATTTGAAACATAATCATTCTCTTATGAGTCGGGAAAGAGGATTACTGATAAGTCGAAGGTACAGTTGGATAACCCGATACCCTTTCAAAGGAAACCCCTGGGAGATTTGGAATCCATATCCCCCGTAGAGTCTAGAAGCTTATCCCCCGCAGAGAACGGACGTCTCTCCCGAGTTTTATTCAAAGTTATTCCTCACAAGGCCTTATAACTGGGTTATTCTCAGCTAACAACCACGGAGGATCGCACTCGCCAGAATTCTTCCTATCCCCAGCGGAGTTCATCAAAATTCCCCAGCAGTAACTTATCTTTGCAAATCCCCAGCCAGAGAATCCTCCGGAATTCAATTCCCCTCAGAGTTTAAGTTTCAGTGTCCCCAGCCGAGCTAAAGCTTCAAATTATCAATCCCCAGCGGAGTCATACTGATGAACCTTCTCCCCACAGAGTTTTAGGAGAATAAATCTTGAGTTCCCCAATGAAGTCGCCAGAGACACTTCCCACCGAACTGAAGATTCCCGGTCTTGTATCCCCAGCATAAGTCTGCTAGATTGGTGCTCCCCAGTAGAAGTCATCAGGAATTCCCCAGAGGTTTGGTATACAACCCAAGCTCCTTATTCCCCAGTCACAGCCAAGGAATTATTCTTCCCGGCAGCAGTCAGGATGCTTTTATCTTCAGCCATCCAGGATTCATCTATCCCTAGCAAGACAGCTCATCAGCTTACATGCGTATTCATTACATTCATATCATAAACATTGATATAACATATATTGCATCATACATTTCATGCAACATAATCTTGTGTTTAGCTAACATTTTGTCCTTTTCAGGATAAGAATAAAAGGCTATCATTAACAGTTTCAGATGCAGTTTTACACGGACTCATCATCAGGAAACCCTACACCGGTTCCTCCTCAAATATCAAGATTTCTGAAAACAGTTCACGGGTTCTCCAAGTAACGGATGTTAACCTATCACTTGTTCAGATTCTTCTCAAGACTTCTGAAAACAGTTTATGGATTCTTCCCAACAACGGATGTTAATCTATCACTTGTTCAGACGCAACCTTTTGAAAACAGCTTACGGACGCTTCCCAACAACGGATGCTGCTCTATTGCTTATTCAACTTCAAGATTTCTGAAAACAGTTTATGGATTCTTCCCAACAACGGATGTTAATCTATCACTTGTTCAGACACAACCTAATGAAAACAGTCTATGGATTCTTCCCAACAACGAATGTCAATCTATTGCTTGTTCAGACCCCTAGTTCAGAGATGGTCCAAAGCTTGGACACCTTCCTGATGTTCCCTTCCAGATGGCATCTCTAAGCCCATCTCCGACAGGATTTCTGTTACCCTCTCAATATGGCATCTCTAAGCCCATCTCCAAATGGCATCTCTAAGCCCATTCCCGCATTCATTGCTTTGACGAGTGCAAATTTCCGGGCACTCTAGTGTCCAATCTCCTTTTACCCTCGAGTCACAAAAGGCAAGCTTGTCAATCTAACTCTTCGGATTCAAGAAGATTGAACAGGGGCAACTGTTGTACCCCAAAATTTGCCCTCCCATTTCTCATGGATTTCTCATCACAAAACCTTTGAAGCTCAAGATCCAGTCAGGGTTTCATCTGCTCAAGATTTCTCCTTGCACTATGGACCCAAATTAGGGTTTGTGTTTGCACAAAGATGTTTTGACCTAAAATACCTAAGATGACTTTCATGCTTCATATTGGACTCCCAAGTTTATCCACATCAAGTTGCAAGCCTTGATTCCAAGTTTTGCCCAGCCAATTGGACAGTTGACCTAGAAATCAGCTGTATTGGGGAAAAAGTCAACTGTGGCCAATTGACAGTCAAACCTCATGAAAAGTGACCCACATCAACATTATGAACTCATATGAACCATTTGATCAAGTTTGGATCACAATTCCACAAGAAATTTGATCAAATCACCAAAAGGGCAAAATGGTCATTTTTAGGGTTTTGACTGCACAAAGGCAATTCTTGACTGTTTGACCTAGCCAATGGCAAATCAAGCTCACATATGGACTCAAGGACCCCATGGAATTATCTTGACATGCTCAACAAACTCAAAAGATCCCAAGTACACAAGATTGACAGTTGAATTTCCCAGTCAATTGATCAATTTTGACTGTATACTAAAAAGTCAAACTCTGACTTTTTGGTCAAAATCAAGAGTCAAGATTCATTTTTCATCAAAACATGCCAAACCATGAAACTTGTTCACCAAGAAATCACAAAATGCAAATTAGGGTTAGAAATTAGAATTTTTCATAACTTAGAATTTTTCTAAGTTATAAAAAACCCTAACTTTTTCCCAACTTTGCCCCACTTTTTCACCAAGATCCATTTGGATTCAAACAAAAGTCAAAACATGAAAGTTGTATCTTGTTTCATAATCTACAACTTTGATTCACAAAGTTTTCCCATTTGAGGCTTCTATCTCAAGTTACAAATTTTTGAATAAGGGCACTAAACCATTCTTAACTTAGTGAAATTTTAACCTATTTTGACAAGGTTTTCTACCCAACTTCAAGGCCATTTTCCATACCCTTCCACTTGGAATTTCAATTTGCATTTCAAAGATGGATTGTAGTACACATTCCAAGCTTTCCAAAATGTCCAAGAACTTCTCAAACAAGCTCATGGTTAGGGAGAATCAAATTTTGCAAAATGAGAAAAAGTCACTTTTGTTCTTGGCCATGTACATGTTCATAACACTATGCATTTCAATCTCAGCTTGCATATCTTGATTACAGGTCCTTAAACCATCCAACACTCATAAATTTAATGCATATTCTTTGTGCCAAGGCCATGTTCTTTGTGTTCTAGCATTGCATAAAGGATTAATCCCAGAATAGATAAAGCATTTCTTCCATTTTTGCAAAAGGTAGCTTTATGTCCAATTACAAATCCAAGAAGTACAGTCCATATCTAATTGGCACAAGTTTATGAGTTAATCACACTGATCAAGGAGGGATTATGCAGCATAGTATGAGGGCCTGTACAGGCTAGAGGCACAAAGTAACCATTGCTTGCTTAAAGTGTAAGAAACACATCATAACTTAGAAGAACTCTCATATGAGCTTGCAAACCCTTAAGTGAACTTGTGAAACACACTCAAGACATCTCAACCAAGCTATTGCACGACCCTAACACCTCTCATACACTCCCAATCTCAGAATCATCTTCAAACTGCAAAAACAGGGCCAAGCCTGCAGTTTGAGTGCCATCTTCCATTTCCCTCAAGCTCTCTTGCCCAAACCAGTTCACATACATTCCCTAGCATCTATGCAAGCTAACCATGACTTGAAACACGACCTGTAATCCCTCTAACCAGTTCCACCATTTTCAGTTTCTTGTTTTGCAGGTGAAGTGCTCTAGCACGATTCAAAAGCTTTCAAGACAAAGTAAACATTGGAATAGCATCCCTGGACCTCAAGGAAGCTTTTCCAATCATCACCTTGCACTGAAAGCTTCCTCATTGCCAGATAGAACTTCAACTGAACATGTATTTTGGTGAACTTCTATCTCTCTTATTAAGCATCATTAGCTCTAAGTTTGTGAATAAACAATGTTCTACTCATGCCACTGAACATGTACATGTTTTTACTTTTCATTTCTTTTGCTTGAGCTGTGAGAATTTGAGGTTTGAAAATGGCAGAAAATCTAGGTTAGGATTTGGGGGAGAAGAAATTCTCCCTCATCTTAGAGAGTTAGATCAAGTTCTGCATATGGTTGGATTCGTCTTTTGATGCTGAACATTTTTTATGTTATGAGTTTTCAGTGATAAGCCAGGAATCAGGAGTTAGAAGATTGAGAACAGGGCGCGCGTTTTTGAATAACATAGTTCAGAGGTTGAAGAAAGGTTGCATTGGGCGGGGCTTGCTTTGTATTTTCTTTTTGCACCATACAACTTGTTCTGAACCCCCTGAGCCCATTTGCTTTATTTTTAATGTTTTTTGACTTTTTCTTTTTTTAATTAACTCATTTATTTTTCTCAGCATATTAAAAATTTAAAAATATTTTTTCTCACCATTTTTGAATTTATTAGGTATTTAGTTGATTTTTCTCTTAGTTTGAACATAAATAAATAAATATATATGTTTTGTTTAAAATATTAAAATATTAGAAATACATTTTACACACTTTTATTTTGATTCTACTTTCTGAAAATAGTTTATAGAAAAAATACTTTTTTTTATTATTATTATTATTATTAAATATTAAAAATTACTAATTAATATAATACTTATCTTGTAAATAATATAAATGTGTATATATATATATATATATATATATATATATATATATATATATATATATATATATATATATATATATATATATATATATATATATATATATATATATATATATATATTAATACATTTAGGGTAAAAATATCAAAAATATACATATTTATATTTTTATTAATATTTAACACTAAAAAGACATTTTTATAAATATACTATATTTTATTTTATTTTTGCATGTAAATAGTAAATATTATATGAATTAATTAATTAATATCCCTTTTGATTAAAAATTAGGGTTTTACCCTAAATTTGAAAATACTCCAAAAATAAGACCTTTTTATTTCTCATTTTATTTTCACATAAATAATATTCTTTTTTTCATACACATAAAAATCTTTTTTACATTTTGCATTTTTATTTCAATTTCCATTTAATTATACAATTATTTGTCTTATAAATATTCAAAGAAAATGATGTAATAGTTAGGTTTAAATTCTTGTCTAAATATACCCCATTTGAAACATTGTACGCCCCCTCCCCATATTATTGTGTTGTAATAGTGTAGGAATTTAAATTTCGCACTTTAACGCTTTCTAAACATACCATGCTAGAATTAGGGTTTGAATGCGAATAAAACGAACAAAATAGTTGGACCTAACTTCAAGATAAATAAGCATGAAAATGGACAACACATTTCACACTTGCACCCCTAGGGTATTCCACTTTGTTGCCTTCAAATAATTGGGCCATATTGTATGTTGAATTTCTTTGGGTAAAACAAACAATCAAATGATCATAGTCCCTCAAAATGTTGCCTAAATGAATGATCAAGTCCCTTTTTAAAGAAAAATTGCCCAAAGACATTTAACACTATTGCAATTATGGTCTAAACGATGACCCGCGCCCGTCCCTTTCACCTCCTAAGACAAGATTGTCCACCAAATGCAATGGTGGAACAAAATTGTCAAAAAGGTTTAAAACATAACAAAAATCTTTGAGAAAACTTTAGGGTAGATAACTCTTAAGTACTTGTCAATTTGCCAAGAAAACACTTGCCTAATTTCAAACCACACTTCACAAACACTTTCAAAACCAACTCTAAAAAAAAAAAACCTTGAAACATCTTTTGTAAAGACAAAACACCTTTTGTAAAACATTCGAGTAAAGAATTGTTACAAGGGTAGCCTATACAAGGCATCTTTTCAAAAGATTTTCAAAACCACACACCAAGCACCATTTAAAACAATTGAAAACCAAGGCAAGTTGATCTAAGCAAGTACCTAAGAGCCCATGGATAACCATGGATAGAAAGGGTGCTAATACCTTCCCTTTCTATAATCTACTCCCCGAATCCAAGAAATATCTCAAAGGTTTTTGCTGTGCTTTTTAAACCTTTCCTTAGGATAAAATAAAAAGTCGGTGGCGACTCTTGCTCAACCGAAACATTTGCGAAAACAAACGCAAAACCCTAGTCAGTTCTCCCACCGTATCACACACACCTCCTAAACCAATCAAAGAAGCATCACAATAAACCACAAAAGGTTCTGTCAGATTCGTAAAAATAAAAATATGAGCAGTTGTCAACCTTTTCTTAAGCTCTTGAAAACCAGCTTCACATTGTGAAGTCCAAATAAAGGCTTGGCCCTTTCTAGTAAAATGCGTCAATGGTAACGCCAACTTGGAAAAACCTTCAATAAACTTTCGATAATAACCTGCTAAACAAAGAAAACTTCTAATCTCCGGAACAGATTTCGAAGTTTCACATTAAGACACAGCCTCAATCATCAACGGATCAATAACAATACCACCCATTGATATCACATGACCAAGAAAAATCACTTCCTTCAACAAAAACTTACACTTAGAAAGTTTCACATACAACTGCTTCTCTTTCAACACCAATAACATAATCCTCGGATGCTTAGCATGATCCTCTTCACTCTTTGAATAGATCAAAATATCATCAATGAATACAACAAGAAACTGATCAAAAAACTGATGAAAAATTCTATTCATGTATTTCATAAATACACCAGGTGCATTGGTCACACCGAACGACATCACATAATACTCATAATAACCATACCTCGTCCTAAAATCAGTCTTCTGAATATCTTGAGCCTTAACTCAAATTTGATGATACCCAGACCTCAAATCAATCTTACTAAACACACTTGCACCAACCAACTGATCTATGAAATCATCAATCCTTTGAAGTGGATACTTATTCTTAATAGTCACCTTATTCAGTTGTCTATAATCCATACACTAACTCATAGAACCTTCCTTCTTCTTAACTCACAAAACATGTGCACCACATAGTGACACACTCAGATGAATAAACATTTTCTCAAGCAAATCCTCAAGTTGACTATTTAACTCTTTCAAATCAGATGATGATATACGATATAGAGCCATCGATATCGTACTAGTTCCAGGAACCAAGTCGATCATAAACTCCACTTCATGTTCTGAAGGAAAATCACTTATCTCATTAGGGAACACTTCAGGAAAATCACGAACTATCGGCATTTCACCAATCATCGATTTCCCATCAATTTCCAATGTTTCTATCAAAGCCAACAACACAACACCATATTGAAGAGACTCATTCACTTGCTTAGCATACATAAACAAATCTCTCTCAAAACTAGAATCAAGAATGATAACCATTTTATCAAAACAATTGATATAAACATGATTGAATTCCAGCCAATTCATACCAAGAATCACATCAAGTTGATCTAACGAGAGACAAAATAAATCAATCATAAAGTATCTACCAAATATACTCAACGGACAATTCAAACACACATAAGAAGTAGTTAGAGAACCCATGGCAGGATTATCAATAACCATACTTCCATGTGTAATACGGTGGGAGAACTGACTTGAGGTTTCTACGTTTTATTGCAAATGTTGCAAATAGCAAGAGTCGCCACCGAATTTTATTTTATCCAATAAAGGAAAGGGTGAAAAGAACAGGAAAAACCTTTTGAGAATTTTCTTGAGTTCGGGGGGTGTAATATCCCAAATTTGTCCTACCCTTTTTTATGTGGCTTATGCATCTCGCACTTTTCTCATGTACATAATCTTCATTAGGTTAACTAACACCTCATGCATCATTAACCAATAAAACGTGGCATATGATCAAGGATGTTGAAGAATTAGGGTTGTTGTTTGGCTTTAAGGTTCTCATCTTCATTCAAGCTTGAATCAACTGGTTTCCATCAATCATTTGTTTAAAGCTAGGGTTTTATTTTCTGGACTGCTTTATTGCCAAACTATAGGGGTATTCTTTCTTCCAAACATCAAGTTGCAATCTTTCTTCAAGGCTTAAGAATTAGGGTTTTCGTCTGTTAATATTCAACTGAGGATCATTGGATTTTCAAGTCAAGGCTATCTTCCGTATTCCCATTCATTCTCCAGATTTCCTCAAGGCTTTGTCGATTGTTAAGACCATTGTTGAACCATAATACAAGGTGTTGAGTTTGAAGGTCCATTGTAATCAAGGCATCATTCTCTCAAATTGCTTGTTTCTTGTCAGGCGAGTTAATATTGGATTAAGGTTGAAGTGGAGTTAAATGATTATATAGATTCAAACTTGGTTTAATTCATTAAATTGTTGGAAGCATGCATGGGACTTTATGAAATTATTAAGGCATTAGAGAAGGAATTAAGTTCAAATTTGGGAAAAGAGGGAAATTGGAATTTCATACCGTTAATTCGGTTTATAAGTTACCAATTCCTTACATTATAAGTCCCATAATCCAAGACATCAAATTCCATTCAAAACCATTTTCCATCAAGATTCAGTTGTGATTCTTTTCAAAACAAAACCTACCATTATCAAAATCGCATTACACCATAAGCCATTACAAATCTGTCATTATTACAAAGAAAACCACAATTACAAGTCCATAAATTCATTCACTAAAAAAAAACCATTACGAAAATCTCACGATTTACATGGAAATCAATTCCTAAATTTCAAGCCTATGCCGAAACTTCAAAGATTTCCCCTTCACGCCTAAACAACAGGCTTTGACATCACGCTTTTAAGACCATTCCATGTACATCTAGTTCAACATATTTTGGCTAGGTCATTACACCAAACATCACCATTGTACAAACTTACAAGAACTTGCAGCCAGCTGTCCTAAAACATGCTATAACTGTGTTCAAAGATCCTGCATTGGGAACCATGAAACTTGATCTGCTCCCACATATTGTATCAGTTCAGGCAGAAGGAACTTAATGAATCAGCAGCATCAAGCACGATCTGCAGACGTGCTCTAAAACCAGTCCAATACAGATTGGAGACAAGCCATGCATAAATATCACTAATAGAAAATTAGAAGGAGAATTTGCTGCAAACTAATCCAGCAGTGGGGATTTAATCAAAACAAGTTCAGTTACAAATAGAAAATCAGTAAAAAATAACTAAGCGGCAATTTAACTACCCTCACACAAAACCATCCAAGACATCCCTGCAAAAATAATCCAAATTGATTCAAAACTGGAACTGCATTAAATTCAAGGAAAGAAATCAAGGGAAATACAAGAACCTATAACCAGTGCCTAACAAAAAAACTTTCATAACAGAACCCTCCAATTTCTAAAACTCTCGACAATTTTTTTCCCAAAACTAACTACCAAAACAGCCTAATAATGTTTTTTAACCAACTGTAACATCCCTATAACCAATTCCAAACAGCCCATCCCAAAACAACCAAAATAGAAACTTCTAACTCTAACCAAAACTTCACAGAAATAACAGAATGTCAGCTCCCTTTCCTAACTGAAACATAACTCTCAATAAACTTCGTGTAACAGCCCTGTAACTTCCAATCCAACAACCTTTCCGTCCAACTATTTCCCAAATAAACCACTAATTACCTAATTGTTATCTCAAAACAGAAAACCAGATTTCTAACCTCTAATATTCTAGCATCTCCTAACCAAACACATCTAACTTTTAGCTTAAGTTTTGGGCTAACTATCTCTTTAACCTCCATAACAGAATGATAACACACTAGAAAACTAACCAAAACATAATTCTAAAAAAATCCCAACTAATTTCCTAGCAAATTCAAACAAACTACTAACCACCTCCCCAATCTTCCAGCAGAATTAACAGAAATCCTGTTAACCAATAACCCCTCTTAACTACCGCATAACAGAAAGTCCAATTCTCTAACTGCTATAACCAAAAAAACAGAATTCTAAACTTCCTAAACCTCCTCTAACTGCTTCCTAACATAACTAACTGTAATCAACTAACTGTAACCTATACAGAAACTTACAGCAGCAAAGAAACAAAACTATAACAACCTCCTAACTATTTTCTAGACCAATTCCCGTAACAGTTTCCAACCAACTTCATAACAGTTTTAACTAACTCCTAAATTTCAACTGACCTGTAACTAACTCCCACTCTCCTAACTGTCACTCTTCTAACAGCAGCCTAAATAATTCCAACTGTCAAATAACCGCAACAATCTTCTAACAACAAACTAATAGAATTCCCTAATCCACCATAATAGAATTCTCCATAACTCACTCGTGCTAACCGATTTCCAACTAACTGTCAAAAGAAATCTCCAACGTCCTAACCATTTCTAACTAACATCTCAACAAACTAACAGAAGCCCATAACATAAAAGGAAGAAGAGAGAAAAGAGAGAGGCAATAATATATAACAATAATTCACACAGAAAAAGAGAGAACTCACCAAAAAAACTTCCGAAGCTCTTTATTCTATAACCTTCCTCATCATCATCAACTCTGCATAATCTTCATCCATAACCATTCTTCAATCTTCATTCTCTTTCAATCATCTTCAATCGCATACCTTTGGTTCACATTGCCATCATCTTCTACCTCTGCTCCTCTGAATCATCATCAACGTTTTCATCATCAACATTTCACTTCTCTGCAATTCTGAAATCGCTTTGCAAAAAAGGTTTTTCTGCATCAACAACCATTATGATTTTTAATCGTTTCATGCGTCTTCAACTCGTGCTCGTAACAAGAAGTCAGAATAGGAGAATAAGAGTCTAGCATTCACGGAATTAAGAGCAAGAAGTTAATACCTCTTGAGTGTGCAGCTTGGGGCGGGGTTTCTGGTTTCGTTATCGTTACCATTCAAGCAGTACCGAAGCGTTTTCGACGTAACTCCCGATCTTCTTCTTTTTATGATATTTTTTCTTGGTCTTTATCATAGCTGTGAAGTGTGAAGCTCAGTGGACTACAACCCCATAGATCAGGGGCCTTACACTCCATATCCGCCATTTGATCTTGATTTGAAGCAACTTAGGGTTTAGGTTATTTTTTTTAGATTTAGAATGGACAAAGAGAGGTTGAGGAAATTGGCAAGAAGATTCGAGTTCATAGGAAGATTCGAGGTCATGTTTGTGGAAATGTCGGGCTAAAGGCGACGGCGATGCCGATTCACCGGAGATCATGCCAGTAGGATTAAAGAAATAAGAGATGGAAAGGCTCTGGAAAATGTTCAAGAGTTACAATGCTCCCAACCCTAAACTGGATCGTTTAGTCTCCCTCCCTTTCTCATTATTATCTTTGTTTATTATTCTTTTTTTTTCTTTTGATAATAATAATAAAAACTGGAAAACAAAATATGGAAGGGCATTGAATATTAGGTTGGGTCGGACGTTCCCTTGCGTTAGGCCCATTCAATATTTTTGGGAAGCTTGATAACAAAAATAAAAACAGCCTTTTAGGACTTTTCTATTGGGCCTCAACGCCCAGTCTACTAGCTCACACCACCTGGATTCTAGTTAGCACCCCCTTGACTCTATTATTCTCACTTCATTTGAATTCTTAAGTAAAAATGCATATAATTGAAAATAATAAAAAGCGGTAGAATATAATAGAGTTTTTCTAGAATTTCTTTAGTTCTTGATAGAATTTATATCACATAAAAAAACTAATAAATAAAAAATACTTTTCTTTATGGTTTCTAAAAAACTAATAAATAAAAAATACTTTTTCTCTTTTTAAGTTTTATCCATATTTGCATGCCGCTTCGCCATGTTATTGTTGACACGTTTGTTCATTGTGCAAGGTACATTTTTGTGCTTTCGATCATGTAACATAACCAGTAGTTATGTGATCGAAGCATACGACTTATGCTCGCTTACGATACGACACACCTTATTTCTCATTGTCCTGAGAAATTCACATCATATTACATGTTGTCCTGATACATGTGATATTTTGTGATACTTTGTAGAGGAACTTTTGATTACGCGCCGCATTCGCAACACGTGTTTTCCTTTATCTTAGTTGGATATTGTTTCTGACTCAATTTGTTTCTTGGTGAAGCTTGCTCGACGCGTACTCCCCGCTTCTCCAGTGCTTTCGTCTGCTCTTGACGACTTGCTCGCTTTGGTAGTCTCCGCTACTACCTTCTTATTTCTTAGAACTTTATTATGCTTACTTACTTCTTTTCTAGATCCCATAAGAAGTAGGAAATAAAGAGCGTGCACTCGAAGTCGCGGTTTAAAGACCTGTAGCAGGCATTCCGCACTTCATTTTTCATATGTGTTGTGCTTATGTTTGGTTACTTTCTTGTTGATCGATGAGTTACTCAATTTAGGAATTGAGATCACGACTTCTCTCTCAGTGCATTCTCCCTATAGGATTTTATTTCTTTCTGTTATTTCTTGATGATAGATGAGTCACTCAATTTAGAAATCGAGATCACGACTTCGCTCTCATTGCATGTTCCCTATAGGAGAGTTTTGTTAGACTTTCTTTTGGCATGCTGACCTAGATAGGATCTCTTCAGGTGTTCTCTCTTGAGTTTACTGGATTTCTTGCTTTATCCTTGTACACACCATGTTCCCTTAGGATTTGCTTGCTCCTTTAGGATGCAAGTTAGACCTTAGGTTGTAAACCATGCATGCTAACATTAGATAGAAACTTCCCCTTTCATCCTTGACGTAGGACTACCATTGTATGATAACATTAGGTTAGAGATAGGCTAGTCTCCCTTAGACTCATTTCTTCCCTTTTTGCATCCTTGCATCTAAAACTAAACTTCTTTTCTTAGCAAATCAAAAACATGCTAATCATACTTAAACCCTTTTTCAAGGTAACAAAAACACAAACCAATTCAAACCATTTTGTATGCTCGAGCATCTTTTCTCTAAAACCCTTTTCAGGTAATGACATGATTAATTTACTTCCGTACCAACGCATAAGTCTCCAAAGGTAGAGCTGCAGCAGAAGGCGGAATTAACATTGTCCATAAAAAACACAAAACAAACAAAACATGTGAGCCGAACTACGGTAGCTATGATTCCTTAAAAACGATACGTAGGCATTGGGGTAGGGCCCAAGTAAGCACAATTTTATTTTACCTACATTCTTTTCCCATTTATTTTGCATGCATTCTCCCCTCAGTAGTATAGTAAACAATAAGCATAGATTAAACACACCCATAAGATAGACAACAAGAGTGGATACCGTAGAGTACTACGGGCATGTGGGGTGCTAATACCTTCCCCTTGCGTAATAGACTCCCTTACCCGATCTCTCGATCGCAAGACCATGACTTCTCCCTTCTCAGGTTTTCTTGATGTTTACATTTCCCTCCATGTGGGATAAAAGACGTTCGATGGCGACTTCATTGTTTGATAATTTTCAGCCGGTTGTTTCAGCTGGTGACTTCACTGGGGACAGGTCGACCAGATGTTGGTCCATCCCAGAGTCGCTCTTAGCTCTTGTTTCTTTTTCTTTGGGTGTTTATTTTATGCTTTCAATTTATTCATTCATTTTGTATATACTTGAGCATATGTATGCATTTCATTTTACTGTCTTCCATATACTACTGTTGTACTGGATCTGCTTCTTATTGGGTGGGTGTTACTATTGAGGTAAAAGGCCCAATACCTAGGCCAGAGTTGTATACCATAGGAACCCTAGGAATAGAGTGCAACATGAAAGGCTAGTTGACTTAGGTCTCACTATCGCCGCCATGTCGTCCACGCTCAGATGAGGTACAAATGAGGGGCTATCATTTTCACATAGGTGATACGGCAATAGTTTTTCAGGAGTACCCTCGATTCTGAGTTACCACGACCTTACCTTGACCTAGTTTTCACCCGTGAGTGGGGGGGACTTATTATCACAGATACATATGGTGATTATTCTTAGATGGTGACTATGTTCAGATGGTTTCTCACAGACGGTGACTATTGGTCCTAATAGTTATGTCCTGGATTTCCATCAGTAACTAGGAAATTCTCAGATTTATTTTCTGGGTTCCAAATCTGTTCATGAGGTTCTTTGGTTTATGTTCTGGAGCTGTGATCCTGGTACTTAAAGACTGCAAAAATAGTATAATAGAAACCTCTATCATGGAAGTAGTAACCCCATGATCATTTGCACTCACATCATATCATATTTATTTTTCAAAAGAAATGTCAGAAAAATAAAACTATATACTAACCCTGCATGTGCATGTCCATTCCGAGTTACTTCACGAAGTTACAGTTCCCGTCAGTGACGTCTAGAAACAGTGATGTTCTCAAGAGGATCAGGAGGGACGATTGTACTTATCCATGCTACCCAAGCTTTCCGCTCAAGTTCTTGGCCTTCTTTGAAGAGTTTAAAAGACCGTTTAGTCCGCCCTAATGCAAAAAAAATCCTTATTGAAAGACATGGTGGTGCTTTGACTCTACTCCAGTTTTACGACCACGAGTTACATTGTTTCACCTTCCAGTACTATCAGATTGTTCCAACTCCAGAAAATACTCTCGTTTGTTCAAGATTATCGAGCACACACTTGTTGCTAGTCCGAACGAGCATGATTTTGAAACTATCGCTAAGGCAATTTATTTGGGCCTTGATGATGTGAGATTGAAATGGAAGAAGAATGGTAGCCTACCTCCGGACTGATTATTATATTGTTACTTCGATTACCGAAAATCTTGTTAGACGGAGTTGCTCATCTTGCACTCCCATAACTTTCTTGTATTCAATTCTGTGGTAATTTATCTTATTTCTGGATATTTTCTTCATACGATCATTCTTACCATCATGTTGCTCGATTACTGTTGACGGTAATTGAACCGTGGAAAGCCGGAATGGACAATCATTTCATACATCATACATATCATGCATTTCATGAATTGCAGGTTTTCTTGTGGGATTTTTATCTGATGGTTTTGCCTCTTATTATCAGAATCTACAAGACGACTTCCCTACATCCTTATCGCACTCGAGCCAACAAGTTGAGGATTATGGAAAAAATTGAGCAGAACCAGGCCGCTCTCCGCAAAGACATGGACACCATGGGTGATCGAATGAATCAGCTCATGGAAACTCTTCATGTCGTCATCCAAGGGCAGGAAGAGCTCAGAATAAGCGTTACTAAATTGGTAGATAGTTCCTCTACATCCGAGAATGGTGGACCCAGGAATGACCATGGGGGGATCCCTAAGGAGAACCTACGACTGATTATGGATGACCAGCATGATGTCATCGATCTCGATGACCGTCTAAAGGATTCTACGGCTAATTTGTCTGAAACTCCTAAGATGTACAAGGCCTTGGAAGAACTCCCGAAGGCTATGGAGACTTCTAAGAAGTCGGGATTCAATACCGCTGCTATGTGTTTGGTTCCAGGGGTTGTGATTCCACCAAAGTTTAAGGTACCTGATTTTTACAAGTATAAAGGGGTTACATGCCCAGAGACTCATCTCCGATCTTATTGTAGAAAGATGGCTGCTTGTGGTAGCAATGAGCCATTGCTTATGCATTTCTTTCAGGACAGTCTTGCTGAAGCTCCATTAGAATGGTACATGCAATTGGAGCAAACTCATGTTAGTACTTGGGGCGAGCTGGTCGACGCTTTCCTAAAGCATTATCATTACAACACCGCCATGGCACCTAGTCGTGCACAGCTGCAGAGTATGTCTCAAGAGACTAGAAAGTCTTTCAAAGAGTATGCACAGAGATGGCGTAGTTTGGCCGCAAGAGTTCAGCCTCCTTTCCTAGACCAGGAACTGGTAGATCTATTTATGAGTACCCTCCAAGGCCCATATTTGCAACATATGCTCAGCAGTACTTCTGATTCGTTTTCGGATATGGTCATCATCGGGGAGCGGGTTGAAATGTGTATTAAAGTAGGGAATATTACAGGTGCATCTGGCACAAAGGGTAACAACAACTCAGGCGGTGGGAAGAAACCGTACTCTAGCGGTTTTGTTGAGAAAAAGGAAGGAGAAGTGAGCAATGCCTCTGATGATAAGGGGAAAGCTATTGTACAGGTTCCATATTACCCAACTTCTGCTGCTCCACAACAACATTACGCACCGCCGCGAAACTATCAACAGAACCAAAGGCCCCAAGGAAAAAGGGGTCAACAAAGGCCGCAAAAGTATCCCGAGAGGAGGTTTGATCCAATCCTGATGTCGTATGCTCAATTACTCCCACAATTGATAGCTGGTCAGTTGGTAAAACTTCAAGAGTTATCTCCCCTAACGGTAGAAATTGCAAGGGGTTATGATGTTAATGCATGATGTGAACTCCATTCGGGTGCTCCAGGCCACTCGATTGAAAATTGCAGAGCTTTAAAATACAAGGTGCAATCTCTGTTGGATTCCAAGGAGCTAAGCTCCGCGCCTATAGGCCCTAATATTCAGAACAATTATATGCCTCCTCATCATGGGGTTGCTATCAATGCTATTAGGTTGGATGATGGCCATGACTTAGTGACTCATGTTGAAGAGATTCAGATGTCAATGGCAGTTTTGAGAGAGCATCTTTTACAGCAAGAAGTTCTACAAGAGATTCACGACTTTTTTTTGGAATGCTCATCCAATCCGGACGAGTGTGATGATTTAAAAAACTCTATTAAGAGACTGATGGACAAAGGGGTAGTTAGAGTTGAGAAAGTCATCCCCGAAGGGGATGTCGCTATTCTAGAGATTCCGTATTATCCGGCTAATGTTCAGAGGAATACTTCAAGAGTTCCATTGGTTATACAAGTTCCAACGCTCCCTGCGCCAAATCTGAATCCGGTTGCTCCCTGCCAACCCAAGAATCAACACTTCCAAGTTCGGTTCCTGATCCGTTAATTGATAACAGGGCAGTTCCATGGAAATATAATGTTGTTTACATTCGGGGAAAGAAAGTTATTTGTCCACCGATTGAAAACAAGGATAACCAACATTGCCAGAACTAACAGAGTAACTCGAAGCGGGAGAATCTTTTCTCCTACTCCACCACTTCCTGAAGAAGTTATCGAAGAGATTCCTGTGAGAGATAAAGGGAAATAGGTAGTTAATTATTCTCCTGGGACGTCTTTTGAACAACAAGTGGAGCAGCTAATCAGGGTAATCAAGAAGAGCGATTTCAAGGTGGTTGAATATTTGAATCAGACGCCTGCAAAGAGCTCAATCTTATCCCTCCTCTTGTACTCCGAATCTCGTCGAACCACCTTGATGAGAATTTTGAACGGTTCTCATGTGAATCCTGAAATTTCTGTGGCCCAATTTGAAGGGGTTGTTACAAATATTTCTGCAGGAAACTGTCTGGGCTTCAGTGATGACGAGCTCCCTCCTGAGGGCCGAGCTCATAATAAAGCGTTGCATATTTCCATCAGATGCTTAGACACTGTGATGTCTTGAGTCCTGGTAGACACTGGGTCTTCTTTGAACGTGATGCCTAAGCATACTGTATTCAAGCTGAACATGGATGGGTTATGATGAAAACTAGCACACTGACAGTCAAAGCTTTTGATGGGTCAAGGAGATCTATGGAAGGGGAATTTGACTTGCCCATCAAAATCGGCCCCCACGTGCTCTACCTATCATTCTATGTCATGGATATTCGTCCATCTTACACTTGCCTACTGGGACTCCCATGGATCCATGTGGCAGGGGTTGTAACCTCAACTCTGCATCAATGTTTGAAGTTCATCGTCCAAGACAAGGTCATCATTATTGGCAGAGAGGAAGATGTCGTGATCAACAATGTTACTTCCTTCCGTTATGTAAAAGTGGATGGGGAAGTTCATCAAACCCCTTTCCAAGCCTTGGAAATCATTTTTGTTGACAGATTCCCCACCCTGCTGGAAACTACAAAGAAGTCTGGAGTTCTAATGGTTTCCTTGAGGGATGCCAAATTCATTGTAGAGTCTGGGATTCCTAATGAAGACTGGGGCAAATTGATAGAGGTGCGCGAAAAGCAGGACAAGTCTGGACTTGGGTTCGAGTCCTCTTTTTCAGATCGTGTTGGTACGGTTCTGATTGTGCTCAAAGGAAAACAAGTTCCTCTGCTTTTAGAGGTATTTTTTAGGGCCGGTCCGAGTGTTCAAGGACAAATCCATGTAGTGGATGATGAAGACGATGCAGATATGGCTCAGTACCTATACCAGATTGCACCTGATCAACAGCTCGACAATTGGACTACTACTGATATTCTCGAAGTGGTTTTCTTTGACATGTAATGTTCTTGTTTTAAATAAGTCGCATGCTTTTGCCCGAAACATGTTGACAGCTTGTGAAAAGGGCCCCCTCATGTTTCTATGTTTATTTAAATATTTAATAAAATGTCATTTTTGCATACAATTATTTTGCTCTCTATCTTTTCTTATTTTCGTAAAATAAAAATGGCAATGCTTTTCCTTCTAACTCTTTAACCATTTTCCAATTTGCATCCATATTCTAAAATAAGGCATGATTCATCAATCATGCAGGTCTGCCTCAAATTCCATAAAAAACGATGATGTTACAGTTCCTTGCACCAATATCCTTGGGAATCCGAATGACCAAGGCGATGAGGGTAGTGGGGAAGATTGTGAAATTCCAGAGGAATTGGCAAGGCTGTTGAGACAAGAAGAGAAAATGATCTTTCCTTATCAAGAAGCTATTGAGTTCATCAATCTCGGCAACGATGCAGTAAAAAAAGAGGTCAAGATAGGGGCCACTTTACAAGATGATGTAAATAAGGGGTTGATTGAGCTTCTCAGAGAGTACTCCGACATCTTTGCCTGGTCTATTGAATATATTCCTGGTTTAGATACGGATATAGTCATGCACCATTTGCCACCCAAACCAGAATGTCCTCCGGTAAAGCAAAAGCCGAGGAGAACTCGTTCGGATATGTCTCTCAAAATCAAAGAAGAAGTTGAAAAGCAGTTGAACGCAGGCTTTTTCTTGGTATGTGAATACTCAGATTGGATTGCCAACCTCATACATGTCCCTAAGAAAGATGGGAAGGTGTGCATGTGTGTGGACTATCGATATTTGAACAAAGCAAGCCCAAAGGATGACTTTCTATTACCAAACATCGACGTATTGGTTGATAACATGGCTCAACCCTCGGTTTTCTCCCTTATGGATGGTTTTTCGGGGTACAATCAAATAAATATGGCCCCAGAAGACATGACAAAGACGACATTCACTACTCCATGGGGTACTTCCTTCTATAAGGTCATGCCTTTTGGCCTCAAAAATTCTAGTGCAACGTATCAACGTGCCATGGTGACGCTCTTCCATGATATGATTCATAAGGAGATCGAAGTATATGTTGATAATATGATTGCAAAATCACAAACCGAGGATGAACACTTGGTCCATCTGCAAAAGTTATTCGCGCGTCTGCAAAAGTTTAGACTAAGGCTTAATCTGAATAAGTGTACCTTCGGGGTGCGATCCGGCAAACTACTCGATTTTATCGTGAGTCAACGGGGAATTGAGGTAGATCCCGACAAAGTAAAAGCAATACGGAATATGCCAGCACCAAAAAATGAAAAAGAAGTAAGGGGGTTCCTTGGGAGATTGAACTACATAGCCAGGTTCATTTCTCATCTCACAGCTACTTGTGAACCCATCTTTAAATAGCTGCGCAAGAATCAAGATGTCTGATGGGATGATAATTTCTAGGAAGCCTTTGAAAAGATCAAACAGTATCTCCAAGAGCCACCAATCCTTATCCTTCCAGTGCCTGGGAGGCCACTCATTATGTACTTTACGATGTTGGAAGGATCCATGGGTTGTGTTCTTGGGCAGCAGGATGAAACAGGACGTAAAGAGCACGTCATTTATTATCTGAGTAAAAAGTTTACCGATTGCGAATCCAGGTATTCTTTACTTGAAAAAACTTGTTGTGTGCTTGCTTGGGTTGCTCGACGTATGAGGCAGTATATGTTAACATACACGACTCTTCTAATAGCAAAGATGGACCCAATAAAGTATATCTTTGAAAAGCCAGCACTCACAGGTAGGCTTGCTCGATGGTAGATGCTTTTATCTGAATATGAAATTCAGTATGTTACACAAAAGTCTATGAAGGGTAGAATTCTTGCGAATCATCTTGCTCATCAGCCGTTGGAAGAGTACCAATCAATGAAATTTGACTTCCCTGATGAAGATGTTATGAAGCTTGACGATTATGATGGGGTTGATCCGGAAGAGCGATGGACTCTTACGTTCGATGGTTCCTCGAACGCTACAGGCCATGGAATTGGGGCAATACTGACTTCTCCACGGAATACTCATACACCATTTATTGACCAGTTATGTTTCGATTGTACGAACAATATGGTGGAATACGAAGTATGCGTGATGGGTCTAGAGGCAGCCATTGACCTTAAAATCAAAATCCTTGAAGTCTTTGGAGACTCTGCTTTGGTCATACATCAGGTACTAGGTGATTGGGAGACGAAACACCCCAGTTTGATTTCGTACAAAGACTACATCTTGCAGCTAATACCCGCTTTTAATGAAATCACCTTTTAACATATTCCCAGAGACGAAAACCAGCTGGCTGATGCTTTATCCACATTAGCATAGATATTCTCAGTAAGCTTTCCAAATCAGGCGCCTAACATACGCATCCTCGGGTACAAAGAGCCGGCGCATGTCCTTCCTTCCCATTGCCTCTCAACCGATGATATGTCTGATGAGAAGCCGTGGTATTACGACATCAAACGGTACCTTGAGAAGCAAGAGTATCCCAAAAATGCTACAATTTGTGATAAGCGTACGCTTAGAAGGTTAGCATCCAAGTTCCTCTTATCAGGAGATGTCCTATACACGAGAAATTATGACTTGGTTCTGCTCAGATGCGTGGATAGACATGAAGCAGAGTTGATCATAAAGGAAATCCATGAGGGCTCTTTCGGGACTCATTCGAGCGGGCATTCTATGGAGAAGAAAATCCTACGAGCAGGATACTTCTGGACGAAAATGGAGATCGACTATTGTGTTGCAAAATTGTGCCACAAATGCCAAGTGTATGCAGACATAATTAATGTTCCTCCAACTCCTTTGAATGTTATGACCTCCCTATGGCCGTTTGCAATGTGGGGAATTGATATGATTGAAAGGATTGAACCAAGTGCTTAGAATGGTCATAGATCCATCCTAGTGGCTATTGACTATTTCACCAAATAGGTGGAAGAAGCTTCTTATAAGAATGTAACCAAACAGGTCGTTACCAACTTCATCAGGAAAGAAATCATATGTCATTATGGAGTTCCCCACAGAATCATCACTGGCAATGGCTCTAATCTTAACTACAACATGATGAAGGAGTTATTTGAAGAGTTCAAAATTGAACATCACAATTCGTCGCCGTATCGACCAAAGATGAATGGTGCAGTCGAAGCTGCTAACAAGAACATAAAGAAGACCGTCCAGAAGATGGTTAGAACATATAAAGATTGGCATGAAATGTTGCCTTTTTCTCTGCATGGCTATAGAACATCTGTGCGTACTTCAACAAGGGCAACTCCATTTTTGCTTGTCTATGGCAGGGATGCAGTGCTTCCTGGCGAAGTAGAAATTTCTTCGTTGAGGGTTCTGATGGAAACCAAGCTTGATGAGGCAGAATGGGTTCAGACAAGATTCAACCAACTTAATCTGATTGATGAAAAGCGTTTGGCAGCCATTTTTCATGGCTAGTTGTACCAACAAAGGATGAAGAGAGCATTCGATAAAAAGATCCGTCCTCGAAAGTTTTATCCTGGTGATTTGGTCTTGAGAAGGGTCATCGTGCAAAGCCATTCTGATCCAAGGGGAAAATGGACTCCCAACTACGAGGGACCATATATCGTGAAGAGAGCGTTTTTAGGAGGTGCTCTAATCTTGACAGACATGGATGGGGAAGACATTCCACTCCCATTCAATTCATACGCAGTCAAAAAATACTACGCATAAAGAGACCTGCTAGGTCAAAAACCCTAAAGGGCGACTTAGGCAAAAAATAGGCATCCCGATGGACACGAAAGTCCAGGAAACAAAATTAGGGATAAAATGAAAAAGGATAATAACCCGCTAAGTTGAAAACCCAGAAGGGCAACTTAGGCAAAAATGGGTATCCCGTTGGGTCGAAAACCCGAAAGGGCGATCCAAGCAAAAGTTACGGATCTTAAGTGAGAGGCTGTAGTCTGAATGCTCTTCACGAATGACACATGCACATCTATAGCACCTTGGCAGCGAATCAACCAGTCCAACTGCTACTCTTCAAAGGCAAGGCATTGAGACTACTTAGGATATGGGAACTGTAGCAATATCGGTTTTAATGGAAATTCGAGCATCTCTCATTGCCATTTATACTTGTTGTATTTTCCGTTTCTATTTCGCAACTACCTCATATAGGAGTTGCTTCCTTGTACAAATGCCTGTTCATAAGCCAATCAATAAAATCTGCTTTCATCAAAATTTGCCTCTTATTATCATGAAATGTTTTTGTATGCAGAATGTGTTTTATTTGTTATTAAACATTGCATTAGAAACATGGGGAATAAAAATTCTCAAGCCGAGATAAAACTTGACTTTACATCGATATATAACCATGAGGGAGTGTCGTATGCATTCCAAGTGTTATTTTTCCTTGCAGGTGGCAATTTATAACGGTCGTCATGACTTAGCCAGCACACGAAGCTGCCTTCATCTACTATAGATAACTTCAAACCTAATTCCCCAAGTGAACTCAGAAAGTTTGGAGTCGACGTTTGGCTCGGCACGCGCAAGTGCATCCCTAGTGGAGTTAATCAAGTGCATCCCTAGTGGAGCTAAACCGGGGAATTCGCATAGCTAAACCGGGGCATTCGCGAGTGTATATGCCCATCTCCTATCCCCAAGTGATTCAAGAGATAGTCCCCCAATGTGCGTAAACTTGGGGCATGGATGCAAAGGGATCCACATGGTGTTTAGTATCTGTTCTTCGGCATATTCAGCTCTATCATCCTCTCAATGGTGCAGGATGTACGGAAGTCTGGCCAAATTATCTCTTCCCCAACGGAACAGTTCAGAACTCAGTGGCATATCGGTAGATTTGCTTCATCGGCAATTCAATCTCCAGCAGAGTCATCAACAACCTTCAGTATGGTGATCTCCCCGGTGCAAATTCTTATCAGTATCCCCAACGATCTTTGGTACTGCAGACTTCCAGCGTCGATATGTATTGGCATCCCTAGTGATGAGCAGCAACTCCTAATGAGCCTTCGCTTATACCCATGAAGTTTATTTCTTTGCATTGCATATAGTTATCATTACATAACATTTCATATTCAAAAGCGCGTAGCTGATCCATCAAAGTGGATCTTTGCGGCAAAAGAAATTCAAACATGCATACGAAGCATAAGCCAGATCAGGTACCTTACACAAAAGACCTGAATCATTCAGGGACGATAATACATCCCCGCAAGAGGGTATCGTTCCCGAAATCCCCAGCTGGTGTCCTTCACCTCCATCAATTTCCAGTAAAATGAATACACCAAGTCCAAACCCAACACTCGTCTGTGTCGGTCTCCAAACACTCGTCTGCGTCAACTCATAAACACTCGTATGTGTCAAGTTTCCAAAACACCCATATGTATCAAGTTTCCTAAACACCCATCCGTGTTAATTATCCAAACGTTCGTTTGTGTCTTTCTTTTGATACTCATTTGTATCTTCCTTCAATACTCGTCCGTATTGATTCAAACACTCGTCCGTGTTAAACCTTTTGATACTCGTCCGTATCTTCTTTCAATACTCGTCTGTATTGATTCAAACACTCGTCCGTGTTTAATATTTTGATAATCGTCTGTATCTTCTTTCAATACTCGTCCGTATTAATTCAAACACTCGTCTGTGTTTAACCTTTTGATACACGCATGTATCTTCTATCAATACTCGTCCGTATTGATTCAAACACTCGCTCATGTTTAAACTTTTGATACTCGTCTGTATCTTCTTTCAATACTCTTATGTATTGATTCAAACACTCGTCTGTGTTTAACCTTTTGATACGTGTCCGTATCTTCTTTCAATACTCGTCCGTATTGATTCAAACACTTATCCGTGTTTAACCTTTTGATACACATCTGTATCTTCTTTCAATACTCGTCCGTATTGATTCAAACACTCGTCCGTGTTTAACCTTTTGATACTCGTCTGTGTCTTCTTTCAATACTCGTCTGTATTGATTCAAACACTCATTCGTGTTTAACCTTTTGATACTCGTCCATATCTTCTTTCAATACTCGTCCGTATTGATTCAAACACTCATCCGTGTTTAACCTTTCTCGATACTCATCTGTATCTTCTTTCGATACTCGTCCATATCGATCCAAACACTCGTCTGTGTTATACCTTCCTTGTATTGGCGTCATGCTACATTACAAGTCAGATCTCTTCCTTGTATTGACATCATGCTATGTTACAAGTCCCGATCTCTTCCTTGTATTGGCATCATGCTATGTTACAAGTTTGATCCCTTCCTTGTATTGGCATCACGCTATGTTACAAGTTCAATCCCTTCCTAGTATTGGCATCACGCCACGTTACAAGTCCCCCATGTCCTTGCATTGACATCATGCTACCTTCCAATACTCATCGTGTCAGCTTCTAAACACTTATCATGTCACCATCCAATCTCCGTCTCTTCACTGAAAAACAAAAATTCTTTCCCCAGCAGATACCACAAAACTAAATAAACACTCACACTTTCTCCCAGAACAAATTTTTAGGCATTGGTATTTAATCATCTTCTACCTCGAACTTTCGAAAGGTGCTCTCCAATCGTACTTTCAGGTTTAAGACGACTAAATAGGGGAAGCTGTAATACCCCAAATTTGTCCTACCCTTTTTTATCTGGCTTATGCATCTCGCACATTTCTCATGTACATAACCTTCATTAAGTCAATTAACACCTCATGCATCATTAACCAATAAAACGTGGCATATGATCAAGGATGTTGAAGAATTAGGGTTGTTGTTTGGCTTTAAGGTTCTCATCTTCATTCAAGCTTGAATCAACTGGTTTCCATCAATCATTTGTTTGAAGCTAGGGTTTTATTTTCTGGACTGCTTTATCGCCAAAATATAGGGGTATTCTTTCTTCCCAACATCAAGTTGCAATCTTTCTTCAAGGCTTAAGAATTAGGGTTTTCATATGTTAATATTCAACTGGGGATCATTGGATTTTCAAGTCAAGGATATCTTCCTTATTCCCATATTAATTCTCCAGATTTCCTTAAGGATTTGTCGATTGTTAAGACCACTGTTGAACCATAATACAAGGTGATGAGTTTGAAGGTCCATTGTAATCAAGGCATCATTCTCTCAAATTGCTTGTTTCTTGTCAGGAGAGTTAATGTTGGATTAAGGTTGAAGTGGAGTTAAATTATTCTATAGATTCAAACTTGGTTCAATTCATTAAAGTGTTGGAAGCATGCATGGGACTTTATGAAATTATTAAGGCATTAGAGAAGGAATTAAGTTCAAATTTGAGAAAAGAGGGAAACTGGAATTTCATACCGTTAATTCAGTTTATAAGTTACCAATTCCTTACATTACATGTCCTATCATCCATGACATCAAATTCCATTCAAAACCATTTTCCATTAAGATTCAGTTGTGATTCTTTTCAAAACAAAACCTAACATTATCAAAATCGCATTACACCATAAGCCATTATGACTCTGTCATTACTACAAAGAAAACCACGATTACAAGTCCATAAAATCATTCACTAAAAAATACCATTACGAAAATCTCACGATTTACATGGAAATCAATTCCTAAATTTCAAGCCTATGCCGAAACTTCAAAGATTTCCCCTTCACGGCTAAACAACATGCGTTGACATCACGCTTTTAAGACCAGTCCATGTACATCCAGTTCAACATATTTTAGCTAGGTCATTGCACAAAACCATCACCATTGTACAGACTTATAAGAACTTGCAGCCAACTGTCCGAAAATATTCTATAGCCGTGTTCACAGATCCTGCATTGGGAACCATGAAATTTGATCTGCACCCACATATTGTATCAGTTCAGGCAGAAGGAACCTAATGAATCAGCAGCATCAAGCACGATTTGTAGACGTGCTCTAAAACCAGTCCAATACATATTGGAGATAAGCCCTGTATAAATATCACTGATATAAAATTAGAAGGAGAATTTGCTGCAAACTAATCCAGCAGTGGGGATTTAATCAAAACAGGTTCAGTTACAAACAGAAAATCGGTAAAAAATAACTAAGCGGAAATTTAACTACCCTGCACACAAAACCATCCAAGACATCCCTGCAAAAACAATCCAAATCGATTCAAAATCGGCATTGCATTAAATTCAAGGAAAGAAATCAAGGGAAATACAAGAACCTATAACCAGTGCCTAACAAAAAAAAAACTTTCATAACAGAACCCTCCAGTTTCTAAAACTGTCAACCATTTTTTTCCCAAAACTAACTTCCAAAACTGCCTAACAAATTTTTTAACCAACTGTAACATCCCAGTAACCAATTCCAAACAGCCCATCCCAAAACAACCAAAACAGAAGCTTCTAACTCTGACCAAAACTTCACAGAAATAACAGAATGTCAGCTCCCTTTCCTAACTAAAACAAAATTCTTAACAAACTTCCTGTAACATCCTTGTAACTTCCAGTCAAACAAACTTTCCGTCCAACTATTTCCCAAATAAACCACTAATTACCTAACTGTTATCTCGAAACAGAAAACCAGATTTGTAACCTCTAATATTTTAGCATCTCCTAACCAAACAGATCTAACTTTTAGCTTAAGTTTCTGGCTAACTATCTCTTTAACCTCCATAAAAGAATGATAACAAACTAGAAAACTAACCAAAACAAAATTTTAAAAAAATCCCAACTAATTTCCTAGCAAATTCAAATAGACTACTAACCACCTCCCCAATCTTCCTACAGAATTAACAGAAAGCCTGTTAACCAATAACCCGTCTTAACTACCGCATAACAGAAAGTCCAATTCCCTAACTACTCTAACCAAAAAAATAGAATTTTAAACTTCCTAAACCTCTTGTAACTGCTTCCTAACAGAACTAACTGTAACCTGCATAGAAACTTACAGTAGCAAAGAAACAGAACCATAAAAACCTCCTAACTATTTTCTAGACCAATTCCCGTAACAGTTTCCAACCAACTTCATAACAGTTTCAACTAACTTCTAAATTTCAACTGACCTGTAACTGACTCCCACTCTTCTAACAGAAGCCTAACTAATTCCAACTGTCAAATAACCGCAACAATCTTCTAACAACAAACTAACAGAATTCCCTAATCCATCATAACAGAATTCTCCATAACTAACTCGTGCTAACCGTTTTCCAACTAACTGTCAAAAGCAATCTCCAACGTCGTAACCTTTTATAACTAACATCTTAACAAACTAACAGAAACCCATAACAGAAAACGAAGAAGAGAGAAAAGAGAGAGGCAATAATATATAACAACAATTCACACAGAAAAAGAGAGAACTCACTAGAAAAACTTATGAAGCTCTCTATTCTCTCACCTTCCTCATCATCATCAACTCTGCATAATCTTCATCCATAACCATTCTTCAACCTTCATTCTCTTTCAATCATCTTCAATCGCATACCTCTGGTTCAGATTGCCATCATCTTTTACATCTTCTCCTCTGAATCATCATCAACATTTTCATCATTAACGTTTCACTTCTCTGCAATTCTGAAATCGCTTCACAAAAAAAGGTTTTTCTGCATCAACAACTGTTATGATTTTTAATCTTTTCACGCGTCTTCAACTCGTTCTCGTAACAAGAAGTCAGAATAGGAGAATAAGAGTCTAGCATTCACATAATCAAGAGCAAGAAGTTAATACCTCTGGAGTGTGCAGCTTGGGGCGGGGTTTCTGGTTTCGTTATCGTTACCATTGAAGCAGTACCGAAGCATTTTCGAGGTATCTGCCGATCTTTTTATTTTTATGATATTTTTCCCTGATCTTTATCATAGCTGTGAAGTGTGAAGCTCAGTGGACTACAACCCCATAGATCAGGGGCCTTACACTCCATATCCGCCATTTGATCTTGATTTAAAGCAACTTAGGGTTTAGGTTATTTTTGTTAAATTTAGAATAGACAAAGAGAGGTTGACGAAATTGGCAAGAAGATTTGAGTTCAGAGGAAGATTTGAGGTCATGTTTGTTGAAATGTCGGGCTAAAGGCGACGGCGATGCCAATTCACCAGAGATCGCGCCAGTGGGATTAAATAAATAAGAGATGGAAAGGCTCTGGAAAATGTTCAAGAGTTACAATGTTCCCAACCCTAAACTGCACCGTTTAGTCTCCCTCCCTTTCTCATTATTATCTTTGTTTATTATTCTTTTTTCTGTTGATAATAATAATAATAAAAACTGGAAAACAAAATATGGAAGGGCATTGAATATTAGGCTGGGTCGGACGTTCCCTTGCCTTAGACCCATTCACTTTTTTTGGGAAGCTTGATAACAAAATTAAAAACATCCTTTTGGGACTATTCTGTTGGGCCTTAGTGCCCAGTCTACTAGCTCACACCACCTGTATTCTAGTTAGCACCCCCTTGACTCTATTATTCTCACTTCATTTGAAATCTTAAGTAAAAATGCATATAATTGAAAGTAATAAAAAGCGGTAGAATATAATAGAGTTTTTCTAGAATTTCTTTAGTTCTTGATAGAATTTATATCACATAAAAAAAACTAATAAATAAAAAATACTTTTCTTTTTGGTTTCTAAAAAACTAATAAATAAAAAATATTTTTTCTCTTTTTAAGTTTTATCCATATTTGCATGCCGCTTCGCCATGTTATTGTTGATGCGTTTGTTCATTGTGCAAGGTACATTTTTGTGCTTTCGATCATGTAAAATAACAGGTAGTTATGTGATCGAAGCATACGGCTTATGCTCGCTTACTATGCAACACACCTTATTTCTCATTGTCCTGAGAAATTCACATCATATTACATGTTGTCCTGATACATGTGATATTTTGTGATACTTTGCACAGGAACTTCTGATTACGCGCCACATTTGCAACACGTGTTTGCCTTTATCTTAGTTGGATATTGTTTCTGACTCTGTTTGTTTCTTGGTGAAGCTTTCTTGACGCGTACTCCCTGCTTCTCCGGTGCTTTCGTCTGCTCTTGATGACTTGCTCGCTTTGGTAGTCGCCACTACTACCTTCGTATTTCTTTGCATTTTATTATGCTTACTTACTGCTATTATAGATACCATGTCTTGTGCCATATGTGTTGTGCTTATGTTTGGTTACTTTCTTGTTGATCAATGAGTCACTCAATTTAGGAATTGAGATCACGACTTCGCTCTTAGTGCATCCTCCCTATAGGATTTTATCGCTTTTTGTTATTTCTTGCTGATCGATGAGTCACTCAATTTAGAAATTGAGATCACGACTTCGCTTTCATTGCATGTTCTCTATAGGATAGTTTTGTTAGACTTTCTTCAGGTGTGCTCTCTTGAGTTTACTGTCTTGCTTCCTTTATCCTTGTACATACCATGTTCCCTTAGGATGTGCTTGCTCCTTTCGGATGCAAGTTAGACCTTAGGTTGTAAACCATGCATTCTAACATTAGATAGAAACTTCCCCTTTCATCCTTGACGTAGGACTACCATTTTATGATAACATTAGGTTAGAGATAGGCTAGTCTCCCTTAGACTCATTTCTTCCCTTTTTGTATCCTTGCATCTAAAACTAAACTTCTTTTCTTAGAAAATCAAAAACATGCTAAGCATACTTAAACCCTTTTTCAAGGTAACAAAAACACAAACCAATTGAAACCATTTTGTGCGCTCGAGCAACTTTTCTCTAAAACCCTTTTGAGGTAATGACATGATTAATTTACTTTGTGCCAACACATAAGTCTCCAAAGGTCGAGCTGCGGCAGAAGGCGGAATTAACATTGTCCATAAAAAACATAAAACAAACAAAACATGTGAGCTGAACTACGGTAACTCTGATTCCTCAAAAAGGATACGTAGGCATTGGGGTAGGGCCCAAGCGGGCACAATTTTATTTTCCCTAAATTCTTTTCCCTTTTCTTTTGCATGCATTCTCCCCTCAGTAGTATAGTAAACAATAATCATAGATTAAACACACCCATAAGATAGACAACAAGAGTCGATACCGTAGAGTACTATGAGCGTGTGGGGTGCTAATACCTTCCCCTCGCGTAACAGACTCCCTTACCCGATCTCTCGGTCGCAAGACCGTGACTCCTCCCTTCTCGGGTTTTCTCGATGCTTATTTTTCCCTCCATGTGGGATAAAAGACGTTCAATGGTGACTTTATTGTTTGATGATTTTCAGCCGGTTGTTTCAGGGGGTAGGTTATGAAAAGGGAAGGTGTTAGCACCCTTTTTCATCTGCAGTTATCTATGGGAACTTAATTGCTTGATCACTTTTTGAAATGATTTGTGTTTGTGTATGTTTGAAAAATATTTTGAAAATGCCTAAGTATGGAAATTTTGCAATGATTCTCGTATCGTTGAGAATGTATACAAAATGTTTGTTTTGAAAATACTCGTGAAAGGAAGTCTTGTTTTGGAAAGATGTTTTAAAAATGCCAGTGTAAGGAAAATTTCTAATGATTTTCGTATCATTGAGAATGTATACAAAATGTTTGTTTTGAAAAAGTGTTTTCAAAATGGTTGTTTTGAAAGTGTGAAGAGTGGAAATTGTTTTAGTTTGTGAGCAAGTGATTACAAGCGATCTACCCACTCAAAGAGTCTTTACCTCCTCCTTTAGATAGTGCTATCTTATCATTAGTTAGTAGGAAGCCATATCATTGGATGTGAGGGACAGGCGTGGGTCATTGTATAATCATAGAAGAAAACTTGTATGATGCTTTAGCAATTTGTCGTAAGGGACTAAGATCGTTTACCGAAGGCAACATCAAAGAGTCATCGAGGGACTACGATCTTTTATTCGAGGGTCTTTGTTAAAGCATCCCAAGTTCGAGGGACATGACTATTTATATTTGAGGAAACAAGTGAGATTAACCCTAGATGTGTATGTGTGAAAAGTGTGCTGATTTCTTTTAATTTGTCTTGGATTAGGGTTTTGCTATGATTGATTTTAATCTTGTCATGCAAACCCTAATTACTAACAATAATAAGGAAAGCGATAAATTACGGAATTTAAATGTCCTACACTATTACAACACTTTGGGAATGGTGGTACAAATTTAAAAATGGGGATGGAAAGCAATAAAACCCTAATTATATATTACAAACCATTTACATAGATAATAATGCAAAATAATAAAATATGCAAAAAAAAAATTAAAATAAAGAAAGGAGAGAGAAAATTGTTTTGTGGTTTTGATAGAGAAAAAGGTTTAATATTTTAACCTAATTGATTGACTTAGTATTTAAAAGAAATTAGTAAACCTAAATAAATTAAGTTAAGGTCAAAATTAATTTTATTAATTAAAAGGAAAAATAATTTAAATATAGAAAAAAAACCTAAGTCTAAGTTAATTTAAAAGAGAAATTAATGGTTAGAAGATATTTTTGAGGTTTTATTTAGAAAAATATTTTTTGATGTAAAATAAATAATAAAAACGTAATTCTAATGATTTTTTACAAGTTTAAAAAATAAAATACAGTAACTAATTTTATTTATGAAAATTAAAAATAATTGATTAAAACCTAAACCTAATTCTTATGATTTTTATAATTTAATATATTTTATTAAATAAAATAAATAAATAAAAGTAGAAAAAGAAAATATAAAAAGAAATAAAAAAAAGTTTGGGCCATGAGTCAGAAGTGGGGGGGTGTGAGAAAACCATTTTTGTTAGGCCCAAAATATGTTTTTGTTTGAATCAGAAAATAAAAATATATATATGGGATTGCACGTTGTACAACAAATAGGGGGGGGGGGGGTGTTGGGAATCACGAGAACCTGGGCCCAAGGCTAGGAAGCCCATTGTTTGGTCTCTGGAAATCAAAAAAAGAACAAAATAAAACATGAAAAATGTAAAAGGGTACCACTGGGGCTCGAACCCAGGTCCCAGAGGTAACAGGCGCGCGCTTTAACCACTGTGGTGGTGATAAATCTGGTAGTTAAAGCAACAACTATTAAATATATTACAAACTCCTTCCAGAATGTAACTTCATCTTCTTCCTCGCGCCAATAATAACAACAACATTTTTGAATTTCTGAAAATGCTCATTTCTCAACCAAATTGAAAAGTGTAAACATGAAACTTGCTGGAAATTTAACCACGAATCAAACCATATAAATTTCAAGATCTATAAATCAAAGATGAGTGAGAATTTTACTTGGTACCAAACTGAACCCTAATATGCCAAAAAATTTGTTTTTAAAATTCTCATCATGTAGGCAATATAAATGAAAACTAAGGACGTGGTTAGCTTCAGGGTAACGATATCTACATTTTATCTTTTAAAATCGAAGGCAAATGATGCTTGAATAAGGATTTCAAAGTTCAGAAAACTTACCTTTGAAGTGATAATCGAGTTTGAAGTTGGTGCACTCTTGGAGGTGTTGTAATGATTTGGAAAGCTTCATTGAACTCCCAGGAAGCTATTGCAATGCTTACTTTGGATTGAGAGTGGCTGGATTCTTCTGGAAAAATCAAGTTGTAGAGTTCTTTTTTTGAAAATGGAGGATGATGAAGATGATGTTACAATAATGAAACAGGGCTTTGGATAGATTCTAATTGAGTTATAGAAGCTTTGTGATGGATTTAAAATGAAAATGTACGAGTGAATTAGATGTTTGGAGTTCAAAGTCAGAATCTGCAACAAATGTGGTTTTGAATGCCAATTCTGATTTCAGAGTGTTTGAGAGGGTTGGAAGGCTTGTGAACTTGACTCTAGCTTGCAAATGGACCTCTCTATTTATATATAAAGGTTGGAGGGAAGGGGCTGATCAGATTTGCAAGATCATATGTTTTGGTTTTGTTGGATTGTAAATAAAGCAATCTTTGAAATACATGGTTTCAATGTGAAGTACATGGAAATATAAGGTGGTTAGGCACTTTAAACATGTTGCTTCTATCTTTTGTGTTGAGTGTTTACAGAGGGAGCAAGTGAGAGGCTCAAGGAGTGGACTTTTGCAAAAGAGCTTGTTTTACAATAATGAAAATGGTGCCTTTCTTCCCAAAATCGAAAAATGATTTGGATAATGGCTCAAACACTTGGATACTTATTCAATCATTTGTGTAAACATATAATTATAGAGTTATTTGCAAGTTAGAAGCCATAAAAGCAAGATTTATGCAACATGGCTTGGAGATTTGATCTCATGTTCATCACAAAATGACCTATAATTCAAGAATGGATGCCCAACTTCATCTCTTCTAATCACTTAGCTCAAGCATGATAAAAATGTGTTCTTGGACATTTTGGAAATCTTGAAACACTGTCTACAACTTTCATGTTGACCACTTTGGCTAAATCCACTTGGAACATGGTGAAAAAATGCCAAGAAGTTGAACAAAAATCTGACCAAACTTGTTGAAAATTTCTCCAAGTTTAGATAAAAATGTCATGACTTCATGGGCCTATATCTCTTAATACAAGCATTTCTTTTACATCATTCCTCAAGGAAAAAGTTTTAGAATTCATCACTCTCTACAACTTTCATGTTGAAAGTTTTCCTTGAATCATCTTGTATCTTAGTGAAAAATGGTCATGAAATAGTGAATTTATTAAGGACAAAACACTTAGAATTTTTCTAAGTATTGGAAATTTTGACTTTTTGTTGACTTTGTGATTCTTGTTGATCAAGCTTGAAAAATTTGAATGTTTTGATGACCCTTGATCTTTGAAGTTCAAAATTGACCAAAAAGTCAAAGTTTGACTTTTGTGTGACAATTGACTTTTCATCAGTTGATCTCAATTCTTCAACTATCAATCTCTTGCACCTTTGGAAATGTCTTGAACCATGTAATCAGGTCAAGATGTTGTGTTTGAGTCCTTAAGATCATGCTTCAAGTCATTAGGTCATGTACTAGGTCAAAAGTCAATGATCAGTCATTCTCAGTCAAAATCCTAATTTTGACAATTTTTCCCCTTTGATGACTTGAGTGCTTTCCTTGAGGAGTTATGATCAACCCTTGATAAAATGATGAATATCACATAAAAATGTTGATGTTGGTAAAAAATCTTGAAGTTTGAATGTATGTTGACCATAATTGACTTTTTACTCAATATAGTTGAATTTTAGTCATTTGAGCAATTGACTAGGCAAATTTGTGATGCAAGACTTGAAAATTAGTATGAGAATTCTTGGAGACCTATGATGAACCATGAAAGTAACTTGAGGTATTAGAATTCCAATTTTCCCTGAGAAAACTAAAACCCTAGTTGGGGGGCCCAATGCTTAGGAGGTGAGCTTGTCTGATCAACTCTTGAGTATCGTTGAGCATTTGAGAAATTTTATGAGAAATGTCTTGAAGAAAAGGGAGGGAAAATTTTGGTGTACAAAAACTTCCCCTGTTTAATCTTCTTAAACCTGGAGAGTTAGATTGACATGTCCGTCATTCGTGACTTGAAGGTGGATGATGATTGAACACTTAAGTGCCCAGAAATTTGCACTCGCTTGTGCACGAAGTAATGTTGTTGGTTGACTAAGTCTGGAATGGGATTAAAGATGTCATTTGGAGAGGTAATGAAGAGTTGTCTGAGATGGGCTTATAGATTCCATCCAAAGTAACTATTTATAGAGAAATTAGACTAAGTTTATGCTAGACTTTAACTGGGAGAAGTATCAGAGTAAATCTTTGGTCGAATTAATCTGAGCCATAAAAGGTCTACTAGAAGAAGTATCAGATTAAATCTTTGGTCAATTTATTCTGAGCCCGGAAAGTGTCTACTAGAAGAAGTATCATATTAAATCTTTGGTTAATTTAATCTAAGCCAGGAAAATGTCTACTAGAAGAAGTATTAGAATAAATATTTGGTCAATTTAATCTGAGCCAGAAAATTTCTACGTATGTCTTTAACTGGAAGAAGTATCAGAATAAATATTTGGTCAATTTAATCTAAGCCAGAAAAATGTATATTGGAAGAAGTATCAAAATAAATCTTTGGTCGATTTAATCTGAGCCAGAAGATGTCTGTGTCTGCCTTTAATTGGAAGAAGTATCAGAATAAATCTTTGGTCGATTTAATCTGATCTAGAAAAATGCCTACTGGAAAAAGTATCATAATAAATATTTGGTCGATTTAATCTGAGCCAGAAGATGTGTGAAGGAAGTATTCATCATGTAGATAGTCACCCTGTCTTGTTTTGGGAATTAATCTACAATCTATTTTGAGAAATGTTGATGATATTCGTCTGTTGATTGATCCTTCCTAAAAAGGTAAGTAGTTAGCTATATGCAATGTCATGATGTATGAAATGCATTGCGTAATGATGTTCTCAAAATAAATGAGACTGTGTTATATGTGTTTTGTATGCATATACTATGATGTATGAATTTAAAATGTTGTTGAAGTGTATTTGTAGGTATGGGTTGTATCTTGTCCAGAAAATAAATCTCTGACCATTGTTGGGGATGAGGAGTATGTGTATCTTCAATCTTGTCTAGAATGCTTCTACTGAGGATTCTTGTCTTTTGTTTAAGGAAACTCCGCTGGGGAATGTTGACTTCTGCTTTGGGGAGAAGAGTTTTAGGAACATTGAGTGTTCATTGTCCTACTGGAGAATTTAATTCTTATATACCCTGACCGGGGATAAAAGTGATGGATAACCTTCCGACTCGTCTAGGGAGAGTAAGGCTAACTGGAATCTGGTCCGATTCCAGGTTTCGTAGCGACTCTCCGGGGATAGTGATGGCTTTATTGGGGAGAGGACTTTTGTCGATGATTCGTAACAAATCTAGGGAGACTGTAATTTGTTGGGGAAATAAACCCTGTTGACAAAGAAATATTCTGCTGAGGAAACAAACTCTCCTGGGGAAATTAAATTTTCCTAAAGAGGAGAAATCTGTAGGGGTTTTACAGTTTTCAAACTCAATTGGGGAAGAGAATTTCCATGAACTGTATTGATTGGAACTCTGTAGATTGGGGAAAATTTGGGGAAGGTATCTTCGTTGAAGATTACTCTGTGGGCATAATCTCATAGAAGTGACTCTGTGGGGATTCATGGACAGCTTGAACGTCATCCCAACTCCTACAGTTTTGAGTAAATGCTTATTCCTGTATTTATTCATATATTTGTTAACAGTTAATCATGTTTATATGCATATGTTCATTTAGTTTTAGTCATTGGACGTTTTTGCAAGCAAAACAGAAAAAACAAACAAAAAGTTTGAACTTTAAGGTGTATTCGTATTGATAATTTTCCCATAAACAGACGATTTTGTACAAAGAGAAAGAAATCCTAGTAAGAGGAAGTCGTCGTGAAATGAAAAGAGTACAAAGTTAAAACAACTATATATATAGTTATGTGGAAATGATCTCGTTGGGTTCCAACTCTGATATTGCCTCTACATCTTTGAATATCTGTACCATTTGAGCTTTTGACTTTGGTAATAAAGCTTACGGTAAGTGATCCAACAGGACATAGTCATACACTTTTAATCCCTAATTTTTTCCTGTACCTCCCTTTCGGGTTTTCTGTCCACCGGGATACCCTTTTTTGCCCAATCCGCCTTTTCAGGTTTTCAACTTGCCGGGTGTACAATTATATATATATATATATATATATATATATATATATATATATATATATATATATATATATATATATATATATATATATATATATATATATATATATATATATATATATATATATATATATATATATATATATATATATATATATATATATATATATATATATATATATATATATATATATATCCCTAATTTTTTCCTGAACCCTTTTGGTTCGCCGGGATGCCCTTATTTTTCCTAGGCCAGTCAACCCAGCAGGTCATTTTTATGCATAGTATCTTTTGACTATGTCCGTGTTCATAGGGTGCGGGAACTCTTCACCTTCCATGGTGGTTAGTATCATAGCACCGCCTGAAAATACCTTCTTGAAAACAAATGGTCCTTCGTAGGTGGGAGTCCATTTGCCCCTGGGATCACGTTATGGTTGAATGATGTGATTTATTACCAAGTCACCAGCCTGATATACCTGATGCTTGATCTTCTTGTTGAAAGCCTTGATTATACATTTCTGATACATCTAACTGTCACTGACAACCGCAAGCCTCTTTTCGTCAATCAAATTCAACTGATCCAACCTAGTCTGAATCCACTCGTCTTTGCATAAGTTTTCATCTTTCATAACCCTTAGAGAAGGAATCTGAACTTCGACAGGCAGGACAACTTCCATGCCATAGACCAGAGAGAATGGGGTTGTCCCAGTTGATGTTCGTGCTGAAGTGCAATAGCCATGAAGAGAAAATGGTAACATCTCATGCCACTATTTATAAGTCACAACCATCTTTTTCACAATCTTCTTTATGTTCTTATTGGCGGCTTCCACTGTGCTATTTATCTTTGGTCTGTACGGGGAAGAGTTGTGGTGCTTGATCTTGAACTGCATGTAGAGTTCAGTGATCATAGTGTTGTTAAGGTTGGTGCCATTATCAGTGATGATTCTCTCACTGATACCATATCGACAGATGAGGTTATGCTTGATGAAATGAGCCATAACATTCTTGGCAACAGAGGCAAACGAAGTTGCTTCAACCCATTTTGTGAAGTAGTCAATGGCGACGAGAATAAATCAATTTCCGTTAGATGCAGTAGGCTTAATTTCTCCAATCATATCAATGCCCCACATTACGAATGGCCAAGGAGCAGTCATTATGTTCAAAGGAACCAGAGGCACGTGAACTTTTTCAGCATAGATCTGGAACTTATGACAAGTTCTTGAGTGGTGATGACAGTTGATTTCCATGGTTGACCAATAGTAACATGCTCTCAAGATTTTCTTAGCCATAGCATGTCCACTGGAATGAGTACCAAAGATGCATTCATGTATATCCTCCATAATTTTCACGGCTTCCTTCTTGTCCACACAACAAAGCAGAGTTGAATCATGGTTGCGTCTGTACAGAAATTCTTTGCTCAGGAAGAACTTAGCTGAGAACCTCCATAGGAATTTATTGTCATTGATAGATGCTCATTCAATGTATTCTTGAGCCCAAGATATCTTTTTACTTCATGAAACCAAGGATTCTCTTCTACTCTATCAGTATCAATTTCGTAGTAATGTGTCGGCTCGAAGAATCTTTAAATGGTAATTCTAGGAGCCTCGTTGTCCCATCTGAGCTTGAACATGGATGTCACGGTAGACAAGGCGCCCGCCAGCTGATTTTCTTCCTTGGGATGTGCTGAAAGGTAATCTCTTTGAAGTATGGAATCAAGGTTAGCACATGTTCTCGGTAAGGGATAAGATTCAAATGCTTTGTATCCCATTCTCCCTTGACTTGACTGATCACCAAGGCTGGATTCCCATATATGCTCAGGAATTTGATTCTTAAGTCAATAGCAGCTTTAAGGCCCAAAATGCACGCTTCGTGCTCAGCCATATTGTTGGTGCAATCAAAGCAAAGTCTGGAAGTGAAGGGTGTATGGCAACCTTGAGGGGAGATTATTACAGCATCGATTCCATTTCCAAGCTCATTAGAAGCTCCATCAAAAACCATAGTCCATCAAGATCCTAGCTCAAGTCCTTCATACGGTCCAGTTTCTTCATAATCTATAATCAACATGATGTTCTCGTCCGGGAATTCGAAGTTCATAAATTGGTAGTCGTCTACTGCTTGATGTGCCAAATAATATGCTAGTGCACTTACCTTGATTGCTTTTTGTGTGGTGTAATTAATGTCGTATTCCATTAAGATCATTTTCCATCGGGCTATCCTTCTGGAGAGAGTTGGCTTCTCGAATATGTACTTGATGGGATCCATCTTGGAGATCAATAAAGTGGTATGAGTCAACATATATTGTCTTAGTCGGCGAGAAGCCCATGCCAAAGCACATCAAGTTTTCTCGAGTAGTGAATATCTTGTTTCACAGTCGGTAAACTTTTTGATAAGGTAGTATATTGCATGCTCTTTTCGACCAGGCTCGTCATGTTGCCCTAATACACGCCCTATTGAGTTCTCTAGCACTGTTAGGTACATGATTAGAGGTCTCCCTTAAACTAGTGGAATCAGAATCAAAGGTTCTTATAAGTAATCCTTAATTTTATCAAAAGCCATTTGACAGTCGTCGTTCCATCTGACTACTTGATCTCTCTTCAGTAGTTTGAATATTGGCTCACAAATAGTGGTCAAATGAGAGATAAATCAGGCAATATAGTTTAGTCGTCCTAAGAAACCTCTTAGATCCTTATCGGTACGGGGAGACGGCATTTCTTAAATGGATTTTACTTTTGCAGGGTCAACTTTAATACCTTTACCACTAACGACGAAACCTATGAGTTTTCTGGACCTCTCCCCAAAGGTGCATTTGTTTGGATTCAACCTTAGTTTGTACTTCTTCAGCCTCTCAAACAGCTTGTGTAGATGGTCAAGATGTTCTTCCTCGGTTTGTGACATGGCTATCATATCATCGACATATACTTCTATGTCATGGTGAATCATGTCGTGAAATAAAGCTACCATGGCTCGTTGATAAGTTTCCCCATACATTATTCAACCCAAAAGGCATGACCTTGTAACAGAATGTGCCCCTCTGTGTGACGAAAGTAGTTTTCTCCATGTCCTCAGATGTCATCTTGATCTGATTATAACCCGAAAAACCATCAATGAAGGAGAACTCCTTGTGATAAGCAGCGTTGTCGACCAAGATGTCAATATGTGGAAGTGGGAAGTCGTCTTTGGAGCTTACCCTATTCAGATCCCTATAATCTACATACATATGTACCATACCGTCCTTCTTTGGTACTGGAACAACATTGTCAACCCATTGAGGATACGACGTCATTGCTAAGAACCCTGCATTGAACTATTTGATGACCTCGACTTTGATCTTCTCAGACATTTCAGGACGCATGCAACGAAGTTTCTGTTTAATTGGAGCACAACCCTCTTTCATTGGAAGACGGTCAACCATAATATCTGTATCAAGCCATGGCATGTCTTCGTATGAACAAGAAAAGACCTCAACATATTCGTGCAACATCTGAATCAATTTTCTCTTGACACTGTCTTTTAAGTTGGTGCCAATCTTGACTTTTTTCCTATCTATCTCAGAATCCAAGTTTACCACTTCGACCGACTCTTCATGTGGTTGGATAACCTTTTCTTCTTGAATTAAGAGTCTGGCAAGTTCTCCAGGTATCTCACAATCTTCCTCAACTTCTTCTTCGGCTTGGTAGATTGGATTTTCAAAGTCATAAATGGCAATAGCAGAATTATTATCAACGAGGCCCAAAGTGGATGGGGATTTGCAATGTAGTGTGTGGGTGTGTGTAAGAACACATAGCTATTTTAAAGTGAAAATAAAGTAAAAGAAAGACATGCAACACAAAATTTGAATGCAAAACGTCCAATGTTTTCATTAAATGAAAATATGACATATGAAACGATAACCCTTAACAAATGGACCACTATGACCTAGTCAAGACACAAGGTTTAAAGTCATTATTTAAAGAGAAATTACATAACCAAATTTCTTAAAGCGATAAAAACAGAAATAGCTATTACTCCTAGCTGAAGGAGATTAGTACAAAGTCTTTAGTCTGCAAGTTGTCGAGTCCACCGCCAATGGTAGGGAATATCCAATTGTCCAAGTCACCATCACTACCAGTGTCTTCCAGAGCATTGACTTCATTATTGTTAATACAGAAAGGTGGTCCTCCAGCACAAACACGTCGAACCTCCTTTTGAGCCTTTGAGGAGAAACCCAAACCAAATTTGTCAGATTTGTAGGGGATATCAGGAAGTTGTCCCCAGATAGTGCAACCGCCCTCTTCTACCACAACTCTAGCATATTTTAGAGAAGCCATTCCTGGTGAATCCTTGATGATCTTAGGAGTATCAAGAGTAGCTTTAGAAACGGAAATTGTTGGAGGGATTACTTCAAATGTCTGGCAGGGGGTTTTAATGAATTCTCCATCCACTTCAACATATTTGAAAGAATTCAAATGGCTGACCATATATTCTTCTTCTCCGCAGACTGTAACGATCTTCCCTTTCATCGGATACTTCAATTTTTGATGTAGAGTAGAGGTAACAGCGCCTGCCCCATGAATCCAGGGGCATCCTACAAATAGGAATAAGCCGGGCGAATATCCATTACATAAAAAGTGGAGTTGAAAACCTGAGATTCCACATTGATTGAAAGGTCAACTTCTCCGTGCACCATCCTTTTTTACCCATCAAAGGCTCTTACCACAATATCGTTGGGTTTCAGCACAAGCCCTTTGCAATCCAATCTATCTAGAGCACCTTTTGGTAATACATTCAGGGAAGAACCTGTATCAACTAACACATGCTCTAAAGTAGTGCCCTTACACTCAATAGATATGTGCAAGGTCTTGTTATGATTCTTTCCCACCGGAGTTAAGTCAGCATCAAAAAATCCTAAACCATTATCAGTTGTTAGGCTTGCAACACAATTCTCAAATTGATCAGCAGAGGTCTCTTGTGGTACATGAGCATTCTTCAGAAATTTCAACAAATCCTGATCATGGGCTTGGGAGTATAATAGCAAGGACAACATGGATATCTTGGAGGTTGTCTTCTCTAGTTGTTCAACTATTTTGTAGTAACTTTTACAAGTGATATTCAATATTTCTTCCATTTCTTATTTAGAGGAGTCTTTAATTGTAACATATTTTGAGGGTGCCTTCGTTGGGGCAGGCTCATTCACTATCTCTTTGCCCCGGGCTTTAGAAGTTAACCCAACATTAGGAATATGAACAGGTGTATTAATAGTATTTAGAGGAGAGATCTCTGTGGAGAAGATCCTTCCACTTCTGGTAACTTTACTGGTTCTAACAATATTATTGAGATTGGTAACTTTAAAATCTTCATCTTCGGTAATCCATTGCTCTTTCCTAACACCATGATAATAAAATTCTGCCCCATAGTTCCAGGGAACAACTTTGTCAGAGGAATAGGGGACTGGACCCGGTGCGGTAATGATCAGGGGAGCCACTCTTGGCTCAGCAAGAATCCTTATAGGGCCTCTACAGGTGATCCTTATAGTAGTATTGGAAATTGTGATTATAGAAACATCTTCAAGTCTCAATTCTTCAGATATAATTTCATGCGAACTCTTCATGGACAGACTTTTCTCGAACAAAGTTTCATGGCTATCAATCAAGTGTTGAATACCCTTCTTCATCCACATATAACCATTAGTTTGGGAAGCACAATGGTAACAAATTTCAGAACAACCTGGAAAAAAACTGGCTCTTAACAGATTTTTCTTAACGATCATCAAGGGAGTGGTCAAGTCACTTATAGTGGAGACATAGGAAACATTGTTAATAGCATTAACACCCTTACCATGATTGGGCATGGGAGCGATAATCACATTAGAGGTCTCAGGAGGATCAAATTTAATTTCTTTTGCATCAATCATGTCTTGGATTTTGCTTTGTAGGGCCCAACAGTCATTGGTGTCGTGCTCAGGACTATTGGAATGATATGCACACCTTGAATTTGGGTTATACTTCAGAGATGATGTGTTGGGATTCTGAGGTGGATCCCACAACACTATCAATTTTGCTTTCAACAGATGTTGTAATGCTTAAGCCAATGTCATATTAATCATGGTAAACTGCCTCCTCAGATCATCTGACCTACGTTGATTGTCCGGTTGTTGTGGTCGAATAGGTGGTTGATTAGAGATTAACACGGCCCCTACAGACTTATGAAGATCATTCTTACTATGGATCCTCTGGCCATATACATCATTGGTTTCTTTATTTCCAATGAATGGTTTTATGATATGGTGGGAGAACTAACTTCTATACTAGTTTTGCATTTGTATTCGCAAATGTTGTGGTAAGCAAGAATCGCCACCGAATTTTATTTTATACAAATAAAGGAAAGGGTGAAAAGAACAGAAAAAGACCTTTCGAGAGTTTTCTGAGTAAGGGGGTAGATTATGGAAAGGGAAGGTGTTAGCACCCTTTCCATCCGTAGTTTTCTATGGGCTCTTAGTTGCTTATCTCATTTTGAAAAATAGAGTGTGCTTTGTGTGTGTTTTGAAAAGTATTTATTGAAAATGCCTTAGTGCGGAGATTCACTTTATGAGAACCCTTGTATCAGTCCTCAAGGGTGTTGATAAAGTGTTTTTGTAAATTTTTTTGAAATGTTTTAGTGTAGGTGTAAAACGTTTGTTTGAGCAAGCATCTAACAACTATCTACTTTACTCGAAAGGGTTGTTATTTTCCTTATTTCATTTATACAAGACTAGCCTACTATTAGTGAGTAGGTAGCCATAGTTGTTTGGACGTATGAGGGACATACGTAGGTCATCATACAATCATAAAGGCAACATATAGAGACGATTTATCAATTTTGTTTAAGGGACTAGATCATTTACCAGAAAGGCAAAACCGTAGGGTCATCGAGGGACTATGATCTTTTGATTCGAGGGTCTTTGCTAAAGTGTCCCTATTTTCGAGGGATATGACTATTTTATATTCTGAAGGCAAACAAAGTGGGAATACCCTAGAGGTGTATATGTGAAAGTGTGTCATATTCAGTTATTTTTGTCTTTTGTGTTAGGTTTTCTAGCATTTGATTATTGATCTTATCATACAATCCTATTAGTCATACATCTAGCAGTTAATAATTGCAGTAACTAAAAGTGCAGAAATATAAAACCTAGTTATTACAAGGATTCCGGGAGGGGATTATGTACATATCCAAAACTGGGGAAAAATAAATAAAAGTGATAAAGGTCCTACTAATTATCTATTACATCCCAATATACAGTTACAATAATATGCAAAAGTGCGAAAGTAAAAGTAAACACGCGAATTTGAAAAGACGTCTAAAATCCTAATGATAAAATCTCTTTGTTTCGTTTTTTATTTTTTTATGAAAAGAAAAATAAATTAAAATTAAAATTAAACCTAAATTCTAATTTATTTTAATTTTGGAGAAAAAAATGTTATAATTAATTAATTAATTAATTAATTCTGAAATTAATTTAATTAATAAAATCTAATCCTAATTTTTGTGATGATTTTTTATTTGATTGTTGATTTAAAGAGGGAAACTAATAAGAGAAGTGAGTAACACAAAAAATAAAATTACAAGAAAGCAAGTCTTTCTATCCAAAGAAAAAAGAGGGTTTCCGATCCACTGAAGGATGTCATCCTTCGATCCAAGGAAGGATGTGGCCTTCAATCTAGCAGAGAATATTGTTGGAGGTGTATGTTGTACTCCTGCGGAAAATTTATTAGAGAAAACAAGATAAAAATCCAGACTTTGGGCGAATCTAGTCTTAGATTCGACAGTTTGTGGCTGTATAATTATAATTTGAATCCTCTGGGTCTGAATCGAAAGCTACTTCGTCTTACAACCTCATGAACCCTGAGATTTGAAGGAAAATATGGATCTTGCCCCAGCAATGGCATGATCACCTCCCTGCACTTAACCTTGTATGTAACGCATGAAAGTTATGCTATATGATGCCCTGAGCATGAATCAAACACTGGAAAATGTTAATACATCATGAAAACATAGACATGAATTTGAAAATTTACCAAAGATGGGATGCTTCGATTTGGCACTTCTGGGTGTGGATTGACTCGGAGTAGACTCTTGGGAATCTCGGGAGCACAAATCTAGTATTCGTTTGGACTGAGAGTACCTGCAACACTAGTTTTAAATTATAAGATTTTTGGTATACTTTCGGAGGCAGCGTGTGCGTGTTGTCTGTCCTTGTGTGTATCTATGTCATGTGTCCCCTTTGGCTTGTAGAAGTGGTGTGTATTTATAGGAGATGGAGAGAGGGTCGTAGCATAGAAATGGCAAGGGACAACCATTAACTAGGCTTTGAAGGCCAAATTAGACACATTAAGGGATTGCCTTTTTTGATGAGTTCCTACCCCTTTGAGCTTTGGGGTGAACCTGGACACATTTGACTCCTTCAAATACCCTCAATCTTTGCTCTTCTATTGGCCCATGGTTGCCTCGTTGGAATGGCTTCAATTCTCATCAATAGGGCTTCTTCGATTAAGCCCCTATTTGTCTTGGTAACTTAATATAAACTCTTCAATAGCCTAAACGAAAGCTCCTTTCTGGCCATTCGAAACTTCCCTTTTTACCTCATTCGAATGTAATTATGCAGGAGGCTTGGGCTTGGAAACATGTTGGATTTTGGGCTAGCAATCAACTTGAACTAAGACAAACTTATTTTCAATAACTATGTGTCTCCTTCGAAGGGAACACTTGTACATCCTTCGAATGCCCCTTTTGTGTGTCTTTCAAATAGCCCACATGTATGCCTTGTGCATTCTTCGAATGGGCCACGAATGTGTGCTCATAATATGGCAATCCTATGCTTGTGAAATGAAGGCATGCATGAAGAGGAAATATTTTCTTGGTGAATCAAAGGCCAGTTGAAGATGAAGCCTTCGCCTTGTGCGCTAAAGTCAAGCATCTTGAACCAATACTCATCAAAAGGCAAACAAGTTTGTTTCCCACAATTATGTATCCTTCCAATGGACCATATTTATGTCCTTCGAAGGCACCATTGGTGTGTCCTTCGAATGGACCTTACTAGGTGTCAAAATGTGGAAAACTGTGTATTGAATATTTTAGAGGTGGAGTCAAAGCTAGCATGAGGAAAGCCAACTGCTTAATGAATCAAAGCACATATGAAAGAAAGCCACTTCTTTATGGGCGCTAGCATGAAGGGAAACCATTGCCTTTTGCATTGGAGGCAATCCCAGAGGAAGTCATTTTCTTGTGGGTCGAAATCAAACACAAAGGCAAGTTTAAGGGGCCTTGGCCTTGTGGATCAAAGGCAAGTTTGAGGCAGCCTTTTGTCTTATGAATCAAAGACTAGTGAAAATGGCCTTTTGCCTTGTAGATTAAATGCAAGTTGATGGGCCCTTGCCTTGTGAATCCAAGGCAAGATTGAGGAAGCTTTTGCCTAGTGGATCAAAGATAGGTTCGAAGAAGCCTTTTCCTAAACGAAGCTTGCAAGCAGGAGTCCACTGCTGGTGAATCGAAGCAAACTTGTAAGGGGTTCTTGCCTTGTGCACTGAAGGCACACACAGAGGGAGTATTTTCCTAGTGTGCTGAAGGCACGCACAAATGGCACTGCTGGAATGATACTTGTGGGCCAAAGCTTGCTCAAAGGATGCCAAATACCCAATTGAAGCTTACTAATCAAAGCATGATCAAAGAGTGCCAAACGCCTAATCGAAGTACCTTGTTCATATGCCAATCGAAATACACTTGATTATCTTCAATAAAAATTATATTTTCTCTAAGAAAGTGTTTGTAACCACCATGAAAAAGGGAAGATCTTGGAAAACATGAGAGGGTAAATTTTGGGGTACAACAGCAGCCCCTGTTCAATCTTCTTAAACCTGAAGATTTAGATTGGCTTGTTTTACTTTCGTGATCTGAAGGTGGAAGATGATTGAACACTAGAGTGCCCAGAAATTTGCGCTTGCACGATGTGATGGTTGACTGTGTAGGGAATGGGCTTAAAGATGCCATTTGGAAAAGATGACTGGGAGTTGTCAGAGATGGGCTTAAAGATGCTATCCAAAGTAGGTGTTGACTTCATAAGAGGTCCCTTTGTGGGGGAATTCCTGTTCCTGCTGTCTGAGGAGGGGTCCACTAGGGAAAGTTGATTTCTGTTGTTCTCCTGCTTGAGAAAAACTATGTGGGGAATAGAATCTAGGAACTTCAGTTGTCCAAGGCTCTACTGAGGAATTATCTCTAGAAAAGTTTGTTGTTTTCTGGTTGAACTCCAGGCTTCATAGTAACTTGCTAGGGAGGATGAAATTAACTGTTGTCTGGAAATGTATTAGAAAGAGCCTGTGTAGGGCTGCTTCAAGAAGAGTCCGTGTTAGACTGCATCTAGAAAGTTAAGAAGGAACCCGTGTAAGACTGCTTCAGCAGGTGGTGAAGGAATCTTGGTCGATTACTACCTCAACAGATAGTGAAGGAAAATTGGATGATTACTACCTCAACAGATAGTGAAGGAATCTTGGACAATTACTACCTCAAGAGATAATGAAGGAATCTTGGATGATTACTACCTCAACAGATAATAAAGGAATCTTGCATGATTACTACCTCAGCAAATAATGAAGGAATCTTGGACGATTACTACCTCAACTGATAGTGAAGGAATCTTGGACAAATACTACCTCAATAGATGATGAAGGAATCTTGGATGATTACTACCTCAACAGATAATGAAGGAATCTTGGACGATCACTACTTCAATAGATAATGAAGGAATCTTAGATGATTACTACCTTAACAGATAGTGAAGTAATATTGGATGATTACTACCTTAATAGATAATGAAGGAATCTTGGATGATTACTACCTCAACAGATAATGAAGGAATCTTGGACGATTACTACCTTAAACTATAATGAAGGAGTCTTGGACGATTACTACCTCAATAGATAGTGAAGGAATCTTGGATGATTACTACCTCAACAGATGATGAAGGAATCTTGGATGATTACTACCTCAACAGATAATGAAGGAATCTTGGACGATTACTACCTCAACAGATAATGAAGGAATCTTGGACAATTACTACCTCAACAAATAATGAAGGAATCTTGGACGATTACTACCTCAATAGATAATGAAGGAATCTTGGACGATTACTACCTCAACAGATAATGAAGGAATCTTGGACGATTACTACCTCAACAGATAATGAAGGAATCTTGGACGATTACTACCTCAACATACAGTGAAGGAATCTTGGGCGAATACTACCTCAATAGATGATGAAGGAATCTTGGATGATTACTACCTCAGCAGATAATGAAGGAATCTTCAACGACTACCGCTTCAACAGATAATGAAGGAATCTTGGATGATTACTACCTCAACAGATAATGAAGTTATCTTGGATGATTACTACCTCAACAGATAATGAAGTAATCTTGGATGATTACTACCTCAACAGATAATGAAGGAATCTTGGACGATTACTACCTCAACAGATAATGAAGGAATCTTGGACGATTACTACCTCAATAGATAGTGAAGGAATCGTGGATGATTACTACCTTAACAGATGCTGAAGGAATCTTGGATGATTACTACCTCAGCAGATAATGAAGGAATCTTGAACGATTACTACCTCAAAAGATAATGAAGGAATCTTGGACAATTACTACCTCAACAGATAATGAAGGAATCTTGGACGATTACTACCTCAACAGAAAATGAAGGAATCTTGGACGATTACTACCTCAACAAATAATGAAGTAATCTTAGACGATTACTACCTCCACAGATAATGAAGGAATCTTGGACGATTACTACCTCAACAGATAATGAAGGAATCTTGGACGATTACTACCTCAATATATAGTGAAGGAATCTTGGGTGAATACTACCTCAACAGATGATGAAGGACTCTTGGATGATTACTACCTCAACATATAATGAAGGAATCTTGGACGATTACTACTTCAACAGATAATGAAGGAATCTTGGATGATTACTACCTCAACATATAGTGAAGGAATCTTGGATGAATACTACCTCAACAGATGATGAAGGACTCTTGGATGATTACTACCTCAACAGATAATGAAGGAATCTTGGACGATTACTACTTCAACAGATAATGAAGGAATCTTGGATGATTACTACCTCAACAGATAGTGAAGGAATCTTGGATGATTACTACCTCAACAAATAATGAAGTAATCTTGGATGATTACTACCTCAAGAGATAATGAAGCAATCTTGGATGATTACTACCTCTATAGATAATGAAGGAATCTTGGACAATTACTACCTCAATAGATAGTGAAGGAATCTTGGATGATTACTACCTCAACAGATGATGAAGGAATCTTGGATGATTACTACCTCAACAGATAATGAAGGAATCTTGAACGATTACTACCTCAACAGATAATGAAGGAATCTTGGACGATTACTACCTCAACAGATAATGAATGAATCTTGGATGATTACTACCTCAACAGATAATGAAGGAATCTTGGATGATTACTACCTGAACAGATAATGAAGGAATCTTGGACAATTACTACCTCATTAAATAATGAAGGAATCTTGGACGATTACTACCTCAACAAATAATGAAGGAATCTTGGACGATTACTATCTCAACAGATAATGAAGGAATCCTAGACGATTATTACCTCAACAGATAATGAAGGAATCTTGGAGGATTACTACTTCAGCAGGGTACCAGAAATTTGTCTGGTCATGTAAATAGTTGATGATATTCGTCTATTTATAGACTTTTACCTGAAAAGATAAAGGTTTAGTTGGATGCAATGTCATGGTGCATGAAGTGAAAATGATACTCTCAACATAAATGATATTGTCATATATGCATTTGTGTTGCATATACTATGATGTTTGTAAAATGATGTATGAATTCCAAGTATGAACATATTCAACTGTTCTATTGCAGTATTGTTTGAACTAGTGAAAATAAATCAATGATTGTTGCTGGGGATGAAGAATGTATGTCTTCAAATTTTGTTGAAGTTGAAATGTTGGGAGAAGGATTTCCGTTGTTAGGGAAATAAACCTTGTTGGGGAAGGGAAACTTCATAATCTGCTTGGGGATTATTATGGAATCCTGTTGGGGAATCCTGGGAAGCTTGGTGACTTCATTGGAAAAAAAATTTGGAGTGGTAATTGGATATTTTTTTCCTTGTCGGGGATATAAGAACACCTGACCTCATTAGGTTGTGTGCAGAGAACATGGTGGTGATCTTATACTAGGATGCCCCTGCCTCTGTACCTTTCAGAGAAAGTATCTACTGGGATTTTGTGGATGGCCTGAATGTTATCTACTGGGAAAGGATCAGGGTGGTCAGTACTCTACTGATAGACAAGTGATGAGATGACGGGACATGGTCGTACACTTTAATCCCTAACTTTTTCCTGGATTGTCTTTTCAGATTTTCAGTCCACTGATATACCCTCTTTTGCCCAAGCCACCCTTTCAGGTTTTCGACTTTCCGGGTGTACAATTATTTTATATATGTACCCTTGACTTTTGCCCGAACCCTTTTGGTTCGTCAGGATGCCCTTATTTTTGCCTAGGCCAGTCAACCTAGCAGGTCTTTGTTCATGCGTAGTATTTTCCGACTATGTCCGTGTTCATGGGGTGTGGAAAATTGTCATTGTCCATAGTAGTAAGTGTTGCCACACTGCCAGAAGATGCTTTCTTGATCTCACGTGATTCCTTGTTGGAATTCATGTCCAATGCCCCAAGTGATTCAGATGGAGAGTTTCCCCTGGCTATTTGGCATTTTTGAGAGGCTCCTCGAATCTTGACTTGAATGACTCAGATTGGATAGGCACCATGTCATGACCCTTGATTATGGAAGGCCTGTTATTGGAAATGTTTTTTCCATCTGAGGTGATTTTGTCCATTGAGAGGATTTTATGTTCATCGAATATTCGTTGTGCGAATTTCTTTGTTGTTTGAAACAAATAGTCATATGCAATCAATGGTATAGAGGAATGCAAAGATTATGTCTGTCTTGAAGTTTGAAAATTTCATTTTTATTTTGTAAAAAAATCAAATTTTACAAGAGTATGATATCAACTCATGATATGTAGCAGGTCCTAGAGGAGTCAGGATACCTTTTATAATAGTTATGCTTTCGAACTAACCCATTCTTCAGCTATGACTTTTAAGGGTTGCAACGTGGTATGGTTCATAGTTTAAGAAACAAAGGGATAAAGGCTCTAAATTCATTTGTACCTGTTGTACCCCAAAATTTGCCCTCCCATATTCTCCAAGATTTGCAAAGAACATGCTTCAAAATCTCCCCAAGGGTTGCACAGTTCAAGGGCCTCCTAACAGTCAAAAACTAGGGTTTTGGGTCTGACAAAGAAAATGAAGTTTCCAAGGGTCCAATCAAGTCTCACATGCCTATAAACATGGTCAAGCATCCTCATGTCAAGTTTCAAGACTCACAGCACAAAATTGCACAGTCAAAAACCCTAATTGCCCTACAGTCAACTGCAGGGGCAAAATGGTCATTTGACAGTCAAAAGTCCAAATTTTTGGTCAACATCTTATTTTGAAGCCACAAACATCATTTGATCAATTCTTGATCATGATTTTCAAGGCATGGCTCAAAAAGTCTCAAGATGCAAAAGTTTCCATATTTGGACAGTTGAAAAAGTCAACTGTAACTTGACCAAGGCATAACTTCCACATGGTTTATCAGAAAAATTCCATCCAAAACTCATTTTGAAGATAAAGACATTTCCTACAACTCCTCTTCACACTTCAAGTCCAAGAAATTCTCTCACAAAAAGTTATCAATTTCAACATTATAGGTCATTTTCAAAAGTCAACAAAAAGAGACTTTAAGTCAAAGGCCATAACTTGAGATTGGTAAATCAAAATGACATGGGACCAAAGCCATTGGTTAGAGGACTTCAAGACCTTTCCAAAATGTCAAAGAACATGATCAAAGCTTAACAATTGAGCAAGATATGCCTTGTGGAAGTTGGGAAATTTTTGGGAATTTTAAAAAGACAACTTTACTTTAAATGCCTCAAAATTGCTAATGGGCCACATTTTCTTCCAAGATTCATCATCCAAAGGCTATGCACGACCATTTGGCCCAAAGGGGATTTATTTCATCATTTTTTATTATTTATTTGAATTTTTAATTACCATTAATTCATTTAATAAAATAAAATATGAAAAAATACTAAAACAAATGTATATGAATCTTTTTATGCAGCATTTGCTCCCATTGGTCATTCAAGATTCGTGCACAACAAAATTGGAAAGATTGGCCATGATTGGAATCAAAAACACATGGAAAAAGATTTGAAAATATGCCATTAAAATCAAATATTGGATTCATGATTACAAGGATTCTTGGACTCAAAATTCAACCCTAATCCATTGGCATACATATACTGATGCAAACCCTGAAGCTCAGAACCTTGAAGCTGCGCCCCATCTCAAAAACCAAGTTTGCATTTTTGTCAAAAAAATCAAAACCTGAAAACTGCCTTAGAGGACGATTCAAAGGAAAATATTGATCCCAAAAGCTTCCTAAGACATCAAGGAACCAGACTGAATACTTTTCCACGCCCATAGCATCAAGAATTGGTACATAGAAGTCGAAAATTCTCATACTTTATGCATAATCGTATTTCAATTTCTGGGCATTTTTCATACAATTTAATTGTTGTTTTAAACTAATCTAATCATGCTGAAACTAACCATGCAATTTAATTGAGTTTTCGTGCTATGTACGTGAAGTTACCATTGAAGCTTGCTAGGGTTTCAGAATTGCAAAATTAGGGGTTTCCTCTTCAGGAAAAATCAGACCATGAGACCCACGCCATTGAAACCAGAAGCTTATGACCAATTGATTCCCTACCTCGCGATTAATTTATGATTAACAGGGTGCTATTCGCTATTTTTGTATGCAGCACTTAGTGGGGGTTTAAAACCCCCGCTATCTAACTGTTTTTTTTCAGGCCAAAAGCAAACGAGTGGAGAAGATGATGACTTGTCTCCATATGATAGGTTTATTCAAACTTTAGCGCGTTTTCTTTGATTAATAGCGTTAGCGCTTGTTTCTTTATATATTAAATGTTATCCATTATCATTACAAAGTAACAAAGCAGCTCAGATGGTGGAAAGCAACACTGGCAAGCCTTGGGACCTGGGTTCGAATCTCAGGTCCCCCATATTCTTGTTATTTTTCTTTGCAATACGTTCAGGTACTCCACAAGCCCAGACGTCCACCATACGTTCACTATCCAAGCTTGCCACGCGCCCACTGATCTCAATCCAATGGCCTTGATCTGGAGAACTCCATACACCCTGGTCAACGATGCCACACGCGCACGGAAAAGTCAACCAAAGGCCTTAAATCATTGGGCCTGATTGCTACAACATGACCTCCAAATTGGGGTCAACACCCCCATTGGTTTGCTCTCTTTCATTTTTTTTCTATTTTTATTTGTTTTGTTTAATTTAATTTAATTCTTCAAATTAATATTTTCATAAAACATAAAAATAATAAAAAAAATCAGAAAAGGCAAAACATAAATATATTTCATTTAAACATTTTTTTTGTAAAAAATCTTATTAATTAATTTAGTTTTAATTCTAGGTATAATTTTAAATATTTCTCTTAATAAATTAAAAAAATGTAGAATTAGGGTTTTATATTTTTATCCTTTTTTCTTTTTTTAATTATTAATTATTATTTTTTGTAAATAAATTACCATGTAAATAATTAGGTTAATTTTAGGTTCAACTTTAACATGTTTTTTAATAAATTAAAAATAGTTAGAATTAGGTTTTAATTCCAATTTAATTCTCATTAAAATCCATAAATACAAAAACTCAAAAAATAATTTCCTTTCTCATTTAATTTAATTAATTTCATAATTATAATTTAATTTCCTTAAAAGGGTCCAACGCCCTCGCATTCCCGATTTTAATTCTCTTTGCATTTTTATTTTCTTTTTTTGTAAATATTCATGTAATTCTCCCAAAGCCATGTAATAGATCAATTAGGGTTTTTATTTTCCGCACTTTATTTTATTTCAAACCGGGTCCTGGATTAATTTGGCGATGTGGACCCGCGCCTTTGTAATAGCGTAGGATTTTTAATTCCGCACCTTTTAACTGTTAACTATTGCATGAAAGAATGAATGTAGAAATAAAAACAAAAGCGTAGATCACCAATCCATGAACAAGATAAACATAATCGAAAACGACACACAAATCACACACCACCCCTAGGGTACGCCTCACTGTTGCCTTGCCCCTCGAAAGGTGGTCGTCGAGTAGAGGACGTTTTAGTAAGTCCTCATGTCCATGAACATGGCATGAGGGTAGCTTATAAGGTGTCTTCCTATTGCTCCGGTGATCACCATGTCCCGAACCTTCAAATTGACCCGAACACCTCCAACGGTGGTGCTACCTACCTCTCAATGGTGGGATGGCACTACTTTAAGGACATTTACACAGACGAATTTCTTAGGGTAGGTAGACGACTCTAGATACTTGCTCTAATTTCAAAACAAATCAAAAAAATACTTTTCACGCCGACACCTTTTCAAAAAGCTTTCGAAAGCAACTTTTCAAACACTCTTGAGGACCGATACGAGAGTCGAACTGAAATTTTCAAAGAAACTTTTTTAAACCCACAATTGAAAAGAAAACAAACCATTTTGAAAACACAAATGAGCAAGTATCTAAGAGCCCATGGATAACCATGGATAGAAAGGGTGCTAACACCTTCCCTTTCTATAATCTACCTCCCGGACCGAGAGCAATCTCTATAAGGAATTTTTCTGTGCTTTTGTCCTTTCCATTTGGAGAAAATAAAAGACGGTGGCGACTCTTGCTTCCGCGACATTTCGCGAACCAACGTTAAACAGTCAGTTCCAGATCCACCGATCACAGAACTGGCGACTCTGCTGGGGACATATATAAGTGGGGTGTACCTTAGGACTAGATCACTACTGTGTTTTCAATTGTATTGATTTGCTTGCTTTAAACTGTGGGACTGTCTTGGGAATTCTATAGATCCTAACCCGGATCTGGGGATACCTTCTTAGAAAGTAGCAACAAGGCTGTGAGGGAACTGTGCGGGGTATACCGACATGGTTGAAGCAGTCTGCTACGTTGATGTGGCACTTTGGTGTGTACCGGTAACCCTTGAGCTCAGTCAAGGAGAGTACGGGGCCTCCGCGTGGTGTCGTGAAGCATCAACTGACCTTAGGAACCTTAATTGAACTATCTTGGCCTCTTTAGGGTAGTGAGATAACTGACTTTGGTGCAGTCCGAGGTTGGTTGATACTCGATACTACACTCAATTGAGGGTTGCTTTCCTAGAATATTTCGGTCGCCAGTTCAGTGGCTAAATCGAAACGATGAACAATGAAAGCAATCCAGGGATATTAGGACCCTTAGAACCCGGTTACTTCTAATAGGACAGGTTGAGCCCACTAACTTCAAGAGGGTAATACCCAGACCCCATGCTGGCCTAAACTCTAAGGGCTTGTCTTGTGTGACTTGTGTGCCTTACATGTTTGCCTTTGTAAATATTTGTGGTGTGTTTAATCATAGCATCATGACATCATCCAGCATCATATGCATTGACTAACCATTTCAGGGGTTCGAATCTTCATCTTTGTTCATGTTTTGTAGGACATGGAAACTGTTCGCAGAAAGACAATTCAAATCAGCCTTGTAAGGATCCCTCCTCAGATTAAGGAGCTTATATCCAGGATTCCCGAGAACTCTTCATTCAGTGAAAGACATGGAAGTCTCATCAGCTTGGTCAATACCAACATTGAGGAAGATATGATAAAGGTCCTGTTCCAGTTCTTTGACCCTCTGCATCACTGTTTCACTTTCCTGGATTATCAGTTGGTACCTACATTGGAGGAGTTCTCCCGGCTTCTGAAGATCCCTATCCTTGATCAACTACCCTACAACGGTACGGAAAAGGAACCCAAGCTTGAAGAGATTGCTAAAGCTTTACACCTACAATCATCTGACCTCAAGGGACATTGGGAAGTTAGAAGTGGTATCAAAGGGTTCTTAGCCAGGTTTCTGCTTGAAAAGGCCCATGAATGTTGGAACTCCCTTGACTTACAAGCTTTTGAAGAAGTTGTGGCCCTCCTTGTCTATGGTTTGGTGTTGTTCCCTAACCCAGATCAGCTTATAGATATCAGTGCTTTCCAGATCTTCATGTCCAGGAATCCTATACCTACGTTGCTGGGGGACATCCTTCACTCATGTTACACTCGAACCATGAGAAAAAGAGGCGTCCTTATGTGCTGCACTCCTCTCCTGGGAAGGTGGTTTATTTCGCACTTTCCACAATCAACTTTGAAGAATGAGCGGGGTTTGAGATGGTCACAACGGTTGATGACTCTTACACATGCAGATATACATTGGTGCCCTCGGTCCAGAGAGGATGTCACTATCATTGATCATTGTGGGGAGTACCCTAATGTTCCTTTACTTGGAATCAGAGGAGGTATTACCTACAACCCATGCCTGGCTTGGAGACAGTTTGGTTATGCTCGGAGGGATGGCCCTCATGACATGTTAATTCCTGACATAGTTTTTGACTTCGACAACGATGCACAAGGACTTCGCCAGAGATTTATCAGAGCTTGGAGAATGCCAAGTAGGATAGACAGTAAGACACTGGGGCACAGGAACTCCATCCCGTTGGAACCTTATCTCAAGTGGGTACGCGCCCGCTCCCAGAAGTTAGTAATGCCTTATCCTCATATGCTCCCTGTGATCAAAGAGCCAGTCTTGGAAGGAGAGGTGTCCTATATCATTCAACATCCTGACATGCCCACGTCCTGGGAAGAGATGCAGAAGAGCTGGATCCAGCTTAAGGAAGAACGGAATTCTCTTGAGACCAGTCTACATGCTAATGAAAAGAAGGTCTTGGAGCTCACCCGCCTATTGCACGAGGAGAGGAATCTCAACACCTACATAGCTCCAAAGAGGATGCGTAGTGTCTTTTGGGATTGATTTGCTTTTGTATTATTTTGCCCATGAGGCTTTGATGTACCAAACAATTGTTTCCTTAATAATAACGTGTGTTCCTTTTTGGCTACAACAAATTTGAACTTTCGAACCCCTGAATGCATTGCATAAACACATATCATTCATCATGTGCATGGCAGGTTTTCTTCTTTTCAGGTTGCTTACTGTTCTTCGCTGTTTATTTCAGCATCATGAATCCTGACTCATCATCAACTGAGATGTCTATCAAGGCTCTTCAGGCGCAGAACGCGCAATTTCAGGAACTGATCATGGGTTTGGCTCAAGGCCAAGAAGAGCTGAAGGCTTTGCTCCTGAAGAAGGAGAAGAAGAAGAAGAAGAGAACTGTTCTTTTCAACTCGGACTGAAGGTTTGGCAACACTCTGCAGAATGAAGAGGCTGGTTCTTCTATAGGCAAGAGCAGTCCCCAAGGGGGAAAAGGTCCTAGTCCGGTAGTCTCTGACAACGAGACTGACTTTAATGAGGAGCAGTATCCTCCGGCTAAAGACCGGTATAAGCAGTTGGAAGACAGACTGAATGCAATGGAGATCCAACAAGTGCCTGGGCTGGATTTCGGAGACTTGGGTTTGTCTACTGGTGTGATTATTCCCCACAAGTTCAAAGCACCATCTTTTACCAAGTATGACGGGGCGTCTTGTCCCAAACTACATCTCAGATCTTATGTGCGGAAGATTCAACCGTACTCAGTGGATAAGAACTTGTGGATCCACTTCTTCTAGGAGATTCTTTCAGGGACTCATCTCGAATGGTTCTATCAGCTGGATGGAACCAAGGTTCGTAACTGGGAGGAGTTGGCTACTGCTTTTTACAAGCAGTATCAATATAATGCCGACCTTGCCCCTACACGTACCCAACTCCAGGGTATGTCGCTAGGGTCAAGAGAAGGTTTTAAAGAGTATACACAGAAGTGGAGGGATCTGGCTGGCAGGGTGCAGCCTCCGTTAACTGACCGGGAGTTGGTAGACATGTTCTTGGGGACCCTATCTGGGCCATTTTTCAACCATCTTATCGGTAACTCGTCTGCAGGGTTTACTGATCTTATTCTGACTGGAGAGAGAATAGAGGCTGGAATGAAGTCTGGAAAAATTCAGAAGGGTGCATCGTCAAATTCAGAGAAGAAGCCCTTTAAAAAGGAGGCCAGTGTTGTATATGGGTCTAGAAGACAAGAGAAACCTGAGCGCCGCCAATCTGTCAACGCGGTGATGATTGCTAAGCCTGCTGCCGCTCCTCGGCAAACCAATCCTCAAAGGGCTGAAAGACCCAGAAGGGAGTTCACCCGGCTAAGTATGACTCTATCACAAATCTTGCCGCAGTTGCTGTCCACCAACCTAGTGACTGTTAGAGAGGCCCCGAAGGTTGTGAATACGGCTTCTCCCAAGTACAATCCAAATGCCCGCTGTGCTTATCACTCCGATAGCCCAGGGCATTCCACGGATGACTGTTGGGCCTTAAGGAATAAGGTGCAAGACCTTATTGACGCAAAAGAGATACAGTTTGAAGCGCCTGAAAGGCCAAATGTGATGACTGCTCCTATGCCCCAGCATGGAGTAAATGCCATTGATGAAGATGTGTACGCCGTTTCCGTGAATGAGGTAGCTACTCCCTTGATGACCGTTAAGAGGAACCTACTGCTGGCCGGTTTATTTCCGGGTTGTAGTGAAGGTTGCCTTTTCTGTGCTGTTTCCCTTTCTGGTTGTCCTTTGCTGAAGTTAGGCATCCAAAGCCTGATGGACAGCAAAGAGATTCTGTTCAAGAAGACTGTTGTTCAGTTTGTTCTGGTGGAAGAAGTTTCTGTTGTTACAATCTTTAATAATCCGATCAAGGCTCTCCCGAGGAAGCCGGTGAAAATCATGACTGTCGCACCCGTTGTTATTACTGTTCTGGGGCCTCTCCCATACGAATCTGATAAGGCTGTCCCCTGGCATTATGGGGCAGATGTGTATGTACATGGAATCAAGCAAGAGTTCAACACTGGCACCAGCATCAGCAATATCACTGGTCCAGCAAAAGTTACCCGCAGTGGCAGGCTCTTCTCGCCTGACATTGCACCACCAACTATTCAAAGACCCCTCACTATAACACCTGCAAGTGTACGTGTTCCCAGTTCTGATCAAGTTGTTTCCCCTGCTGCCGAGTCATCTAATGCTCGGGGTAAAGGGATTGAAGATGAGCCTTCCTGGATGGAGGCGCCAAAATCTGTGAATGCTGAGGCCTCCCAACAAGAGATGGAGGAAATTCTGAAAATAATCAAGAAGAGTGACTTTAATGTTGTTGAGCAGCTGGGGCATACACCCTCCAAGATCTCAATGCTCTCCTTGCTACTGTGCTCAGAGGCCCATGCTAAGGCCCTGATTTCATTCCTCAAGACGGCCCATGTGCCACAGGAGACATCTGCAGTCCAGTTTACTGATTGCATAGCCAATCTGACAGCGGACAATGGTTTGGGTTTCTCGGATGCTGACCTTACTGCTAAGGGAAAGGACCACAATGACGCCCTGCATGTCTCTATTGAATGCAGGGGCACTACTCTTTCGCACGTGTTGGTGGACACTGGTTCTTCCCTAAATGTGCTACCCAAGAAGGCCTTAGACCGTTTGGATTGTGAAGGCCTAGAGCTGAAACCTAGAAATATCATCGTCAAAGCCTTTGACGGTTCTAAGAGGATGGTTCATGGAGAGGTGGACATTCCTATTCGTGTGGGTTCTCAAGTATTCGACTCTACCTTCTATGTGATGGATATCCGTCCATCTTATTCTTGTCTACTGGGTCGACCTTGGATCCACAAAGCTGGGGCAGTAACCTCTACCCTACACCAGAAACTCAAGTACCCCGTCAGAGGGAAGATTGTCACTGTGCAGGGAGAGGAGGAGTATATGGTGAGCCATTTGAATTCCTTCAGGTATATTGAGATGGACGGGGAGTTTATTGAAACCCCCTTTCAGCATTTCGAAGAGGTACCTCCAACATTGGCAGCAGCGGAAACAGTGGTCGAGGAGGATGTTCCTTTGAAGATGGCTTCCTTGAAGGATGCCCGGGTTGTTATCAAGAAAGGTGAATGTGCTAACTGGGGCAGGCTCCCTGACTTTACACAAAAAACTGACAAGTTTGGACTGGGTTTTACTGCAGAGGGTCAGAAGGCTATGCGCAAGGCAAAGACCAGAAGACCTCCTGTGCTCATTACCAACCCAGGAGTGAATGTTGTTGGGGACGAAGATGAAGTGGAAGAGTCAGAGTTCAATAGCTGGATCTACCCGACGACTGATGGCGGATTGACCAATTGGATTGCTAAGGATCATACTCCTGTTACTCTTGTTACGCAGTAATAAACTCCTTTGTTTTGTTATTTGTAATAAACAATTAAAACTCTATGGCCTGGTGTCTTACCCGGGGCACCGTGGCTTCATTTGTGAGGGTATATTAAATTGTCATTTCATATATCATGAATAAAGACCTTAGACGTTTTCTCGCATTTCAAATCTTATGCTCCTTTTCTTTCTTTCCTTTCTTTATATATTGCAAAACAGTTGTATTTACACACACTCACTCATACAGGTTCCAATCCACTCTGGATCTCACTGGTAACGACTCTGCTACTGCCAGTTATGACTTCGAAAATCTGATCAACTTAGCCGAAGACGAAGGTGAAGATGATTGCGAAGTTCCTGGCGAGCTTGCAAGACTGTTACTCCAGGAAGAGAGGGCAATTCAACCACACGAAGAGCCAGTGGAAACAATAAACCTGGGTACTGATACAGACCGAAAGGAGGTAAAGATTGGTGCCAACCTAGAGCTCAGCGTGAAGCAACGGTTGACTCAAATGTTACATGATTATATGGAGATCTTTGCCTGGTCCTACGAAGGCATGCCTGGGTTAGATACCGACATTGTGGTCCATCACTTGCCTACCAAGGAAGACTGCCCTCCGGTTAAGCAGAAGGTCCGCCGTATGCGTCCAGAGATGTCTGAAAAGATCAAAGCCGAGGTTATGAAACAGTTTGATGTCGGGTTCCTTGCAGTGACTTCTTATCCTCAGTGGGTTGCTAATGTGGTGCCGGTACCAAAGAAAGACGGTAAGGTCAGAATGTGTGTCGACTACAGGGATCTGAACAGGGCCAGCCCCAAAGATGACTTCCCTCTACCTCACATTGATGTCCTTGTTCACAATACTGCTCAGCATAAGGTGTTCTCCTTCATGGATGGTTTTTCAGGCTATAATCAGATCAAGATGGCACCTGAAGACATGGAAAAGACTACCTTTGTTACTCAGTGGGGCACCTTCTGCTACAAGGTCATGCCTTTTGGACTGAAAAATGCTGGGGCAACCTACCAACGTGCCATGGTTGCCTTATTTCATGACATGATCCATCATGAGATAGAAGTGTATGTTGACGACATGATTGCAAGGTCCCAGACTGAGGAAGAACACCTAGATCATCTGCAGAAATTGTTTGACCGTCTGAAGTTGTACAAGCTGAGGTTAAACCCGAACAAGTGCACCTTCGGGGTAAGATCTGGAAAGTTGCTAGGCTTCGTTGTAAGTGATAAGGGTATTCAAGTGGACCCTGCCAAGGTCAAAGCTATTCAAGAGATGCCAGTTCCTAAGACAGAGAAAGAGGTCAGAGGCTTTCTAGGACGCCTGAATTACATTTCTCGGTTCATCTCACACCTAACTGCTACCTGTGAGCCAATCTTCAAGTTGCTGAAGAAAGATCAGGTAGTACGTTGGAATGATGAATGTCAGGCTGCTTTTGACAGAATCAAAGAGTATCTCCAAGAACCACCCATCCTTATGCCACCGGTTGAAGGGAGACCTCTGATACTATACCTGACAGTACTTGACAACTCAATGGGGTGTGTGCTGGGGCAGCATGACGAGTCTGGCCGAAAAGAGCATGCCATTTATTACCTTAGCAAAAATTTTACCGACTGTGAGACCCGATACTCACTGCTTGAGAAAGCTTGCTGCGCTTTGGTATGGGCTGCTCGCCGGCTGAGACAGTATATGCTGACTCACACTACCTTGTTGATCTCAAAGATGGATCCTATAAAGTACATATTTGAAAAGCCTGCTCTGTCTGGGAGAATAGCAAGATGGCAAATGATCTTGACAGAATACGACATCCAGTACACGACCCAGAAAGCCATCAAAGGAAGTGTATTGGCAGACCACTTGGCACATCAGGCAGTAGACGACTATCAGTCAATGAACTTTGAGTTTCCCGACGAGAGTATCATGATAGTGACTGATTGTGAAGTACCTGGACCGGATGAAGGACCTGGGGAAGGATCCCGATGGTCTATGCACTTTGACGGAGCCTCCAATGCTTTGGGTAACGGTATCGGCGCTGTGATCATATCTCCTCAAGGCACTCATACTCCACTCACTTCCCGACTATGTTTCAACTGCACCAACAACATGGCGGAGTATGAGGCACGCATCATGGGTCTCCAAGCTGTGATTGACTTAAGGATCAAGTTTCTAAGTGTCTTCGGAGATTCCGCTCTCGTGATCAATCAGATCAAATGGGAGTGGGATACGAAACATCTGAATCTTATTCCTTACAAAGAATGTGTGTTGACCTTGATCCCCCACTTCACAGAGATAACCTTTGAACACTTTCCAAGAGAGGAGAATCAGCTGGCGGACGCGTTAGCTACAATGTCTTCTATGTTCAAGGTCAAATGGGACAATGAGGCTCCCCAGGTCACTATCTGGAAACTGGACGAACCGGCATACTGTTGTGATCTCGAGACTGAATTGGTGACTGAGAAGCCTTGGTACCATGAGGTGAAGAGATATTTGGAAGCTCAGGAATACCCTGAAGGTGCATCTGTCAACGATAAGAAGTTTCTGAGAAGGTTCGCAGCAAAGTTCTTCCTCAGCAACGGCATTCTGTATAAGCGAAACCATGATTCGACCTTACTACGTTGTGTGGACAAGACAGAAGCAGAAAGGATCATGAAAGAGCTACATGAAGGGACCTTCGGAACGCATTCCAGTGGACACACTATGGCAAAGAAAATCCTTCGGGCAGGGTATTTCTGGTCCACAATGGAAGCTGACTGCTACCAACACTCTCGGACATGCCATAAATGCCAGATATATGCAGACAAGGTGCATGTTCCTCCAGTTCCTCTGAATGTTCTGACTGCGCCTTGGCCGTTTGCAATGTGGGGTATAGATATGATCGGTGAGATTAAACCTACGGCATCCAATGGGCATCGCTTCATCCTGGTAGCGATTGATTACTTCACGAAGTGGGTTGAAGCAGCATCCTACGCTACGGTAACCAAGACTGTTGTGGCACGGTTCATTTGGCATAACCTGATCTGTCAGTACGGGGTCCCTGAAAGAATCATTACAGACAACGGTACCAATCTGAATAACAAGATGATCACTGAGCTCTGCGAGCAGTTTAAGATACAGCACCACAACTCTTCTCCTTACAGACCGAAGATGAATGGGGCTGTAGAAGCAGCAAATAAGAACATTAAGAAAATCGTGCAGAAGATGACAGTGACTTATAAAGATTGGCACGAGATGTTACCGTTCGCTCTACATGGGTACCGTACCTCAGCCAGGACGTCAACCGGGGCAACTCCTTTCTCCTTGGTCTACGGTATGGAGGCAGTTTTACCGATCGAAGTGCAAATACCCTCTCTCCGGATAATGAAGGATGCAGATCTGAATGAAGATGATTGGACCCAGACACGACTTGATCAGCTAAACTTAATTGACGAAAAGAGACTTGCTGCTATCTGTCATGGTCAGACGTATCAGAAACGGATGATCAGGGCATTTAACAAAAAGGTCAGACCACAAGAATATCAAGTTGGGGATCTGGTAATCAAGCGAATCATCCTTCCTCAGAGTGATCCAAGGGGCAAATGGACCCCTACGTACGAAGGGCCATTTGTGGTTAAACATGTGTTCTCAGGAGGAGCCATGATTCTAACCAACATGGATGGTGACGACCTTCCTCACCCCGCCAATGAAGACATAGTAAAAAGATACTACACATAATAAAGACCCGCTAGGCTGACATGCCTAGGAAAAAATTAGGGCTTCCCAGCGAACCAAAAGGGTTGGGCAAAATGAAGGGATGAAATGAAAAATCTGTACACCCGGCAAGTCAAAAACCTGAAAAGGCGGCTTGGGCAAAAATGGGTATCCCGGTGGACTAAAAACCTGAAAGGACGGTCCAGGCAAAAGTTAGGGATAAAGCGTAATACTATGTCTCATTGGATCACTTTGCATCCAGAATCCGGTATCTACATCAAGTTCAGACGGCATCGATCAATCAGCTTCATCTTCAACTAAGGTCATCAAGTGATGAGACGCTCGAAGATATAAAGGCAATAGCAGAGTTGAAACCCAGTGGATCATTCATTTCACACAGCTGTTTTATTTTCTTTTGTACAAATTGTATAAACTCTTTTGCTCGGCGGCGTTCTCTTACTAGGACGTCAGCCTCTTGTACATAAAACGCGTATTTACAGGCAAATTCAAAAATCAATAAAAATCACTTTTCAGTTAAAATTGCCAATTGTTTTTCCTTTTCTGTTTTGTTTTGCGAAGAACGTCCAAGGTTCAATTTGTGATATATGCATTGACAACAATTTTCTAACTCATGAATATTTGCATACGAAACAAAGGATTAATTACAGGTAACATTAGAAACAGGGGCAATAAAGAGTTGTTTAAGCGATCTAATTGTTCCGTCCACCAAGGTACCAAGGTAGGTTCAACTGAAGAACATGATCAAATATCTTAAATCCCCAGAGAGTGAGCCAGCAAGTCAGTGCACTCTCCCCAAGCTATATTATCAAACCTTAAGGAAGTTGGGTATCCCCCACAGATCTCAACATTCCCCAGCATATCATACAGACATTCCTAACAAGCATCCCCGGCAGTCTTGACCTAAAGATTGTTCCCCGGCGGTATATCAAACATTCAATGGAGTCGCTTCCCCGATACAGTTCAAATTTCCCCAGGAGAGTCCAATCCAGTTTCCCCAGGAAAGTTGGAATCCATCTCCCCAAGCAGTAAGCTTATCCCCAGTAGATTCTGGAAGCTTATCCTCACAGAGCACGAACACGTCTCACGGCTTTATTCAAAGAGTTATTTCCCTACCAGGATATAACTGGGTTATCCTCAGCCAAAAGCCACGAGAAGACCGTCCCCGGCGAAGTCTTCTTATCCCCAGCAGAGTCTATTAACACTTCCAACACAACAATGGTATCCCCAGCGGAGTTATCATCAACATCCCAACAAGTACCTCTCTCCCCCACAGAGTAGTGCTCCCCAGCAAGATCGTCAGAATACTTTTCTCCCCGCAGAGTATTCCATTCGCCAAGTTTATTCCCCAACGGAGTTATCTTCTCCTACCGGTATTCTTGCAACTATCATCCCCAGCGGAAGCAAAGATCTATTCTTCAACATCAGCCCAGGAGTGACTTCCTGGCACCCGTCAAGGATTTATTTTCCTAAGACAAAAAGATACATTCATAAACATCGCACTTCCATACATTATAGCATGCATATAAGCATCATAAACATACAATCTCGTTTACGTAAGAACATCATTGCTTGATCCATATCATGCATTACATATGACTGACCTTTACCTTTCAGGAAAGATCCAGTTAAGTTCTCAGCTAGATTCCAAGACCTAGCCTGGTTTAGTTAAATCGACCCTAAGATTTTCCTGATTCTTATCCAGCCAAAGGCCTTCTCTGGTTCAGTCAGATCGACCCTAAGATCTCCCTGTTTCTTATCCAGTCAAAGGCCTTCTCTGGTTCAGTCAGATCGACCCTAAGATCTCCCTGTTTCTTATCCAGTTGAAGATTTCAAGACCTTGACCGGTTCAGGTAAATCGACCCTAAGATTTTCCTATTTCTTATCCAGTTAAAGGCCTTCTCTGGTTCAGTCAGATCGACCCTAAGATCTCCCTGTTTCTTATCCAGTTGAAGATTTCAAGACCTTGTCCGGTTCAGTTAAATCGACCCTAAGATTTTCCTGTTTCTTATCCAGTCAAAGGCCTTCTCTAGTCCAGTTAAATGGATCCCTAAAAGATTTTCCTGATAAAGACTCAGTAGAAGACATCCAAGATTCTCTCAGCGTTACTGTTGAGGTTGAAGTCGCCCAAGATTCTCTCAGCGTTACTGTTGAGATTAAAGTCACCCAAGATTCTCTCAGCGTTACTGTTGAGGTTGAAGTCTCCCAAGATTCTCTCAGCGTTCCTGTTGAGGTAGGCCTCCCATATTCTCCAAGATTTGCAAAGAACATGCTTCAAAATCTCCCCAAGGGTTGCACAGTTCAAGGGCCTCCTAACAGTCAAAAACTAGGGTTTTGGGTCTGACAAAGAAAATGAAGTTTCCAAGGGTCCAATCAAGTCTCACATGCCTATAAACATGGTCAAGCATCCTCATGTCAAGTTTCAAGACTCACAGCACAAAATTGCACAGTCAAAAACCCTAATTGCCCTACAGTCAACTGCAGGGGAAAAATGGTCATTTGACAGTCAAAAGTCCAAATTTTTGGTCAACATCTTATTTTGAAGCCACAAACATCATTTGATCAATTCTTGATCATGATTTTCAAGGCATGGCTCAAAAAGTCTCAAGATGCAAAAGTTTCCATATTTGGACAGTTGAAAAAGTCAACTGTAACTTGACAAAGGCATAACTTCCACATGGTTTATCAGAAAAATTCCATCCAAAGCTCATTTTGAAGATAAAGACATTTCCTACAACTCCTCTTCACACTTCAAGTCCAAGAAATGCTCTCACAAAATGTTATCAATTTCAACATTATAGGTCATTTTCAAAAGTCAACAAAAAGAGACTTTAAGTCAAAGGCCATAACTTGAGATTGGTAAATCAAAATGACATGGGACCAAAGGCATTGGTTAGAGGACTTCAAGACCTTTCCAAAATGTCAAAGAACATGATCAAAGCTTAACAATTGAGCAAGATATGCCTTGTGGAAGTTGGGAAATTTTTGGGAATTTTAAAAAGTCAACTTTACTTCAAATGTCTCAAAATTGCTAATGGGCCACATTTTCTTCCAAGATTCATCATCCAAAGGCTATGCACGACCATTTGGCCCAAAGGGGATTTATTTCATCATTTTTTATTATTTATTTGAATTTTTAATTACCATTAATTCATTTAATAAAATAAAATATGAAAAAATACTAAAACAAATGTATGTGAATCTTTTTATGCAGCATTTGCTCCCATTGGTCATTCAAGATTCGTGCACAACAAAATTGGAAAGATTGGCCATGATTGGAATCAAAAACACATGGAAAAAGATTTGAAAATATGCCATTAAAATCAAATATTGGATTCATGATTACAAGGATTCTTGGACTCAAAATTCAACCCTAATCCATTGGCATACATATACTGATGCAAACCCTGAAGCTCAGAACCTTGAAGCTGCACCCCATCTCAAAAACCAAGTTTGCATTTTTGTCAAAAAAATCAAAAACTGAAAACTGCCTTAGAGGACGATTCAAAGGAAAATATTGATCCCAAAAGCTTCCTAAGACATCAAGGAACCAGACTGAATACTTTTCCATGCCCATAGCATCAAGAATTGATACATAGAAGTCGAAAATTCTCTTACTTTATGCATAATCGTATTTCAATTTCTGGGCATTTTTCATACAATTTAATTGTTGTTTTACACTAATCTAATCATGCTGAAACTAACCATGCAATTTAATTGAGTTTTCGTGCTATGTACGTGAAGTTACCATTGAAGCTTGCTAGGGTTTCAGAATTGCAAAATTAGGGGTTTCCTCTTCAGGAAAAATCAGACCATGAGACCCACGCCATTGAAACCAGAAGCTTATAACCAATTTATTCCCTACCTCGCGATTAATTTATGATTAACAGGGTGCTATTCACTATTTTTGTATGCAGCACTTAGTGGGGGTTTAAAACCCCCGCTATCTAACTATTTTTTTTCAGGCCAAAAGCAAACGAGTGGAGAAGATGATGACTTGTCTCCATATGATAGGGTTATTCAAACTTTAGCGCGTTTTCTTTGATTAATAGCGTTAGCGCTTGTTTTTTTATATATTAAATGTTATCCATTATCATTACAAAGTAACAAAGCAGCTCAGATGGTGGAAAGCAACGCTGGCAAGCCTTGGAACCTGGGTTCGAATCCCAGGTCCCCCCATATTCTTGTTATTTTTCTTTGCAATACGTTCAGGTACTCCACAAGCCCAGACGTCCACCATACGTTCACTATCCAAGCTTGCCACGCGCCCACTGATCTCAATCCAATGGCCTTGATCTGGAGAACTCCATACACCCTGGTCAACGATGCCACACGCGCACTGAAAAGTCAACCAAAGGCCTTAAATCATTGGGCCTGATTGCTACAACATGACCTCCAAATTGGGGTCAACACCCCCATTGGTTTGCTCTCTTTCATTTTTTTTCTATTTTTATTTGTTTTGTTTAATTTAATTTAATTCTTCAAATTAATATTTTCATAAAACATAAAAATAATTAAAAAAATCAGAAAAGGCAAAACATAAATATATTTCATTTAAACATTTTTTTTGTAAAAAATATTATTAATTAATTTAGTTTTAATTCTAGGTTTAGTTTTAAATATTTCTCTTAATAAATTAAAAAAATGTAGAATTAGGGTTTTATATTTTTATCCTTTTTTCTTTTTTTAATTATTAATTATTATTTTTTGTAAATAAATTACCATGTAAATAATTAGGTTAATTTTAGGTTCAACTTTAACATTTTTTTAATAAATTAAAAATAGTTAGAATTAGGTTTTAATTCCAATTTAATTCTCATTAAAATCCATAAATACAAAAACTCAAAAAATAATTTCCTTTCTCATTTAATTTAATTAATTTCATAATTATAATTTAATTTCCTTAAAAGGGTCCAACGCCCTCGCATTCCCGATTTTAATTCTCTTCGCATTTTTATTTTCTTTTTTTGTAAATATTCATGTAATTCTCCCAAAGCCATGTAATAGATCAATTAGGGTTTTTATTTTCCGCACTTTATTTTATTTCAAATCGGGTCCTGGATTAATTTGGCGATGTGGACCCGTGCCTTTGTAATAGCGTAGGATTTTTAATTCTGCACCTTTTAACTGTTAACTATTGCATGAAAGAATGAATGTCGAAATAAAAACAAAAGCGTAGATCACCAATCCATGAACAAGATAAACATAATCGAAAACGACACACAAATCACACACCACCCCTAGGGTACGCCTCACTGTTGCCTTGCCCCTCGAAAGGTGGTCGTCGAGTAGAGGACGTTTTAGTAAGTCCTCATGTCCATGAACATGGCATGAGGGTAGCTTCTAAGGTGTCTTCCTATTGCTCCGGTGATCACCATGTCCCGAACCTTCGAATTGACCCGAACACCTCCAACGGTGGTGCTACCTACCTCTCAATGGTGGGATAACACTACTTTAAGGACATTTACACAGACGAATTTCTTAGGGTAGGTAGACGACTCTAGATACTTGCTCTAATTTCAAAACAAATCAAAAAAATACTTTTCACACCGATACCTTTTCAAAAAGCTTTCGAAAGCAACTTTTTAAACACTCTTGAGGACCGATACGAGAGTCGAACTGAAATTTTCAAAGAAACTTTTTTAAACCCACAATTGAAAAGCAAACAAACCATTTTGAAAACACAAATGAGCAAGTATCTAAGAGCCCATGGATAACCATGGATAGAAAGGGTGATAACACCTTCCCTTTCTATAATCTACCTCCCGAACCGAGAGAAATCTCTATAAGGAATTTTTCTGTGCTTTTGTCCTTTCCATTTGGAGAAAATAAAAGACGGTGGCGACTCTTACTTCCGCGACATTTCGCGAACCAGCGTTAAACAGTCAGTTCCAGATCCACCGATCACAGTACCCATCTCGTTCTTCATGATGTTCTTCAGTCCTAAACTCAGCTAATTGTGCATTTAGATTCCAGTTGAGTCTAGAATCTTTGCTCTGATACTTGGTGATGGTTCAGAAATTGAACGTTTGTTTGAGAAGGCAGTCCTTTTCTTTTTTTGTTGAGGATTTATATGACCTTTTTTTATTTTGTTATCGCTACTTTTGCCTGAACTGTTTCTTATGATTACAGTCAGCGGGATGCCCCAGTTTTTCTTAAGTCTTCTTCATAGGTTTTTAACTTAACGGGATTTTATTTTGAGGGATAATGACTGCCTGTCCTGACGATTATGTGGATTCATCACCATCTTTTAGAGAGCATCTTCTACATTATTTGACGTGTATGAAGGTAGAGCTTGCGACTGAATTTACATCTGAATTAACTGAGAAAACTACCCTGCCCCAGGTTATGATTAAGGTTTTTAGTTTGTATGAAAAGAAAAACTCCTGCTTCTTAGGCTTAAAGGGGTTGACTAGGGATTATCTTCCTTGTTACTCCACTGTTTAGGATTTGAAACACGTGTGTACATTGTCAGAGGGGTCTGTTCAAAAGCATATTGTAGAGATTATGGTATCTTTTTCGTCATCCTCCCTCTAAAGGCTTGAAGCTTTTAATCGAGAGTTGAATATCACAAAAAGGAAGTAAAAACATAGTTTGAATATAATGAATGCGAATGAAATAATTCAAGACAAAATATATGTGATGCATTAATATGAATAACCAAATTTTGACATAAAGACAAATGTTTTAAGCAAACAAAGAAATTACAACTGATAATTCAAATGAAATAGATGCTCTCAATTTTGGCCATGATTTGGCATGGGAGAAGTGATCACATTGGGAGCCTTAGGAGGGTCAGATTCAATCTCCTTATTGATGATAAAATATTGAGTATTATTCTTAAAAGTCCAACAGTTGTCGGTTTTGTGTCCAGGACTATCAGAATGGTAAGCACGTCTTACATTTGGATTGTACTTAGGAGAGGAGGTATCAGGATTTTGAGGAGGATCCCTTAGTGTAATAATTTCCGCTTTCAGGAAATGTTGTAACGCTTAAGATAATGGCATATTAATCTTAGTTTACTGCCTTTCTTGGTATTTTACCCTATGCCTATTTCCCTGTCGTTGTTGAAAAGGTGTAGGATTAAATATTAGCACCGCTCCCACGGACTGATGGTGGTCCTTTTTACTATGGCCCTTTTGACCATGGACAACATTAATTTCTTTTTTACCACCAAATGGCCTCTTCTCAGCATTAGAAGATGCGGCCATCGGAATTTTCCCACTCTTGATACCGCTTTCGATCCTCTCCCAAGTCAGAACCATCTCTGTAAAACCAGATGAAGAACTCCCAATCAGCATATTGAAGAACGGGTCTATCAGAGTGCCCATTAACATGTTTACCATTTCCTGATCAGTCAGAGGAGGTTGCACCCTGCAAACTAAATCCCTCCATTTCTATGCATATTCCTTGGACCCTTTTCTTGAACCCATGGACATATTCTGCAATTGCACTCGAGTTGGTGCCAGGTCAGCATTGTATTGGTACTGCTTGTAGAAAGCAGCAGCCAAGTTTTCCCATGTATGAATGTCGCTTCCTTATAACTTATAGAACCACTCCAGTTGGGTGCCAGCCAAACTTTCTTGGAAGAAATGGACCCATAACTTCCGGTCAGCAGTGTGAGGCTGGATCTTTCTGACGTATGATCTCAAGTGAAGTTTAGGACAAGAGGCCCCATCATATTTAGCGAACGTGGGAACCTTGAATTTTGGTGGGATGACCACTCCAGAAACTAACCCTAACTCTTCAAAGTCCAAGCTAGGTATATGCTGAATCTCCATAGCATCGAGGCAATCCTCCAGCTGTTTGCATTTATCATCAGTGGGAGGATATTATTCCTCTGAGTAATCATCCTCTTCTTCATCAGTCCACAGGTTGTTATCATCTGCATGATTATCCCCCTCATTTGATGGAGTTGTGAGATCTAGATCTCGCTGGACCGGTCCTCTAATTCTTCTTCCTATATTCAGGATGCCAGCCTGTTTCCTTGCCTTCTTCGTCTTCTCCTTGACGGTCAGAGCTTTCAGATCTTTTTGTCCCTTAGCCAGAGCCAAGAACATTTGTTGGAACTGAGCATTTTGAGCTTGAAGGTCCTTCGCTTTTTGTTCAAGAGACATTTCTTCTGCTGAAATAAACAGCGAAAAGATAAGAAACATGTCTCGGAATACCTGTTTAATGTAATTCATGATAATGTTTATGCAATGTTTTCAAGGACTTTTAAGATCTTAAATTTGCTTAGTCAAAGAGAGAACAAACATTAATTGTATTCATAAGTTTAAATGATTACAATGATGCCCCTTGGGCTTACAATGGAAGAAACAAATGTAAAATAAAAACTCCTAAATCAAACAGGACTCGGGCTTCCCATGGGCGCATCCTCTTTGGTGTAATGTAGGCATTCAAACTTTGTTCTTCATGCAGTTTCCTTGTAAGCTCCAAAACCTTTTTCTCGCTTGCGTAGAACTGGGTTTCAAAGGTGTCTCGTTCCTCTTTGAGTTGAATCCAAGATCTTTTCAATTCCTCGAGAGTAGTCGGCATGCCAGGATAGAGAATAGTATGAGGTACACATGTCTTGGTGATAGGTTCCATGATGATTGGTAGGATGGAGGGGTAAGGCATCTTGAGATTTTGAGCGCATGCTCACACCCACTTAAGATAAGGCTCCAAAGGGATGGAGTTCTTATGCTCCAATGTCTTGTTATCCACTCTGTTCACCATGCCCCAAGCTCGGATGAACCTCTGGCGGTACCCTTGGACATCATTCTCATGGTCAAATGCAATTCCCTGAATCAATGCATCATGAGGACCGTCCCACCTAGCATACCCAAACTGTCGCAACGCCAAACAAGGGTTATAAGTGACTCCTCCCCTAATACCTAGGAGAGGGACATTAGGGAATTCCCCATAATGATCAATGATGGTAACATCTTCCACAGATCGAGGACACTAGTGAATATCCGAATGCGTGAGAGACATCAACCTATTAGACCACCGCATGCCTTTCTCATTATTTAACACATATCGGGGTAGGTGAAAAATAAATCACCTAGCCAACAGAGGAGTGCAACACATGAGGGTTCCTCTTCTCTCTACAGTACGAGTGTGAAAAGAGTGCAGAATGTCTCCAAGTAAGGTAGCCATCGGATTACGAGACATGAAAATTTTGATCGTATTCACATCTATGAGTTGGTCCGAATTAGGGAACAGGACCATCCCATAAATGAGAAGAGCCAACACCTCTTCAAAGGCTTGTAAATCTAGGGTATCTCAAAAATTATGATCTTTCTCAAACAAAAACTTGGCTAGAAACCCTTTGATACCGCTTCTTGTTTCCCAATTTGCCACAACGCCGGACAGTTGTAAATACAGGGCTTGAGCAATTTCTTCAGGCTTTGGGTTCTTTCCATACCGTTGAAGGGTAACTGATTGAGAATAGGAACACCCAATAACTGAGAAAACTCTTCCATAGTAGGCACCAACTGGTAGTCACGAAATGTAAAGGGTCAAAGAACTGAAAGAGAACTTTCACCATGTCTTCATCAGGGCTTGAAGTGACCAAACTGAGGAGTCGACCATGTCTTTTAGTGAATGGGGAATTCTCAGAAACACTTGATGCTAACTCTTTGAGTTGAGGAGGCAACCTCACGAGGTTGACTTGGATGGTATTTTTGCGAATGGGAGCCATGTCCTATAAAACAAACACAAAGATAAGTCCTAAAAGTCCTTGAAATGGTTAGTGATATGCCAATGTTATGATATTATGATGTTATGTACAAACCAATATATGCAAGCACACAAACAAATCCTTAGGTTTAGGCTTGCATGGATTCCATAGGTAAGTACTCTCTTGAATTTTAGTTGGTTCAACCTATCCTATTAATAGTAATCGGGTTCTAGGGGATCTCAATATCATTGATCTTTCTTTATCGGGAATTGTTTTATCGCAAGCCTCTTTATTGGCGACCGAAATATCCCGGAAGTCAAATCTCAATGAGTGTAGTATCGAGTATCAACCAACTTCGGACTGCACTAAAGTCGGCTATCCCACTACTTCCTTATGGCCAAGTTGTTCAATTAAAGGTTCTAAGGTTAGTTGGTGCTTCGTGACACCATACAGCGGCACCATATTCTCCTTGACTACTCAAGGGCTACCTGTACCAACAAATGTGTCACACTAACATAGCTATTGTTTCAACCGTGGAGGTATACCCCGCACAGTCCCCACGATCTATTTCTACTTACCTAAAAGGTGCCCCCAAATCCGAGTGTAGGATCTTTAGTAACAACCCATACAAGCCCTCAAAAGTAAAGCATACAAAACACACAATGTAAAGCAAATTTAAAATGATCTAACTCTAAGGTAACCCCACTTTATAAGTACTCCCCATCAGAGTCTTCAGTTCTATGATACGGTGGCAAAACCGACTGTTATACTAGTTTTACGTTTATAATCACAAATATTGCGGTAAGCAAGAGTCGCCACCGAATTTTCTTTTATCCAAATAACAGAAAGGGTGAAAAGAATAGAAAAAGTCCTTTCGAGAGTTTTCTAATTAAGGGGGGTAGATTATGGAAATGGAAGGTGTTAGCACCCTTTCCATCCATAGTTTTATATGGGCTCTTAGATGCTTAGCTCATTTTGAAAAATACCTTGTGCTTTTTGTGTGTGTTTTGAAAATTATTTTTGAAAATGCCTTAGTGCGACTATTCGCTTTATGATAATCCTTGTATCAGTTCTCAAGGGTGTTGATAAAGCGTTTTTGTAAATGTTTTTGAAATGTTTTTATGTATGTGTAAAAAGTTTGTTTGAGCAAGCATCTAACAGCTATCTACTTTACTCAAAAGGGTAATTCTTTTCCTCCTTTCCTTTAGACAAGACTAGCCTACTATTACTGAGTAGGTAGCTATAGTCGTTTGGATGTATGAGGGACATACGTAGGTCATCGTACAGTCATAAAGGCAACATATATAGACGCTTTAGCAATTTTGTTTAAGGAACTAGATCATTTACAAGAAAGGCAACACGGTAGGGTCATCGAGGGACTATGATCTTTTGATTCAAGGGTCTTTGCTAAAGTGTCCCTATTTTCGAGGGACATGACTGTTTTATATTCCGAAGACAACCAAAGTGGGAATACCCTAGAGGTGTATATGTGCAAGTGTGTCGTATTCAGTTATTTTTTGTCTTTTGTGTTAGGTTTGCTAGCATTTGATTATTTTTCTTATCATATGATCCTATTAGTCATACATCTAGCAGTTAATTATTGTAGTAATTAAAAGTGCAGAAATATAAAACCTAGCTATTACAAGGCTTAGGGGAGGGGATTATGTACATATCTAAAACATGGGGAAGTTAAATAAAAGCGATAAAGGTCCTACTGATTATCTATTACATCCCAATATACAATTACAATAATATGAAAAAGTGCGAACGTAAAAGTAAACGCGCGAATTTGAAAAGACGTCTAAAATCCTAAGAATAAAATCTTTTTTGTTTTGTTTTTGATTTTTTTATGAAAAGAAAAATAAATTAAACCTAAATTCTAATTTATTTTAATTTTGGAGAAAAATATGTTAAAAGTAATTAATTAATTAATTCAGAAATTAATTTAATTAATAAAATCTAATCCTAATTTTTATGATGATTTATTTTATTTGATTGTTGATTTAAAGAGGGAAACTAATAAAAGAAGTGAGTAACACAAAAAATAAAAATACAAGAAAGCAAGTCTTTCGATCCAAAGAAAAAAGAGGGTTTTCGATCCATTGAAGGATGTCATGCTTCGATCCAAGAAAGGATGTGGCCTTCGATCCAGCTGAGAATATTGTTGGAGGTGTATGTTGTACTCCTGTAGGAAACTTATTAGAGAAAACAAGATAAAAATCCAGACTTGAGTCAAATCTAGTCTTAGATTCGACAGCCTGTGGCTGCATAATCCTAATTCAAATCCTTTGAGTATGAATCGAAAGTTACTTTGTCTTACAACCTCATGAACCCTGAGATTCAAAGGAAAATGTAAATTGTGCCGCAACAATGGCACAATCTCCTCCCTCCAATTAACCTTGTATGTAACGCATGAAAGCAATGCTATATGATTCCCTAAGCATGAATCAAACACTGGAAAATGTTAATATATCATGAAAACATAGACATGAATTTGAAAATTTACCAAAGATGGGATAATTCGATTTGGCACTTCTGGGTGTGGATTGACTCGGAGTAGACTCTTGGGAGTCTCAGGAGCACAAATATAGTATTCGTTTAGACTGAGAGTACCTGCAACACTAGTTGCGAATTATAAGATTTTTGGTATGCTTTCTGAAGCAACGTGTGCGTGTTGTCTGTCCTTGTGCGTATCTATGTCGTGTGTCCCCTTTGGCTTGTAGAAGTGATGTGTATGTATAAGAGATGGAGAGAGGTTCATAGCATATAAATGGCAAGGGGCATCCATTAACTAGGTTTTGAAGGCTAAATCAGACATATTAAGAGATTGCCTTTTTTGATGAGTTCCTACCCCTTTGATCTTTTGGGTGAACTTGGACACATTTGACTCCTTCGAATACCCTCAGTCTTTGCTCTTCGATTGGCCCATGGTTTCCTCCTTCGAATGGCTTCAATTATCATCATTGGGGCTTCTTCGATTGAGCCCCTATTTGTCTTGGTAGCTTAATCTAAACTCTTCAACTAGCCGAAATGAAAGCTCCTTTCTGGCCAGTTGAAACTCCCCTTGTTACCTCCTTCGAATGCAATTGTGCAGGAGGCTTGGGCTTGGAAACATGTTGGCTTTTGGGCCAGCAAGCAACTTGGACTAAGACGAACTTATTTTCAATAACTATGTGTCTCCTTCCAATGGAACACTTGTACATCCTTCAAATGGCCCTTTTATGTGTCTTTCGAATATCCCACATGTATGCCTTGTGCATTCTTCGAATGGGCCACCAATGTGTTATCATAATGTGGCAATCCCATGCTTGTGAAACGAAGGAAGGAATGAAGAGGAAATCTTTGCTTGGTGAATCAAAGGCCAGTTGAAGATGAAGCCTTTTCCTTGTGCGCTGAAGGCAAGCATCTTGAACCAATACTCATCAAAAGGCAAACAAACTTGTTTCCCACAATCATGTATCCTTCGAATGAACCACATGTTTGTCCTTCGAAGGCACCATTGGTGTGTCCTTCGAATGGACCTTACTAGTTGTCAAAATGTGGAAAACTGGTGTGTTGAATATTTTAGAGGTGGAGTCAAAGCTAGCATGAGGGAAGCCAACTGCTTAATGAATCGAAGCACATATGAAAGAAAGCCACTTATTTATAGGCGCTAGCATGAAGGGAAACCATTGCCTTGCGTATTAGCGGCAGGCACAGAGGAAGTCATTTTCTTGTGGGTCGAAAGCAAACACAGAGGCATGTTGAAGGGGCATTGGCCTTGTGGATCGAAGGAAAGTCTGAGGCAACCTTTTTTCTTATAAATCGAAGACCAGTGAAAGCGGAATTTTGCCTTGTAGATCAAAGGCAAGTTGATGGGCCCTTGCCTTGTGAATCCAAGGAAAGCATGAGGAAGCTTTTGCCTTGTGGATCAAAGACAGGTCTGAAGAAACATTTTCCTAAGCGAAGCTTGCATGGAGGAGTCCACTCCTGGTGAATCGAAGCAAACTTGTAAGGGGTTCTTAACTTGTGCCCTGAAGGCACGCACAAAGGGCATAGCTGGAATGATACTTGGGGGCCAAAGTTTGCTCGAAGGATGCCAAATACCCAATCGAAGCTTACTAATCAAAGCATGATTGAAGAGTGCCAAACGCCCAATCGAAGTACCTTGTTCATATGCCAAACGAAAGACACTTGATTATCTTTAAAAAAAATTATATTTTCTCTAAGCAAGTGTTTATAACCACCGTGCAAAAAGGGATGGTCTTGGAAAACATGAGAGGGAATATTTTTGGGTACAACAGGTTTCTTTACAGTACTAGAGGATGCAACCATCTGAATCATCCCGCACTTGATACCAATTTCCACTAGTTCGCCAGTCAAAATCAACTCAGTAAACCCTGATGAAGAACTCCTAATCAGCAAGTTAACGAATGGACTCGTCAGAGTGCCCATGAACATGTCCACCAATTCTCGGTCAGTCACAGGAGGTTGCACCCTTCTAGCCAAATCTCTCCACTTTTAGGCATACTCCTTAAAGCCTTCGTTTGAGCCTATAGTCATACTTTGTAATTGCATGCGAGTAGGTGCAAGGTCAGCATTATATTGGTATTGTTTGTAGAAGGCAGCAACCAAGTCTTCCCATGTGCAAATATTGGTTCCTTCGAACTGGTAAAACCATTCGAGTTGAGTACCGGTCAAGCTTTCTTGAAATAAATGGATCCACAGTTTCTGGTCAGTAGTATGAGGTTGAATATTTCGGACGTATGACCTCAAATGGAGTTTGGGACAAGAGACCCCATCATATTTAGCGAAGACAGGGACTTTGAACTTATGGGGGATGACTCCCCCTGGGATCAAACCTAAGTCTATGAAGTCCAATCCAGACACTTTTTGATTTTTCAAGGCTTTGAGTCGGTCTTCCAGTTGCTTGTATTTGTCATCTGCCAGAGGGTACTGCTCGTCGAAATAGTCTTCATCCTCAGAAATCTGGTTATTTCCACCCCTAGCTCTGATGCTTCTAACTTCCTCTTCTTGATTGTCTTCTTCCTCAGAGAAAGCCTCTTCTACTTGAGCCAGTCGGGCATGACCTTTGAACCTTCTCCCCATGTTAAGGATAACAGCCTGCTTCTTAGTTTTCTTTTTCGTGACAAGAAGCTCCATCATCTCTTGTTGCCCTTTGTCTAGGTTCAGGAGAGTCTCTTGAAACTGTGTGTGTTGAGTTTACATATCTTTGATGGTTTACTCGAGAGCCATCTTATACTGAAATAAATAGTAAATAGATGAGGAAACATGTATCGGAAAACCTACTTATGAGATGATGAATGATCTATGGAGGCAATGTTTTCAAGGACCTTAGGAGATTTAAATTTTCTAGCAAAAAAATGAAACAGAAACAAAGATTGCATTAATAAGATCAAAAATTACAATTGCCTCTTAGGCTTACAATGAAAAAAGAAAAAGGGTCTCAAAGAGACAACAAAACGAACTTCTAAACCTAAGACTCAATTCTCCCATGGAAGCTTCCTCTTTGTGTCGATGTATCCATTAAGGCTTTGCTCCTCATGAAGTCGCTTGTGAGCTCCAACACTTTCTTCTCACTTGCATAGAATTGTACTTCAAAGGTGTCTCGTTCTCCCTTGAGTTGAATCGATGATTTATGCAATTCTTCGAGGTCAGTGGGCATGTTTGGATGGATAATGGTATAAGTAATATCCACTTCGGAAATGGGCTCCATAATCACTAGTAGGATAGCTGGATATAGCATCATGAGGTTTTGAGCGCGAGCTCGCACCCATTTGAGATAAGGCTCCATAGGAATGTGTTGTACCCCAAAATTTACCCTCTTTTCATACACGCATATTATTGGTTTTATGGTTATGGAATAAAGGTATATTTATCAAGCTTCTTCAAGTTACAAGTGACGTTTATTTCACCAATGGATGTTCTCAGAGTATTTTCCGTGTTGAAGATCGGTTCACCGTTTTGCAATGATCTGGGGTTCAAAGATTCACAAGTCCAACCCGCCGCGTCATATTCAGGTGTTCTTTCACCAAGATATCTTTGATAACGTATTCTGAAATTTAGGTTATGCTTGAGAGCCAATTATTTAAAGAAGGTCTCCGAATGTGCGAGTTTTCTCGAAGAAATATGGTGAAAAAGTGTGCTGAAAGTGCAGTTTTTATACACTAAAAAATTCATAGCTTCAAGATCGTGGCTCGTTTTGAACCCGTTCTAGTGGCCAAAATTTCATATTGACGTCATCTATGTTTTCATCTCTCACAGATGGAATCCAATTTCGATCAGAAGGTCTTCAAAAATGCGGATTTATCAAGTATTTTCGTACAGAAAATTTGTGACAAGTTTATTTGCGTCATGTTCAGAAAATCATAACTTGGTTGATTTTCATCGTATTGAGCTGGTTCTGGAGCCAAAATTTCACAAATTGAGTTGGCTAAGTTTTCACAGTAAGTATCAAGTTCGAACAGTATCCAAAAATCCTTCGTTTTTTGCTCAGAGTGCGTGTGACGCGCCGAAAATCCTGAATGCTGAATATTATTTCATTTGGGTCGAAACTTCGAAAATTCATAACTCGGTCAATTTTAATCGGATCGGGCCCATATTTTTACACAAGGTTACTGACTCAGAGATCTACAACTTTTCTTCCAAAGTCGAGACCAGATTATGCTCCGATCAATACCAGTTTTTTATTGAAGAACGCGTCAGAGTTGACACTAGAGCCCAAAATAAGTTTGTTTGAGCCAAAATTTCAAAACTTCATAACTAATTCATCGTTTATCCCATTGAGTCCATTTTCGGACAGGAGTTAGTTCTCGATGTCGTCTACATTTTGTTTTCACATTTCAACTTAAAAAATTTCACTTAAGCCCCTGCGATTTAGTCTAGAACGTGACGGACTCAAGTGCACATTGGAGGTCCAATTGCACATTCAAAGCCCATATCTTTGCTCTAATTTCTATTATATAATCTAATTATTTTCAGACAAAGAAGACGGAAAAAACCTTTGCCACAACCCTGTCAGAATATCAAATTCTTTCAAGAACCCTAAAACCTTGAAATCCTTATTACAAATCCCCATCTCACTATATACAAGCCATCCTCGTTACAAACCCACATCTCACTACTTTCACTACTTTTCCAGTAAGGGTAAGGCTGATTTGATCTCCATTATTTAAAGAGTGTAGAAGTATTCATACATTCCATATCAATTTTAACATTATAAAATTTCATATATTTATTTTCTTTGTATTTCATGGTATACTAATTTGTTTAATGTGGCTATGAGATTCAACACTATATGTTTGACTATTATGGTCCCATGCAGGTTTATTACAAAATACTGAGGTCGGATCATAACAACCACTAATGTATTGCAAGGCATACATCCTGAGGAGGTTAAGACAACCATCTGTTTAAAACTTTTTTCATAAAACCTAATATTTTTCACAAACCTTTGATTTTTTTATAATAAACTTGAATAATTAATTTTAGGTTTTTTAATTTAATTTTAGGTTTTAAATTAATTTTTGGTTCAACAACCACCCATGACATTTGCATTATTTTTATTTACTAACCCTATTTTTCATTGATGTTTCTTCCCCTATCTATTTTTTGGCAAATTTAATCATTTTTATTAATCATTAGACATAAACTTTTTTTAAAACCTTTTTTATTAAATAATTAGGTTTTAGGTTTTCTTTGTAATTAACCCTTTAATTAACCTTTTTTTAACAAATTAGGATTAGGTTTTGTTTTAGTTAGTAACTAAATTTTTGGCTTTTATTTATTTATTAATAGTTAAGTTAATTAACTTTTTTTTATTAAAATTAGTTAAAATTAGGTTTTTTAATTAACCTAAAATTATTTTCTACAAAAAACACCAAAAACATTAACTTAGAATTTTAGGTTTTAATTTCTCCTTAATTTCTTTTTATTTATTCTTTTACATTTTAATTTCTAGAAAAATTGTATAGGTCGCATTATCAATGTAATAGCGTAGATTTATCTTTTCTCGCATTTTTTTTCTTTCAAATTATGTAATTGCATCCGGGATGTAATAGTTTTAGGATTTCTTTTCCGCACTCTTCATTATTATGTAATTGCCCCAAAGCTTCGTAATAGCTTAGGTTTACATTTCCGCCTTTTTCTTTTCAGTCCAAAATAATTATGTATCTGCAAAAGCCTTGTAATAGCTAGGACTTTAAACTTTCCGCATTTTATTTTCGCAAACTATAAACTACTTAGATGAATGTTAATAGGCTTGCATGCAAAAGACAAATAAAATTAAAATAGTAGATCACCTTAATTGTGCAAAGATAAAATAACTGAAATCAAACACATGCACATGCTCACTCTTAGGGTATGCCTCACTTGGTTGCCGCAGAAAACAATGGTCATGTCCCTCGAACGTAGGGATATCTTAGCAAAAGACCCTCAATCTAAAAGTATCATAAAGATTATAGTCCCTTAACGTCCCTCGAGTTGCCTACGAGAAATGATCTTATCCCTCGAAGTTGCCTACGAATATATGATGACAGTCCCTTCGAAATGCTAAGGTATCCTTACATGTTGCCTTCAATGACCATTATGTCCCTTTTGATAGTCCCTCAAACATCCAACAACTAATGTTACCTACTCACTAATAGTAGGATAACACGGTCTAAAGGAAACAAGAATAGAAACGATCTTTTATCGAGTAGGTAGATGCTAGTAGGTACTTGCTCAAATCAAAACTTTTCACACTTACACTTTTCAAAATAATTTTCAAAACAAACTTTGTCACACCCTTAAGGACTGATACAAGGGTTACCACGAAGTAAAATATTTTCAAAGCAAGCACACACACACAAGCAATTTTAAAAAATGAGCAAGTACCTAAGAGCCCGTGAAAAACCACGGATAGAAAGGGTGCTAACACCTTCCCTTTCTATAATCTACCCCACGTACTCAAACATTCTCGAAAAAGGTTTTTTCTGTTCTTTTTCCAATTCCTGATTGGATAAAATAAAAGTCGGTGGTGACTCTTGCTTACCGCGACACTTTGAGAACAAATAACGCAAAACGCAAACCAGTAAAAGTAGTCGGTTCTGCCACCGTATCACAGAACTGGCGACTCTGCTGGGGAGTTATAAGTGGGGTATACCTTAGGATCTAGGTCATTAAAATTGCTTCTCTTGATTGCTTTGCTTGCTTTATTTTTGAGGGTTTTGTTTAGGGTTAATATATATCCTACACCCGGATCTGGGGAACACCTTTTAGGTAAGTAGAAATAGACTGTGAGGGAACTGTACGACGTAGACCTACACGGTTGAAGCAGTAGCTATGCTGGTGTGGCACTTTGGTTGGTACCGGTATCCCTTGTAGAGAAACGAGGAGAATACGGGGCCGCCGTGTGGTGTCGTTAAGCATCAACTGACCTTAGAACCTTTAATCGCCCAACTTGGCCATTAGAAAGTAGCGAGATAGTCGGCCTCGGTGTAGAGCTGAGAACTGGTTGATACTCGATGCTACACTCATTGAGATCATACTCTCAGAATATTTCGGCCGCAAGAAAAGATTGCGTGAGCTGAAACCATGACCGATGGAGGATGGTCAGTGGTATTGAGATCCTCTAGAACCCGGTTACTTTTCTAGGACAGGTGGAACCAACTAAACTTCAAGAGGGTACTACCTTAAAACCCATGCAAGCCTAAACCTAAGGCTGTTTATGTGACTTGTGTGCTTTTAACTTGAACTACTTGCACAGTTTTATCATCTGACAACATGAGTTCCTTGTAGGTTTTGTTTACAGTCCTTATCCAATAACTTGGATTTCTTTCCGGGTTTACTTGCTTACATCACCTCGCACTTTTTCTTAAACGCATAGCATACACATCATAACATCATGCCTTTACATTTCCTTAACCATTTCAAGGATATCAAGGGTTTGTGATGCAGGTTATGGTAAATCAGACGTCTAGAAAGGGGCAAGGGGATTTATTTTTCTCTAGCCAATGTCGTATAGAGATCAAAACACGATAACTTGAGTTAGGGGCTATGACCCACTCGATATGGTGAGCTTGACTCTTGAAGAAGGACTCTTAATGACACAAAGTTTCTTCAATCAAGTTGCAACCAAATTCTAATACTTTCTTGTTTACCCTGTGAGATCCTTGAAAACATTGCATACATATATCATACATATCATTGCATAACAGGTGTTCTAGTACAGGTCTCTCATGTTCTCGCTGTTTATTTCAGCAATGGCTCTCAAACAAGACAACAGAGATCTTCAAACTCAAGAAGCTCAGTTCAGGGACATATTCCTAAAACTATCCAAGAGAAAGGAAGAGTTGAAAACACTCCTCGTTGGGAACTTGGTCAAGAAAAGTCCTGAAGACAATAAGGACGAACGGCCGGAATAACTGTCAGCTGAGGTAGGTGCAATGAGAACCAAGATGTTGGGGAAGATGGCTCTTATCCAAGGCCTAGCCCGAAGGCAAGAAGAGTTGAAAGCCATTATCAACCAACTTCATCAAGAAGGATACAACAGTATGAAGCAAATTGTCGAGGTCGAGGACCAAGTCATTGATCAACCTCCAAGAAGACAAAATGTTGGTTTGGTGAAGAGTGGACCTTTCCAAGTTGCTACTACATCACAGGTCCAACAACAACCTCGCCAAAAACAACGGGTTAATCAGAGTAAGCCGGATATGCCCAAAAGGCAGTTTAACAAACTCAACACGTTGTTGTTTCAAGCTTTGCAACACCTGTTAAGGATGAATCTGATTACGTTGATAGGACCTCATCCAAATTCCAAGAATTCTTCGCCTAACTACAATCCTGATGCAAGGTGTGCATATCACTCCAACAGTCTGGGGCATGATACTGACGACTGTTGAAGGTTGAAATACAAAATTCAAGACCTGATTGATGAAGGAGCATTGGAAATCACACAAGATGGACAACTGGAATGTTGTTGTCAATCCTCCAAGGCCCACCATTTGAAGTGACAAGTCCTAACAAGAGGGCTTTTCTTTCATTAGAATTTTCAATTTGTAATTTTATTTTGATTATTCGAATATTTATTCATGTCAAAATTTGTTACTTTATTAATACATTGCATATGTCTGTTTTGAATCAATTCGTTCGTATTCACTATATTTAAACTCCGTTCCTTTTTGTGATATTGAACTCTCGATTAAAAAGTTGTAAGTCTTTAGAGGGAGGATGACGAAAATGATACCATAATCTCCACAATATGCTTTTGAACAGACCCCACTGACGATGTACAGGTGTTGTTTCAAATTCTAAGAAGTGGAGTTATAAGGAAGATAATCCCTAGTCAACCCCTTTGAGCCAAAGAAGTAGGAGTTTTTATTTTCACACTAATTAAAACCCTTAATCATAACCTGGGGCAGGGTAGTTTTCTCAGTTAATTCAGAGGCGCATGCAGTCGCAATCTTCCGCTTCGTACACAACGAATGGCATCGAAGACGTCCTTCCAAATCAAAAGACGGTGATGGTTCTGCATAATAGTCAAGATAGGAAGTTATTATCTCTCAAAATAAAAGCCCGCTAAGTCAAAACCTATGAAGGAGACTTAAGAAAAAACTAGGGCATCCCGCTGACTGTAATCACAAAAAGAAACAGTTCAGGCAAAAGACAGGGATAATAAAATCAAAAAGAAAGAGGTCCTACAAACCCTCAACAAAAAAGGAAATGACTGCCTATTCAAAATAATTTGTCAGTACTCGAACCATCACTGGAATATCAGAGCAAAGACTCAAACGGGATCTAAATGCACAATTAGCTAAGTTTAGGATCGAAGAACATCACGAAGAACGGGTGGGTACAAATAAAATTTGAACCTTTATCCTTTGTTTCTTAAACCGTGAACCAGACCACGTTATAACCCTTAAAAGTCCTAGTTGAAGCATGGGTTAATTCGAAAGCATACTGTTACAAAAGGTATCCTGACTCCTGTAGGACTTGCTGTAAATTCTTAGTTGACATCACATTTTACAAAATTTGCTTGTTTTACTGAAAAACGTATTTTCAAAAATTTCAAGACAGACATAAGCTTTGCATTCTTAAAATAACATTATTTGCATATGACTATTTGTTCAACAGCAGAAAAATTCGCATGACGAATATCTAGTGAACAAAAACCTTCTCAATAAAAAGGATTACCTCAAGTGGAAAAATACTTCCAACCAATGGGCACGACCAAAATTCCGGTGGCCAAAATTCCGTATTGACATCATCTACGTTTTCATCTCTCACGGATGGAAGCCAATTTCGATCAGAAGGTCTTCAAAAATGCGGATTTATCAAGTATTTTCGTACAAAAAATTTGTGACAAGTTTATTTGCGTCACATTCAGAAAATCATAACTTGGTCAAATTTCATTGTATCCAGCTGGTTTCGTCGCCAAAATTTCACAAATTGACTTGGCTATGTTTTCACAGGTGGTATCGAGTTCGAACATTATCCAAAAGGCCTTCGTTTTTTGCTCAGAGTGCTTGTGATGTGCCGAAAATCCTGAATGTTGAATATTATTTCATCTGGGTCGAAACTTCGAAAATTCATAACTCAGTCAGTTTTTATCGAATCGGGCCCATATTTGTACACAAGGTCACTGACTCAGAGATCTACAACTTTTCTTCCAAAGGTTAGACCTGGTTATGCTCTAATCAATACCAGTTTTTATTGAAGAACGTGTCAGAGTTAACACTGGAACCCAAAATAAGTTTGTTTGAGCCAAAATTTCAAAAATATATAACTAATTCATTGTTTATCCGATTGAGCCCATTTTCAGACAAGAGTTAGTTCCCGATGTCAGCTACATTTTGTTTTCACATTTAAACTTCAAAAATTGCACTTAAACCCCTGCGATTTAGTCTAGAATGTGACGGACTCAAGTGAACATTGGAGGCCCAATTGCACATTCAAAGCCCATATCTTTGATCTAATTTCCATTATATAATCTCATTCTTTTCACACAAAGAAGAGGAAAAAAAACCATTGCCACAACCCTGTCATAATATAAATTCTTTCAAGAACCCTAAAACCTTGAAATCCTTATTACAAATCCCCATCTCACTACATACAAGCCATCCTCGTTACAAACCCACATCTCACTACTTTCACTACTTTTCCAGTAAGGGTAAGGCTGGTTTGATCTCCATATATTTATTTTCTTTGTATTTCATGGTATACTAATTTGTTTAATGTGGCTATGAAATTCAACACTACGGGTATGACTATTATGGTCTCATGCAGGATTATTACAAAACATTGAGGTCGGATCATAACAACCACCAATGTATCGTAAGGCAGACATCCTGAGGAGGTTAAGGCAACCATCTGTTTAAAACCTTTTTCATAAAACCTAATATTTGTCACAACCCTTTGATTTTTTATAATAATCTTGAATAATTAATTTTAGGTTTTTAATTTAATTTTTAGGATTTAAATTAATTTTTGGTTCAATAACCACCCAGGAGATTTGCATTATTTTTATTTTCTAACCATATTTTTCACTGATGTTTCTTCCCCTATCTATTTTTTGGCAAACTTAATCTTTTTTATTAATCATTAGACATAAACTTTTTTTAAATCTTTTTTTTATTAAACAATTAGGTTTTAGGTTTTCTTTGTAATTAACCCTTTAATTAACCTTTTTTTAATAAATTAGGATTAGGTTTTGTTTTAGTTAGTAACTGAATTTTTGGCTTTTTTTCATTTATTAATAAATTAAGTTAATTAACTTTTTTTAGTAAAATTAGTTAGAATTAGGTTTTTTAATTAACTTAAAATTATTTTCTACAAAAAATCACCAAAAACATTAACATAGAATTTTAGGTTTTAATTTTTTCTTAACTTCTTTTTATTTATTCTTTTACATTTTGATTTCTAGAAAAATTGTATAGGTCGCGTTATCAATGTAATAGCGTAGATTTATCTTTTCTCGCATTTTTTTTCTAATTATGTAATTGCTTCCGGGATGTAATAGTTTTAGGATTTCTTTTCCACACTCTTTATTATTATGTAATTTCACCAAACCTCTGTAATAGCTTAGGTTTACATTTTCGCGTTTTTCTTTTCAGTCCAAAATAATTATGTATCTGCAAAAGCCTTGTAATAGTTAGGACTTTAAACTTTCTGCATTTTATTTTCGCAAACTATAAACTGCTTAGATGAATGTTAATAGGCTTGCATGCAAAAGACAAATAAAGTTAAAATAGTAGATCACCTTAATTGTGCAAAGATTAAATAACTGAAATCAAACACATGCACATGCTCACTCTTAGGGTATGCCTCACTTGGTTGCCTCGGAAAACAATGGTCATGTCCCTCGAACGTAGGGATATATTAGCAAAAGACCCTCAATCTAAAAGTCATCATAAAGATCATAGTCCCTTAACGTCCCTCGATTTGCCTACGAGAAATGATCTTGTCCCTCGATGTTGCCTATGAATATATGATGACAGTCCCTTCGAAATGCTAAGGTATCCTTACATGTTGCCTTCAATGACCATTACTAACCTTTTGATAGTCCCTCAAACATCCAACGACTAGGGTTACCTACTCACTAATAGTAGGATAACATGGTCTAAAGGAAACAAGAATAGAAACGATATTTTTTTGAGTAGGTAGATGATATTAGGTACTTGCTCAAATCAAAAATTCTCACACTTACACTTTTCAAAACAATTTTCAAAACAAACTTAGTCACACCCTTGAGGACTGATACAAGGGTTATCACGAAGTAAAACATTTTCAAAGCAAGCACACACACAAGCAATTTTAAAAAATGAGCAAGTACCTAAGAGCCCGTGGAAAACCACGGATAGAAAGTGTGCTAACACCTTCCCTTTCTATAATCTACCCCCTGTACTCAAACATTCTCGAAAAAGGTTTTTTCTGTTCTTTTTACTTTTCCTGATTGGGTAAAATAAAAGTCGGTGGCGACTCTTGCTTATCGCGACATTTTGCGAACAAAAAACGCAAAATGCAAACTAGTAAACACAGTCGGTTCTGCCACCATATCACATAATGGAATTCTTATGTGCCAAATTATTTCTATCAACTTTATTTACCATGCCCCAAGCTCGTATAAACCTTCTGCGATAACCTTGAAAGTCGTTCTCATAGTCGAACACAATACCATGGATAAGTGTGTCATGAGGACTATCTCTTCGAGCATAACCAAATAGGCGTAAATCTAGAGAAAGGTTGTAAGTAATACCTCCCCTAATGCCAAGGAGTGGAACATTAGGGAATTCCTCATAGCGGTTAATGATAGTAAAATCTTCCAGAGATCAGGAACACCAATAGATATTTGAATGAGAGAGTGACATCATCCTTTGAGACCACCTCAAACCTTATTCATTCTTCAACACTGATCGGGGAAGGTGCGAAATAAACCACCTAGATAGAAATGGTATTCAACACATAAGTTCCCCCCTCTTTCTCATAATATTTGTGTGAAGAGAATGCAGAACATCTCCAAGCAAAGTAGGTACAGGGTTACGAGAAAGGAAAATTTTGATAGCATTCATATCTATGAGCTGGTCTGGATTAGGGAATAGCACCAAACTATAGATCAATAAAGCCAAGATTTCTTCAAATTCTTGAAAATGCATAGCCTCCAAAAACAGTTGAGCCTTCTCTTACAGAAATTTAGCTAGAAAACCCTTGACTCCACTCCTTTTTTCCCAATTAGCTTCAATGTCGAACCTCTTTAGATGCAAGACTGTTGCAATTTCTTCAGGTCATGGATCTTTCTCTAAACCAGTGAAAGGTATTTGATTGAGAACGTGTATTTCTAGTAATTGAGAAAACTCATCCATTGTGGGTACCAATCGACAATCGGGAAAGGTGGAGAAGTTATGTACAGGGTCAAAGAACTGGAATAGAACACTCATCATATCTTCTTCAAAACTCAAGGTAACCAAAATGAGTAGTCGACCATGCCTTTTGATGAATGGAGAATTTTCAAGAACCCTTGAGACTAACTCCTTAAGTTGAGAAGGTATCTTCATAATATTGATTCGGATAGTGTTTCAGCGAGCGGAGGCCATAACCTACAAAATAGAAAAAAGATAAATCCCTAGGTCCTTGAAATGGTTAGTGAAAATGAGATGTCACGATGTTATGATGTCATGCTCGAACAATTAATCATACATAAACAAAGCACACAAGGTCTTAGGTTTAAGCTTGCATGGAATTTATAGGTAAGTACCCTCTTGAAGTTTTAGTTGGCTTAACCTGTCCTAAAAGAAGTAGCTCGGTTCTAGGAATCTCAATATCATTAATCTTTCTTCTCGGGCATTGTTTCAGCACAAGCATCAAAACTGTGACTGAAATATCCCGATAGTCTGATCTTAACGAGTGTAGTATCGAGTATTAACAAACTTCAGTCTGCACCAAAGTCATCTATTTCACTACTTTCCAATGGCTAAGTTTTCCAACTAAGGTTCTACAGTCAGTTAATGCTTTATTACACCATACAACAGCCCCGTGTTCTCCTTGGTTTAACTCAAGGGACACCGATACCAACAAATGTGTCACACTAACATAGACATCACTTCAACCATATCAGTCTACACCGTACAATTTTCACAATCTATTGCAACTTTCCTAAAATGCCCCAGATCCAGGTATAGGATCTATACAAGAAATAAACCCAAGCATAACCCCGAAATTTAAAGCATACAAATAAAGCAAGTAAAGCATTTTTAAAAGTGATCTAACTCAGTAAGCCCTCTTTTTTAGTAATTATCTCCCCAGCAGATTCGCCAATTCTGTAATACGATGGGAAAACTGACTTGAGGTTTTTGTGTTTTATCACAAATGTTGCTGATAGCAAGAGTCACCCCCAACTTTTCTTTAACCAATAAAGAAAATGGTGAAAAGAACATGAAGTACCTTTTTAGAATTTTCTTGAGTTCGTGGGGTAGGTTATGAAAAGGGAATGTGTTAGCACCCTTTTCATCCGCAGTTATCTATGGGCTATTAATTGCTTGATCACTTTTTGAAATGCTTTGTGTTTGTGTATGTTTGAAAAATATTTTTAAAACGCCTAAGTATGGCAATTTTTCAATGATTCTCGTATCGTTGAGAATGTATACAAAATGTTTGTTTTGAAAATACTTGTGAAAGGAAGTCTTGTTTTGGAAGGATGTTTTAAAAATGTCAGTGTAAGGCAAATTTCTAATGATTCTCGTATCGTTGAGAATGTATACAAAATGTTTGTTTTGAAAAAGTGTTTTGAAAATGGTTGTTTTGAAAGTGTGAAGAGTGGAAATTGTTTTAGTTTGTGAGCAAGTGATTACGAGCGATCTACCCACTCAAAGAGTCTTTGTTCTTTACCTCCTCCTTTAGATAGTGCTATCTTATCATTAATTAGTAGGAAGCCATATCATTGGATGTGAGGAACAGGCATGGGTCATTGTATAGTCATAGAAGAAAACTTGTAAGATATGCTTTAGCAATTTTTCGTAAGGGACTAAGATCGTTTACATAAGGCAACATCGAAGGGTCATCGAGAGACTACGATCTTTTATTCGAGGGTCTTTGCTAAAGCATCCCACGTTCGAGGGATATGACTATTTATATCTGAGGCAACAAGTGAGATTAACCCAAGAGGTGTATGTGTGCAAAGTGTGTTGATTTCATTTAATTTTTCTTGGATAAGGGTTTTGCTATGATTGATTTTAATCTTGCCATACAAACCCTAATTACTAACAGTAATAAGGAAAGTGATAAATTGCGGAATTTAAATGTCCTACACTATTACAACGCTCTGGGAATGGGGGGTACAAATTTAGAAATGGGGATGGAAAGCAATAAAACCCTAATTATATATTACAGACCATTTACGTAGATAATAATGCGAAATAATAAAATATGCAAAAAAAATGTAAAATAAAGAAAGGAGAGAGGAAATTGTTTTGTGGTTTTGGTAGAGAAAAGGGTTTAATATTTTAACCTAATTGATTGACTTTGTATTTAAAAGAAATTAGTAAACCTAAATAAATTAAGTTAAGGTAGAAATTAATTTTATTAATTAAAAGGAAAAATAATTTAATATAGAAAAAACCTAGGTCTAAGTTAATTTAAAAGAGAAATTAATTGTTAGAAGATATTTTTGAGGTTTTATTTAGAAAAATATTTTGTGATGTAAAATAAATAATAAAAACCTAACTCTAATCATTTTATACAAGTTTAAAAAATAAAATAAAGTAATTAGTTTTATTTATGAAAATTAAAAATAATTGATTAAAATCTAAACCTAATTCTTATTATTTTTATAATTTAATGTATTTTACTAAATAAAATAAATAAATAAAAGTAGAAAAAGAAAATATAAAAAGAAATAAAAAAAGATTGGGCCATGAGTCAGAAGTAAAAGAGGGGGTGTGAGAAAACCATTTTTGTTAGGCCCAAAATATGTTTTTGTTTGAATCATAAAAAAATATGGGCATGCACATTGTACAGCAAATGGGGGGTGTTGGGAAGCAGGAGAACCTGGGCCGAAGGCCATGAGGCCCAATGTTGGGGCACGGGAAATAAAAAAAGAACAAAATAAAACATGAAAAATGTAAAAGGGTACCGTTGGGGCTCGAACCCAGGTCCCAAAGGTAACAGGCGCGCGCTTTAACTACTGGGGTGGTGATACATCTGGTAGTTAATGCAATAACTATTAAATATATTACACACTCCTTCCTGAATGTAACTTCATCTTCTTCCTCACGCCAGTAATAACAACAACATTTTTTAATTTCTGAAAATGCTCATTTCTCAACCAAATTGAAAAGTGTAAAATGAAACTTGCTAGAAATTTAACCACGAATCCAACCATATAAATTTCATGAGGTATAAATCAAAGATGAGTGAGAATTTTACTTGGTACCAAACTGAATCCTAAAATCCCAGAAATTTAAATTTCAAAATTCTCATCATGTAGGCAATATAAATGAAAACTAAGGACATGGTTAGCTTCAGGGCAATGATATCTACATTTTATCTTTTGAAATTGAAGGCAAATGATGCTTGAATAAGGATTTCAAAGTTCAGAAAACTTGCCTTTGAAGTGATAATCGAGTTTGAAGTGGGAGCACTCCTGGGGGTGTTGTGATGATTTGGATAGCTTCACTGAAATCCCAGAAAGCTATTGCAATGCTTACTTTGGATTGAGAGTGGTTAGATTCTTCTAGAGAAATCAAGTTGCAGAGTTTTGTTTTTGAAAATGGAGGATGATGAAGATGATGTTACAATGATGAAACATGGCTTTGGGTAGGTTCTAATTGAGTTATATAAGCTTTGTGATATATTTAAAATAAAAACTCACGAGTGGATTAGATGTTTGGAATTCAGAGTCAGAATTTGCAACAAATATGGTTTTGAATGCCAATTCTGATTTCAGAGTGTTTGAGAGGGTTGGAATGGCTCAAACACTTGCATAATGATTCAATCAATTCTATAAACATTTAATTATGGAGTGATTTGTAAGTTAGAAGCCTGCAAAGCAAGATTTATGCAGCATGGCTTGGAGATTTGATCTCATGTTCATCACAAAATGACCTATAATTCTAGAATGGATGCCCAACTTCATATCTTCGAATCTATTAGCTCAAGCATGACAAAAATATGTTATTGGACATTTTTGAAAGCTTGAAACATTTTCTACAACTTTCATATTGACCATTTTGGCTAAATCAGCTTGGAACTTGGTTAAAAATTGCCAAGAAGTTGGGACAAAAATCTGACCAAACTTGTTGAAAATTTCTCTAAGTGTTAGATAAAAATGTCATGACTTCATGAGCCTATATCTCCTAATCCAAGCATTTTTTGGACATAATTCCTCAAGGAAAAAGTTGTAGAATTCATCATGCTCTATAACTTTTATGTTGAATGTTTTCCTTGAATCATCTAGTATCTTAGTGAAAAATTGTCATGAAGTAGTGAATTTATTAAGGATAAAACACTTAGAATTTTTCTAAGTATTGGAATTTTTGACTTTTTGTTGACTTTGTTATTCTTTTTGATCAATATTGATAAATTTGAATGTTTTGATGACCCTTTACCTTTGAAGTTCAAAATTGACGAAAAAGTCAAAGTTTGACTTTTGTGTGATAGTTGACTTTTCATCAGTTGATCTAAATTCTTCAACTATCAATCTCTTGCGCCTTTGGAAATGTCTTGAACCATGTAATTAGGTCAAGATGTTTTGTTTGAGTCCTTAATATCATGCTTCAAGTCATTAGATCATTTACTAGGTCAAAAGTCAATGATCAATCATTCGCAGTCAAAACCCTAATTTTGACAATTTTACCGCTTTGATGATTTGAGTGCTTTCCTTGAGGAATTATGATCAATTCTTGATCAAATGATGAATATAACACCAAAATGTTTATTTTGGAAAAAAACATTGAAGTTTGACTGTATGTTGACCATAATTGACTTTTTACCCAATACAACTGATTTTCAGTCATTTGAGTAATTGACTGAGCAAATTTGTGATGCAAGACTTGAAACTTGGTATGAGCATTCTGGGAGACATATGATGAACCATGAAAGTCACTTGAGGCATTAGAAGTCCAATTTTTCTTGAGAAAACCAAAACCCTAGTTAAGGGGCTCAGTGCTTAGGAGGTGAGCTTGTCTGATCAACTCTTGAGTATCCTTGAGCATTTGAGAACTTTTGTAGGAAATGTTTTGAAGAAAAAGGAGGTAAAATTTTGGGGTACAACACCATTCATACTAGATAAATCAAGATTCAAACTCTTAACACAATCTAAGGAAATGAAAGAATGCGTCACACTAGTATCAATAAGAGCATTCAAAGGTGTACCATTAATAAAGCACATACCTCAGATTAGTCTATCCTCATCAGCGGTCTCAGAACCAGATAATGCAAACACTTTTCCTTTCACTTGGTCCTTCTTAGGCTTGTTACACTTGGTACTAATGTGACCTTGCTCACCATAATTATAGCAAGTCACACTCGAAACACCTCTGCAATCAAGAGACTTGTGACCAAACATGCCACACTTGAAACACTCCACTTCAACACTTGTACACTTGGTAATATGATGTCCTTCGACACGACATCTGTTGCATCTTTTTGCGACTAGATTTAAAATCAGAGTCGCCACTATCAGTTTTTATCGTAGGGAAGGGCATCTAGTAGGAAACCCTAATTCGCAAACAGAGATTCTAGGTTTCGGACTCGGTTCTAAACAAAAGGAAGGTGTTAGGCACATTTCATCTACCTTATTCTTAAGGATACTGGGTTTAGGTTTAGTTTTGGGTGAGATAGGGTTTTAATTTTAATAGGGGAACTCGCTACAATTTTTGATCGTATGCATGCGTATCCTCTTATGAGGAATCAGATTCCCAATTCATAGTTTGTATGGGTGTGTATTTTTTAGGGGTTGCAAATGTATTTTGAATCGCCTCGTATTTTGACCGGGAGTAGTGATTGCGGAATTGTGTACTAAATGCGCAATTAGACAAAATTTGTTTGGAACCCTTTTGCAAAAATTATTTTGTTTAGATTAGTTGTTGCGAAAAATTGTTTGAGGTTTGTTATATATTTTTTAACAATATTAATTGCAAAATATCTTAATTAATGCATGATAAGGAAAAATATTTAATGCAATATATAAAATAATATGTTCATGATTTTTAAAGAAAAATAATTTATTTATGATAATATGATAATAATAATTATTATTATAAAAAGCAATAAATATTAATAACAATAATTATTATATAAAAAAGAATAAAATATAATATAATAATTATAAAATAGAAATAGAAAATAATTATTTAATACCCAGAGGGGTGCAGTTTTATGTTGATAAGTAAAAATAGGGGGTGCTAGGAGTTATGCTGGGCTAGGCCCAAATATTTTTCTGAAGGGGGTGTGATTTGTTCTTGTTTCAGAAATATGGGAAAAGGGGGTGGCGAAATTAACGAGCTTGGCCCAAACGTACATTTTCTGAGGGGCTGGTTGGATCGTGTTAGGCGAGGGTGTACGGAACTTAGTGTGGGACTTGGCCTACGACCGTTCAACAAAGATCTAAGGGACGATAATGAGGGAGCATGCTAGTTATTGTGAGAGCGCAGTTACGTGATTGAAACAGAATGAAAAAGTAATGTTTTTTACATAGTTGCTTCATTTCCTTGGTTACAGCTTCAATTCCCCTTTCTCTATCGTGTATACCCTAAAATCCACCACCTTCTAACCCTAATTCCTTTTACTCTCTGACGGCCAACCCTATCCCCGATATAAATCGACCTACACAATCCAAAAATAACAACAACCAACAAAATACAGAGTTAAGTTTAGTTACCCTTTTGTGAGTATCTGTCTTTGATTTCTGAGCTTTTTCTGATTCCGGTGTTAACCGTCTCTCCTGATTCCGGTGTTACCGTCTCTCCCTAATTTCTCCTTGATTCGTCTTTCATAGAAAATGGGTTCATCACTCCCGCCTATTCTTCGTGTTCTTCGTCTTCGAATTTCTCAGTTTTTCCAAATTCGCGGTTTTGTTCTTCTCTATTCAAGCTTCCCCCTTTTCTCTTAATTTTGTTTTCTATTTATAGGGCTCATTGTTATTGTCGTTACAAGCTTAAATTAGGGATTTTGATTTATTTGTAATTGATTCAAATTGTCTGTAATTTGTAATTGATTTCGGTTTGGAATGGATTTGATTCTATATTCTGTGTATTTTTGGATTTGTATCAATGAAAAGAAATATTCGATTTTATATTAATTGTAAAAGATTTGACTTAGTTGTTTTTATGTTTTGTACTGTGAATAAGAAATATGGTATTTGATAAAAGCAATATTTGATTTGTAATATCTGATGCAATTTACGCGATTTTGGTTCAGTTTCAAGATCTGTACAGTATATGGTATTGAAAAACATGCGCATATTTTGGATAATATTGACACGGTAAATTGTTTGCATTATTGGGCCTAACGTTGATTAATTTGGTTCATCCCAACACCCTACTGCAGATAGCAAGACTAGTTATTGGTAAACAACATTTTTTTTGTACGAATTGGGCCTCAGGCCCAGTAGTGGATTTTCAAACATTAACTTCATCTTTTACCAAGAATTTTTTTATGACTAATCATATAAGATGTTTAATAAAATAATAAGAATATTTTTAGTAATAAATAATGATAATAGACCTCTTAATAAAAGATAAAATATTATAATAAAAATTTTTTAAGCAATAAAATCGTAGTACCGAAATGACATCAAATGGGCTAATTTGGAAGCTGCTTAATGGGCCTATAAATTTGAAGTCGCACCCCCTCTTTTTTCTAAGAACAACAATTATTAAATGTATTTAATGATTAAGAACTTAGTAATTATTTTTGAAATTGTTTTCCATTTTTGAATCTCATAGGCCATTGGCCAACATGCTTCGTGAATGGGTTTACGGATACATGGGTCTTTCTGATTTAGAAATCGCCAATCTCCTGAATTAAAGTACACCCCCTGATTATCTTGGATTTAAGAATGGCTCATCAGATATTGCTAAACCATCCCTAACTAAAACATTTCTTCTATTTCAATCTTGAATATATAATCGTCGAGGTAGGGCAAATTTGGGGTACGACAGCTGCCCCTATTCAATCATCTTCCAATCGAATAACGTAAGAATACACGAGTCTTGCGCATTCTGATTGGGAGTTTATTGAATACTTGGAATACCCCCAAAATTTGTCCGACCAACATAAGGTTATGCTGATATAGCATACCCTTACAAGTCTTGAGGAAGTAGGCAAAGCTGATGATATATCGCTTACCAGGGCTTGATGACGAGGCAGAGGGTCTTGACCTTGAGAGAGAAATCTTGTATGTATTGGTTTGGTTTTGCTTATTTACCCATTTGGTGAAAGAATAAAACAAAAATTGATGATGCATGGTTGCTTGGAGACTAAGGCTATGGGTTATGTTCGCGAGTCGCTGCATGATGTCTTAGGCGATAAGCTAGATTTTGTATTTTTTTCGAGCATCGCTGCATGACGTCTTAGGTGATGGTCTGTGTTTCAGAATAAATAAACACATTGCTACACGACGTCTTAGGAAATGGTCTTTATTACGGAACAAGGAACCACGCTGCTGCATGACGTCTTAGGCAGTGGGTTAGGTTCACGAATCACTGCATGTCATCTTAGGAGATAGGCTAAATTTTGGTTTTCGAGCATCATTTCGTGATGTCTTAGGCGATGTTCTGTGTTATGGAATAAAGAAACACATTGTTGCATGACGTCTTAGGCAATGGTCTTTATTACGGAACAAGGAACCGCACTGTTGCATGATGTCTTAGGCAGTTGGCTAGGTTTGCGAATCGCTGCATGTCGTCTTAGGTGATAGGCTAAATTTTGGTTTTCGAGCATCGCTACATGAGGTCTTAGACGATGGTCTATGTTGTAGAATAAAGAAACACATTTCTTCACGACGTCTTAGGCAATGGTCGTTATTACGAAACAAGGAACCACAATATTGCATGACGTCTTATGCAGTGGGTTAGGTTCTCGAATTGCTGCATGTCGTCTTTGGAGATAGGCTAAATTTTGGTTTTCAAGCATCACTGCATGATGTCTTAGGGGATGGTTTGTGTTGCGGAATAACGAAACACATTGTTGCACGACATCTTAGGAAATGGTCTATATTACGGAACAAGGAACCACATTGATGCACGACGTCTTAGGCAGTGGTTTAGGTTCGTGAATCGATGCATGTCGTCTTAGGTGATAGGCTAAATTTTGGTTTTCGAGCATCGCTGCATGATTTCTTAGGCGATGGTTTGTGTTGCAGAATAAAGAAACACATTGTTGTATGACGTCTTAGGCAATGATCTATATTACGGAACAAGGAACCACATTGCTGCACGCCGTCTTAGGCAGTGGGTTAGGTTCGCGAATCGCTGCATGTCGTCTTAGGTGATAGGCTAAATTTGGATTTCAAACACTGCTGCATGGAGTCTTAGGCAATGATCTAAGTTTCGTGCATTACGGCCTGGGGTCTTAGATAATGGATAAGATGAGAGAAATACATTGATGCATGGAGTCTTAGGAAATGTACCAAGCTTCGTACAGTACTGCATGGAGTCTGAGGTAATGGACTGCATTGTAGAGGGAAAACATCACTGCGTGGAGTCTTAGGTGATGGGCTGAACATATCACTGTCTAGAGTCTTAGGTGACGAATCTTATTTGGCTTTCGAACATTGCGGCTTGGAGTCTTAGGCAATGTACTGGGTTTTGTACATTACTGCATCGAGGCTTAGGTAATGCTACATTATAAGGAACACACCACTGCATAGAGACTTAGATGATGGGTTGAACACATCAATGCATGGAGACTTAGGTGATGGATTGGATTTTATAGAAAGAGTGTGGTTTTCTGACTGGCCCTTATATGGAAAAATCGAGGGTGAGATTGTTTGTTTATTTTATAACGCATTCGTATGATGTTTGATGTTGATATGGAACCCTAAGTGTATGTGTATTGAATGTTGTGTATGTATGATGTATGCAGAATATGTGTATTCCTTGAAATGTTGTGAAGATTGCTTCTGGAAACCTCTCCTTCAAACCATTGGTTTTGAGTTACCAATTCCCTGGCGTTGTATGTTACATTGTCATAGAATCTTTGAATTGATTTGAACATGTTGAGAAGTGTTAGCAAGTTTTTTGTTGTTTTGTGTTGCAGGTGCATGCGTAGGTGTAGAAGTGTGTAGACTTTTCTGTTGTGAGTGCAGGCGTAGGCGTAGACGAATGTGTTGGATGGAAAATTTTGTGTTGTGAGCGTAGACGTGGGCGTAGACATGTGTATAGACATAGACGTGGATTTCTTTTTTGATGTTTTTTTAACCCAAATGATTTTTTTTAAGTTTTTGTCAAATTCTTTTATTTGTTAATTCCCCCTAAATGATTTCAAGACAATATTCACAAGCCATAATCATAGTATTTTGCAAACAAGACTGAGAAAAGAAAAAAAACACAATTTGAAAGATGAAAAGAAAAGTGAATGTTTTATTGATATTCCTTTGAATAGGCGAAAGTACAAGATGCAATTCCTTGAAAGATGTAATTACAAAAAAGTTTTAAAACTGTAAATGGCAATAAAAAATGATAATTGCTACTGCTGTTTCCCCAATGTCATTTTAATGGCTCTCGTCTCCTTTGCTTCTGAGTTGTATGATTCATATCCATCTCTCCGTTCGTGGTTCGTAGTCGCAGTTCATAGATCACAGTCTTTTTGTTCTTTATTTATTTTTGAATGAGGTCCCTAATTTTTGCCTGGATCTCCCTTTCGGGTTTTCAATCCACCGGATAGTTTTTTTTTGTAGGTCCCTAATTTTTGCCTGGATCACCCTTTAGGGTTTTTGATCCACCGGGACGCTCTTTTCTGCCTAAGTCGCCTGTTTAGGGTTCGAGCTTAGCGAGCCTTTTATACATAGTATTTTTTGAATGTGTTTGAATTTTCCAGATGCATTAGTTCTTCCCCATCCATTATTTTGAGGATGAGATCACCACCGGAAAATGTTGTTTTGACTACATATGGACCTTCATAGTTAGGTGTCCATTTACCACGTGAATCAAGACAAGGTAGCAGAATCTTCTTGAGCACTAAATCCCCTTCTTTGAATGTTCGAGGACAGACTTTCTTGTCGAAGGCTCTTTTCATCCGCTTATGGTGTAACTGAATGTGATATAGAGCTGTCAAGCTTTTCTCTTCGATGAGAATTTTGAGGATAGCTTCCGTAGAGTTTGTTTGTCGATGCTAGAGGCATTTTCTGGATATTCTTGTTTTTCAATGTACTTCTTAATATCGTAAAACCAAGGCTTATTATCCGGTCCTTCTTCAATAGCAAGGCAGTGTGTGGGCTCTTCAAAGTGTCTGATTGTGATGTGTGGTTTGTGGTTTGGCCAAGTTATTTTTGAACATAGCTAATAGAGTTTCTAGAGCATTCGCCATTTGATTTTCTTCTCGTGGGATGTGACTGAAAGTGATCTATGTGAATTCCGCAGCTAACTTTAAAACATGATCCCAATGGAATCAGTTTTAGGGTGTTTAGTATCCCATTTGTTGTTGACTTGATATATGACTAGCGCAGAGTCTCTAAATACTTCAAGGTACTTTATTCTTAGATCAATGACAGCTTCCAGTCCTAGTATACAGGCTTTGTACTCGGCGATGTTGTTGGTGTAGTCAAAACACAACCTTGCAGTATAGGGCTTGTGATAATTCTTTGGAGAAGTCAAAACTGCCCCTATACTGTGCCCTATTGAATTTGAAGCTCCATCGAACATGAGAAACCAACGTGCCCCTGGCTCGGGTCCTTCGTCAGGTCCTGGTATTTCATAGTTACCCATAGCCATGACATCTTCGTCTAGAAAGTCGAACTTCATAGGTTGATATTTTGGCAGTGGTTAGTGAGATATATAATAGCTTAATCGACCTTTCTTTGACGCTCTGCTCTAATATTGCCCCTAGCTTGATTTCTTTTGAATCTTCTTTTATGCCAATATTAATGGTTTCAATAGCCTATTGATATGGTTGTATGTTGTCAGCCTTTTGCTCTATTTCCCTTCCCATTTCTTCAGAGAGTTCAAGATCTTCATCACCTTCCTCTTCAGCTTGGTTGATGGGAGCATCAAAATTATATCAGGTTGCAGCAGTAACATTATCGGTGGTTTTGGGCATGGATATGAACATTTATCATGTTTTGGTGCAGATTTTAGTATATGAACTTTGAAAATGCATATGAAAAGAAAGTATTTCCATTTTGAAATTTAAGAGATAAATGAAAGAGAAAGATAAAGATCTTGATTGAAAACAAAATATAACTTTTATTAATTGCAAATATTGTCTAAAACAAAATGGAAGAACCCTTACAAGCAACCCATATGCCTCGGGCTTGACATAGGTTCTTTTTAAAACAAAGAAAAATTACTTATGAAAGAAAAAGATCTCAGGAATCTCCACGGCAGTCCATATTTTGAGTTCTTCTCCTGGGGCGCATTCTCGAATGAAGTCATTTTTCCCCTTTGGTGTTGGCTTTGTTGAATATCATCCTCACATATCCATTGTGCTTTATTCCCTTGTTGACAAAGGTCTTTTGGATTGGAGGAAACCATGCTTTACCGTTTAGAATAGCTACATATTTCTATTCAGGATATGGTCCGAATTGGACTATTCCCTGGTCCACTATCTTTTGTAGCGTTCTTTCGAAGGCTTTATTATACTCCAACAGGAACCCACATTCCAATAGATGTTCCTTCAACAAGTTTATCAGGGCTTTTACTTATCTGTTTGCCCCACAGTCAGTGACTACTTCAATTGCATTTATTGTCGGCCCACCATGTGGAGGTGTTGTACCCCAAAATTTTCCCTCTCATTTTCACTCAAAACATGCCTCTAGAGGTCCACAATTGCTCAAGGTTGACCAAGATTTGACTAGACAATTTTCCTCCTAAGGCAATGAACCCCTAACTAGGGTTTCAATTTTCATCAAGATGGTTGAGCTCCAAGGATCCCAAATGTTCTCTGTTGTCCTAATATGTCCTCAAGATAATCCATGCCAAATTTAATGCCTTGAACAACAAGTTTGCTCAGTCAATTGCTCAAGTATTAGAAAATCAACTGTGCTAGGTCAAAAGTCAATTGTGGCCCATGTACAGTCAAACTTCAATATTTTTGGTCAACATCAACATTTTAAGGTGATATCCATCATTTGATCAAGGTTTGATCATGATTCCTCAAGAAATGCTCCTAGTTCATCAAAAGTAAAAAATGGCAAATTAGGGTTTCTATAGGAAAAGTCAACCAAACTTTTACCAAGCATAACATTCTCATACTTTATCATAAATTTTCCAACCAAAGCTCATTTTGAATAGAATCCAATTCCCTACAATTTCTCTTAAGCCCTCAAGTTCAATAAATGCACCATTTGAAAGATAAAATTTCATACATTACAGGTCATATTTAGAAAGTCAATAAAAGCCACTTTTTTCCAAGACCTTTAACATCAAGATAAAATCTTCAGATGAAAAATTGATCAAAAGAAGGATTGAAGTAGACATCTTAGGATTTCCAAAACGTCCAAGATCATCATCATGAGATAAAAATTGAGCAAGTTATGGCTTTCCCAAGTTAGGAAAATTTGGGAAATTTCAAGAAATATGCATTGAGCAAATTTCAGTTTTTTTAAGGCAATGGATCTTTTTTTGGACTTCAAAGATCTTCCTAAGAGTATAGAGGACTCCTAAAACCATTTTTGCATAGTCTTGATTTTATTTGAATTTTATATTAATTTTATTTAATTAAAAATAAAATAAATCAAGACTATTACAAATTATATGGTTAAGGCTTGTTTCAATGCATGGAGGGGCCCCAATTTTCGTGTACAACAGGGCCAGCATGTCCACATTCATGCAAGTTTGAAAAATGGACAAGATCTTACACTTTTGGCCAAGGTTACATATTGGTATTCATGGCATTCAAATGTTTGTCTATGGCTGTTACAAACTTGTTTTTTTGTGTCTCCTCATCCCTCTCTATATAAACAAACACCCAACAAGCATCAGAGCATGCATACATAGCCTGGGGAACCCCTGAAGGTTTTGCAAAAAACAGCAAATTTGTCAAATTCGAGTTTTAGTACCCATCCTGTTTTAGTCCCAAACAAAGATCAAAACACACTCCTGAAGGTCCCCTGAAGCATTTGCAACCATTACTAAGCTTTGAAACATTACCAAACGCATCAACCAATTCACACGGTTTGTATTTTCTTCCAATTTCATTTTTCTAGATTCATGTAACATAAATGCGTTTTGATCATACATTACTGATTATTGAAATGTTTGCAATATTTTTGCATAGTTGGATTGAAGTTTTAGTGCGGGTATAATAGGTTTCCATGGCTAGGGTTTGAATCTCCAAATTGGGGTTTTTTGTATTTTCCAAAATTAGCCCAAACCAAGGACACCATCGTGCTCAGGAGGATGAGCCCAATTGATCCATGGCCTCACATTCAATTTATGTTGCATATCATGAATTTTGTTGAGTGCAGGTGCTATAGTGACAAACGAAAATTATCACTATAGATTGTATTACCTAAGACGACGGAGGGTGAAGAAGACGAAGTGTGGCATTGGCCCATTGGCCCATTCAAATAAGCGCGCGCCTTTTTTTCTTCAGATATTGACATTTTGTTATATATAATATTCTTGTTTCATTTTATATAATGAATGAATGGATGGCTCTTCTGGAAAAGAAGCGTGGATGTGAGAGAGAGGACCTGGGTTCGAGTCCCAGGTCCAACATATTATTATTCTAACAATTATCAAATGCAGATTTGGTGCATGCATTAGCCAGGGCTTCACCATGCACCCTACCATCAGCACCACCAAATCATACTCAATCTGGATCTAGTACCTCCAACAAGTAGTTCCCATCATGGACTCTCCAGACGAGCCCACGCAGGATCAAGCGCTGGTTTAGGCCTTCACATCCTGGGCCTAACGCAAATTCAACTCAACACCCCTCATTTTTGTTTTGATGACCATGCCCGTGTTGTCTATTTTCTCTTCTTTTTTTATAATTTTTTTTTGTTTATCATTTTCAAAAGTCTTTTTTAATAAATCATAAAAAATAAAAAATAAAAATAATAATTAGGATTAGTTTCTTCCTAAAACTATTAATTAATTAAGTAATTAATTATTTTAATGAAAATTTTATCAATTTAAAATTAAATTAGACTTAGGTTCTTTATTAATTTAATTTGTTTTCTTAACAAAAAATACCAAAAATATGAGAATTTAGGATTAATTTCTTTATTTTCTTTCCTAATAAAAAAGGCTTAGATTATTTTTCTTAATTAATTTTCGTTTTTCTAAATAGACTTTAGGATGTTTGATTTAATTATTTTCTTAAATAAACAAAAAAAACAATCAAAATATTTTCACTTAGCATTTTCTTAGTTTTTCTTTCAGACGTACTTTCAACTTTTCGCGCGTTTATTTCCTTTTGCATTGTTTATATTAATTAATTGTCGTATGGGATGTAATAGATGATAAGTAGACTCTTTTCATTGCTTTATCTTTTTTCCCCAATTGCTTTGGAATGTAAATCCCCCTCCCCGAAGCCATGTAATAGTCTAGATTTATACTTTCCGCATTTTATTTTTCTGTATATATAATTGCTAGTAACTTAGGCGTGCATGATAAGATAAAGTCAATTAATCATTAGATCACTAACCTCAAGATAATATAACTGAAAAAAAACACTTCTCACACTTGCATCCTTAGGGTATTCCTCACTTGGTTCCCTCGGAAATTGTCATGTCCCTCGAACGTAGGGATATCTTAGCAAAGACCCTCAATTCAAAAGTCATCATAAAGATCATGGTCCCTTAACGTACCTCGAGTTGCCTACGAGAAAAATGATCTTGTCCCTCAATGTTACCTATATGATGACAGTCCCTTCGAATGCTAAGATGTCCTTACATGTTGCCTTTAATGACCATAACGTCCCTTTCCATAGTCCCTCAATATCCAATGATAGGGTTGCCTACTCACTAATAGTAGGATAAAACTATATAAAGGAAAGGAGGAAAATACCATCCTTTTTCGAGTAGGTAGACTGTTCTTAAGTACTTGCTCAAAATCTGAATCCCTCACACTTACACACTTTTCAAAAACTATTTTCAAAAACGCTTTATCACACTCTTGAGGACTGATACAAGAGTTACCATAAAGCAAACGAAAACTTTCAAAACGCACAAACACAAACAGTTTTAAAAAATGAGCAAGTACCTAAGAGCCCGTGGAAAACCACGGATGGAAAGGGTGCTAATACCTTCCCTTTCCATAATCTACCCCCCTTACTCAGAAAATCTCGAAAAAGGTATTTTTCTGTTCTTTTCACCCTTTCCTTTGTTGGATAAAAGAAAAGTCGGTGGCAACTCTTGCTTACTGTGACATTTGCAAACAAAAAAACTCAAACCGGTATTAAAAAGTCGGTTCTGCCACCATATCACAGGAGGCATAGGGTTTTATTTGATGTTAGGCTTCTCAAATGTGATGTCTTGAGATTCTAACAAATCGTGAACTTTGTGCTTGAATGCCGAACATTATTGTATGGTGTGTCCGGCAGAGTTTGCATGGTATTCGCATTTGGCGTCAGCATTGTACTTTCACGGGAGTGGCCCGACTGTAGGATCTAGAGGCTTGATTTCAACCAGGGATGCCTTGACCAGGTGCTGTAATAACTGGCTAGGTGGCATAGGGAGCGGATCGAAATTTTTGCGGCATTCCAAATTTGCCTTTTTGTTGTCCTTGTGGGATCATTAATGGTTGTAACGCCCTTGGTTGTGAGGCTACAACATTAATTTCTCCCTCTTGTCTTTTTGGGAAGTTTGAAGCAGGCTTTTTTGAATTATAGGGGGCATTTAATGGTCCCCCTGGTATCTTCCCACTCTTTATTCTAGTCTCGATTCTTTCTCCAATAGTCACCAGGTCTGCGAATCCCGAAGAGATGCTTCCAACCATCTTATCATAATATATCCCTTGCAAAGTTCCCATGATTATGTCGACTAACTCCTTTTCCAACAGCGGTGGTTGCACATGGGATTCCATCTCTCTCCATCTTTGAGCATATTCCTTAAAGGACTCTTCTTTCTTCTGAGACAGATTCTGGAGTTGCATGCGGGTAGGTGCCATGTCCAGGTTATATTTGTAATGATTTAAGAAAGCATTAGCAACATATTCCAATGTGAGAATGTGTACTCTCTCCAATTGCATATACCATTCTAAAGATGCCCCGCTTAGGCTATCTTGAAAATAGTGCATCATCAGCTTCTGATCATGGGCGTGGGCATGCATCTTCCTGCAATATATACGAAAATGATTTCTTGGACAAGTGAGTCCCTTATACTTTCCAAAGTCAGGTACTTTGAACTTCGGCCGAATTACCACAACAGGAACCAAGCCCATTTCGAGAGTGTCTACTTCGAAGGCGTCAAAAGCTTCCACAACTTTCAGCCTTTCTTCCAAAGCCTTGTACTGATTCATTACTTGTCGATTATCAATAGCATAAGTATCGGTTGCCTTTAAGGGTGCCTAGTTGGCATCCGTATTGTAGGTCAAATAGTTGTCTTCATTATTAATTGGAATTTGTAGGATGTGATGCCCCTTCTTTTGATGTCGGTGGGACAAAACCTTCAGTTTCAGCTTCTCTAGTCTCTTGCTGGGCCATGACAGACTTTTGTAGTCCTGCTTCTGGCTCTTTCCTTAGTTTTTGACCTCTTGATGCACCAATAGTTTGAGCTACTTCTTAGAAATCTACCTTGGGAATCTGATCTTGTACGTCGATGATGTTCTTTAGAGCTAGGAGAACTTGACTTAGACCTCCTTTCATTGAACTCACATCACCTTTTACTTGGTTGAGATCTTTCTTGAATGCAGCCTGGTTTTCCTCGATCTATTCCATTCTTATTTGTTGATAGGCCCTTATTTGATATGGAGGCCAGGGAGGTGGTGATCTTCTTCTACCAATGGTTTACTGGAGAGATTTTGAAAAACCAAGATGAGTTTTGATATGATATGCAGGTGTTTGTGAATGCATGCATGCGAATGAATATGTATGAACATGAAATGGTTTCTTGTTTTAAATGTCTTATTCACTTGAGTATATATCTATCTTTTGCTTCTTTTATCAATTTTTTATTATTTGGTGAATATCGCAAAAATAGATACGCAAACGAGATACAGAAACAAAATGCCTTTATTGAAAGTAACATAATCCAGATATTTAAAAATATTACAACTTGAAATCAAAACTTGTTTGTATAAAATTAAGCAAAGGGAAATAAATCTTCTAGGTGCACTTGCAGATGTATACTCTGAAATCATCAACTATTACTCGACAAAGCTTGAGAAGGTCTTCAACATCCTTAGGATCAAGGGTATCTCCATAGCGGAGAGCGAACATCTTCCAAGCTCTTTCATATAATTTCCATTTTGTGGCTTTAATTTCATACGTGTTTGGCGCATTGATGCAGACAAGTTGTTTCCCTCTGATATTTGTTTTCAAAGATAATCACCAAAATCTTAATTTTTTGTTTTGTTTTTTATCTTCTGAATAAGACAAATAAAAGAAACAGATGATGAATATGTGAAATGTATGAATGCATGGATGTAGGGTTGAGTGACGGGATTTTGTGATAGGTACTCTTATAAAGTAGGCCTCTTAATTTTGACCTACGGTTAATCTACCCTCCCAAAAGGTGGTTTCCCTAAGGTTATCATGAATAACACCAGAGGGAAAAGGCACAAGGGCCTTCCTTAGGTGGAGCCTCTTTACGGACTGAGACTTTCGTCTCAAAGTCATGAAAGGTCTCGTCATGAGATTTTGGTTAAGGTTGTTACAAAGAGTCATGGGTGGCATTCCAAAGTCCTACTCGTCAAGAGGATATCTCTCGATAAGTATTCATTTTTCAGAAGTCCACCAACTCTAGGCGAATGCGTCACATAAACTCGCAGGGATGATGTATCCCCTAAGCTAATAGACGAACCTTCTTTCTAATGGTTAATTGAGAATATTTTTGAGATAACAGTCCCGCCATGCAGTAAATATATAATGATAGAAAATAGAAAATAAATAAATGAAATAGATAAATAAATGCAATAAATAAAAACCCAAAATAAAACCTAAAACCTAGGGTTGAGTCCCCAGTAGAGTCACCAGCTGTTGTGACTAGATTTAAAATCAGAGTCACCACTATTAGTTTTTATCTTAGGGAAAGGCATTTAACAAGAAACCCTAATTCGCAGACAGAGATTCTAGGTTTCGGACTCGGTTCTTGACGAAAGGAAGGTGTTAGGCACCCTTCATCTACCTTATTCTTAAGGATACTAGGTTAAGGTTTAAGTTTGGGTGAGATAGGGTTTTAATTTTAATAGGGGAACTCGCCACGATTTTTGACCGTATGCCTATGTATCCTCTTATGAGGAATCAGAGTCCCAATTCTTAGTTCGTATGGGTTTATGTTTTTTAGGGGTTGCAAATGTATTTTGAATCGCCTTGCATTTTTCCCGGGAGTAGTGATTGCAGAATTGTAGACTAAATGTGCGATAAGTCAAAATTCATTTGGAACCCTTTTGCAAAAATTAGTTTGTTTATATTAGTTTGTTGTGAAAAATAGTTTGAGGTTTGTTGTATATTTTTTAACAATATTAATTGAAAAATATCTTGATTAATGCATGATAAGGAAAAATATTTAATGCAATATATAAAATAATATGTTCATGAGTTTTAAAGAAAAATGATTTATTTATATAAATATGATAATAATTATTATTATTTTAAAAAGCAACAAATATTAATAACAATAATTATTATATAAGAAAAGAATACAATATAATATAATAATTATAAAATAGAAATAGAAAATAATTAGGTAATATCCAGGGGGTGCAATTTTATGTTAATAAGTAAAAATAGGGGGTGCTAAGAGTTATGTTGGGTTAGGCCCAAATATATTTATGAAGGGGGGTGTGATTTGTTATTGTTTCAGAAATATGGGCAAAGGGGGTGGTGAAATTAACGGTCTTGGCCTAAACGTACATTTTCTGAGGGGCCGGTTGGATCGTGTGAGGCGAGGGTGTACAGAGCTTAGCGTGGGACTTGACCTACAGCCGTCCAACGAAGATCTAAGGGACGATAATGTGGGATCATGTTAGTTATTGTGAGCGCGCAGTTACGTGATTGAAACGGAATACAAAAATAATGTTTTTTTACATTGTTGCTTCATTTCCTTGGTTACAGCTTCAATTCCCATTTCTATCCCGCATATACCCTAAAATCTACCACCTTTTAACCCTAATTCCTTTTACTCTCCGGCGGTGCAACCCTATTCCCGATGTAAACAGACGTACACAATCCAAAAATAACAACAACCAACAAAGTACAGAGCTAAGTGTAGTTACCCTTTCGCGAGTATTTGTCTCTGATTTATGTGCTTTTTCTGATTCTAGTGTTAACCGTCTCTCTCCGATTTGCAGGTTCTTACAAAGGTTGAAGACGGTGGTTGATGGTGGAAGCGGTGGCGATGATAGTGATTAGGGTTTCATATTTTGAAACCCTAATCGCTCCTTGATCCGTCTTCAACAGCAAATGGGTTCGTCACTCTCGCCTGTTCTTCGTGTTCTTCGTCTTCGAATTTCTCAGTTTTTCCAAATTCGCGGTTTTGTTCTTCTCTATTAAAGCTTCCCCCCTTTTCTCTTAATTTTCTTTTCTATTTATAGGGCTCATTATTGTTTTCGTTACAAGCTTAAATTAGGGATTTCGATTTATTTGTAATTGATTTAAATTGTCTGTAATTTGTAATTGATTTCAGTTTGGAGTGGATTTTATTCTATATTTTGTGTATTTTTGGATTTGAATCAATGAAAAGAAATATTCTATTTTATATTAATTTTAAAATATTTGAATTATATTTTTTTAATGTTTTGTACTGTGAATAAGAAAGCTGGGATTTGATAAAAGCAATATTTGATTTGTAATATCTGATGCAATTTACGCGATTTTGGTTCAGTTTCAAGATTTGTACAATATATGTTATTGAAAAACATGTGAATATTTTGGATAAGTTTGACATGGTATATTGTTTGAATTATTGGGCCCAACGTTGATTAATTTTGTTCAGCCCAACACCCTACTGCAGACAGCAAGACTAGTTATTGGTAAACAACATTTTTTTGTACGAATTGGGCCTCAAGCCCAGTAGTGGATTTACAAACATTAACTTCATCTTTTACCAGGAATTTTTTTATGACTAATTATATAAGATGTTTAATAAAATAATAATAATATTTTTAGTAATAAATAAATAATGATAATAGACCTCTTAATAAAATATAAAAGATTATAATAAAAAAGTTTTAAGCAATAAAACTGTAGTACCGAAATGACACCAAATGGGCTAATTTGGAAGTTGCTTAATGGGCCTATAAATTTGATGTCGCACCCCCTCTTTTTACTAAGAACAACAATTCTTAAATGGATTTAATAATTAAGAACTTAGTAATTATTTTTGAAATAGTTTTCCATTTTCGAATCTCATGGGCCATTGGCCAACATGCTTCATGAATGAGTTTACAGATACACGGGTCTTTCTTATTTAGAAAGCCCCATTCTCCTGAATTAAAGTACACCCCCTAATTATCTTGTATTTAAGAATGGGTCATCAGATATTGCTTAACCATCCCTAACTAAAACATTTTTTCTATTTCAATCTTGAAAATATAATCGTCGAGGTAGGGAAAATTTAGGGTACGACACATCTAACTAGAGTGTGAGCTCCTCCCCCACTCAGCTTCCTTTCTTAACTAGATTTATGCTTCCCTTTATCATTAGGAGACACATAAGGTTTCCCACGGAATTGACCTTTCCCTTTCTTATCATTTAAAGACTTATAGTAAGAAGCACTCTCCCTACTATCCTCATCATAAATCCTACTCTTGTTCACCAACTCAAAAAAAAAAACAAGCAATCTATTGGTAACCAATATCCTTCTTGATATCAGGTCTCAAACCACTCACAAATTTAAGGCACTTATACCTCTCAGCATTAGCAGTATTATAATGAGGACATTACTTAATCAACTCTTGAAACCTTGCATCATACTCAGCTACAGTCCCCCTACCCTACTTGAGCTCAAAAAATTCCACCTCTTTCTTCCCACGCACATATTCCGGAAAATAATTCTCTAGAAAATCATCACGGAAAAGAGCCCAAGTAACCACGATACCATCTACATCAAACCTCTGAACAATGTTGTTCCACCAATCCTCAGCTTCCTTCTCAAGCTTATGAGTACCAAACTGCACCTTCTGCGTATCATTCCAATTCATGACTCAAAAGATCTTCTCAATCGTCTTCAACCATGCTTGTGCCTTGTCAGGTTTATGCTCTCCTTCAAAGATTGGAGGATTGTTCCTTTGGAATTTCCCCAAAGCACGGAACTCGTTATCCTCATCTCTATTACCAGCATTCTCCTGTGGAATCTGCCTAAGAGATCCAACCAACATTCTCAAGGCCTCAGCAATAGCATCACCATTCATTCCGGAAACCGTCTTCCTGAGATTCCAAACAAACAAATAACTAACAACACTCGTCATAAAAACAGTATCAATTATGTCACATACATAAATCGAATACCATGGGAAATAAACACATTAGTAACCTAGCCAATCTGACCGACCATTGCTCTGATACCACTATTATAACACCCTTTAACCCCACATAGACATAAGTAGAATAATTAGAGTAAATTAGCATACATCTTAAAGAGGGCGTCACAATTGACTTCACAAAACAATAAAGAAAATTCAAACATGCATACCGGTTATGATCATAACATGTATTCAATTCACGTTTCGAGATTATTTCTTGAGTTCGAGGGCTAGGTTATGAAAAGGGAAGGTATTAGCACCCTTTACATCCGTAGTTATCTACGGGATCTTAGTTTCTTGCTAGATCACTTGATTTTTGTTTGAAAATATGCTTGTGGTGTAGGTTTTGAAAGTATTTTGAAAACGTCTTTGTAATGGTTCTTGTTTCTATAAGAACGCGTACAAAGTGTTATTTGGAAAATAATTCAAGGAAGTGTTTGTGGAATGTGTTTTTGAAATTGATTTTGAAAAGGTGTCTTTGTAATGGCTCTCGTTTCTATAAGAACGCGTACAAAGTGTGTCTTTTGAAAATGTTTCAAAATGAAAGTGTGGGTGTATAAAAATGTTTTTGTTGTGAGCAAGCGAGCAACTAGGAGCAACCTACCTACTCAAAAGGTCTTAAATGTTCTTTTCCTCCTCCTTTAGATGTTGTTATCTTACCATTGATCTTATAATAAGCCCCATCGTTGGATGTGAAGGGACGGGCGTGGGTCGTTTGTATAGTCATAAAAGGCAACCTATGAGACGTTTTAGCAATGTCGTTTAGGGACTAGATCGTTTACCGTAGGCAACATTGAGGGTCATCGAAGGACTACGATCTTTTATCGAGGGTCTTTGCTAAAACTCCCATATTCGAGGGACATGACTATTTTTCCGAGGCAACAAGTGGAATTACCCTAGGGGTGCATGTGTGAATAGTGTGTTTGATTGCATGCATTTTGTATTTGATTAGGGGTTGTCTACTTGTTGTTTTTATCTTGCCATACATCCTAGTTACTAGCATTTATACAAAATTAATAATATGAAAAAAGATAAAATCCTACACTATTACAACCATATTGAATAGCACAGAAATAAAAAAAAGGCAAAAATAAAATAAGGCCAAAAAATGGATCTTTTTTATTCAGGTAGAAAGGCCTTTCGATTCTGCATTCTCTGGCCTCCTTCGATTTGGGTTCTGAAGACAATGGAGTCATGCCCTTCAATTTTCCTTTCTGTCTCCTTCGACTGAGGGTTGGAATCAGGATAGTCACGCCTTTCGTCTGGGCTTGGAAGTCAGCATAGTTCTACCTTTCGACTGGGCCTAGAATCAGTGCAGGTGTGCCTTCTGGATGGGCCTGGAATCAGTGCAAGCATGTCTTATGGATGGTTCTTTCGTTTAGCCTGGAGGTTGGTATGGAAGCCAGAAGCATCGTTTCATACTTATTGTTTCCTGTTTCTTTCATTTGAACTCTTGAATAGCAACATGGCCTAAGGCCATGCTAGTATTGCCTTACAATCAGGTTAATACTTAATGCATGTTTAGGTTGACAAGAAGAAAAACGAAAGGGTTAGCTCTGAAAACATATTAAAAGGGTGGAAGCGAAAAGACCAATGGTATGTGCATGTTTGAAATGAAAGGAAAACTTATTTACACGTTATACAAGAAACAAAAATTTCAAGGTTTGGAACAACCTACCTTGCTGGAGCTCGAGGGTGTGTTGGACCTTGAAGTGGTTACCTTGAATGCTACTGGATTCGAAGGAAGGAAGCAGAAGCAGCGTTTCTACTGTTTGATTCGAAGGAGAAAAACAAATGAGATGTCTTTTCTACTGGATTCAGATGGGAATAAAATGTTTGGGACTTTTCAGAATCGAAGGAGGTAAATGTTAGATTCTGGGTTTTTGCTTTCACAAAATGTTTAAGTGTTTGAAAACTTATGGTGTTTGAGAAATTTGAAGATTCCTTCCTCTGGCCCCAAAAAGTCCTCCCTAAATGTGTTGTGAGGCCTCTTGTTTATAGGCAAGGCTGCCTGAAGCTTTTGGAGGTAAAACAAAAGGTTTGAACAAATTGACTAACCTGTTCCTTGTAGGTTTCGAGAGACAGTGCCTTGTATGCTATTTTGGTGTAAGAAAGGGACAGTGCTTCAGGACTGATGTGCAATAGTTTTGGCCAGTGTACTAGGCCTGAACTTGGTAGAAAGCATATTTGAATATTTTACCCTTTCGTTTTGACCCTTCTTCGACCAGACTCTTCTCCAAACAAAACTATTTGATTTTCCTCTAACAAGTGCCTTTCGATTGAGTCACTTGTGTGCATCCTTCGAAGGAGCCAAAAGTGTGACCCTTGGATGGGTCACCAAAAACCTGCCTTAAAGTGGGCTTGTAAATCCTTCGGATGGACTATCAAGCATATCCTTCGAATGGGATGCCCACAGTTAGATTCGAAAGATGCTGATTTAAAGGGTAACAGGATGTAAGGAAACCTTGTGAAGGTGGTTCTGTCCAGTCAAAGGCTTGCCTGCCCAAAGGTCCAAGTGTCCAAACGAAAGAGTTTACATAGGGGGTCCCTGCCTTGTGACTTCATGCCAACATGCAAAATATCGATGTTCAAACGAAGCTTACATGAAGGGAACCAACATGCCCAAACGAAAGGTGTGACCAGTAGCTTGTACCGAAAGATTCATGTGCCTAAACGAAGCAAGCATGAAGGGAGTCAAATGCCCAAATGAAAGGTTTGACCAAAACCTTGTGCTGAAGGATTCATGTTCCCAATGAAGGGTGTGACCAGTAGCTTGTACTGAAGTAACCATATGCCAAACGAAAAGGGAGCCTTTTGCCTTGGAATCGAAGCAGTCACAGGAGGCTTTGTGCCTTGTGAATCTAAGCCAACGTTCCAGAGGCCCTCGCCCAGTCGAAGGATGAAAGCCAAGCTTGCATTGAAAGAGGCCAAAAGGCCAATTGAAGGAGCTGAATCGAAGAACTCTTGTTTTTCTCCAAATTTGTTAAAATATTATTTTTATATGTTTTCCCTCTTTTTTAACAGGTTCCTTTTAATTTTTGTACTGGAAAATCCCAATGTACTTTTGTAAGCTTGAACCTTGAGAATCCTTGTAAGAAATTCCTTGAAAAATGAGAGGGAAAATTTTGGGGTACAACAGCTGCCCCTATTCAATATTCTTAAACCTGAAGAGTTAGATTGGCGAATCTTCCATTTGTGACTTGAAGGTGGAAGATGATTGGACACTAGAGTGTCCAAAAATTTGCACTTGAGGATGCGGTGGTTGATTATAGGGAATGGGCTTAAATATTCCATTTGGAGGGATGATGGAGAGTTGGCGGAGATGGGCTTATAGATGCCATCCAAAGGTGATTGTCGATAGAAATTAGAATAAATCTAAATTTGACTTCAACTGGAAAAGAATTAGAATAAATCTTGGAGCGATTTGTCTGAACCAGAGAAAGCATCTATCAGAAAAGCATCAGGATAAACCATTGAGAGATTTAAACTGAACCAACAGAGGTCTTGAATGTTCTTTAACTGGAAAGAATCATAATAAATCTTGGAGTGATTTATCTGAACCAGAGAAAATCTCTACGGGAAAGAATCAGGATAAACCATTGAGAGATTTAAACTGAACTAGTAGAGGTCTGGAAAGAATCAGAACAACTCTTGGAGCGATTTATCTGAACCAGAGAAAATGTCTACGAGAAAGAATCAGGATAAACCATTGAGAGATTTAAATTGAACCAGCAGAGGTAGTGGAATGAGTATCATAATAATATCCATAAATGGATTGTATCTGACTCATATCTGAAAGATGTATTGAATGAGGGTCATAATGACATCCGGATCTGGATCGTATCTGGACTGTATTTGAAAGGTATGTTGAATGAGTGGCAGAATGACATCCGTATCTGAAATGTATTTGAGAAATATGCTGAATGAGTGTCAGAATGACATCTGTATCTGGATCGTATCTGGAATATTTTTGAGAAATATGTTGAATGAGTGTCAGAATGACATCCGTATCTGGATTGTATATGGATTGTATTTGAGAAATATGTTGAATAAGTGTCATAATGACATTCGTATCTGGATCGTATCTGGACTGTATTTGAGAAATATGTTGAATGAGTGTCCGAATGATATTCGTATCTGGACCGTATCTGGACCGTATCTGGACTGTATTTGAGAAATATGCTGAATGAGTGTCAGAATGACATCCGTATCTGGATCATATCTGGACTGTATTTGAGAAATATGTTGAATGAGTGTTAGAATGACATCCGTATCTGGACTGTATTTGAGAAATATGTTGAATGAGTTCATAATGACATTCGTATCTGGATCGTATCTGTACTATTTTTAGAAGAGAATTTGGAATAAGTATTAGAATTTCAGTTGTATCTAGATCACACCTGAATTGTTTCTAGAAGAGAATCAGGAATAAGTATCAGAATGTCAGCCGTATCTGGATCGCATCTGAACTATTTCTAGAAGAGTGTATGAGAAGGAGCTCATGTAAGTTTACTTCAGCTAGTCGTGTAGATAATTATCCTGGCTTGTTTCAGGTATTGATCTCTGACCCTGCTTTTTGTTGGTCGTAGAGACAATTACCCTAGCTTGTTTCAGGAATTAATCTCTGAACTTTTGAGAAATGGTTGTGATATCTGCCAAAAGAGGATTTTTGCTGATTGGCTTTTCCTGCAAGGAATAGGGTTAGTTGCATGCAGATGAATGCATGGCTTGATGATGTTCTCAAAATAAATGAGATTATGTTGTATTCATTTATCATACATGTAAATATGATGCATGAAATATTGTTGGAATGTAATTTTGTCTTAGAAAATAAATCCTTGACAAGTGCTAGGGATTTTGGGAAGATGAATCCCGAACGACCGTTGGGGATGAAGAGTATGCCCATCTTCAAACTTTGCTTAGAATGTTTCCGCTTGGGGAACCCTGTTTTGTTGTTTAAGGAGAACTCTATTGGGGAATGTTGATCTTGAGAAAGGAAACTCTATGGAGAATGTTGATTCCTACTTGGGGAAAAGAGTTCAGGAGTTTTATTTTTTTGTTGCTCTACTGGGGAGTTATCTCTTGTTGGAAGAGAAAGGAAGTTAACAACTTGTTAGGGATAAAGAAGTTAACTATTATCTGGTTGTTTCCCAGATTCTGCAGCAACTCACTGGGGATTGTAGAGCAATCTACTGGGTAAGAGGAGTTGTGGTCCCTTGATTTGTGATAGTTTACGAGGCAAACTCAAGCTGGGGAAACTTGTCGTTGTTGGGAAAATAAACCTTATCGCCAATTTTTTGGAGAGGCGTTTTCTTTTGGCAGAACTCCTCGAAGATTCTTGAGATCAACTTAGTTGGGGAGAGGTTTTCAGAGATGGAAACTCTGGCTGGGGATCAACTTATGAAAAGGACTGGTGGGATATTTGTCACTTCCCCCAAGTAGCAAATGTTTGTAGCACTGCCAGGAAATGTTTGCTTGACTGTACATAACCCTTTACAGGAATTCATGTTTAATGCCCCAAGTGATTCAAATACAGACCTGCCCCTAGTTATTCAGCATTTCTTGAGAGATTTCTTGGAATCTTGATTGGACTGCCCCAGGTGAGTTTGGACAATGGTGTGCCATGCCCCCTTGCTTATAGGAGATTTTTCGTTGGAAGTGTCATCCCATTTGAAATGATTTTGTTCACTGAGAGAGCTTTCGTTCGCTGAATATTCGTCGTGTGAATTTCTCTGTTATCAAACAAATAGCCATATGAAAACAACGAAATTCAAAATAATGCAAAGTTTATACTTGTCTTGAAGTTTTTAAAATGTGTTTTAGCAGATAAAAGAATTTTGCAAGTATGTGAATTCAAATCAGGATTTAGAGTAAGCCTTACAGGAGTTGGGATACCTTATGTAACAATATGCTTTCGAACTAACCCATGCTTCAATTAGTACTTTTGAAGGTTTTAGCGTGGCTTGGTTCACGGTTTAAGAAACAAAGGATAAGGTTCAAAGTGTATTTTGTACCCGCCCGTTCTTCGTGATGTTCTTCAGTCCCTAAACTCAGTTAATTATGCATTTGAACTCCAATTGAGTCTGGAATGACGTTTTGGTGATGCTTCAGAAATTTTGAAGTCTATTTGTTGGAAGGAAGTCATTTTTTCCATATTTACATGTTGTTGAGGATTTATAGTGTCCTTTTTTTTTATTATCCCTGATTTTGCCTGACTGTTCTTGTTTTTGAGATTACGGTCAGCGGGATGCCCCGGTTTTTCTTAAGTCTCCTTCGTAGGTTTTGACTTAGTGGGCTTTTCTTTTGAGAGATAATGACTGCCTATTTGATAGGGAACCATCACCTTCTTTTGGTTCAGAAGGAATGTTTTTGATGTCATTCGTTGTTTATTGGACACGCGTTTGAACTAACTGGGAGACTACCCTACCCCAGTTTTGATTAAAGGTTTCAATTTGTGTAAAAAAGAAAACTTCAACTTCTTTGGCTTGAAGGGGTTGACTACGGATTATCCTTCTTAAAACTCCAGTGTTTAGGAATTGAAAGAACGCATGTACATCATTAGTAAGGTCTGTCGAAAAGCATATTGTATGAGATTATGGCATTGTTTTCGTCATCCTCCCTCTAAAGGCTTGCAACTTTGAAACAAGAGTTGAATATTATAAAAGGAGTAAAGACAGCACAGTTTAAATATAATGAAAACAAATGGATGAATTCAAGATAAACATATGTGATGCATTAAGGAAACAGAGTTTGACATTAATAGATAAGTGCTTGAATAACAAAATAGATTATAATTAAAAATTCAAAATGAACAAGACGCTCTCAATGACTTGCCATAGGAGCAGTGATCATGTTAGGAGCCTCTGGAGGGTCGAACCCAATCTCTTTGGCATCAATCATATCTTGGATCTTGTTCTTCAGAGCCCAAAATTTGTTCTTGTCATGTCCAGGACTATCGGAATGGTATGCACACCTTTCATTGGGATGATAAGTAGGAGCAAAAGTATTGGGATTTTGGAGAGGAGCCTTTAACGTAATCAACTATGCTTTCAACATGTGTTGTAGTGCTTGAGCCGGTGGCTTTTGATCTCAGTGAAATGTCTTTTAAGCACGGCCTCCTTATGCTGATGCCCCTATTGCCGCTGTGATGCAGGTCCGGAGATCAGGACTGCCCCCACATGTTGGTCGTGGTTGCTCTTGTTATGACCCTTTTGGCTGTAAACAACATTGGACTCTCTCTTCCCACTGTATGGATTTTTCTGGGCATCATATGATGTAGTTCCTTGGATCTTTCCGCTTTTGATGTTAGCTTCGACCCTTTCTCCAGCCAGTATTAGTTCGGTGAACCCGGTCGAGGAGCTTCCGATTAGGTGATTGAAGAAAGGTCCCGTTAAAGTTCCCATAAATATGTCAATCATCCCTCTATCAGTTAAGGGTGGCTCCACTCTTCCTGCCAAGTCTCTCCATTTTTGGTCGTACTCTTTGAAGCCCTTGTTGGAACGCATGGTCATATTTTGTAATTGCATACGAGTTGGTTCAAGATCAGTGTTGTATTGATACTGCTTGTAGAAAGTAGTAGCCAAGTCCTCCCAGGTATGAATTTCAGTTCCTTCTAACTGATAGAACCACTCCAGCTGAGTGACAGCCAAACTTTCTTGGAAGAAATGGACCCATGGCTTCCCGTCGGCAGTGTGAGGCTGAATCTTGCGGAAATATGACTTCAGATGCATTTTAGGACAAGAGATCCCATCATGCTTGGCAAAGATATGGATTTTGAACTTTGGTGGGATGACCACTCTGGAAACCAAACCTAACTCTTCAAAGTCTAAGCCAGGTATCTGCTGAATCTCCATAGCATTGAGGTGATCTTCCAACTGTTTGTATTTATCATCAGCGGGAGGATATTGTTCCTCACAGTAGTTAGCTTCAACTTCATCAATCCCCAGACTGTTATCTTCTTCATGACTATTCCCCTCATTGGATGGAGTTGAGATATCTAGAGCTCTCTTGACTGGTCCTTTAAGTCTTCTTCCCAAATTCAGGACGCCTACTGACTTTTTTTTACTTTTTCTTCTTGTCTTTGAGAAGAAGAGTCTTCAAGTCCTCTTGCCCCTTAGCCATAGTCAGGAACATTTGTTGGAATTGGGCATTTTGTGCTTGGAGATTCTTTACCATTTGTTCCATATCCATTTTACTAAAATAAATAGTAGGAAGATAAGGAGACCTGTATGGGAGAAACCTGTCATGATATGATGCATGATATGTGGATGCATGTTTTCAAGGATCTCACGGGGTAAACACAAGTAGGTGTTAGAAGTTGAATTTTGATCAACAACTTTGATTGGAGAACTTCGTATCGGTGGATGTCCTTCCACGAGAATCAAGCTCACCATGTCGAGTGGGTCATAGCCCCTGACTCAAGTTGTTGTACTTTGATCTTTGACGACGCTTGGTTAGAGGAAAAAATCCTCTTGGCCCTTGACATGCGTCTGGTTCAACAGGACCCTGCATCATAGGCCCTTGAGATCCTTGAAATGGTTATTGAAAATGCTATGGTATGATGTCATGATGTTATGTACAAGTATGTAAAGCAAGCAAGTTGTTATGTACAAATAGTCATATACACACAAAGCAGACAAGTCCTTAGGTTTAGGCTTACATGGAGCTTGATAGGTAAGTACCCTCTTGAAGTATAGTTGGCTCAACCTGTCCTAGCAATAGTAACTGGGTTCTAGGGGATCTCAATATCACTGATGTTTCTTCATCGGGCTATTGTTTTAGCGTAAGCCTCTTTAATGGCGACCGAAATATCCCGAAAGTCCAATCTCAATGAGCGTAGTATCGAGTATCAACCAATCTTCGGTCAAAACCAAAGCCGACTATCTCACTACTTCCTAATGGCCAAGGATAGGTCAATTAAAAGGTTCTAAAGGTCAGTTAGCACTTAATGACACTAAGGAAGCCTAATGTTATCCTTGACTGACTCAAGGCACATTAGTACAAACCAAAGTATCACGCTAACGTAGCTACCACTTCGTCCATATTAATATACCCCGTACAACTTCCATGATTTATTTCTACTTACCTAAAAAGGTGCCCCAGATCCGGGTATAGGATCTTTTAGTAACCCAAACAAGGACCCAAAATGTAAAGCAAGCAAGTCAATCAAGGAAAGCAAGTAAATGTGATATAACCCTAAGGTAACCCCACTTTAAGTAAGTCACTAGCAGAGTCGCCAGTTCTGTAATACGGTGGGAGAAATGACTTGGGTGTTTTGCGTTTGATTGCAATTGTTGTGGATAGCAAGAGTCTCCACCTACTTTTCTATTATCCAAAAGGAAAGGTTGAAAAGAACAGGAAAGACCTTTCGAGATTATTTCTTGAGTTCGGGGGGTGGGTTATGAAAAGGGAAGGTATTAGCACCCTTTTCATTCATAGTTATCTACGAGCTCTTAGTTGCTTGCTAGATCACTTGCTTTTTGTTTGAAAATGTGCTTGTGGTGTGGGTTTTGAAAGTATTTTGAAAACGTCTTTGTAATGGTTCTCGTTTCTATAAGAACGCGTACAAAGTGTTGTTTGGAAAATAGTTCAAGGAAGTGTTTGTGGAATGTGTTTTTGAAAGTGATTTTAAAAAGGTGTCTTTGTAATTGCTCTCGTTTTTATAAGAACGCGTACAAAGTGTTTGTCTTTTGAAAATGTTTCAAAATGAAAGTGTGGGTGTATAAAAATGTTTTTTTTGTGAGCAAGCGAGCAACTAGGAGCAACCTACCTACTCAAAAGGTCTTAAATGTTCTTTTCCTCCTCGTTTATATGTTGCTATCTTACCATTGATTTTATAAGAAGTCCCATCATTGGATGTGAAGGGACGGGCATGGGTCGTTTGTGTAGTCATAGAAGGCAACCTATGGGACGTTTTAGTAATGTCGTTTAGGTACTAGATCGTTTACCGTAGGAAACATTGAGGGTCATCGAGGGACTATGATCTTTTATTGAGGGTCTTTGCTAAAACGCCCATATTCGAGGGACATGATTATTTTTCCGAGGCAACAAGTGGAATTATCCTAGGGGTGCATGTATGAATAGTGTGTTTGATTGCATGCATTTTGTCTTTGATTAGGGGTTGTCTACTTGTTGTTTTTATCTTGCCATACATCCTAGTTACTAGAATTTATACAAAAATAATAAGATGCAAATATGGATCTTTCGATTCAGGTAGAAAGGTCCTTCGATTCTGCATTCTCTGGCCTCCTTCGATTTGGGTTCTTAAGACAGTGGAGTCATGCCCTTCAATTTTCCTTTATGTCTCCTTCGACTGAGGTTTGGAATTAGGATAGTCACGCCTTTGGTCTGGGCCTGAAAGTCAGCATAGTTTTGCCTTTCGATTGGGCCTGGAATCAGTGCAGGCGTTCCTTCTGGCTGGGCCTTGAATCAGTGCAGGCATGCCTTCTGGCTACTTCTTTTGTTCGGCCCAGAGGTGGTTTGGAAGCCAGAAGCTTCGTTTCCTACTTCCTGTTTCCTGTTTCTTTCATTTGAACTCTTGAATAGCAACATGGCCTAAAGCCTTTCTAGTATTGCCATACAATCAGTTTAATACTTAATGCATGTTTAGGTAGACAAGAAGCAAAATGAAAGGGTTAGCTCTGAAAACATATTAAAAGGGTGGAAACGAAAAGACCAATGGTATGTGCATGTTTGAAACGAAAGGAAAGCTTATTTACACGTTATACAAGAAACGAAAAGTTCAAGGTTTGAAACTGTGATACGGTGGCAGAACCGACTGTTAATACTGGTTTGCGTTTTGCGTTTTTATTCGCAAAACATTGCGGTAAGCAAGAGTCTCCACCGACTTTTATTTTATCCAACTGGAAAGGAAAAAAAGCACAGAAAAATTCCTTTTTTGAGATTTTGAGTATGGGGGGTAGATTATAGAAAGGGAAGGTATTAGCACCCTTTCTATCCGTAGTTTTCTACGGGCTCTTAGGTACTTCCTCATCATTTTAAAAATTGCTTCCGTGTTTGTGTGTGTTGAAAAGTTTTTGTTTTACTTCAATTTAACCCTTGCTTCTGTCTTCAAGAGTGTTACGAAGTCGTTTTGAAAACTTTGTTTGAAAAGAGTGTAAGTGTGGAAAAGTTTGATTTTGAGCAAGTACCTACTAGCATCTACCTACTCGAAAAGAGAATGTTTCTATTCTTGTTTCCTTTAGATAGAACTATCCTACTATTAGTGAGTAGGTAGCACCGCCGTTGGAGTTATAAGGGTCAATTTGAAAGGGACGTACGATCACTAAAGAAATGTTAGGATGTCTTAGTAATAACCCTAGTGTCTTAAGATCATATTTAAGGCAACATTTATGAGGCAACCTTTCCTAGGCAACATTTCCGAACGGGACATTTGATCTTTGTTTAGACAAGAGGGCGACCACTAAAATATCTTATACTTAATCATCGTTTACCGAAGGCAACCGAAGTGAGAGTATACCCTAGGAGTGCGCATGTGCGAGTGATTTGATTTCAAGTTATTATCTTTGTACATTTAGGGTTTGCTAACCATTTTAAAATTTACATACAGTCTTGTCATGCAATCATATTATCATACATCTAATAGTTAATATTTGCGAGAATTAAAGTGCGAGAAAATAAAGCTACGCTATTACAAGGCTTCGGGTATTAATTACATAGCCAAAAACCCGCAAAACGATTAATAAACGAAAAAGTCCTAATTAATCTATTACATCCCATGGGCAATTACATCAATATTGTAAAAATAAAGAAATGCTCGCGATGAATCGAGAACGAGAGCGATTAGGGTTTTGACCCCATCTAAACCTAATTAAAAAATTGTTTTTCTTTGTTTTTTTTATTAATCTTAAGAAAAATAAGGTTTTAAATTAAATATAAGCAAACCTAATTACTAATTAAATTAAATTAAGAAAATTAATTATTTTTGACCTATTTTTATATTTTGTTATTTTGAGAAAAAAGAATTAAATCAAACAAAATCCTAATTTCTAATTTGTTTTAATTTATTTACAAAAACAAATTAAAGTTATCCTAAAATTTAAATAAACTAATTAAATTAATTTTTGATAAAAAATGAAACCTAAATCTAATTTGATGAAAATTGATTTTATGATTTTATATAAAAAAAAAAGAATTAATTTTTGTGTTAGTAAAAATAAATTAAATGAATTAAATAAAGAAAATATAAAAAGCAAAAGAAAAGGAAAATGGGCCTGGTAAACAACAGTTTGGGGGGTGCCAATAGCATCCTTGGGGCCCAAAAGCAAGGGTCCAAGTTGACTTCCTGGATCCAGCGCTACACTTTGACTAGGGACTTTGGTAGACCCTCAGATGATGACCTTTGGATCCAGCGCGTGGACATCTGGCTGACTAAGCGTTGAAGGCGTATGGTGGACGTCTTGGGAATCTGCACATGGAATCACATATAGAAAAATACATTGAAGAAATAAGGGGACCTGGGGATCGAACCCAGGTCCTATGGACTTTTCACATGCCTCCCACCAACTGAGCCAAGCGCGCTTGTTGTACATAGAGAAACAAATAAATAATATATTAAAAAACACAACTTGTTAATTTCCTGCGCGCGAAATTTCAAATAGGCAAAAGTGAGTTTGAGGGCACAAAAAAGCTTGCTTTTGATTTCTATGGACTCCTTGAATGCCCAGGACACGAAACGGATGCTTGGCAAGGCTTGAAAGTTCCTGGAAATATGAAAACAGATCACCACTTTTCTTGATTTTTTTGAAGTTTGTTCTTCAACCTACACGCCTTAAAACCTTGTATTTTTTGTATGCCTTTGTCCAATATATATCAGTGATTGAATTAGGTTTACAAATGTGCTTTCAATCTTTGTCAATTATGGTCTTTGATAATGATTTGATTTTCATGAAAATCTTTCCAAAATAAGCCAAAATCAATCTTTTTATGCACAACCATGCCTTGCACGATTTGATTCCCTTGCTAGCTGTATCAGAGACCTGAAATATGCATAAAATCTTAAGGTTTGAATGATTTGGATATTTCCAGGATTTATTTTGATTTTATTTGATTTTATTAAAATAAAAAATCAAAATAAATGGAAAAAATAAAATAAAGGCAGGTGGGAAGAGTTAGGGCTCGTGGACCATGTTACAAACTCAAAACAAGTGCAAAAAGATGGGCCCATTTGACAAAAATTGCAATTTGAGGCACATTTGACTTTTGGCAATTTTGCAAAAAAGGTCAACTTCAACAATGCATAACTCCTTCAATTTTTACTCTTTGAAGGTGTTCTGGGACTTTTTAGAAAGCTTGAGGTGTCCTCTAAGCAACCTTTTTGGTCTTGTCTCAATTGATTCTTCCATATTCATGTATTAATCTTTGACAAAAAAGGTGTTTTTGTTGACTTTTCAAAATGACCTATAATGTCCAAATCCATAACTTCTTGTGAGTGCATATTTTGAACTTGGGAGCTGAAGATGGATTCTAGATCATTTCGTATTCTTCAAAATGAGCTTTGGATGGGTCATTTCTAATAAAGTATGAGAAAGTTATGCCTGGTCAAAGTTGAGTTGACTTTTCCTACAAAACCCTAATTTAGCAACTTTTAGGTTTTGATGAATTGTGAGTGTGATACGGTGGGAAGAACTGATTGTTTTTGGAACGCTGGTTCACGTTTTGCTTTTGTGTTTGCAAAATGTCGCGGTAAGCAAGAGTCGCCACCGTCTTTTATTTTATCCAACAAGGAAAGGAAAAAAGCACAGAAAAATTCCTTTTTTGAGATATTTCTGAGTACGGGGGGTAGATTATAGAGAGGGAGGGTATTAACACCCTTTCTATCTGTAGTTATCTACGGGATCTTAGGTACTTGCTCATCATTTTCAAAATGTTTTCTTTGTGCTTGTGGGTTTTGAAAAGTTTTGTTTTTTAACTTCGATTTAACTCTTGCTTAAGAGTGTAATGAAGTGTTTTTGAAAACTTGTTTGTAAAAGAGTGTAAGTGTGAGGAAAAGTTGTTTTTGGATGAGCAAGTATCTAAGAACTAATCTACCTACTCGAAAAAGGAATCGTTTTATGCTAATTTCCTTTAGACAATGCTATCCCACTATTAGTGAGTAGGTAGCACCGTCGTTGGAGTTTGAGGGTCAATTTGAAAGAGGGACATACGGTCACTAAAGCAATGTTAGGAAATCTTAGCGGTAATCCTAATGTCTTAGATCATGCATTTGAGGCAACAATATTCGAGGCAACCATTTCGAGGCAACTATGATCTTTTAGACAAAAGGGCGACCTCTAAAACAACTTATACTTAATGACCGTGTACGAAGGCAACCAAGTGGGGTGTACCCTAGGAGTGCGCATGTGCGAGTGTGTTGATTTCAGTTATTTTTATCTTTGCACATGTTTGAGGTGATCTAATTTTATTTTAGATTAAACATTCATTATTATCATGCAAACCCTATTATCAAACATCTAGCAGTTGTATATTTGCAGAAATTAGAGGTGCGGAAATTAAACTAAATTATTACAAGGTGTCGGGTATTTACATCGCCAAAAGCAACCCTTTGAAAATAAAATAAAAGCGGAAAAATAAATGTCCATATTAATCATTACAATCCGGGAGCAGATACATCAATAATTGAATAAGAAAAAATAAATCGCGCGAGTGAATTGGATCGAAAGCGAAATTAGGGTTTTGACCCTTTTGATTAAAGAAAATGGTTTTTTGTTGTTTTTATTTAAGAAAAGAAATTAAGTCCTAAATTAAATACTAAATTAATTAATGAAAAAAATAATTAATGACATATTTTTGGAGTTTTGATTATTTTAGGAAAGAAAACAAAATAATTAAACTAAAGTTAAAACCTAATTAATTCTAATTGATTTTATTTATTTACAACATAAATTAAGGTTACTTAATTAATCAACCTAATTAAATTAATTAATATTTATTAATAAAAATAAAGTTCTGAAATTTAATTGGACAAAAATATTTTTGGTGAATTTTTTTGATAAAATAAAATTGTTATTGGTTAGTAATTAAATTAAACAAAATAAAGTAATTAAAATAAATAAACAAAATATTAAAAAAAAGTGAGAATGGGCCTGTTTTTGGAGGTGTCAAAAGCAATTTTGTTGGCCCAATTGATGGAGATCCGTTGGACTTTTCTGATTCAGTGCATTGCTTTAACCTGCTTATGGTGTGCCTTCAATGCTTGACCACCAGATCTGACCATCTGGCCATCTGGCATGTTGATTGGTGAGGGAGTATGATGGAACTCTTGTTTAGGCGCGTACTGGTTTGCCTGAAAATAATCAAGAAAATGCAAATTGCTGGAGGCAGGGATTGAACCCCTGACCTTCAGCCTCTGAACGCCTTAAGGCTAACGTGGCTACCACTGGAGCACTTATGGTTATTTGTTATAATAATACAAATAGAATATAATATATAAAAATAAAATTAATGGCCAAAAAAATAGAAAAGCACGCGCGTTATTTGAACAGGCCTATGGATGGACGACAACTCATCATCCCTGTCCTCCATCTGTTTCTAAAAGTCCCAAGATCTATACCCACAGACAGATGTCCATCACTACAAACCAAGCTTATTCAAAAATCCGCTACAGGCCATGCAAATGAGTTCTAGGACCATGGTTAGATTCGTCATCTTCTTCTGATCACAACCATGTCCATCATTAAGGCCAACTGTACCTGAAACAAAAAACCCCAAAAACAAAAACGAAACCCTAGCAATGGTGGATCTCGATATAGGTCAGATAAATGAAATTGGTTATTACGAAAAGCTTGCAAATGATGTGCAGATTCAGAATATGCTATCAATTCATGCTAAGTATGCCTAAATTTAAAAATACGAAATCAAGAAAAGGGCGGCTTCGTGAACGACTTACATCGCTTGGGAGGGTCTGAAAACGTGTGCTTTTGATTGTTTTCGCTTGTGGAGGTTGCCAGGAAGAGATTGAGACCAACACCAAGCCTTGAAAGTGCCTCTAGACTTGATTTTGATCTCACACTTTTTTGGTGTTTTTGCAAATTTTGTTCTTGCTCTCCAACCTTTGTTTTGGTCTCCCTCTCTTCCTTATGTATTGTACAATACATTAGGTTAGAATTCCTTGTCCAAATCTTCCTCTTTCAATGACTTTGAATTGGATTTGATTTGCTTTGAACAACTTTCCAAAATTGGCTTGATTTGAATCTTTTTGTGTACAATTTCTTCGATACGAGTTTGGAAGGGTGCTAGCTGTCCATTGAAACCTGAAATCATCAAAATATCTTTGGTTATCAATATTTTTTATTTAATTTGATTTAATTTGATTTAAATTGAATTAATTCAAATATAATCAAATTAAATAATAAAAATAAGATATGGACACATGGCCAAGGCTAGAGCACGTGGGATATAATTCCAACTCAAAACAAGTGAAAAAGAATGGGCCCATTTGGCAAAATTTGAAGTTTTGGGGATAGTTGACTTTTGGCAATTTTGCAAAAAAGTCCAACTTCAACAATGCATAACTTCCTCAATTTTGAATCTTTGGAGGTGTTCTTGGACTTTTTAGAAATCTTAAGATGTCCTCTAAACACCCCTTTTGGTCTCATCTCAATTTGATATTCCATTCTCAAGTTACAAGCTTTGAAAAAAAAGGTGTTTTTGTTGACTTTTTAAAATGACCTATAATGTCCAAATTCATAACTTCTTGTGAGTGCATTTTTTAATCTTGGGATATGAAGATGGATTTTAGATAATTTCATCCTATTCAAAATGAGCTTTGGATGGGTCATTTCTCATAAAGCATGAGAAAGTTATGCTTGGTCAAATTTGAGATGACTTTTCCTACAAAACCCTAATTTAGCAACTTTTGAATCTTGATGAATTGTGAGCAATCCTTGATGAATCATGATCAAAACTTGACAAATGATGAAATATACTTCAAAATGAGGATGTTGACCAAAAATCTTGAAGTTTGACTGTATGTGGGCCACATTTGACTTTTGCCCTAGCACAATCGATTTTTGGACCTTTGAGGAATTGACTGAGCAAAATTTCTCTGCAAGGCTTGAAACTTGACATGGATGATCTTGAGAACATATTAGGACATTGGTTAGCACTTGGGGTCACTTGGACTCAAGGATCTTGAAGCAACATGAAACCCTAATTTGGGGTAGACTGCCTTAGGAGAGAGCTTGTCTGGCCAACCCTTGAGCTATCTTGAGTAACTTGGAGATCTTTCTTGAAATATTTTGAGAAATATGAGAGGGAAAATTTTGGGGTACAACAGCTGCCCCTGTTCAATCTTCTTAAACATGAGGATGCATATTGGCTTTCGTGCCTTTCGTAATCCGAAGGTGGAAGTGGATTGAACACTAGAGTGCCCAGAAATTTTCACTCGCATTAAGTGATAATTGTCTTGTGATGTCAAGAATGGGCTTACAGATGCCATTTGGAAGAGTGTCGATCGCTTAAGAGATTCCTTAGCGAGAGCTTGTATACCTTTTGTTGAGGAAGATTCCGCTGGGGAAGTCTGATCTTTCGTGGAGAGAGATAGAAATTTAGGAGCTTTGTCGTCCGTTATTCTGCTGGTGAGTCGTCTCTATTGATATTTAGGAACTTCAATCGTCCGTACTCAACTTGGGGAACATCTTTTGTTGAGATTTAGGAGCTCATCCGTAATTCAACTAAGAAAACATCTTTGCTGAGATTTAGGAGCTAGTCCGTAATTTAACTGATTTTGTCGAGATTTAGGAGCTTGTCTGTAATTCAACCGATTTTGTCGAGATTTAGGAGCTTGTCCGTAATTCAACTGATTTTGTCAATATTTAGGAGCTTTTCCATAATTCAACTGATTTTGTCAAGATTTAGGAGCTTGTCCGTAATTCAACTAAGCAACCATCTGTGTTGAGATTTAGGAACTTGTCCGTAATTCAACCGAGGGGAAATAACTTCGCTGAGATTTAGGAACCTGTCCGTAATTCAACTGACTTCGCCGAGATTTAGGAACATCGTCTGTAATTCAACTGAGAAAATGACTTCGTTGAGATTTAGGAGCTCGTCCGTAATTCAACTGACTTTGTCTAGATTTAGAAGCTAGTCCGTAATTCAACTGATGAAATATTTGTCGAGATTTAGGAACTCGTTCGAAATTCGACTGAGGTGATATCTGCTGAGATTTAGGAGCTCGTCCATAATTCAACAATTTTGCTGAGATTTAGGAGCCTGTCCGTAATTCAACTGAGAAAATAACTTCGCTGAGATTTAGGAGCCTGTCCGTAATTCAACTGACTTCGTTGAGATTTAGGAACATCATCCGTAATTCAACTGGAGTAAAAGCTTTGTAGCTTGAATTTTGTGAAAATCTTTCCTGAAAGGTAAAGATTAGCTGTATGTAATGCATGATATGTATCAAGCAATGATGTTCTCAAAATAAATGAGACTGTGTTGTATGATGCGTATGCATGTCATGATGTATGAAAATGTGATGTTTTGAGCTGGGGAAAATAAATCCTGAACTGTTGCTAGAGAAAAGAATTGAACTCTTCGTTTCCGCTGGAGATAGTGGACGAAGATATTTGTGAGAATAAACCTGCAGGAGAGGATAACTTCTCTGGGGAATAAACTGATGAGATAATGACTCTGTGGGGAAGAGATGCTCTGTTGGGGATTCCGTTGATAAATTCAGCTGAGGATAAATTACCGTTACTGGTGATAGTGAACCTTGTTGGGGACTGAATTCCTATTTGTGAAAGGAAGGGACTCCGCTGGGGATGACTTTCCAATGGCGACTTCACTGGGGATAGCCTTTTTGGACTCTATTAGGGATGATCTTCCTGAGTCTACTGGGGATAATTCTTCAACCTCCAATGGGGATATTTTTATACTCCGCTGGGGATGATAAGACTTTTCAGTGCTGATGGTAGACAAACTCTGCTTGGAGATAATATTACTGATTCATTTTAAGCTGCGAGTCTCAGTTGGGGAGAGCTAACACCACTGTCTTTTCCTTACTCTGTGGGGAATGAATGTACTTTCAATCGTTTCTTCCAGCTAGGTCTATCCCTATACCTGTGGACATAGCAACTGTACAGTTTGGACATTTCTCGTTTGCCCCTGTTTCTGATATTACAAGTAATCGTCTTTTGTTTCGCATGTAAATTTTTATGAGCAGCAATCAATGTCAAATGCATATATCAAAAATGAACATTGGACGTTCTTTGCAAAACAAAACAGAAAAAGGAAAGCAGTTTGAAATTTATTCGTGAAACTGACTTGTATTGATTTTGAAGTTAGCTTGTAAATAGGCGTTTTTGTACAAGAGGCTGACGTCCTAGTAGGAGAACGCCTCCGAACAAATAGAATTTATACAATTTGTGAAAAACAAAGAAAACAGCTATGTGAACAATCCCACTGGGTTCCAACTCAGCTATTTCCCTTATGTCCTCGAGCATCTCATCACTTTGCTACTTGGTTGAAGGTAGATCAGATTGATTAGTGCCGTCTGAGCTTGGTAGTCGATACCAAAGTCTGGTTGCAAGGTGATCCAATGAGACATAGTGTTACGCTTTGATCCCTAATTTTTTCCTGGACCGCCCTTTCGGGTTTTCAGTCCACCGGGATACCCTTTTTTGCCCAAGCCGCCTTTTCAGGTTTTCGACTTGCCAGGTGTACAGTTTTTTTCATTTTCATCCCTTATTTTTGCCCGAACCCTTTTGGTTCGCCGGGAAGCCCTTATTTTTGCCTAGGTCAGTCAACCTAGTGGGTCTTTGATTATGCGTAGTATTTTTTCACTATGTCTGCATTGACGGGGTTAGGAAGTTCGTCACCATCCATAGTGGTTAGAATCATAGCTCCTTCTGAGAAAATGTTCTTAACCACAAATGGCCCTTCGTAAGTAGGGGTCCATTTGCCCCTGGGATCACCTTGTGGCAGGATGATGCGCTTGATAACCAGGTCCCCAACTTGATACTCTTGTCGTATAACTTTCTTGTTAAATGCCTTGATCATTCGCTTTTGATACGTTTGACCATGACAAATAGCAGTAAGTCTCTTTTTGTCGATTAAATTCAGTTGATCAAGCCGGGTCTGAATCCAGTCATCTTCGCTCAAACCTGCATCCTTCATAATCCGAAGAGAGGGTATCTAGACTTCAATGGGCAAGACGGCCTCCATGCCATAAACCAAGGAATAAGGTGTTTCCCTTGTTGACGTCCACACTGAGGTACAGTACCCATGAAGAGCAAATGGTAACATCTCGTGCCAATCTCTGTATGTCACCGTCATCTTCTTCACAATCTTCTTAATGTTCTTATTAGCCGCTTCTACAGCCCCATTCATCTTCGGCCGGTAAGGAGAAGAGTTATGATTCTGTATCTTGAACTGCTTGCAGAGATCAGTGATCATCTTATTGTTGAGATTTGTACCATTGTATGTAATGATCCTCTCTGGTACACCATATCGACAGATCAGATTATGCCGAATGAACCATACCACGACGTTCTTGGTTACAGTAGCAAAGGAAGTCGCTTCAACCCACTTTGTAAAGTAATCAATAGCCACCAAGATGAAACGATGCCCGTTGGACGCAGTAGGCCTGATCTCACCGATCATGTCAATGCCCCACATTGCAAAAGGCCAAGGTGCTGTCAAAACATTCAGAGGAACTGGAGGTATGTGCACCTTATCAGTATAGACTTGGCACTTATGACAGGTCCGAGAATGCTGATAACAGTCTGATTCCATTGTAGACCAATAGTATCCTGCCCTAAGGATCTTCTTTGCCATGGTGTGTCCACTGTAATGAGTTCTGAAAGTACCTTCATGTAACTCTACCATAATCCTTTTTTCTTCGTTCTTATCCACACAATGCAGTAAGGTTGAATCATGATTACGCTTGTAAAGAATGCCATTACTGATGAAGAATTTTTCTGCGAACCTCCTCAGAAATTTCTTATCATTAACAGATGCACCCTCGGGGTACTCCTGAGCTTCAAGATACCTCTTCACCTCGTGGAACCAGGGTTTATCTGTTACCTCTTCAGTCTCAATGTCGCAGCAATGTGCAGGTTCATCCAACCTCTCAATGGTAATCTGGGGAGCCTCGTTGTCCCATCTGACCTTGAACATAGAAGACATTGTAGCTAGCGCGTCCGCCAACTGATTCTCATATCTAGGGAAGTGTTCAAAGGTTATCTCCTCGAAGTGCAGAAGCAAAATCAATACATACTCCTTGTAAGGAATAATATTTGGGTGTTTCGTATCCCACTCGTCTTTGATCTGGACGATCACGAGAGCGGAATCTCCAAATAAACTTAAGAACTTAATCCTTAGGTCAATTGCTGCTCGAAGACCCATAATGCACGCTTCATACTCCGCCATGTTGTTGGTGCAGTTGAAGCATAGTCGGGTGGTGAATGGAGTATGAGAGCCTTCAGGAGATATGATCACGGCGCTGATGCCGTTACCCAAAGCGTTTGAAGCTCCGTCAAAGTACATAGACCATCGGGATCCTTCCTCAGGTCCTTCATCCGGTCCAGGTGTTTCACAGTCGGTTACCAACATGATGTTCTCATTTGGGAATTCAAAGTCTATAGACTGGTAATCGTCCACTGCCTGATGTGCCAAATGATCTGCCAACACACTTCCCTTAATTGCTTTCTGGGTCGTATATTGAATGTCATACTCAGTCAAGATCATCTGCCATCTTGCTATTCTTCCGGATAAGGCAGGCTTTTCGAAGATATACTTGATTGGATCCATCTTTGATATCAATAGAGTAATGTGAGTCAGCATATACTGTCTCAGCCAGTGAGAAGCCCATGCCAAAGCGCAACAAGTTTTCTCAAGCAACGAGTATCGGGTCTCGCAGTCGGTAAACTTTGTGCTAGGTAGTAAATAGCATGCTCTATTCGTCCAGACTCGTCATGCTTCCCCAGCACACACCCCATTGAATTATCGAGTACTGTCAAGTATAGGATCAGAGGTCTCCCTTCAACTGGAGGCATCAGAATAGGTGGCTCTTGGAGATATTCTTTGATCCTTTCGAAAGCGGCTTGACATTCATCGTTCCATCTTACCACTTGATCCTTATTTAGTAACTTGAAGATTGGCTCACAAGTAGCAGTCAGGTGTGAGATGAATCGGGAAATACAGTTCAAACTTCCCAGAAAGCCTCTGACTTATTTTTCTGTTTGGGGAGCTGGCATTTACTGTATAGCCTTCACCTTTGCAGGATCCACTTGAATACCTTTATCACTTACGACGAAACCCAAAAGCTTACCAGATCTCGCCCCAAAGGTGCACTTGTTCGGGTTTAACCTCATCCTATATGTGATCGGTGGATCTGGAACTGACTGTTTAACGCTGGTTCGCGAAATGTCGCGGAAGCAAGAGTCGCCACCGTCTTTTATTTTCTCCAAATGGAAAGGACAAAAGCACAGAAAAATTCCTTTTAAGAGATCGCTCTCGGTTCGGGAGGTAAGTTATAGAAAGGGAAGGTGTTAGCACCCTTTCTATCCATGGTTATCCATGGGCTCTTAGATACTTGCTCAATGTGTTTTCAAATTGTTTGTTTGCTTTTCAATGTGGGTTTAAAAAAGTTTCTTTGAAAAATTTCAGTTCGACTCGTACGTCAGAGTGTTTGAAAAGTTTGCTTTGAAAGCTTTTGAAAAGTGTCAGTGTGAAAAGATTTCAGTTTGTTTTGAAATTAGAGCAAGTATCCACGAGAACCTACCTACCCTAAGGAATTCGTTTGTGTAAATGTCCTTAAAGTAGTGCCATCCCACCATTGAGAGGTAGGTAGCACCACCGTTGGAGGTGTTCGGGTCAATTCGATTTTAGGGACATGGTGATCACCGGAGCAATGGGAAGACACCTTAGAAGCTACCCTCATGCCAGGTTCCCGGATCATGAGGACTTACTAAGACATCCTCTACTCGACGATCACCTTTCGAGGCAAGGCAACAGTGAGGCGTACCCTAGGGGTGGTGTGTGCGAATTGTGTGTCATGTTTCAGTTATTTGTCTTGTCATGTTTGTCGTGTTCTACGCTTGATTTTAATTAGACATTTATTCTTTCATGCTTGATTAACAGTTAGGAGTGCGGAAAAGATAAATCTACGACTATTACAAAGGCGCGGGTCCACATCGCCAAAATTAAACCAGGACCCGATTTGACAGAAAAATAAATAGTGCGAAAAGTAAATTACATGGCTTAGGGACAATTACATAATTATAATAAGCGATAAAATAAATGCGCAATAAAAGAATTGAATAAAACTAGGGCGTTGGACCCTTTTGCAAAAATTAAATTACAAGAATTAATTAATTAGAATTAAATAGGAAATTAAAATTAAAATTCAAAAGGAGAATGTTTTTAGATTTTTATGTTTTTTATTTATTAAAAGAAAAGAAAAAAAAAGAGTGTTAATTGAAATTAAATTAAACGGCAAACCCTAATTCTAATATTTTTTATTTATTAAGAAAGAATTAAATTAAAGATCTAAATTAAACCTAAAATTTATTATATACAATTTTAATTATGAAAATAATAAATAAATAATATTGTGAGAAATAAAAATTAAAAAGACCTTAAAACTATCAATTAATCTAATTCTACATGTTTTTGGATTTTCATAAAAAAAGAAATTAACATTGAAAACCTAATTAAATTAAATAATTATAAGTATTTATTATGAAAATAATTAAAATTAAAAATTCTATTTTTATTTGGACATTTTATTTTTTATGATGTTTTTCTGTATTTTTTGTAAAAAAGATATTTAATTTAAATCAGAAAATAGATAAACAAATAAACAATTAAAAATAATAAAAGATAAAAAAATAGAAAAAGATAGAACCAGGGGGGGTTTGCTGTCCCCTGATGGAGGTGTGAATTTGAGAGGCCTGGCCCAATAACGTTGGAACTTGGTTGACTTTTTGAATCCCATGCTACGCGTCTGACTCATGCCTAGGGTGTACCATGAAGCCTGGACATTGATTTGATCATTGTGGACGCGTGTATGGTGAGATGCTGATGGAACACGGTGCGTACCAACGTTATGCCTGCATGGGAATGAGGATAGAAAAATAGCGTGAAATTATTCAGACCTGGGACTTGAACCCAGGTCTTTGACGTTGCCAGCTAAACACTTAACCACTGAACCACTTGAATCGCGTTTAATATATTATAACAAACAAATGATAAAAGGAAAAAGCAAATGCATTAATGATTCACGCGCGAAATTCAAAACCAGCCTATCGTTGAAGGACAGCACATCATCTTCCTCGCGTTTCTTTCTGCCTGAAAAAATAACAGATGTTTAACGGGGGTTTTGAACCCCCTCAATATATGCGTATTTCCAGAATAGCGATTAGGTCATGGATACATATAAATTGAGCGCGAGCATCTTGTCTTCTTCGTCTCAACCTGTAGATTTCAATCATAGCATTTATTCGTCCTAATTTTACAAGAATTGAGAATGCCCAATTTAGGAGTTTCGGAACCCTAGGTCTCTCTAATGGCGAATTGGCATATGTGGCTCAAAAACACAATCAAATATATTGGTTAGCACAGAAACATCATGACAAACAATAATCTACAAAGAAAAATGCAAGAGAATGCCTAAATCGTGCTATGCAATTTCAATATGTCCTTGATACGGTTTGAGTTCCAGATACCAGTTCAAGGCGTTTGAGTTAATGCCAATGGTTGGAATATGTCCAGGAATTCACAAGGAAGCTTTTGCAAAAGGAATGGAGCCTTGAATCAGTCTCTAGGGTGGATTTCAGAATTGGATTTTTTGAGAAATTTTGCAAGTTTTTAATGCTTGTTCCTGCGCAGCTTTTTGGTCTTGGATGATTAGGGTTATGTTCTGATCATATATGGAGCATGTTAGGTCAAGAAAAATTGTACAAAATCTTATGCATTGATGAATTTTGGATATTTGATTTCATGTATCTTTTACAATCTTTTTCATGGTGTTTTTGTGCCAAATCTGATCAATTATCATCAAAGCTTGCCTATTTGAGATATGCACGAATTATAGAGATTAGATCATGCATAAAAAGATTTTTTCATGTTAGGTTTATATTTTTCATGAATTAAAATCATTTAAATGAATATAAATTAATATTAATTCAAATAAATAATTAAAAAATATGAGAATACTTCCCTTTGGGCCTAATGGTCGTGCATAGGCTTGGCATGAAGAAATTTGGAAGAAAAATGGGCCCATTTGCATTTTTAGGCCTTTTGCATCAATGTTGACTTTTCAAAATTTCTAAAAATTTCCCAACTTCCACAAGGCATAACTTGGTCAATTTTTAAGCTTTTCACATGTTCTTGGACATTTTGGAAAGGTCTTTGAGTCCTTTAACCAATGCCTTTGGTCCCATGTCATTTTGATTTACCAATCTCAAGTTATGGCCTTTGACTTAAAGTCACTTTTTGTTGACTTTTGAAAATGACCTATAATGTTGAAATTGATAACTTTTTGTGAGAGCATTTCTTGGACTTGGAACATGAAGATGAATTGTAGGAAATGTCTTTCTCTTCAAAATGAGCTTTGGATGGAATTTTTCTGATAATCCATGTGAAAGTTATGCCCTGGTCAATTTCAGTTGACTTTTTCAGCTGTCCAAATATAGCAACTTTTGTATCTTTGATGATTTCTGAGCCAAATTTTGAGAATCATGATCAAGCATTGATCAAATGATGTTTGTGGCTTCAAAATGATATATTGACCAAAAATTTGAACTTTTGACTGCCAAATGACCATTTTGCCCCTACAGTTGACTGTAGTGCAATCTAGGGTTTTGACTGTGCAATTTTGAGCTGAATGCCTTGAAACTTGATATGAGGACACTTGACCATCTTTGTAGGCATATGAGACTTGATTGGGCCTTTGGAATGTTCATTTGCTTGACCAGAACTCAAACCCTAGTTTTGACTGTCTAGGAGACAGTTGAGCTGCACAACCCTGGGGCATTTTGTGACCTTGACTTTGACAATTCTTGATGAATATGGGAGGGCAAATTTTGGGGTACAACAGTTGCCCCTGTTCAATCTTCTTAGACCTGAGGATGCAGATTGGCTGACGTGTCTTTCGTAATCCGAGGGTAGAAGATGATTGAACACTAAAGTGCCCAGAAATTTGCGCTCACATAGTGATAGTGATGATGAGGGAATGGGCTTATAGATGCCACTTGGATGTTGCTTGGATAGGATGATGGGCTTATAGATGCCATCTGGACGTTGATCGCGTAGGAGATTCCTTAGCGAGAACCTGCATACCTGCAAAACAGAAAAATGAGTACCTGACACGTCGCAGGAGCTGATTTTAGATGCTTGATATAGATATGTCCTGATTGGTTACAGGAGCTGAGTCTGGAGCTTCAAATATTGATGAATGAACCAGGGATGGTTGCTGCCTTAACCTGAATGATAAGTGAACCTTGGATGATTTTAACTTCAACAACGCTCGTTGAGAAAATCTTGGTGAGGATTACCATCTTTGTAGTATCAGGAAGAGAACCAAAGGACATTATAATCTCAAAGGGAGCCACCTCATTCACCGTTGGAGAGGGAACTATAGGGAATTATAATCTGAAAGGAGATATCACCTCACGCTCATGCCGGAGAGGGAAACATCTGAAGAAGGAATTACCACCTCACACGCCGTTGGAGAGGGGACCATAAGAGAATACCACCTCACGCTCATGCCGGAGAGGGGAACATCTGAAGAAGGATTTACCGCCTCACACGCCGTTGGAGAGGGGACCATAAGAGAATATCACCTCACGCTCATGCCGGAGAGGGGAACATCTGGAGAAGGATTTACCGCCTCACACGCCGTTGGAGAGGGGACCATAAGAGACTATCACCTCACGCTCATGCCGGAGAGGAGAACATCTGAAGAAGGAATTACCACCTCACACGCCGTTGGAGAGGGGACCATAAGAGACTATCACCTCACGCTCATGCCGGAGAGGAGAACATCTGAAGAAGGAATTACCACCTCACACGCCGTTGGAGAGGGGACCATAAGAGACTATCACCTCACGCTCATGCCGGAGAGGAGAACATCTGAAGAAGGAATTACCACCTCACACGCCGTTGGAGAGGGGACCATAAGAGAATATCACCTCACGCTCATGCCGGAGAGGAGAACATCTGAAGAAGGATTTACCACCTCACACGCCGTTGGAGAGGGGACCATAACTTCTACTGAGTCTTTATCAGAAAAATCTGTTTGGAGTCGATTTAACTGGACTAGAGAAATCCTTGAAATATGTTTGAGAATTTCAACTGCATCTTTCCTGAAAGGTAAAGGTCAGTTATATGCAATGCATGATATGGATCAAGCAATGATGTTCTTATCATAAATGAGATTCGTATGATATGATGCAGTGCGTTATGCATGCTATGATGATGTATGTAAAGTTCTATGTATGTTTTCGTCTAGGAAAATAAATCCTTGACGGATGCCGGGAAGTCGCATTCTGGGCTGATGTCGAGGAAGAGATTTTGCTTCCGCTATGGATGATTGTTGCAAGAATACCAGTAAGAGAAGATAACTCCGTTGCGGAATAAACTTGGCGAATGGAGGATTCTGCGGGGAGAAAAGATACTCTAGCGACCATGCTGGGGAGTGCTACTCTGTGGGGATAGCGATGCTTTGCTGAGTTGATGAAGATAACTCCGCTGGGGATACCGTTGATGAGTTATGCTGGGGATATCTTTGTTGTGCTGGAAGCGTTGATAGACTTCGCTGGGGGTAGGAAGATATTTTGCCGAGGACGCTCTTTTCGTGGTTTTTGGCTGAGGATAACCCAGTTATATCCTGTTACGGAAATAACTCTTTAAATCAAGCCGGGACGACGCGTTCGTGCTCTGCGAGGGATAAGCTTCCAGAATCTACTGGGGATAAGTTTACTGCTTGGGGATTTGAATTCCAACTTTGCTGATGAAACTGGATTGGACTCTTCTGGGGAGTTTGACATGCTGGGGAAGTGATTCCTTTGAATAGTGGTATACCGCCGGGGAACAATCTTTAGACCAAGACTGCCGGGGATGCTTGTTAAGAATGCGTGCTGCTGGGGAGGTATTGAGAACTACAGGAGGATACTCAATTTCCTTGATATTTGATGATTTGCTTGGAGGAGAATGTATTGTTTCGTTGAACCACTCTCTGGGAATTAAGATACACTTGGCCGTGTTCTGTAGCTGAACCTACCCTGGTACCTTGGAGGATAGAACAATTAGACTGCTCAGACAACTCTTTTATTGCCCCTGTTTCTAGTGTCACCTGCAATGAATTCCTTCGTTTCGTATGCAAATATTTATGAGTTAGCAAATTATTGTCAATGCATACATCACAAATTGAACCTTGGACGTTCTTCGCAAAACAAAACAGAGAAAGGAAAAATACTTGGCACGTTTAACTGAAAATATATTTTTATTGATTTTTGAATGGCCTGAAAATAGGCGTTTTGTGTACAAGAGGCTGACGTCCTAGTAAGAGGTACGTCGCCGATCAAAAGAGTTTATACAAGTTTTGTACAAAAGAAAAATAAAACAGCTGTGTGAAAGATGAATGATCCACTGGGTTTCAACTCTGCTATTGTCTTCATAACTCCGAGCGTCTCATCACTTGATGACCTTGGTTGAAGATGAAGCTGACTGATCGATGCCGTTTGAACTCGATGCTGATACCGGACTCTGGATGCAAAGTGATCAATGAGACATAGTTTTACGCTTTATCCCTAACTTTTGCCTGGACCGCCCTTTCGGGTTTTCAGTCCACCGGGATACCCATTTTTGCCCAAGCCGCCTTTTCAGGTTTTCGACTTGCCGGGTGTACAGATTTTTTCATTTTCATCCCTACATTTTGCCCGAACCCTTTTGGTTCGACGGGAAGCCCTAATTTTTGCCTAGGCATGTCAGCCTAGCGGGTCTTTTTCATGCGTAGTATTTTTTAACTATGTCTGCATTGGCAGGGTGTGGAAGGTCGTCACCATCCATGTTAGTTAAGATCATTGCTCCTCCTGAGAACACATGCTTAACCACAAATGGCCATTCGTACGTAGGGGTCCATTTGCCCCTTGGATCACTCTGAGGAAGTATGATTCTCTTGATAACCAGATCCCCAACTTGATATTCCTGTGGCCTGACCTTTTTGTTAAATGCCCTGATCATTCGTTTCTGATACGTCTGACCATGACAGATAGCAGCAAGTCTCTTTTCGTCAATGAGATTGAGTTGGTCAAGTCGTGTCTGGATCCAATCATCTTCGCTCAGATTTGCATCCTTCATTATCCGTAGAGAGGGAATTTGCACTTCGATCGGCAAGACTGCCTCCATGCCATAAACCAGAGAGAATGGAGTTGCCCCGGTTGACGTCTTTGCTGAGGTACGGTACCCATGCAGAGCGAACGGTAACATCTCGTGCCAATCTTTGTACGTTACTGTCATCTTTTGCACGATCTTCTTGATGTTTTTGTTTGCTGCTTCTACAGCCCCATTCATCTTCGGTCTATAAGGAGAAGAATTGTGGTGTTGTATCTTGAACTGTTCGCAAAGCTCAGCAATCATCTTATTGTTCAGATTGGTACCGTTGTCCGTAATGATCCGCTCAGGGACGCCGTATCGACAGATCAGGTTGTGCCGAATGAACCGTGCCACAACAGTCTTGGTTACTGTAGCATAGGATGCTGCCTCAACCCACTTAGTAAAATAATCAATCGCCACTAGGATGAAGCGATGTCCGTTGGATGCCGTAGGTCTTATCTCGCCGATCATGTCTATGCCCCACATTGCAAACGGCCAAGGCGCAGTCAGAACATTCAGGGGAACCGGAGGAACATGCACCTTGTCTGCATAGATCTGGCACTTGTGGCATGTCCTAGAGTGTTGGTAGCAGTCAGCTTCCATTGTGGACCAGTAATATCCTGCCCGTAGGATCTTTTTAGCCATAGTGTGTCCACTGGAATGCGTACCAAAGGTCCCTTCATGTAGCTCTTCCATGATTCTTTCCGCTTCATCCTTGTCCACACAACGCAGTAAGGTTGAATCATGGTTTCTCTTGTACAAGATGCCGTTGCTTAGGAAGAACTTTGCGGCGAACCTCCTCAGGAATTTCTTATCATTGATAGAGGCACCTTCAGGGTATTCCTGAGCTTCCAGATATCTCTTCACTTCGTGGTACCAAGGCTTCTCAGTCACCAATTCAGTTTCGAGATCACAACAGTGTGCCGGTTCGTCCAGCTTCCAGATGGTGATCTGAGGAGCTTCATTATCCCATTTGACCTTGAACATTGAAGACATTGTAGCTAACGCGTCCGCTAACTGATTCTCTTCTCTTGGAAAGTGCTCAAAGGTTATCTCTGTGAAGTGGGGAATCATGGTCAACACACATTCTCTGTAAGGAATCAAGTTTGGATGTTTCGTGTCCCACTCTCCATTGATCTGATTGATCACAAGGGCGGAATCTCCGAAGACACTGAGGAACTTGATCCTTAAGTCGATCGCAGCTTGGAGACCCATGATACACGCCTCATACTCCGCCATGTTGTTGGTACAGTTGAAACACAGCCGGGCAGTAAGTGGAGTATGAGTACCTTGTGGAGATATGATGATGGCGCCGATACCATTTCCCAAAGCATTGGAAGCTCCGTCAAAGTGCATAGACCATCGGGATCCTGGTTCAGGTCCTTCATCCGGTCCAGGCACTTCACAATCAGTCACAATCATGATGCTTTCATCCGGAAACTCGAAGTTCATTGATTGATAGTCATCTACAGCTTGATGAGCTAAGTGGTCTGCCAGTACACTTCCCTTGATGGCTTTCTGGGTTGTATACTGAATGTCGTATTCCGTCAAGATCATTTGCCATCTTGCAATTCTCCCAGACAGAGCAGGCTTTTCGAATATGTATTTTATCGGATCCATTTTTGAGATCAATAAGGTAGTGTGAGTCAGCATATACTGTCTCAGCCGGCGAGCAGCCCATACCAAAGCGCAGCAAGTTTTCTCAAGCAGTGAGTATCGGGTCTCACAGTCGGTAAACTTTTTGCTAAGGTAATAAATGGCGTGCTCTTTTCGGCCAGACTCGTCATGCTGCCCCAGCACACACCCCATTGAATTGTCTAGCACTGTCAGATATAGGATCAGAGGTCTCCCTTCAACCGGTGGCATAAGGATAGGTGGTTCTTGGAGATACTCTTTGATTTTGTCGAAAGCAGCCTGACATTCATCGTTCCAACGTACTACCTGATCTTTCTTCAGCAGCTTGAAGATTGGCTCACACGTAGCAGTCAGATGAGATATGAATCGAGCGATGTAATTCAGGCGCCCTAAAAAGCCTCTGACCTCCTTCTCTGTTTTAGGAACTGGCATCTCTTGAATAGCTTTGACCTTAGCAGGGTCCACTTGAATACCTTTATCACTGACCACGAAGCCTAGCAACTTCCCAGATCTTACCCCGAAGGTGCACTTGTTCGGGTTCAATCTCAGCTTATACAATTTCAACCGGTCAAACAACTTCTGCAGATGATCTAGATGCTCTTCCTCAGTCTGGGACCTAGCAATCATGTCGTCCACATACACTTCGATCTCATGATGGATCATATCATGAAATAAGGCAACCATGGCACGCTGGTAGGTTGCCCCAGCATTCTTTAATCCGAACGGCATGACCTTGTAACAGAAGGTGCCCCACTGAGTAACAAATGTAGTCTTTTCCATGTCTTCAGGTGCCATCTTGATCTGATTGTAGCCTGAAAAGCCATCCATGAAAGAGAATACCTTGTGCTGAGCTGTATTATCAACAAGGACATCAATGTGAGGTAAGGGGAAGTCATCCTTGGGACTGGCCCTGTTCAGATCCCTGTAATCAACACACATTCTGACCTTGCCGTCCTTTTTAGGTACCGGCACCACATTAGCGACCCACTGAGGGTAAGAAGTCACTGCAAGAAACCCGGCATCAAACTGTTTCATGACCTCGGCCTTAATCTTCTCTGACATCTCTGGACGCATCCGACGGACCTTTTGTTTAACTGGAGGGCAGTCTTCCCTAGTCGGCAAATGATGGACAACAATATCGGTATCCAACCCTGGCATGTCTTCGTAGGACCAGGCAAAGATCTCCACATAGTCATGTAACATCTTGGTTAACCGTTGCTTCACGCTGAGCGCTAGGTTAGCACCAATCTTTACCTCTTTTTTGTCTGCCTCAGTACCCAGGTTTATAGTTTCCACTGGCTCTTCATGGGGTTGAATTGCCCTCTCTTCCTGAAGCAACAGTCTTGCAAGCTCGCCAGGCACTTCGCAATCATCTTCACCTTCGTCTTCGGCTAAGTTGATCGGATTTTCGAAGTCATAATTGGCATTAGCAGAGCTGTTATCAGTGAGATCCAGAGTGGATTGGAACCTGTATGAGTGAGTGTGTGTGTAAATACAGCTGTTTTGATAATTATGTAAAAGAAAAGAAAGATAAAAAAGGAACGCAATATTTGCAATGCGAAAAAGTCCAAGATTTTCATTCATGATGTTTGAAATGACAGTTCATATGCCCTCACAAATAGAACCACGGTGCCTCGGGTAAGACACTGGGCCATAGAGTTTATCATTGTCTATTACAAAATAACAAAACAAAGAAATTTATTACTTAGTGTCAAAAGAAACAGAGAGGTTGTCCTTGGCGCTCCAATTGTTAAGTCCACCATCAGCAGCCGGGTAGATCCAGCTATCAAACTCAGCTTCATCAACTTCCTCTTCATCCCCAATAGCATTAACTCCATGAGCCGGCAGGGGAGCTGTCACCACATTAGGCTTGTCAGATGCCTCAAACTGAACCTCCTTAGCATCAATGAGGTCCTGCAGCTTGTTCCTTAGTGCCCAACAGTCGTCAGTGGCATGCCCCGGGCTGTCTGAATGGTAAGCACAACGGGCATTCGGGTTGTACTTAGGAGAGGTAGTGTTAGGGAACTTTGGTGCCTCCTTGACAGATACCAAATTGGTTGCGAGCAGCTGTGGCAGAATCTGCGATAGGGTCATGCTTAACCGGGTGAACTCTCTCCGGGGTCTATCAGCCCTTTGAGGATTGTTTGGCCGGGGGGCGGCAGCAGGTTTAGCGATCATCACCGCACTGACAGCTTGACGGTGGTCAGGTCTTTCTGATTTTCTGGAGCCATATATAGCACTAGACTCCTTTTTAAACGGCTTCTTGTCCGAACTAGATGATGATGCAGCCTTTGCAATCTTCCCAGACTTCAACCCAGCTTCAATTCTCTCTCCAGTTAAGATCAAATCAGTGAAACCAGCAGAAGAATTCCCAATGAGATGATTAAAGAACGGCCCAGATAGGGTCCCCAAGAACATGTCCACTAATTCTCGATCAGTCAAAGGTGGCTGCACCCTGCCAGCCAGATCTCTCCATTTCTGCGCGTACTCTTTAAAACCTTCACTTGCGCCTAACGACATACCCTGGAGTTGGGTACGTGTGGGGGCAAGGTCGGCATTATACTGATACTGCTTGTAGAAAGCAGTAGCCAGCTCCTCCCAGTTACGAACTTTGGTCCCATCCAGCTGATAGAACCATTCGAGATGAGTCCCTGAAAGACTCTCCTGGAAGAAGTGGATCCAAAGATTCTTGTCCGCAGAGTACGGCTGAATCTTCCGAACATAAGACCTCAAATGCAGCTTGGGACAGGATGCCCCGTCATACTTGGAGAAGGTGGGAGCTTTGAATTTGTGTGGGATAATTATACCAGTCGACAAACCCAGATCTCCGAAATCCAGCCCAGGTACCTGTTGAACTTCCATGGCCTTCAACCTGTCTTCCAGTTGTTTGTACCTGTCATCTGCGGGAGGATACTGTTCCTCATCAAAATCTGTCTCGTTGTCAGAGACCACCGGACTAGGAACCCTTGCTTCTGCCTGAGAAGGACTCTTGCCAACAGAAGAAGCAACCTCTTCATTGTGTAGAGTATTACCCATCCTTCGGCCCGAGTTGAATAGAACGGTCCTTCTTTTCTTCTTCCTCTCCTTCTTCAGGAGCATAGTCTTCAATTCCTCTTGGCCCTTAGCTAGACCCAGGATTAGTTCTTGAAACTGCGCATTCTGCGCCTGGAGAGCCTTGATTGAAGCTTCAGTTGATTCGGATCCGGAATTCATGATGCTGAAATAAACAGCGAAGAACTGTAAGCAACCTGAAAAAGGGAAAAACCTGCTATGCACATGATGTATGAAATGCGTATGAATTATGTTTTCAAAGACAATCGGGAATCAACTTTGTAAACAAACAAGAACACACTTCATTAGATTCAACTTTGTAACTGAAATTATTCAACAAGTTGCCCTTAGGCGTTTACATGAAATGAAACAACTGGAAAGGAAATAAAAGCTGTAAGGCACATTCAGAATTCCTCATTGATCCCATGGTCTCCTCTTCTCAGTACGGAGGTAGGCATTCAGGGCTCTCTCACTCTCCAATTGCTTTGTCAGCTTCTGGATCTTTGATTCCTGCTCGTTGAACTTTTCCCGGTAAGAATCCCGTTCTTCTTGCAGTTGCGACCAAGATCTCTTCAATGTCTCATAATCAGTGGGTATCTGAGGAGGAAGGACAGTTGGAGGAACACCATCTTTATCAGGACACTCGAGAATGACTGGTCTGACAGCTTCATATGGCATACCTAACTTCTGAGCACGGATGCGGACCCATTTGTAGTAGGCTTCCATAGGTAGAGAAGTCTTTGGCCCTAGCTCTTGTGGGTCAGCTTTATGAACCTTCTCCCAAGCCTTGATGAACCTACGACGTAGCTCGTCACTATCCATCTGAAACTCGAAACTGATGTGAGGCACCAACATCTCATGGGGGCCTGCTCTTCTTGCTCTTCCAAACTGACGGAGTGCTAGACATGGATTGTACGAGATCCCTCCTTGAGTACCAATCAGAGGAACATTAGGATACTCCCCGCATCGATCAATAATAGCTATCTCATCCAAACCTCTGCAAGTCCAAATGATGTCTTTATCGGTGAGAGCCATTAACCTGTGAGCCCAACCTCTTCCTTCTTGGTTCTTCAGTACGAACTTAGGGAGGTGCGAAATAAACCACCTCACCAACAAAGGGATACAACACCATAGGGTTCCTCGTCTTCGGGTAGTACGGGCATGAAGTTGTTGCAAGATGTCACCCAAGAGAGTGGGCACAGGGTTCTGAGACATGAAGATCCTAATGGAAGTGACATTGATGAAGTTGTCAGGATTAGGAAACAGGACTAACCCATAGATTAGGAGGGCCAAGATGTCTTCATATGCCCTAAAGTCCAGGTCATTCCAGAAGCTGTTAGCTTTACCAATCAGAAACTTGGCCAAGAAACCCTTAACTCCGCTTCTAGTTACCCAGTTGTCTGTTACCTCTTGATGGGTCAAAGGAAGAGCTGCAGCAATGTCCTCAAGCCTGAGGGTCTTTTCCCAACCAGTAAAGGGAGTCTGATCCAAGATAGGGATACCAAGCAGATTAGAGAACTCTTCCAGGGTAGGGACCAGCTGGAAGTCTTGAAAGGTGAAGCACTGGTACTGAGGGTCATAGAACTGGGTCAGAACACTCATCAACTGTTGATCCCGCTTTGCAGTGACTAAACTGAGAAGAGAACCATGCCTCTGAATGAAGGAAGTGGTGTTTGGAATTCTGCTAACCAACTCATCAATCAACTCAGGTGAACGAACAAAGTTGAACCGGATAGTATTCCTTCGCACAGGCATCATAATGTCCTACAAAACAGAGCAAAGATGAAACCCTCTTGTCTTTGAAATGGTCAGTTCTTATGCATGCAATGCTCATGATGCTATGATGTTATGATAAAGCACACCACATACAGATACAAAGGCAAACATGGTAAGGCACACAAGTCACACAAGGCAAGCCCCTAAAGTTTAGGCCAGCATGAGGTCTAGGTACTACCCTCTTTCAGTTTGTTGGTTCATACCTGTCCTAATCAAAAGTAACCGGGTTCTTAGAGGATCCCAATATCATTGACTACCCTCAATCGGTCATAACTCCAGCATCGCAATCTTTTCTTGCGGCCAGAACCATCACGAGAGTTTAGCCTCAATGGGTGTAGCATACTGCTACTGTTCTAATGGCCAAGTTGTGTCAATTAAGGTTCTAAGGTTGTTGGTGCTTAATGACTCCTCAGAAGACCCATATTCTCCTCGTTGCAACACAAGGGATATCGGTACAGACCAAGGTGCCACACCAACGTAGCCACTGTTTCACCTGTGTCGGTCTACGCCGGACAGGTCCCTCACAGCTTATGCTACCTAAACAGGGTATCCCCAGATCCGGGTTAGGATCTATGTATCTCCGATGCAACCCACAATAGTAAAGCAAGCAAAACAATACAAGTGAAAACACAGTTATGACCTAGCCCTAAGGTACACCTCACTTTTATAAGATTTCCCCAGCAGAGTCGCCAGTTCTGTGATCGGTGGATCTGGAACTGACTGTTTAACGCTGGTTCGCGAAATGTCGCGGAAGCAAGAGTCGCCACCGTCTTTTATTTTCTCCAAATGGAAAGGACAAAAGCACAGAAAAATTCCTTTTAAGAGATCGCTCTCGGTTCGGGAGGTAAGTTATAGAAAGGGAAGGTGTTAGCACCCTTTCTATCCATGGTTATCCATGGGCTCTTAGATACTTGCTCAATGTGTTTTCAAATTGTTTGTTTGCTTTTCAATGTGGGTTTAAAAAAGTTTCTTTGAAAAATTTCAGTTCGACTCGTACGTCAGAGTGTTTGAAAAGTTTGCTTTGAAAGCTTTTGAAAAGTGTCAGTGTGAAAAGATTTCAGTTTGTTTTGAAATTAGAGCAAGTATCCACGAGAACCTACCTACCCTAAGGAATTCGTTTGTGTAAATGTCCTTAAAGTAGTGCCATCCCACCATTGAGAGGTAGGTAGCACCACCGTTGGAGGTGTTCGGGTCAATTCGATTTTAGGGACATGGTGATCACCGGAGCAATGGGAAGACACCTTAGAAGCTACCCTCATGCCAGGTTCCCGGATCATGAGGACTTACTAAGACATCCTCTACTCGACGATCACCTTTCGAGGCAAGGCAACAGTGAGGCGTACCCTAGGGGTGGTGTGTGCGAATTGTGTGTCATGTTTCAGTTATTTGTCTTGTCATGTTTGTCGTGTTCTACGCTTGATTTTAATTAGACATTCATTCTTTCATGCTTGATTAACAGTTAGGAGTGCGGAAAAGATAAATCTACGACTATTACAAAGGCGCGGGTCCACATCGCCAAAATTAAACCAGGACCCGATTTGACAGAAAAATAAATAGTGCGAAAAGTAAATTACATGGCTTAGGGACAATTACATAATTATAATAAGCGATAAAATAAATGCGCAATAAAAGAATTGAATAAAACTAGGGCGTTGGACCCTTTTGCAAAAATTAAATTACAAGAATTAATTAATTAGAATTAAATAGGAAATTAAAATTAAAATTCAAAAGGAGAATGTTTTTAGATTTTTATGTTTTTTATTTATTAAAAGAAAAGAAAAAAAAAGAGTGTTAATTGAAATTAAATTAAACGGCAAACCCTAATTCTAATATTTTTTATTTATTAAGAAAGAATTAAATTAAAGATCTAAATTAAACCTAAAATTTATTATATACAATTTTAATTATGAAAATAATAAATAAATAATATTGTGAGAAATAAAAATTAAAAAGACCTTAAAACTATCAATTAATCTAATTCTACATGTTTTTGGATTTTCATAAAAAAAGAAATTAACATTGAAAACCTAATTAAATTAAATAATTATAAGTATTTATTATGAAAATAATTAAAATTAAAAATTCTATTTTTATTTGGACATTTTATTTTTTATGATGTTTTTCTGTATTTTTTGTAAAAAAGATATTTAATTTAAATCAGAAAATAGATAAACAAATAAACAATTAAAAATAATAAAAGATAAAAAAATAGAAAAAGATAGAACCAGGGGGGGTTTGCTGTCCCCTGATGGAGGTGTGAATTTGAGAGGCCTGGCCCAATAACGTTGGAACTTGGTTGACTTTTTGAATCCCATGCTACGCGTCTGACTCATGCCTAGGGTGTACCATGAAGCCTGGACATTGATTTGATCATTGTGGACGCGTGTATGGTGAGATGCTGATGGAACACGGTGCGTACCAACGTTATGCCTGCATGGGAATGAGGATAGAAAAATAGCGTGAAATTATTCAGACCTGGGACTTGAACCCAGGTCTTTGACGTTGCCAGCTAAACACTTAACCACTGAACCACTTGAATCGCGTTTAATATATTATAACAAACAAATGATAAAAGGAAAAAGCAAATGCATTAATGATTCACGCGCGAAATTCAAAACCAGCCTATCGTTGAAGGACAGCACATCATCTTCCTCGCGTTTCTTTCTGCCTGAAAAAATAACAGATGTTTAACGGGGGTTTTGAACCCCCTCAATATATGCGTATTTCCAGAATAGCGATTAGGTCATGGATACATATAAATTGAGCGCGAGCATCTTGTCTTCTTCGTCTCAACCTGTAGATTTCAATCATAGCATTTATTCGTCCTAATTTTACAAGAATTGAGAATGCCCAATTTAGGAGTTTCGGAACCCTAGGTCTCTCTAATGGCGAATTGGCATATGTGGCTCAAAAACACAATCAAATATATTGGTTAGCACAGAAACATCATGACAAACAATAATCTACAAAGAAAAATGCAAGAGAATGCCTAAATCGTGCTATGCAATTTCAATATGTCCTTGATACGGTTTGAGTTCCAGATACCAGTTCAAGGCGTTTGAGTTAATGCCAATGGTTGGAATATGTCCAGGAATTCACAAGGAAGCTTTTGCAAAAGGAATGGAGCCTTGAATCAGTCTCTAGGGTGGATTTCAGAATTGGATTTTTTGAGAAATTTTGCAAGTTTTTAATGCTTGTTCCTGCGCAGCTTTTTGGTCTTGGATGATTAGGGTTATGTTCTGATCATATATGGAGCATGTTAGGTCAAGAAAAATTGTACAAAATCTTATGCATTGATGAATTTTGGATATTTGATTTCATGTATCTTTTACAATCTTTTTCATGGTGTTTTTGTGCCAAATCTGATCAATTATCATCAAAGCTTGCCTATTTGAGATATGCACGAATTATAGAGATTAGATCATGCATAAAAAGATTTTTTCATGTTAGGTTTATATTTTTCATGAATTAAAATCATTTAAATGAATATAAATTAATATTAATTCAAATAAATAATTAAAAAATATGAGAATACTTCCCTTTGGGCCTAATGGTCGTGCATAGGCTTGGCATGAAGAAATTTGGAAGAAAAATGGGCCCATTTGCATTTTTAGGCCTTTTGCATCAATGTTGACTTTTCAAAATTCCTAAAAATTTCCCAACTTCCACAAGGCATAACTTGGTCAATTTTTAAGCTTTTCACATGTTCTTGGACATTTTGGAAAGGTCTTTGAGTCCTTTAACCAATGCCTTTGGTCCCATGTCATTTTGATTTACCAATCTCAAGTTATGGCCTTTGACTTAAAGTCACTTTTTGTTGACTTTTGAAAATGACCTATAATGTTGAAATTGATAACTTTTTGTGAGAGCATTTCTTGGACTTGGAACATGAAGATGAATTGTAGGAAATGTCTTTCTCTTCAAAATGAGCTTTGGATGGAATTTTTCTGATAATCCATGTGAAAGTTATGCCCTGGTCAATTTCAGTTGACTTTTTCAGCTGTCCAAATATAGCAACTTTTGTATCTTTGATGATTTCTGAGCCAAATTTTGAGAATCATGATCAAGCATTGATCAAATGATGTTTGTGGCTTCAAAATGATATATTGACCAAAAATTTGAACTTTTGACTGCCAAATGACCATTTTGCCCCTACAGTTGACTGTAGTGCAATCTAGGGTTTTGACTGTGCAATTTTGAGCTGAATGCCTTGAAACTTGATATGAGGACACTTGACCATCTTTGTAGGCATATGAGACTTGATTGGGCCTTTGGAATGTTCATTTGCTTGACCAGAACTCAAACCCTAGTTTTGACTGTCTAGGAGACAGTTGAGCTGCACAACCCTGGGGCATTTTGTGACCTTGACTTTGACAATTCTTGATGAATATGGGAGGGCAAATTTTGGGGTACAACACTATACAACTTCAACCTGTCAAATAGCTTCTAAAGATGGTCAAGATGTTCCTCTTCAGTCTGGGACCTTGAAATCATGTCATCGACATATACCTCAATCTCATGATGGATCATGTCGTGGAACAAAGCGACCATGGCGCGCTGATACGTTTCCCCAACATTCTTCAATCCGAAAGGCATGACCTTGTAGCAAAAGGTACCCCATTGAGTAACAAAGGTTGTCTTCTCCATATCCTCGGGAGCCATTTTAATCTGATTATAACCGGAGAATCTATCCATAAAGGAGAAGACCTTATGCTACGCGGTGTTGTCAACCAGAATGTCGATATGAGGTAGAGGGAAATCATCCTTGGGGCTTTCCCTGTTCAGATCCCTATAGTCAACACACATTCGAACCTTACCATCTTTCTTCGGCACTAGAACCACGTTGGCCACCCACTGCGGGTAAGAAGTAACTGCTAGAAAATCGGCATCAAACTATTTCATAACTTCGACCTTGATTTTCTCAGACATCTCCAGGCGCATTCGGGGAACTTTCTGTTTCACTGGAGGACAGTCTTCCTTGGTAGGCAATCAGTGAACCACGATATCAGTATCCAACCCAGGCATATCTTCATAAGACCAGGCAAAGATCTCAACATAGTCACGCAGCATCTGATTCAACCGTTGTTTAACACTAGAATCCAGATTTGCACCAATCTTGACCTCTTTCTTGTCTACCTCTGTAGCCAGATTTATTGTTTCCACTGGCTCTTCATGCGGTTGTATGGCCCTATCTTCCTGAAGTAACAGTCTAGCAAGTTCACCAGGCACTTCGCAATTATCCTCACCTTTGTCCTCAGCTTGGTTGATCGGATTTCGAAGTCATAACTGGCAGTAGCAGAGTCGTTATCAGTGGGATCCAGAGTGGATTCAGACCTGTATATGTGAGTGTGTGTTAAATAGCTGTTTTGCAAGATAAAAAAGAAAAATAAGGAGCGCAAAATTTGAATTGCAAGAAAACGTCCAATGCTTTTATTAATGATATATGGAAATGACACACATAAAGCCCTCACAAACAAAACCACGGTGTCTCGTGTAAGGCACCGAGCCGTAAAGTTTAAAAATTGTCTGTTACAAATTCGAAACAAGAGTCTATTATTGTGTGATAAAATAAATTGACACGAAGTCCTTCGTCGTCCAATTGCTTAGTCCGCCGTCGGTAGTTGGGTAAATCCAGCTATCAAACTCAAACTCTTCATCATCGTCTTCAATCATATTCACTCCTGAATTGCTGATAAACAGGGGAGGTCCTCCGATCCGTGCACGCTGAACAACCCTTTGAGCTTCTGCAGTGAAACCCAAACCAAAATTGTCAGTCTTATGTGCAAAGTCAGGGAGTTGGCCTCAATTTGCACACCCACCTTTCTCAATAAACAGCCCGGGCATCCTTTAGGGAAGACATCTTCATTGGGGGATCTTCAGTAACAGTTTCAGTTGATGCCAGCGTCTGGGGGACTTCTTCAAGATGTTGAAACGGGGTCTCAATGAACTCCCCGTCCATCTCCACATACCGAAAAGAGTTGAGGTGTCTCACCATGTACTCCTCTTCCCCTCGTACCGTAACAATTTTCCCTTTTACTGGGTATTTCAGCATCTGGTGGAGCGTAGAAGTTACTGCCCCAGCTTTATGGATCCATTGGTGACCCAGCAAACAAGAATAAGATGGATGAATGTCCATCACATAGAAGTTAGACGTGAAGATCTGAGAACCAACCTTAACCAGAATATCCACTTCTCCATGTACCATCCTCTTGGACCCGTCAAAGGCCCTTACCACGATGTTACTCGGCTTCAGCACCAACCCTTCACAGTCTAACCGGTCTAACGCTTTCTTGGGTAGAACGTTCAACGAGGATCCAGTATCCACCAGCACATGAGCTAGAGTAGTGCCCATGCATTCAATGGAGACATGCAGGGCGTCATTGTGATTCTTCCCCTTAGCATTCAAGTCTGCGTCGGAGAAACCCAACCCATTATCGGCTGTCAGACTAGCCACGTAATCTTTGAACTAGTCAGCTGATGTCTTCTGCGATACATGCGCAGTCTTCAGGAAAGCAGTCAGAGCCTTAGCATGGGCCTCTGAACACAACAATAAAGACAACATAGAGATCTTTGACGGGGTTTTCCCCATCTGTTTGACTACATTGTAGTCGCTTTTCTTGATGATCTTCAAGATTTCCTCTATCTCTTGCCTAGAGGCTTCAACAGTTATCTTCTTCGGTGCCTCCATCTGGGCAGGCCCACCGGTGATCCCTTTGCCCCGAGTGTCAGCTAACTCGGTGACAGGGGTAAGGATTGGAACTTGAACAAGGACATTAGCAGACGTACTGGCAGGTGTAATAACAATAGGCTTCTGAACAACTGGTGGAGAGATCTCAGGGGAGAAAAGTCTTCTGCTTCGGGTGACTTTACTAGATCCAACAATATTGCTGACATCAGTATTAGCCTTTTCATCCTTCAAGTCTTATTTAACCCCGTGATAATATACATCAGCCCCATAGTGCCATGGGACAACCTTATCTGACGTATAGGGAATAGGTCCAGGAACAGTGATGATCAATGGTGCGATTCTCGGAACTGATGTAATTCTAACAGGCTTTCTCGAGGAAGCCTTGGAAGAATTAGCGAAAATGGTGATTATAGAAACTTATTCAATAGGAACCAAGGGAACAACAGTTTTCTCGAACAAGATTTCTTTATTATCCATCAGGCATTGGACACCTGACTTCAAAAGATGGCAACTGGTAGGTAGGACGGAACACAGACGGCAACCTTCGCTGCAACCCGGAAATAAACTGGCTAACAGAAGGTTCTTCTTCACAGTCATTAATGGAGTAGCAATGTCTTTCACAAAAGATACAAACACATCATCATCCACAGTATTTACTCCATGATTTGGCATAGGAGCAGTCATAAAATTAGGCTTTTCTGGTGCTTCGAACTCAATTTCCTTAGCGTCAATCAGATCTTGTACCTTATTCTTCAAGGCCCAGCAATTATTGGTATCATGCCTCGGGCTATCAGAGTGATAAGCACAACGGGCGTTTGGATTGTACAGCGGTGAGGTGGTGTTAGGATTCTTCGGAGCTTCCCTCGGAATCACCAAATTAGTCTTCAATAGCTGTGGAAGAATTTGAGATAAAGACATGCTAAGTCGAGTAAACTGTCTTTGAGGCCTCTCTGCCCTTGGCTGATTATTATGTTGTGTGGCAACAGTTGGTCTTGAAATAACTATCGCATTAACTAATTGGCGGTGTTCGAGTCGACTTTGGTTCCTAGAGATGTAAACTTCATTAGACTCCTTCTTGAAGGGCTTCTTCTCCGTACTTGACGAAGCACGTTTCTGTAACTTGCCGCTCTTGATACCGGCTTCAATTCTCTCCCCAGTCATGATTAACTCAGTAAAACCTGACGATGAACTTCTGATTAAATGGTTGAAAAACGGACCAGACAGGGTCCCCAGAAACATATCCATCAACTCTCTGTCAGCCAACGGGGGTTGGACTCTACCTGCAAGATCTCTCCACTTTTGAGCGTAATCTTTAAAACCTTCGCTCGCATCCATAGACATACCCTAAAGTTGGGTACGCGTGGGAGCGAGGTCGGCATTATATTGGTTCTGCTTGTAAAAAGCAGTAGCAAGGTATTCCCAATTACGGACACTAGCACCTTCTAGCTGATAGAACCACTCAAGTTGAGTCCCTGAAAGACTATCTTGAAAGAAGTGGATCCAGAGGTTCCTATTAGTGGTATATGGCTGAATATTTCTAACATACGAACGGAGGTATAGCTTTGGGCAGGAGACCTCGTCGTATTTAGAAAAGACTGGTTCTTTAAATTTATGGGGAATTACCACTCCAGATGCTAGACCCAAATCACCAAAGTCCAATCCAGGAATCTTCTGGATCTCCATCGCACTTAACCGGTCTTCAAGCTGTTTATACCTATCCTCAGCCAGAGGATACTGGTCTTCATCAAAGTCAGTCTCATTGTCATAAACAACAGGGCTAGGAGCCATCCTTTCTTCTTGGTTCTCCGCCCCTCCAAATGAGTAGGATAGATCAACTTTGTTTCGCAATCTGTTTCCAAACCTATGACCCATGTTCAGGAGAACCGTCTTCTTCTTCTTCTTATCCTTTAAGATAAGAGTCTTCAGATCTTTCTGCCCTTGTCCAGGCTCATGAATATTTCCTGGAACTGAGCGTTCTGAGCTTGTAGAGCCTTGATAGCTTGATTAGTGGATGTTTCAACAGACATGATGAGTGCTGAAATAAACAGCGAAGAAGATAAGAGACCTGTAAGGGTACCTATGATGAGGTGCATCGAAATGAAATGCGTATGATATGATTTCAAAGACTTTAGGGAGATTCAAATTCGTAAACCAAAATGAAACACACTTTTATTAGATTAAAAACTTGAAACAATGTTTGACAAATGCCTTTAAGGCGTTACAAAGAGAAAAAACTGAAAAGTAAATCAAAACTAGAAATAACAAAAGACATCAGCGCTCCCATGGTCGTTTTCCGTTGGTGTTGACATAGTCATTGAGGACCTTCTCATTCTCCATCTGCCTTGTAAGCTTTAGAATCTTCCGCTCCTGCTCGTGATACTTTTCTCTGTAAGTATTTCGCTCTTCTCTCAACTGGATCCACGACCTCTTTAATGCCCCAATGTCAGTTGGCATGTACGGATGTAGGACAGTAGGAGGAACCCCTTCTTCATCAGCATTCTCAACAATTACCGGTAAGACAGCTTCGTACGGCATCCCTAGCTTTTGGGCACGGGCCCGAACCCACCAGAGATATGGCTCCATCAGAAGAGAAGTCTTTTCTCCTAGCTCATGCGGATCAGACCTGTTAACCCTATTCCAAGCTCGTATAAATCTGTGATGATGTCCCTCACTATCCCCTTGGAAGTCAAAAACAATGCTCGGAATCAGCAACTCATGAGGACCGTCCTTTCTAGCTCGCCCAAACTGTCGCAAGGCCAGACAAGGATTATAGGTGATCCCTCCCCTAATTCCAAGTAAAGGAACATTGGGGTATTCTCCGCACCGGTTAATAACAACTACTTCTTCCATGTCTTTAGTGCTCCAGATGATGTCTGTGTGAGCCAAGGACATAATTCTGTAGGCCCAACCCATACCTTCCTTGTTCTTCAAAACAGATTTGGGGAGGTGAGAAATAAACCACCTCGCCAGCAATGGTGCACATCACATAAGGGTTCCCCGCTTCCGAGCAGTATGGGCATAAAGAGCATGTAGGATGTCACCTAAGAGAGTAGGCACTGGATTACGGGACATGAAAATCTTCATTACGTTCACGTCGAAGAAAGAATCTGAATTAGGAAACAAAACCAGACCATATATGAGAAGAGCTAGGATGTCTTCGAATGCTTGAAAGTCCAGACTGTCTCAAAACTGATTAGCCTGATCAACCAAGAACTTAGCCAAGAAGCCTTTTGTCCCACTCCGAGTCTCCCAGTTAGACATTACCTCAGCCTTTATCAGATGTAGGGATGTAGCAACATCTTCTGGCCTAAGAGCTTTCTCCCAACCTGTAAACGGCATCTGCTCTAGAATAGATATACCAAGAAAATCAGAGAACTCCTCCAAGGTAGGGACCAACTGATAGTCCGGGAAGGTGAAGCAGTGGTACAATGGATCAAAGAACTGGCACAAGACACTCATCATCTGCTCATCCATCCTAGAAGTGACCAAACCAAGGAGGTGACCATGTCTTCTGATAAAGGAGGAAGTATCTGGAACTTTGGAAACCAAATCTCTAAGCTGAGTAGAAATTTGTACAAAGCTGATCTGAATAATGTTTCTATGCATAGAAGCCATGACCTACAAAACAGAACAAAGATGGATCCCCTCTGTCTTTGAAATGGGTCAGTCTGATGCAGGATGCATGCAATGTCATGATGCATGATGTTATGATAGAAACACACCACAAGTATTCAAAGATATCAAACATGGTAAGGGCAAGCAAGTCATACAGTAGCCCTTAAATTTCAGGCTGGCCTGGAGTTTAGGTATTACCTCTTTCAGTTTAGTTGGTTCAACCTGTCCTTGTAATAGTAACTGGGTTCTAGAGGATCTCAATATCACTGACCACCCTCGATCGGTCATAATTCTAGTTTGGCAACCTTTTCTTGCAGCCGAAATCATCGCGAGAGTTTGGTCTCAATGAGTGTAGCATATTGCTACTTTTCTATGGCCAAGTTGGTCAATTATAGGTTCTAAGGTCAGTTGGTGCTTAATGACCCCTTAGCCGACCCATATTCTCCTTGTTCCACCACAAGGGATATCGGTACAAACTAAAGTGCCACACCAACATAGCTACTACTTCAACTGTATTGGTCTACGCCGTACAGTTCCCTCACAGTCTATTGCTACTTACCTAAAAGGTATCCCCAGATTCGGGTTAGGATCTATAGTAACTCCGATTCAAACCCACAAAGATAAAGCATACAAATCAAACAATTGAAAACATTATGATGAACTATTCCTAAGGTACACCCCACTTATTAATTCCCCAGCATAGTCGCAAGTTCTGTGATACGGTGGGAAGAACTGACTGGTTTTGGAACGTTGGTTCGCATTTTGCATTTGTGTTTGCAAAATGTCACGGTAAGCAAGAGTCGCCACTGTCTTTTATTTTATCCAACAAGGAAAGGAAAAAAGCACTGAAAAATTCCTTTTTTGAGATATTTCTGAGTATGGGGGGTAGATTATAGAAAGGGAAGGTATTAGCACCCTTTTCTATCCGTATTTATCTACGGGCTCTTAGGTACTTGCTCATCATTTTCAAAATGTTTTCTTTGTGCTTGTGGGTTTTGAAAAGTTTTGTTTTTTAACTTCGATTTAACTCTTGCTTAAGAGTGTAATGAAGTGTTTTTGAAAACTTGTTTGTAAAAGAGTGTAAGTGTGAGGAAAAATTTGTTTTTGGATGAGCAAGTATCTAAGAACTAATCTACCTACTCGAAAAAGGAATCGTTCTATGTTAATTTCCTTTAGACAATGATATCCCAATATTAGTGAGTAGGTAGCACTGTTGTTGGAGTTTGAGGGTCAATTCGAAAGAGGGACATACGGTCACTAAAGCAATGTTATGACGTCTTAGCGGTAACCCTAATGTCTTAGATCATGCATTCGAGGCAACAATATCCGAGGCAACTATGATCTTTTATACAAGAGGGCGACCTCTAAAACAACCTATACTTAATGACCGTGTACAAAGGCAACCAAGTGGGGTGTACCCTAGGAGTGCGCATGTTCGAGTGTGTTGATTTCAGTTATTTTTATCTTTGCACATGTTTGAGGTGATCTAATTTTTTTTTAGATTAAACATTCATTCTTATCATGCAAACCCTATTATCAAACATCTAGCAGTTGTATATTTGCATAAATTAGAGTTGCGGAAATTAAACTAAATTATTACAAGGCGTCGGGTATTTACATCGCCAAAAGCAACCCTTTGAAAATAAAATAAAAGCGGAAAAATAAATGTCCTAATTAATCATTATAATCCGGGAGCAGATACATCAATAATTGAATAAGAAAAAATAAATCGCGCGAGTGAATTGGATCGAAAGTGAAATTAGGGTTTTGACCCTTTTGATTAAAGAAAATGGTTTTTTGTTGTTTTTATTTAAGAAAAGAAATTAAGTCCTAAATTAAATACTAAATTAATTATTAAATTAATTAATTAATGAAAAAAATAATTAATGACATATTTTTTGGAGTTTTGATTATTTTAGGAAAGAAAACAAAATAATTAAACTAAAGTTAAAACCTAATTAATTATAATTTATTTTATTTATTTACAAAATAAGTTAAGGTTACTTAATTAATCAACCTAATTAAATTAATTAATATTTATTAATAAAAATAAAGTTCTGAAATTTAATTGGACAAAAATATTTTTGGTGAATTTTTTTTATAAAAGAAAATTGTTATTGGTTAGTAATTAAATTAAACAAAATAAAGTAATTAAAATAAATAAACAAAATAATAAAAAAAAGTGAGAATGGGCCAGTTTTTGGAGGTGTCAAAAGCAATTTTGTTGGCCCCATTGATGGAGATCCGTTGGACTTTTCTGATTCAGTGCATTGCGTTGACCTGCTTATGGTGTGCCTTCAATGCTTGACCACCAGATCTGGCCATCTGGCATGTTGATTGGTGAGGGAGTATGATGGAACTCCTATTTAGGCGCGTACTAGATTGCCTGAAAATAATCAAGAAAATGCAAATTGTTGGAGGCAGGGATCGAACCCCTGACCTCCAGCCTCTAGACGCCTTAAGGCTAACGTGGCTACCACTGGAGCACTTGTGCTTATTTGTTATAATAATACAAACAAAATATAATATATAAAAACAAAATTAATTCACAGAAAAATAGAAAAGCGCGCATGTTATTTGAACAGGCATATGGATAGACGACAACTCATCATCCCTGTCCTCCATCTGTTGCTAAAAGTCCCAAGATCTATACCCACGAACAGATGTCCGTCACTATAAACCAAGCTTATTCAAAAATCTGCTACAAGCCATGTAAATGAGTTTTAGGACCATGGTTAGATTCGTCATCTTCTCCTGATCACAACCATGTCCATCATTAAGGCCAACTGTACCTGAAACGAAAAACCCCAAAAACAAAAATGAAACCCTAGCAATGGTGGGTCTCGATATAGGTCAGATAAATGAAATTGGTTATTACAAAAAGCTTGCAAATGATGTGCAGATTTAGAATATGCTATCAATTCATGCTAACTATGCCTAAATTTAAAAATATGAAATAAAGAACAGGGCGGCTTCGTGAACGACTTAAACTCTTGGTAGGGTCTGAAAATGTGTGCTTTTGATTGTTTTCGCTTGTGGAGATTGCCAGGAAGAGATTGGGACCAACACCAAGCCTTGAAACTGCCTCTAGACTTGATTTCGATCTCACACTTTTTTGGTGTTTTTGAAAATTTCGTTCTATCTCTCCAATTGATCTCCAACCTTTGTTTTGGTCTCCCTCGCTTCCTTATGTATTGTACAATACATTAGGTTAGATTTCCCTGTCCAAATCTTCCTCTTTCAATGACTTTGAATTAGATTTGATTTGCTTTGAACAACTTTCCAAAATTGGCTTGATTTGAATCTTTTTGTGTACAATTGCTTCGATACGAGTTTGGAAGGGTGCTAGCTGTCCATTGAAACCTGAAATCATCAAAAGATCTTTAGTTATCAATATTTTTGATTTTATTTGATTTAATTTGATTTAAAATGAATTAATTCAAATAAAATCAAATTAAATAATAAAAATAAGATATGGACACATGGCCAAGGCTAGAGCACGTGGGATATAATGCCAACTCAAAACAAGTGAAAAAGAATGGGCCCATTTGGCAAAATTTGAAGTTTTGGGGATAGTTGACTTTTGGCAATTTTGCAAAAAAGTCCAACTTCAACAATGCATAACTTCCTCAATTTTGAATCTTTGGATGTGTTCTTGGACTTTTTAGAAAGCTTGAGATGTCCTCTAAACAACACTTTTGGTCTCATATAAATTTGATATTCCATGCTCAAGTAAGAAGCTTTGACAAAAAAGGTGTTTTGTTGACTTTTCAAAATGACCTATAATGTCCAAATTCATAACTTCTTGTGAGTACATTTTTGATCTTGGGATATGAAGATGGATTGTAGGTAATTGCATCCTATTCAAAATGAGCTTTGGATGGGTCATTTCTCATAACGTATGAGAAATTTATGCTTGGTCAAAGTTGAGTTGACTTTTCCTACAAAACCCTAATTTAGCAACTTTTGAATCATGATGAATCATGATCAAACCTTGATCAAATGATTAAATATACTTCAAAATGAGGATGTTGACCAAAAATATTGAAGTTTGATTGTATGTGGGCCACAGTTGACTTTTGCCCTAGCACAGCCGATTTTTGGACCTTTGAGCAATTGACTGAGTAAACTTTCTCTGCAAGGCTTGAAACTTGATATGGATGATCTTGAGAACATATTAGGACATTGGTGAGAACTTGGGGTCACTTGGACTCAAGGATCTTGATGCAACATGAAACCCTAATTTGGGGTAGACTGCCTTGGGAGAGAGCTTGTCTGGCCAAACCTTGAGCTATCTTGAGTAACTTGGAGATCTTTCTTGAAATATTTTGAGAAATATGAGAGGGAAAATTTTGGGGTACAACAGTGAGAAATCCTTGATGAATCATGATCAAAGCTTGATCAAATGATGAATAACACTTCAAAATGAGGATGTTGACCAAAAATCTTGAAGTTTGATTGTATGTGGGCCACAATTGACCTTTGCCCTAGTACAGTCGATTTTTAGGCCTTTTAGCAATTGACTGAGCAAACTTTCTCTTCAAAGCTTGAAACTTGACATGGATGATCTTGAGAATATATTAGGTCAATGGCGAGCATTTTGGATCCCTTGGACTCAAGTATATTGATGCAACATGAAAACCTAATTTGAGGTAGACTGCCTTAGGAGAGGGTTTGTCTGGTCAACCCTTGGACTTCTTTGAGTAATTTAAGGACCTCACTTGAAATGTATTGAGAAATATGGGAGGGAAAATTTTGGGGTACAACAGCTGCCCCTGTTCAATCTTTTAAGACCTGAGGATGTAGATTGGCTTGTCTGCCTTTCGTGATCTGAAGGTGGAAGATGATTGAACACTAGAGTGCCCATGAAATTTGCACTCGCATGAAGTGGTATTTGTCTTGTGATGTCGGGAATGGGCTTATAGATTCCATTTGGAGATTGATGACAGAAGATGGGCTTAAAGATTCCATCTGAAAGAGTGTCGACCGCATAAGAGATTCCTTAGCGAGAGCTTGCATACCTGTTGTTGAGGAAGATTTCACTGGGGAATATTGATCTATGTCTTGAGAAAAGTTGAATTTTAGGAGCTTCAGTCGTCCGTTATTCTACTGGGGAATCACCTCTTGGTCGAAGAGGTGAAAATGAACTACTATTTGGTCATGATCCAGGCTTCATAGTGATAAGATCGACTGCTATTTGGTCGTACTCCAGGCTTTACAGTGACTTACTAGGGAGATGAGATTAAACTTGCTATCCGGTCGTAATCCAGGCTTTGCAATTTCTCAATTCTTATCTGGTCGTAATCCAGGCTTCAGAAGGAAATAAATTGTTATCCGGTCGCATCCGGGCTTCAACTTGTATTTAAGGCAACACTAATATCCGGTCGATTCCAAGCTTCTTAGTAATTGTCCAGGTAAACTGCTAATTGGTCAAAATCCAAGCTTCGCAGTGTCCCTTACGGTTATCTGGTTGTAGTCCCAAGCTTCAGTGTCTTTGTTGCTATCTGGTCGTAATCCAGCCTTCACAATGTCCTATACCATTATCTGGTCAAGTCTAGGTGTGATACGGTGGGAGAACTGACTTGAGGTTTTACGTTTGTGTTCGCAAATGTTTCGGTTTAGCAAGATTCGCCACCGACTTTTTATTTTATCCAAAGGAAAGGTCAAAAAGCACATGAAAGACCTTTGAGATGTTTTCTTGGGTTCGGGGAGTAGATTATCAAAAGGGAAGGTGCTAGCACCCTTTTCATCCATGGTTTTCCATGGGCTCTTAGTTACTTGTTTAGATCACTTGATTTTTCTTTTCAATTGTTTGAAATGGTGCTTTGTGTGTGGTTTTTTGAAAATGCTTTGAAAAAGAGGCCATCGTTGTGGCAACCTTTGTAATGATTCTTGTTTGAATATATACAAAGGTGTTTTTCTTTTGAAAAGATATTTCAATGTTTTGAAAGTTTGATGTGGGAAATGTTTTGAAATTGTGGTGTGATGTGTGTTTGAAAATAGCAAGGATGTTTTGCAAGTTTTGATCAAGTAACTAAGAGTTGTCTACCCTATTTTACTCAAAGATCTTTCCTATATGTTTTTAACACTTTTGACAGTGTTGTTTTACCATTGCATTTGGTAAACAACCTTGTATTAGGATGTTAAACGGGACAGGCGCGGGTCATCGTATAAACCATGATAACAATTGTGTTAAGTATCTTTAGCAAATTTTGAGGGACTAGATCATTTTGTATAGGCAACCAAGATAGCTTCATCGAGGGACTATGATCTTTTGTTTTGTTTTTGTTTTGCCAAAGTACTCAACATGCATAACATGGCCTTTTTTTAAGGCAACAAGTGGATGAAACCCTAGGGGTGCAAGGGTGCATTGTGTTATCATTTTCATGCATTTTGTCTTTGTATTAGTCAAGCTATTTGTTTGATTTTAGATTTTTGCATACAAACCCTAATCTCTAATCATGGCATAATTGAAAGCATAAATGCGTAAAATAAATCTACACTATTACAATATTTGATATGGGAAGGGGGGTACAATTTTTGAATGGGGGATATTTGCAAGAAAATAAAACCCTAATATTTACTATTACATCCAAATTGAATAATTGGTACAAATAATAAATGAAAAATATTTAAATAAACAAATTAAATATAAATATGCAAAATAATCTAATTATGCAAAAATGTTTTTGTTGTTTATTTATGTGAAAATATAAAATATTTAATGTACTAAAAAAAGAAAATAAAATATCATTTTTTTTGGAAAGGGTAGAAAACCCTAATTTTGTTTCTTAGGAAAATATTAATTATATTATTTATTTATAATAAAATAATGGAATATGTGCTAATGTCAAAAAAGGAAAATATATTAGAAAAATATTATTTTTATATGTATAAATAATAAAATAAAAGTATACAATATTTCTAAAATTTTTATTTGTTTTTTATTAAAGAAAATAACAAGTATATTCTAATTAATAATTTTTCATGTTAGAGAAATAAAATAAAAAATATAAAAAAATGTGAAAATTTATAAAAAATATTTTTGGTATTTTTTATGTTTGGAAAATAAGAAAATAAAATCAGAAATGAAAATAAATACAAAAAAATATAAAAATATGAAGAAATGGGCCAGGGGGTGCAGTCAGTAATGAGGGGGTGTCAAAAACAAAGCCAGAAGCAAGCCCAGCCCACTGAATTCGTCTTCAACCTTTGTCAAGAAAAAACGTGCGCCTGGCTTCAAACACGAACAACCTGCATACGTGCTCTAATGCAAAAACCCATAACATCAAAATTGTAGCATTTTCGAAGACGAATCCAACCATGTAAAGAACTCATTCTAACTCTCAAAGACCAGAGAGAATTTCTCTGGCCCTAAATCTTAACCTAATTTTTTCAGGAAGTTCATGGATCAAATTCTCTTAACATGATTAATTTAAATGAAAACTGAGCATATGTACAGCTTCATGGCTATGAATACTACATTTTTTATTTACAAACCTAAGCCTAATGATTCCTAAATAGAGAGATAGGAAGTTGGCAAAAACCTATTTTAGTTGACTTCGTGTATGGAAATGTGGAGCTTTTCAGTGAGGCCTGAGATGTTTGGGAGCTTGCTTGAACTTCCTCTGACCTTCCCCAATGCCTAGCTTGCCTTGAATGTGCTTGAACAAGCTTGTAGAAATCAACATGCACAAGATGAAAACAGAAATGGCAAACCTTGTAAAGGGAGTTACAGTCAGTGTTTAAGGGTTGGGATAGCTTGGATGGGTTATATGGAAGATGTTTGAACAAGTTTGAGGCAGAACGCACGAGCAACTTGTGAGATAGAACTCAAGATGCAGAAGCTTCCCTGTTTTGCCAATGGAAGGTGATTTTGTGCTATGGAAGGTTTGAGGGCTCAAAGGCTCGTGTTTCTGGTTCAAAGGGATGTATGAAACTTGTCTAAAGTGCTTGCAAAAGTTGTTTTTCTCTGATGTTGAAGATGTGTGATATTTGACAAGTTTCTTGGTTATGAAGCAAAAATGAGAAGTGATGCAAGACAAGCCTGTACAAGCTATCTATCATCTTGCACACTATGTCCTTGGCCCCTCAAGTTGGTGGATTTGATTTGTTGCATAAGATATGGTTCAATGCCCAAGGATGCAATTTGACATAAAGCAAGATTTGGACAAAAATGGCAAAGTTACCTTTTACCATTTATGGATTAATCAATTGTATAATATTCTAATGCCCAAAACAAAGCCTTAGACCAACGGATTTGCATTTAATTATTGAGTATGGAAGGGTTTTAGGACCTGTAATCAAGTACAAAGCAAGGTAATTAGAGTTTGCAACTTGTATCACTAAGAAAATGCCATGGATCAAAAGTGAGTTTTTGCCAACTTCAAGCTTTCGATTCTCCCTAACCACAAATTATTTTGGAGAGTTCTTCGACTTTTTGGAAATCTTGTAACATGCTATACAATTCATATTTGAAATGCAATTTGAGATTCCAAGTGGAACTATGTGAAAAATGGTCATGAAGATAGGTCAAAATCCTGCCTAAACTAGGGCAAAATTTCACTAAGTTAAAAGTTTCATGGACCCTTGTTCCAAAAATCATAACTTGAGATCCAAGATTCTTTTGGGAAAACTTTGTGAATCAAAGTTGTAGACTTTTTGGAGGAATACAACTTTCATGTTGGAAGTTTTGTTTGAATCCAATTGCATCATGGTAAAAATGTTGGGCAAAGTTGGGAAAATTAAGAAAATTTCATAACATAGAAAAATTCTAAGTTATGAAATTTTTTCAATCTTAAACCCTAATTTGCAAAATTGGGTTTCTTTATGAACAAGTTTCATGTTTTTACACATCTTGATGAAAAATGACCCTTGGCACTTGATTTTGACCAAAAAGTCAAAGTTTGACTTTTTAGTGTATAGTAAAATTTTGATCAGTTGACTAAAAAATTCATCTGTCAATCCAACGCAATTGAGATCTTTTGAACCTTGTGAATAGGTAAAGATGATTCCATTGAGTCCTTGTATCCATTCTTGAACCCAATTTGCCATTGGCTAGGTCAAAAGTCAGAAATTGCCTTTGTGCAGTCAAAACCCTAAAAATGACCATTTTGCCCTTTTGATGATCTGATCAAATTTCTTGAGGAGTTGTGGTCCAAACTTGATCAAATGGTTCATATGAGTCTATAATGTTGATGTGGATCAAAAATTGTGAGGTTTGACTGTAAATTGGCCACAATTGACTTTTTCCGAATACAGTTGATTTCTAGGTCAACTGTCCAATTGACTGGGCAAAAATTTGATTCAAGGCTTGAAACTTGGTAGAGGAAATCTTATAAGTCCAACATGAAGTATGAAAGTCACTTTGAGCATTGGAAGTCCGAAAATCCCTGTGCAAACTCAAACCCTAATTTCAGGTCATCAGTGTAAGGAGATGTCTTGATCAGAGCAAACCCTAGCTTAGTCTTGAGTTCAAAGAGTCTTGTGATGAAACGTATTGATAAAATTAGAGGGAAAATTTTGGGGTACAACAGCTGCCCCTGTTCAATCTTCTTGAACTTGAAGAGTTAGATTGGCGAGTTTGCCTTTCGTGACTCGAAGGTAAAAGAGGAATGGACACTAGAGTGCCCGTAAATTTGCACTCGTCAGAGTAGTTGAGGGAATGGGCTTAAAGATGCCATTCGGAAAGGTGTGACAGAATCTTGTCGGAGATAGGCTTAAAGATGCCATCCAAAAAACTAATCGCATAAGAGATTCCTTTGCGAGGTTTCGTACACCTGTTGTTGAGGAGGACTACATCGGGGAATGCTGGTTTCTGTTGTGGTAGAAATAGAACTTTAGTCGTCTGTTATTCTACTGGGGAGTCATCTTTTAGTTGAAGAGGTGACAGTGAACTTCTATCTGGTCAACATCCAGGCTTTACAGTCTTGTATTGCTATTTGGTCAACATCCAGGCTTCACGATACTTCGCTTCCTATCTAGTCAATGTCCATTCTTCAGAAGGATATCAAATGGTTATCCAGTCAACATCCGGGTTTCCCTTTTGACTTTGGGGCCTACTAATGTCCGGTTGAATCCGGGCTTCAAAGTAATTGGCTGAGTAAACTGCTATTTGGTCAACATCCAAGTTTCACAGTATACCTTATTGTTATCTGGTCAACATCCAGGTTTCACAGTGTTGTATTCCTATCTGGTCAACGTCCAGGCCTCGCAATACTTTTCTTCCTATATGGTCAACGTCCAGTCTTCAGAAGAAATATCAAACAGTTATCCGATCAACATCTGGGTTTCTCTTTTGATTCTGGGGCCTACTAATATCCGGTTGAATCCGGGCTTCAAAGTAATTGGTCGAGTAAACTGCTATTTGTCAACGTCCAAGTTTCACATTATACCTTACTGTTATTTGGTCAACATCTAGGTTTCACAGTGTTGTATTGCTATCTGATCAACGTCCAGGCTTCGCAATACTTTTCTTCCTATCTTGTCAACGTCCAGTCTTCAGAAGAATTTGCAGGGGATTCAATTATTTTCCAGTCGATCTTCGGGCTTCAGTATAATCAAGGTTTTATCTGGTCGAATCCAGGCTTCCCAACTGGAACAGGAATCTTCCCCTTGATTAGGATAAGCAAACATGAGAGCATCCATATCTGGAGCATCTCTAAGCCGTTTTCTGAGCTTTGAATATATGTCTTGGGAAGCTATCAATTTCATCCTGAAAAGGGTAGAATGTTAGCTGAAACACAAAGTTATGTTGCATGAAATGTATGGTGCAATATATGTGTTTTGTCGATGCTCATGATTTATGAATGTAATGTATGCGCGTGTAAGCTGATTAGCTGTCTTGTTGATGAAAATAAATCCTGGATAGCTAGAGGTAATAAAGTCTTTGACCGGTGTCGGAGAAAATAAATCCAAGACCACCGTTGGAGATTCAAGATCTTTGACAAACTCTGTGGGGAAAAGCTAAACTGCTGGGGAGACCAGGAGTTTGGGTTGTATGCCAATCTACTAGGGGCTTCAAGAGTGAGGATCTTCGTTCTGTTGGGGATATCAGGGGAAAACTGAATGGTTTCTGCTGGGGATTAGTAGATCAAAGTTTCATCTCCATTGGGGGATCTTCATGACGGGCTGATTAGATCGTGGTGACTTCACCGGGGAAGAATAACTCTCTGGGGAATTATCTGGTTTTAAAGTGACCCTTCAGGGATAAAGGAGGAAACTGGATGGTCTCCACTGGTGTTTAAAGGCTGAAGTTTGATTCCGCTTGTGGAAGAAAGTTTCATCTTCACTGAGGGTTTGTAATTCAAAGTTTTGCTCTGCTGGGGATCGGGAGTTTGAAAACTCAACTCTGATGGGGATTCCTGAAACTTAACTTCGCTGGGGATATGCATTTCAAGGCTTTAACTCCGTTGAGGACCTGGATGATGTACTGCAGGGGATTTCTCCTGGAATAGCCTAAAGACATCTTCCTATACTTTCATCCTATCAGTAATTATCCTTTCTCATTTTGTTTTATTTATAAGAAGTGATTATATTCAAATGCATATGCTCATTCAATAAATCATTGGATGTTTTCAAATAAAACACAAGTGTAAAGAGCAAGAAAAGGAAAACAATTTTCTGTACTTGAAGTATCTTTGTATTAAGTTTGTGTAAGTATTTTGTACAAAGGAAACATACATCCTAGTAAGAGAATGTTTTCATAAGATTGAGAAAAATTTATACAAAGAAAGATGGCAATGTGTAACAATTCCATGGGGTTCCCATTCTACTATAGCCTTCACAACTTTGAGTATCTTGTCCATTCGTCGCTTCGTCCGCAGATGATTGGATTGATCAGAAGCTTGGAGCTTGTCCGTGAAGAGATTGTCCTTAAAGTGATCCGACGATACATAGTCATACGCTTTAATTCCCTAACTTTTGCTTGGACCGCCCTTTCGGGTTTTCGATCCACCGGGAAACCCTTTTTTGCCCAAGTCTCCCTTTCGGGTTTTCAACTTACCGGGTGTGCATATTTTTTTTTATCCCTAATTTTTGCCTGAACCGCCCTTTCGGGTTTTCAACTTGTCGGGTCGTTTATGCGTAGTATCTTTTGACTATGCCTGCGTTTGTAGGGTGCGGTAGGTCTTCGCCGTCCATGGTGGTTAGAATCATAGCCCCACCAGAAAAGATGTTTTTGATCACAAATGGTCCTTCGTAAGTAGGAGTCCACTTGCCCCTGGGATCACTTTGCGGCAAGATGATCCGCTTGATCACAAGATCTCCGACTTGATACACCTGACGTCTGACTTTCTTGTTGAAAGCCTTGATCATTCGTTTTTTATACTTCTGACCATGACAAACAGCAGTAAGTCGCTTCTCGCCGATCAAATTAAGTTGATCAAGTCGGGTCTGAATCTAATCGTCTTCACTTAAACCAACATCCTTCATAACTCTCAAGGAAGGAATCTGAACCTCCATAGGTAAAACAGCTTCCATGCCATATACCAAGAAAAAGGGGGTTTCCCTGGTTGAAGTACGCGCCGTGGTACGGTATCCGTGCAGAGCAAAAGGTAACATCTCATGTCAATCCTTGTAGGTGACTGTCATCTTTTGAATGATCTTCTTGATATTTTTGTTCGCAGCTTCAATAACACCGTTCATCTTTGGCCGATAGGGAGATGAATTGTGATGTTGAATCTTGAACTGCTCGCACAGAGTGGTGATCATAGTGTTGTTCAAGTTTGTACCGTTGTCCGTGATGATACGGTCAGGGATACCGTACCGGCATATGAGGTTCTATTTGATGAAGCGAGCAACCATATTCTTTGTAACGGAGGCGAATGAAGCTGCTTCGACCCACTTGGTAAAGTAATCAATAGCCACCAGGATGAAGCGATGTCCATTGGATGATGTAGGCTTGATCTCTCCAATCATTTCGATACCCCACATTGCGAATGGCCAAGGAGCTGTTAGAACATTGAGAGGAACTGGAGGAATATGTACCTTATCAGCATAGATTTAGCATTTGTGACAAGTACGGGAATATTCATGACAGTCAGCTTCCATGGTAGACCAGTAGTAGCCTTCCCGTAGAATCTTCTTAGCCATCGTATGTCCGCTCAAGTGGGTGCCAAATGTGCCACTATGCAGTTCAGTCATGATCTGCTTAGCTTCAACCTTGTCCACACAACGAAGCAGAACACAATCATGGTTGCGCTTGTACAGGATACCATTGCTCAGGAAGAACTTGGCAGCAAATCTCCTTAAGAACTTTTTATCGTTGACTGAAGCTCCTTCAGGGTATTCTCGAGTCTTGAGATACATTTTGATTTCATGAAACCAGGGTTGTTCCACTACTTCTTCGGTATTAATCTCATGACAATGTGCAGGTTTGTCCCTTCGCTCGACGGTGATTTGGGGATCCTCATTATTCCAGCTAAGTTCAAACATGGAAGACATTGTAGATAGAGCATCCGTTAGCTCATTTTATTCTCGCGGGAAGTGCTCGAAGGTAATCTGCTCGAAATGAGGTAACAATGTCAGGACATGTTCTTTGTATGGGATGAGATTAGGATGTTTAGTGTCCCACTCTCCTTTGATTTGACTGATAACCAAAGTTGAGTCCCCAAACACAACCAAAGATTTGATTCCTAGGTCAATAGCACCCTTGAGACCAAAGATGCAAGCTTCATACTCGGCCATGTTGTTGGTGCAACTGAAGCAGAGTCTAGCGGTGAAAGGTGTATGGCAACCTTCTGGAGAGATAAGTATCGCGCCGATACCGTTGCCAAGTGCGTTTGAAGCACCATCAAAGTACAGGGTCCATCGAGATCCTTGTTCAGGTCCGTCATATGGTCTGTTACCTTCAATGTTGTCCAATGTCATAATGTCTTAGTCGGGGAAGTCGAACTTCATGGATTGGTAATCTTCGACAGCTTGATGAGCTAGATGGTCAGCTAGCACATTCCCCTTTATAGCTTTTTGGGTCGTGTACTGTATATCATATTCGGTGAGGATCATCTACCATCTAGCGATTCTTCCGGATAAAGCAGGCTTCTTGAAGATGTACTTGATCGGATCCATTTTAGAAATCAGCAGAGTGGTATGTGTCAACATATACTGCCTTAGCCGGCGAGCAGCCCATACCAAACCACAACAAGTTTTCTCGAGCAGTGAGTAGCAGGTCTCACAGTCGGTAAACTTTTTGCTAAGGTAATAAATGGCATGCTCTTTTTGGCCAGACTCGTCATGTTGTCCCAGTACGCACCCTATTGAATTATCCAAAACAGTCAGATACATGATTAAAGGACTTCCTTCAACGGGTGGCATCAAGATAGGAGGTTCCAGCAAATACTCTTTGATCTTATCAAAAGCAACTTGACAATCATCATTCCATTCAACCACCTGATCTTTCTTCAACAGCTTGAAGATTGGTTCACAGGTAGATGTTAGGTGAGAGATGAACCTTGCAATGTAGTTTAGGCGTCCTAAGAAACCTCTAACCTCCTTTTCAGTACGGGGGGCAGGAATTTCTCGTATAGCTTTGACTTTAGCAGGATCAACCTCAATTCCTTTGTTGCTGACGATGAATCCCAAGAGTTCACCGGACCTGACTCCGAAAGTGCACTTGCTAGGGTTCAGTCTGAGCTTATACTCCTTCAATCTGACAAACAGCTTTTGCAGATGGTCGAGGTGTTATTCTTCTGTTTGTGAACGGGCTATCATGTCGTCTACGTAGACTTTAATCTCATGATGTATCATGTCACGAAACAAAGCTACCATGGCCCGCTGATACGTTGCCCCGACATTCTTCAACCCGAATGGCATCACTTTATAGCAGAAGGTACCCCCATTGCGTAACAAAAGTAGTCTTCTCCATGTCTTCGGGGGCCATTTTGATCTGGTTGTACCCCAAAAATCCATCCATAAAAGAAAATACCTTATGTTGAGCTGTGTTGTCAACCAAGATGTCAATGTGCGATAGTGGAAAGTCATCTTTATGGCTAGACCTGTTTAAGTCTATGTAGTCCACACACATTCTCACTTTGCCGTCTTTTTTAGGCACGGGCACAATGTTAGCAACCCATTGCGGATAGGAAGTAATGGCAAGAAACCCGGCATTGAACTGCTTTATCACTTCAGCTTTGATCTTTTCAGACATATCGGGCCTCATTCGGCGGACTTTCTGTTTAATTGGTGGACAGTCTTCTCTGGTAGGGAGACGGTGAACCACAATATCTGTATCGAGTCCCAGCATATCTTCATAGGACCAGGCGAAGATCTCAACATATTCATTCAACAACTGAACTAAGCGCTCTTTGACATTTGGCTTCAGGTTGGCACCCACTTTAACCTCTTTTCTGTCTTCGGTAATACCCAAATTGATAGTCTCTAACAACTCTTCATGGGGCAGAATAACCCTTTCTTCTTGTTGCAAAAGTCTAGCCAACTCTACAGGCACTTCACAGTCTTCATCACCTTCGTATTCGGCATGATTGACCAGATCTTTAGAGTCACTGAAGGCCGTAGCAGAATTGTTACCCATGGAATATGGATTGGATGGGTGTTGTACCCCAAAATTTGCCCTCCCATTTCATTAACATTTTCTCACCACAAGACCCTTGGAGCTCAAGATCAAGTTAGAGTTTGCTCTGCTCAAGACTCCTCCTTGTACTGTTGACCCAAATTAGGGTTTGAGTTTGCACAAAGATGTTGTGACCCAAAAGTCCCAAAATGACTTTCATGCTTCATGTTGGACTCACAAGTTTATCCATACCAAGTTTCAAGCCTTGATTCCAATCTTTGCCCAATCAATTGGACAGTTGACCTATAAATCAGTTGTATTAGGGAAAAAGTCAACTGTGGTCAATTGACAGTCAAACCTCATGATTTTTGACCCACATCAACATTTTGAACTCATATGAACCATTTTGTCAAGTTTGGATCACAATTCCACAAGAAATTTGATCAGATCACCAAAAGGGCAAAATGGTCATTTTTAGGGTTTTGACTGCACAAAGGCAATTTTTGACTGTTTACCTAGCCAATGGAAATTCAAGCTCACATATGGACTCAAGGACTCAATGGCATGGTCTTGACACATTCAACAAGTTCAAAAGATCTCAAATGCACAAGATTGACAGATAAATTTTCCAGTCAACTGATCAAAATTTGACTGTATACTGAAAAGTCAAACTTTGACTTTTTGGTCAAAATCAAGTGTCAAGATTCATTTTTCATCAAGACATGTCAAATTATGAAACTTGTTCATCAAGAAATCAAAAATCACAAATTAGGGTTTAAAATGAAGAAATTTCATAACTTAGAAATTTTCTAAGTTATGAAATTTCCTAATTTTTTCCTAACTTTGTCCCATCTTTTCATCAAGATAAATTTGGATTCAAACAAAACTCAAAACATGAAAGTTATAGTCCATTGCAAAATCTAAAACTTTGATTCAAAAAGTTTCCTCAAAAGAAGCTTGTGGCACAAGTTATGATTTTTGGAATAAGGGTGCAAAACATTCTTAACTTAGAAATTTTTTGACCTATTCTAGGCAGGATTTTTGCCTAACTTCATGGCCACTTTTCACATGCTTCCACTTGGAATTTCAACTTGCATTACAAATATGGATTGTAGTACACATTCCAAGCTTTCCAAATTGTCCAAGAACTTCTCAAACACCCTTGTGGTTAGGGAGAATCGAATTGGCAAAGTTGGGCAAAATCCATTTTTGTTCTTGGCCAAGGCATGTTCATACACTTTGCATTTTTGAAATCAGCTTGTACAAGCTAGATTACAGGCCTTTTATCTCATCCACACTCAATAATTTAATGCCAACCCTTTGTGTTCAAGCCTTATTTTGTGTGTTTAACCATTGCATACAAGATTAGGCCATAAATAGAAAAAGCACTTTATCCATTCCTGTAAAGCATGGCTTTATGTCAAGTTTGCAAATCAAGAGGTACAAGCCAAATCTTTTGGGCACAAGTTCATAAACATATCCCACTGATCAAGACAAACTTTTGCAGCATGTTTAGGGGGCCTGCATAAGCTTGTAACCCAACTTGGCAACTTTGGCTTAAGATAGAAGAAACTTTGCAAAGCTAAACACAACTCACATTCCTGTCAAGAAAAGCCTAAGCAAACATTGTGTACACATTTCATACTCCCAAACTAACCTGAAGCACGACCAAACCATCCCTAAAACCCTTCATTCATCAAAACACAGTTTTGTGGCAAAATAGGGTACCTTCTGCATTTTGACTTGGCCAGTTCATTCCCCTCGTGCGTTTTCATCCAAACCACCTCAAACACCTTCCATAACATCCATACAAACTATTCCAAGCATTGAACTGGAACTGTAACATCCCTAACATCACTTGCCATTTTCAGTTTTCAACTTTGCAGGTGGACTTCTATAGCTTGATACAGTAAGATTCAAGACACACCAAGCATTGGAGAAGCATCCCTGAACTTCAAGCAAGCTGTACAAGTCCTCAAAATCCATTGAAAGCACCTCCATTGTTGTACACGTTTCAAGCTGAACAGGTAAGTTCTTGAACTTCTATCTCTCTATCCAAGCATATTTAGGCTTAGGTTTGTGAAGAAGTTATGTCCTACTCATGGCCCTGAAGCTACCTGTATCCTCACTTTTCATTTATATTGTGTGTGTTAAGAGAATTTGGAACCTGAACATTAGGAAAAAGTTAGGTCAGGAATTGGGGGAGAAGAAATTATCTCTCATTTCTGAGAGTTAGATCAAGTTCTTGGTATGTATGGATTCGTGGTTTGGTGCTTGTCATTTTTTGTGTTATAAGTTTGTGCTAAAAATCAAGGAATCAGGATGTTTGAACAAGACAAACAAACGCGCGTTTTTTGACAGAAACTGGCTGGAGGTTGAAGACAAGCCTCCTTGGGCTGGGCCTGAATTGTTTTTTCCTTTTGCACCACATTTTTTCACATACACCCCCTTGGCCCATTGTGCTTTATTTTTATCATTTTTGATTTTTTTTTTCTTTTTGTTTCTGACTTATTATTTTTTGTCAAAATATAAAAAATATTAAAAACATTTTTTCAACCATTTTTGCATTTTATTTGGATTTTTATTTGTTTTATTTGAATTTATACATGTAAATAAACATATTGCCTTTTTTTCAAAATACAAAAATAATACAAAAATACATTTTATGTTCTGATTTTATTTTATTTTATCTTTTGAAAACATTTTCTAAAAAAATATACTTTTTTTTGTAAATATTAAATATTTTATTTTTGTACATATTTAATATATTTAGTAAATAATATAAATACTTATATATTTATTAGAATATTTAGGAAAAAATACAAAAATATTGCATTTTTATTTTTATTAATATTTGACCTCAAAAATCACTTTTTTACAATATGCTTCCTTTTTTATTTATTTTTTGTATATAATTAATAAATATTGTATATAATATATAATAAATACCTTTTTATTTACAAAATTAGGGTTTTGCCCTAAACATGAAAATATCCAAAAGTTAATCTTTTTTTATTCTTATTTCACTTGTAAATAAATCACATACACTTACACAAATACATTTTACACATACACATTTACTTATTCTTGTACATTACTTTACATTTTACATTTGAGATCGCAATTCGATTTGGTTGTAATTATTGGATACCACTCTCCTATTAAGCCTCATCCCCATTTGAACATTTGTACCCCCATTCCCATGATTATTGTGTAATAATTTAGGACTTTGAATTCCGCATTTTAAAGCTTTCTAAATATGCCATGATAGACTTAGGGTTTTGTATGCAAAAATCAAATAACAAATAGCTTGACCTAATTCAAAGACAAAAAAGCATGGAAATGAACAACACCAATCACACTTGCACCCCTAGGGTTACTCCACTTGTTGCCTTCAATAATGGGCCATGTTGCATGTTAGGTGTCTTTGGCAAAACAAAAACAATTCAAATGATCATAGTCCCTCGATGACGCTTTCGAAAGTTGCCTAAAAATGATCAAGTCCCTTAAAGGAAAAATTGCCCAAAGACACTTGGCACCATTGCAATCATGGTCTAAACGATGACTCGCGCCCGTCCCGTAAACATCCTAACACAAGATTGCCCACCAAATACAATGGTGGAACAAGATTGTTAAAAGGGTTAGAACATAGGAAAAACCTTTGAGTAAATTTAGGGGTAGACAACTCTTAGTTACTTGATCCAACTTGCAAAAACACACTTGCCTACTTTTTCAAAACCACACTCCACAACACTTTCAAAACAACTTTCAAAACATTGAAAACTTTTTCAAAAGATAAGTACACCTTTATATACACTTTTTCAAATGATTCACACATGGATCATTACAAAGGTTGCCACCACATTGGCCTCTTTTCAAAACATTTTCAAACCCACACACAAAGCACCATTTCAAACAATTGAAAATCAAGGCAAGTTGATCTAAGCAAGTAACTAAGAGCCCATGGATAACCATGGATAGAAAGGGTGCTAATACCTTCCCTTTCTATAATCTACTCCCCGAACCCAAGAAAACATCTCAAAGGTTTTTGCTGTGCTTTTTAACCTTTCCTTAGGATAAAATAAAAAGTTGGTGGCGACTCTTGCTCAACCGAAACATTTGCGAAAACAAACGCAAAACCCAAGTCAGTTATCCCACCGTATCACAATGGGTACCTGCATTTTGTGAGTGTGGGTGTGTGTAAGGGATAGCCACCTTTAAACAAAATAAAATGTAAAAAGAAAGAAAATTAACACAAAAGTTTATAGATGAAAACGTCCATGATTCATTAAAAATGGCATATGAAAATGAAGAAATCAAGCCCTTACAAATGGACCTATATGCCCCGGGTAAGGCACAAGAGTGTACGAATTGTTTAAAAATTATTACAGACCAACGGAAAATGTTCAAAAGATAAATTACTGATTGATGAAAGTAATGGGGACGAAGTCTTTCGCCTCCCAGTTGTTCAGTCCTCCTTCAATGGTCGGAAAAATCCAATCTTCAAAATTGCTCTCATCTTCAACATCTTCCAAAGCATGAACTCCGTGATGAGTGATCTTTAATGGTGGTCCTCCAGCCCGGGAGTGACGCACAGCCTTATGACTAGCAGCAGTGAAAGCCAAACCGAACTTATCTGTCTTGTAAGGAAAATCTGGCAGTTGGCCCCATACTGTGCTTCCTCCTTCCTTGATCACAGCATCCGCATCTTTAAGGGATAACATTCGGGACACAGGTTTGGTAATGATGGGTACATCAGTCATTGTCTTCGCCGTTGCAACTTCAGAAGAAACCTCTTCAAAGTGTTGGAAAGGTGTTTCTATGAATTCACCATCTAACTCCACGTAGAGGAAAGAGTTAAGGTGGCTTATCATATACTCCTCCTCACCATGAACCGTTATGATTTTACCCTGGACTGGATATTTTAGCATTTGGTGTAGAGAGGAAGTGATTGCCCCAGGGTTGTGGATCCATGGCCTTCCTAACAAGCATGAATATGAAGGACGGATGTCCATCACATAAAATGTAGAGTTGAAAACTTCTGTTCCCACCTTAATTGGGATGTCCACCTCTCCGTGAACCATCCGCTTAGAACCGTCGAGGGCTCTAACAATGATATTACTGGGCTTTAAGGTCAAACCTTCACAGTCTAGTCTGTCCAATGCTTTCGTTGGTAGGACATTTAAAGATGACCCAGTATCAACCATAACGTGAGCAAGTGTGGTCCCTCTGCATTCTACCGAAACATGCAGCGCATCATTATGCTTCCTTCCCTTAGAAGTTAGATCGGCGTCAGAGAAGCCAAGACCATTATCGGCTGTAAGGCTAGCCACACACTCTTGAAACTGGTCCGCAAAAGTTTCTTAAGGCACGTGTGCCGTCTTCAGGAATTTGATCAAGGCTTTGGCATGAGCCTCGGAACAGAGCAATAGGGCCAGCATGGATATTTTTGAAGGGGTTTGCCCCAGTTGTTCTACGACATCATAGTCGCTCTTCTTAATCATCTTTAAAATCTCCTCCATTTCCTTTTGGGTGGTCTCGGGGATAACCAAAGGCTGAGCCCTCGTCCCGATGGGCGCTTCTTCGATTCCCTTACCTTTATCAGCAGTAACAGCAGAGGGTACAACTTCAGGAATAACAATTTCTTCGATCACTGGACTTTGCACAAATATCTTGACTGGCACAGGAGCACTTGAGGGTCCGAAAACTGCCCTTGGAGAAGCAATCTCCGGAGAGAAGATTCTTCCGCTACGAGTTATCTTACTTGTCCCTGCAATATTTCCTATGTCAGGAGTTTCTTCATCGAAATTCTCTTCAACTGATTTGATCTGCTTAACACCGTGGTAGAAGATCTCTCCTCCATAATTCCACGGTATTGTCTTGTTGGACTTATATGGGATAGGCCCCGGCATAGTAATCTTCAGCGGTACAAACTTTGGATCGGGTGTAATCTTAACAGGTCTTTTGCAGACCTTGGAAAGATTGTCGGGAATGGTGATTATAGCAACATCATTGATTGGAGTAACAGGAGTAATAGTAGCAACAGGAGTTTTATGAAAGAGGATCTCTTGATTATCCATCAGGCGTTGGATGCCTGACTTCAATAACGAACAGTCATATTGTAGGGATGAGCAAAAGTAACAATCTTTTTCACAGCCTGGGAAGATCCCGACTTTCAACAGATTTATCTTGATCATTGGCAACGGGGTCATTAAGTCATCAACAGCGGCAACATACAAATCCTCTTCAATAGCATGGACATTATGACCATGCTTCGGCATTGGGGAAGAAATCACGTTCGACTTTTCGGGCGCATCGAATTCTACCTCCTTGGCATCTATTAAATCTTGGATCTTGTTTTTGAGAGCCCAACAGTTGTTGGTGTCGTGCCCTATGCCGTCGGAATGGTAAGCACATTTAGCATTGGCATGATAAAACGGAGAAGTTGTATTCGGATTTTGTGGCGGATCTCTCAAGGTTGTAAGGTTCATCTTCAAGAGATGGGGGAGAACATGGGCATGCGTCATGTTTATTTTGGTGAATTGCCTACCAAGCATTCCCCTTCTTTGATGGTTGGTTCTTCGTTGATCATTTCTAGGTTTATCAGCTGCAGTATTTTGGATCATCACAGCCCCCACCGTTGACCAGCGCTCTTTTCTTCCTCGACCTTTTTGAGTGTAAACAGCTGACACCTCTTTCTTGGCTGGGAATGGTTTTTTGACCGCGGCAGAAGCAGATGTATCTTTTTGAATCTTACCACTCTTGATGCCAGCTTCAACTTGTTCACCAGTCAGAATTAATTCAGTGAATCCTGCCGATGAACTCACTATCAGGTGATTAAAGAATGGACCAGACAGCGTCCCCAAAAACATATCAACCAGTTCTCTTTCAGACAATGGTGGTTGCACCCTTCCAGCCAAGTCCCGCCACTTTTGGGCATACTCCTTAAAGCCCTCATTAGAAACCATACCCATACTCTGTAGTTGAGTACGAGTAGGTGCTAAATCTGCATTGTATTGATATTGTCGGTAGAAGGCAGCAGCCAGATCCTCCCAATTATGTATGTCAGCCCTCTCAAGCTGGTAGAACCAGTCCAATTGTGTACCCGACAAACTATCTTGAAAAAAATGGACCCACGGATCCTTATCATAAGAGTGAGGTTGGATCTTTCTGACGTAAGACCGCAGATGCATCTTCGGACAAGACAAACCATTGTATTTAGAAAATGTAGGAACTTTGAATTTAGGGGGAATGACGATCCCAGCAACCAACCCTAGTTCTTCGAAATCCAACCCAGGTACTCTTTGTACCTCCATGGTTGCCAGCCAATCTTCCAGATTCTTATACTTATTGTTCGCCAGAGGGTACTGTTGCTTAGAGTAATCTTCGTCTTCTTCCTCGTCTTCTTCTTCAGCCTCAGATTCGGAAGGTATTGCAGCTCTTTTTCCTTTACCAACCCCTTCATCAGATGTGGAAGGGAAGTCCAGGACCCTTCTAGCTTGGTTCTCAAATCTTCTACCCAGAGTGGCCACACCTGCCCTTTTCTTTTCTTCTTTTCCTTTTCCTTCTCTTTCTCTAACAGTGCTTTAAGGTCCTCTTGACCCTTTGTCAAGGTCATGAGGAGTTGTTGGAATTGTGAATTCGGTGCTTGCAGATCTTTGACCGTCTGCTCTATATCCATCTTGCTGAAATAAACAACAGAAAGATAAGGAAACCTAGTGTGAAGACCTGTTTATGCATATGATGAATGATATGTATTCATGTAATGCATTCAAGGATTCATAAATTCAAAGTTGTTGCAAACAAAAAGAACACACGTCATATTAATAAGAAGAAATTTGTTAGTACATAAATGCCCCATGGGCAAAATATTACAAAAATCTTAATGTAAAAATACGTTGCGCATCCTCTTTGGTGCGATGTAGGTGTTGAGATTCTGCTCTTCGTGAAGTCGACGGGTAAGTTCCAAAACCATCTTCTCACTGGCGTAGAAGTTGGCTTCAAAAGTATTCTGTTCTTCCTTGATTTGTATCCAACTCTTTTGCAAATCTTCCAATGATGTTGGCGTGTTTGGATGTAGGAGGGTGTATGGAACCTCTCCTTCCATAACAGGCTCTTTGATCACAGGGAGAATGTAGGGGTAAGGCATCATAAGACTCTGCGCGCGGGTTCGTACCCACTTGAGGTAAGGCTCAAGGGGGATGGAATTCTTATGTCCCAGTGTCTTACTGTCCACTTTGTTGGGCATCCTCCAAGCTCGGATAAACCTTTGTCGAAGTCCTTGAGCGTTGTTGTCGAAGTCAAAAACCAAATCTGGAATCAGCATGTAATGAGGGCCATCCCTCCGGGCTTACCCAAATTGTCTCAAAACTAAACAGTGGTTGTAGGTAATGCCTCCCCTAATGCCAAGTAGTGGGACAGTAGGGAATTCCCCATAACGATCAATGATGATGACATTTTCTCTGGACCGAGAACACCAATGAACATCAGAATGTGTAAGAGTCATCAATCGTTGCGACCACCTCAAGCCTTGTTCATTCTTCAAGACTGACTGGGGAAGGTGAGAAATAAACCACCTTGCTAGAAGAGGAGTACAGCACATGAGAACACCTCTTTTCCTCATTGTTCATGTGTAAAATGAGTGTAGGATGTCCCCAAGCAATGTAGGCACAGGATTCCGAGATATGAAAATCTTGACAGCATTCACATCTATAAGCTGATCAGGGTTTGGGAACAAGACCAACCCATAGATGAGAAGTGCTATAATCTCCTCGAAAGCTTGTAGATCTAGAGAATTCCATCAGTCTTGTGCCTTCTCAAATAGAAACTTTGCCAAGAAACCCTTGACACCACTTCTGGTTTCCCAATGACCTTTGATATCAGATTGTTGCAAGTGTAAGGCTTGAGCAACATCTTCAGGATTTGGCTCTCTTTCTATACCGTTGTAGGATAGTTGATGGAGAATAGGAATCCTCAGGATTTGAGAAAATTCCTCCAAAGTAGGTACTAGTTGGTAATCAGGAAAGGTAAAGCAATGGTGTAAAGGGTCAAAGAATTGGAAGAGAACTTTCACCATGTCTTCTTCAATGTTGGAGTTTACAAAGTTGAGAAGTCTACCATGTCTTTCACTGAAGGGAGAATTCTCTGGAATCTTGGAAGTAAGCTCCTTGAGTAGAGGGGGAATTCTCACAAGGTTAACCTGAATAGTTTTCCTGCGGAGTGATTCCATAACCTACAAAACAGGAACAAAGATGAAGATCCAAACCCTTGAAATGGTTAGTGGATGCATATGATGCTTTATGATGTTCATCATGTATGCACAAGTATATGTACAAACAAATCACACAAGTTCCTAGTTTCAGGCTTGCATGGGGTTTCATAGGTAACTACCCTCTTGAAGTTAGTTGGCTCAACCTGTCCTATAAATAGTAATAGGGTTCTAAGGAGCTCAATATCACTGGATTATTTTCTGTGTTCATTGTTTCAGTTTAGCCACTTTACTGGCGACCGAAATATTCCAAGAAAACAACCCTCAATGAGTGTAGTATTGAGTATCTACCAACTTCGGATTGCACCAAAGTCGGTCATCTCACTACCCCTAAAAAGGCCAAGATGGTCAAGTAAAGGTTCTAAGAGTTCATTAGTGCTTCATGACATCACTCAGCGGCCCCATATTCTCTTCGATTGACTCAAAGGCTACCGGTGCCCACAAATATATCGCACTAATATAGCTATTTCTTCAACCATGTTGGTATACCCCGCACAGTTTCCACAACGTATTGCTATTTACCTATGAATGTTTCCCAAATCCGGGTAGAGGATTTCAAACCCAAACAATAGAATCAAATGTAAATAAATCAAATCAAACAAAGTAAGCATGTAAAGGTGATCTAAACCCTAAGGTTACTCCTTTTTTCAAATATTCCCCAGTAGAGTCGCCAGTTCTGTGATACGGTGGGAGAACTGACTTGAGGTTTTGCGTTTGTGTTTGCAAATGTTTCAGTTTAGCAAGAGTAGCCACCGACTTTTTATTTTATCCAAAGGAAAGGTCAAAAAGCACAAGAAAGACCTTTGAGATGTTTTCTTGGGTTAGGGGAGTAGATTATCAAAAGGGAAGGTGCTAGCACCCTTTTCATCCATGGTTTTCCATGGGCTCTTAGTTACTTGTTTAGATCACTTGCTTTTGCTTTTCAATTGTTTAAAATGGTGCTTTGTGTGTGGTTTTTTGAAAATGCTTTGAAAAAGAGGCCATCATTGTGGCAACCTTTGTAATGATTCTTGTTTGAATATATACAAAGGTGTTTGTCTTTTGAAAAGATATTTCAATGTTTTGAAAGTTTGATGTGGGGAATGTTTTGAAATTATGGTGTGATGTGTGTTTGAAAATAGCAAGGATGTTTTGCAAGTTTTGATCAAGTAACTAAGAGTTGTCTACCCTATTTTACTCAAAGATCTTTCCTATATGTTTTTAACCCTTTTGATAGTGTTGTTTTACCATTGCATTTGGTAAACAACCTTGTATTAGGATGTTAAACGGGACAGGCGCGGGTCATCGTATAGACCATGATAACAATTGTGTTAAGTATCTTTAGCAAATTTTCCGAGGGACTAGATCATTTTGTATAGGCAACCAAGATAGCATCATCGAGGGACTATGATCTTTTGTTTTGTTTTTGTTTTGCCAAAGTACTCAACATGCATAACATGGCCCTTTTTTTAAAGGCAACAAGTGGATGAAACCCTAGGGGTGCAAGGGTGCATTGTGTTATCATTTTCATGCATTTTTTCTTTGTATTAGTCAAGCTATTTGTTTGATTTTGGATTTTTGCATACAAACCCTAATCTCTAATCATGGCATAATTGAAAGCATAAATGCGTAAAATAAATCTACACTATTACAACATTTGATATGGGAAGGGGGATACAATTTTTTAATGGGGGATATTTGCAAGAAAATAAAACCCTAATATTTACTATTACATCCAAATTGAATAATTGGTACAAATAATAAATGAACAATATTTAAATAAACAAATTAAATATAAATATGCAAAATAATCTAATTATGCAAAAATGTTTTTGTTGTTTATTTATGTGAAAATATAAAATATTTAATGTACTAAAAAAAGAAAAGAAAATATCATTTTTTTTGGAAAGGGTAGAAAACCCTAATTTTGTTTCTTAGGAAAATATTAATTATATTATTTATTTATAATAAAATAATGGAATATGTGCTAATGTCAAAAAAGGAAAATATATTAGAAAAATATTATTTTTATATGTATAAATAATAAAATAAAAGTATATAATATTTCTAAAATGTTTATTTGTTTTTTTATTAAAGAAAATAACAAGTATATTCTAATTAATAATTTTTCATGTTAGAGAAATAAAATAAAAAATATAAAAAAATGTGAAAATTTATAAAAAATATTTTTGGTATTTTTTATGTTTGGAAAATAAGAAAATAAAATCAGAAATGAAAATAAATACAAAAAAATATAAAAATATGAAGAAATGGGCCAAGGGGTGCAGTCAGTAATGAGGGGATGTCAAAAACAAAGCCAGAAGCAAGCCCAGCCCACTGATTTCATCTTCAATCTTTGTCAAGAAAAAACGCGCGCCTGGCTTCAAACACGAACAACCTGCATATGTGCTGTAATGCAAAAACCCATAACATCAAAGTTGTAGCATTTTCCAAGACGAATCCAACCATGTAAAGAACTCATTCTAACTCTCAAAGACCAGAGAGAATTTCTCTGGCCCTAAATATGAACCTAATTTTTTCAGGAAGTTCATGGATCAAATTCTCTTAACATGATTAATTTAAATGAAAACTGAGCATATGTACAACTTCATGGCTATGAATACTACATTTTTTATTCATAAACCTAAGCCTAATGATTCCTAAATAGAGAGATAGGAAGTTGACAAAAACCTGTTTCAGTTGACTTCGTGTATGGCAATGTGGAGCTTTTCAGTGAGGCCTGAGATGTTTGGGAGCTTGCTTGAACTTCCTCTGACCTTCCCCAATGCCTAGCTTGCCTTGAATGTGCTTGAACAAGCTTGTAGAACTCAACCTGCACAAGCTGAAAACAGAAATGGAAAACCTTGTAAAGGGAGTTACAGTCAGTGTTTAAGGGTTGGGATAGCTTGGATGGGTTATATGGAAGATGTTTGAACAAGTTTGAGGCAAAACGCACGAGCAACTTGTGAGATAGAACTCAAGATGCAAAAGCTGCCCTGTTTTGCCAATGGAAGGTGATTTTGTGCTATGGAAGGTTTGAGGGCTCAAAGGCTCATGTTTCTGGTTCAAAGGGATGTATGAAACTTGTCTCAAGTGCTTGCAAAAGTTGGTTTTCTCTGATGTTCAAGATGTGTGATATTTGACAAGTTTCTTGGTTATGAAGCAAAAATGAGAAGTGATGCAAGACAAGCCTGTACAGGCTATCTATCAGCTTTCACACTATGCCCTTGGCCCCTCAAGTTGGTGGATTTGATTTTCTGCATAAGATATGGTTCAATGCTCAAGGATGCAATTTGACATAAAGCAAGATTTGGACAAAAATGGCAAAGTTACCTTTTACCATTTATGGATTAATCTATTGTATAATCTTCTAATGCCCAAAACAAAGCCTTAGACCAATGGATTTGCATTTAATTATTGAGTATGGAAGGGTTTTAGGACCTGTAATCAAGTACAAACCAAGCTGATTAGAGTTTGCAACTTGTATCACTAAGAAAATGCCATGGATTAAAAGTGAGTTTTTGCCAACTTCAAGCTTTCGATTCTCCCTAACCACAAATGATTTTGGAGATTTCTTGGACTTTTTGGAAAGCTTGTAAAAATATCTACAATCCATATTTGAAATTCAATTTGAGATTCCAAGTGGAACTATGTGAAAAATGGTCATGAAGATAGGTCAAAATCCTGCCTAAACTAGGGCAAAATTTCACTAAGTTAAAAGTTTCATGGACCCTTGTTCCGAAAATTATAACTTGAGATCCAAGCTTCTTTTGGGAAAACTTTGTGAATCAAATTTGTAGACTTTGTGGAGGAATACAACTTTCATGTTGGAAGTTTTGTTTGAATCCAATTGCATCATGGTGAAAATGTTGGGCAAAGTTGGGAAAAATTAAGAAAATTTCATAACTTAGAAAAATTCTAAGTTATGAAATTTTTTCAATCTTAAACCCTAATTTGCAAAATTGGGTTTCTTGATGAACATGTTTCATGTTTTGACACATCTTGATGAAAAATGACCCTTGGCACTAGATTTTGACCAAAAAGTCAAAGTTTGACTTTTCAGTGTATAGTCAAATTTTGATCAGTTAACTAAAAAATTCATTTGTCAATCCAATGCAATTGAGATCTTTTGAACCTTATGAATAGGTCAAGATGATGCCATTGAGTCCTTGGATCCATGCTTGAACCCAATTTTCCATTGGCTAGGTCAAAATTCAGAAATTGCCCTTGTGCAGTCAAAACCCTAAAAATGACCATTTTGCCCTTTTGATGATCTGATCAAATTTCTTGAGGAGCTGTGGTCCAAACTTGATCAAATGGTTCATATGAGTCTATAATGTTGATGTGGATCAAAAATTGTGAGGTTTGACTGTTAATTGGCCACAATTGACTTTTTCCCAATACAGTTGATTTCTAGGTCAATTGTCCAATTGACTGGGAAAAAATTTGATTCAAGGCTTGAAACTTGGTAGAGGCAATCTTATAAGTCCAACATGAAGTATGAAAGTCACTTTGAGCATTGGAAGTCCAAAAATCCCTGTGCAAACTCAAACCCTAATTTCAGGTCATTAGTGTAAGGAGATGTCTTGAGCAGAGCAAACCCTAGCTTGGTCTTGAGTTCAAAGAGTCTTGTGATGAAACATATTGATAAAATGAGAGGGAAAATTTTGGGGTACACCACCAGGCTTCACGGTATTTGGAGAAATCAAAATATTATTCGGTCGAATCCGGGCTTCATAACTTGCATTAAAGATATACCACTATCTGGTCGATTCCAGGCTTCGTAGTATTCTTCGCTATTATTTGGTCGTGATCCAGGCTTCATAACATCTTATACCATTATCTGGTCGAGTCCAGGCTTCATGGTATCTTGTATTGCTATCTGGTCGTAATCCAGGCTTCACAATAACTTGCTAGCTGTTATCCGGTCGATTTCCGGGCTTCACGGCTTGTGTTTATGACATACCACTATCTGGTCATTTCCAGGCTTCATGGTATCTTGTATTGCTATCTGGTCGTAATACAGGCTTCACAGTAACTTATATTGCTATCTGGTCGTTCTCCAGGCTTCACAATAACTTGTTGGGGATTAAAATATTATTCGGTCGAATCTGGGCTTCATAGCTTAAATTTAAGATGAACCACTATCTGGTCGATTCCAGGCTTCGCGGTATTTTGATATTGTTATCCGACCGTTCTCCGGGCTTTACAGTATGATGGAGAAATCAAGATATTATCCGGTCGGATCCGGGCTTCATAGCTTGAATTGGAATAGAAATCTCATCATCGGTTTGACTGAACCACAGACAACTTGTGAGAACTTGATTGTGTCTTTCCCTGAAAGGTAAAGAGTTAGTCATATGTAATGTCATGATGTATGAAATGTATTGAGTAATGATGTTCTCAAAATAAATGAGATTGTGTTGTATGATGCATATGCGCATGCCATGATGTATGGATATGTAATGTTTTTATGATATTCTCTAACTGTAGAAAATAAATCCCGGTCTGCTGTTGGAGAGTGCAAGGGGTTGAATTCTTCGTTCTCGCTGGGGGTAACGACCGAAGATGATTTGAGAATAAATGGGCGAGAGAATGACTCTGTGGGGAAGAGAGATGCTCTGTTAGAAGATCCACTGATTTGGAGAAATTACCTCAGCCGGGGATGAATTATCGTTGCTGGAGATGATGAACTTTGTCGGGGATAAAGTTTCTGTTTATGGAAGAAATAAGCTCCACTGGGGATAGTCTTCCATTGTTGGTGATAGATGAAATCTGCTTGGGGAGAATTAACACCACTGTTTTCGGGTATTTTCTTACTCTGCGGGGAGTGTATGTATCTTTGGTCATATTCTCAAGTTGGGTTTATCCCTGTACCTGGTGAATAGAGAAACCGTAAAGTATGGACATTTCTTGTTTGCCCATGTTCCTAGAATTACGAGTAATCGTCTTTTGTTTTTCATGCAAATATTTATGATTAATAATTATTTTCAAATGCATATATCAAAAATGAATCATTGGACGCTCTTGCAAAACAAAACAGAAAAAAGAAAACACAAGTTTGAAATTTGTTGTAAAATGAATTGTATTGATTTTTGAAGTTGGCATGTAATAGGAGTTTTGTACAAGAGGCTGACATCCTAGTAAGATAATGCCGCCAAAACATGAATTATATAATTTGTGAAAAACAAAGAAAAACAGCTATGTGAACAATCCCACTGGGTTCCAACTCTGCTATTGCCTTTATAACATCGAGCATCTCATCACTTTGCTACTTGGTTGAAGGTAGATCAGATTGATTGGCGTCGTCCAAGCTTGATAGTCGATACTGAATTCTGGTTACAAGGTGATCCAATGAGACATAGTGTTACGCTTTAATCCCTAAATTTTTCCTAGACCGCCCTTTCGGGTTTTTAGTCCACCGTGATACCCTTTTTTGCCCAAGCCGCCTTTTCAAGTTTTCGACTTGCCGGGTGTACAGTTTTTCATTTTCATCCCTTACTTTTTCCCAAACCCTTTTGGTTCGCCGGGAAGCCCTTATTTTTGCCTAGGCCAGTCGACCTAGCGGGTCCTTGATTATGCGGAGTATTTTTTCACTATGTCTGCATTGACGGGGTGAGGAAGGTTGTCACCATCCATGGTGGTTATAATCATAGCTCCTCCCGAGAAAATGTTCTTAACCACAAATGGCCATTCGTAAGTGGGGGTCCATTTTCCCCTGGGATCACCTTGCGGTAATATGATGCGCTTGATCACCAGATCCCCGACTTGATATTCTTATCGTCTAACTTTTTTGTTAAATTCCTTGATCATCTTCTTTTGATACGTCTGACCATGACAAATAGCAGTAAGTCTCTTTTCATCGATTAAGCTCAGCTGATCAATCTGGGTCTGGATCCAATCATCTTTGCTCAAACCTGCATCCTTCATAATCCGAAGAGAGGGTATCTGGACTTCAATGGGCAAGACTGCCTCCATGCCATACACCAATGAATAGGGTGTTGCCCCTATTGACGTCTGTGCTGAGGTACGGTACCCATGAAGAGCGAATGGTAACATCTCATGCCAGTCTTTGTATGTCACCGTTATCTTCTGCACAATCTTCTTAATGTTCTTATTAGCAGCTTCAACAGCCCCATTCATCTTCAGCCGGTAGGGAGAAGAGTTGTGATATTGTATCTTAAACTGTTTGCAGAGCTCGGTGATCATCATATTATTGAGATTTGTACCATTATCCGTAATGATCCTCTCTGGTACACCGTATCGACAGATCAGATTGTGTCGGATGAACCGCGCCATGACGTTCTTGGTTACTGTAGCAAAGGAAGCTTCTTCAACCCATTCGTGAAATAATCAATTGCTACCAAAATGAAACGATGCTCGTTCGATGCAGTAGGTCTGATCTCGCCAATCATATTGATGCCCCACATTGCAAAAGGCCAAGGAGTTGTCAAGATGTTCAGAGGAACTGGGGGTACATGCACCTTATCAGCATAGACTTGGCACTTATGACAGGTCTGAGAATGTTGATAACAATCGGCTTCCATAGTAGACCAATAATATCCAGCCCATAGGATTTACTTTGCCAAGGTATGTCCACTGGAATGAGTTCCGAAAGTACCTTCATGTAACTCTGCCATAATCCTTTCTGCTTCGTTCTTGTCCACACATCGCAGTAAGGTTGAATCATGGTTACGCTTGTAAAGGACACCATTGCTAATGAAGAACTTTGCAGCGAATCTCCTCAGAAACTTCTTATCATTAACAGTGCACCCTCGGGGTACTCCTGAGCCTCAAGATACCTTTTTACCTCATGAAACCAGGGTTTATCTGCTACTTCTTCAGTCTCGATGTCATAGTAATGTGCGGTTTCGTCCAACCTCTTAATGGTAATCTGGGGAGCTTCATTGTCCCACCTGACCTTGAACATAGAAGACATGGTAGCTAGCGCGTCCGCTAACTGGTTCTCCTCTCTTGGGAAGTGTTCAAAGGTTATCTCCTCAAAATGTGGGAGCAATGTCAGTACATACTCCTTGTAAGGAATAAGATTTGGGTGTTTCGTATCCCACTCACATTTGATCTGACTGATCACTAGAGCGGAATCTCCAAATACACTCAAGAACTTAATCCTTAGGTCAATAGCTGCTCGAAGGCCCATAATGCACACTTCATACTCCTCCATGTTGTTGGTGTAGTTAAAACATAATCGGACGGTGAACGGAGTATGACAGCCTTCAGGAGATATAACCACAGCACAAATTCCATTACCCAACGCGTTTGAAGCTCCATCAAAATACATAGACCATCGGGATCCCTCCTCGGGTCCTTCATCTGGTCCAGGTTCTTCATAGTCGGTCACCAACATGATGTTCTCATCCGGGAACTCGAAATTCATGGATTGATAATCATCCACGGCCTGATGTGCCAAATGATCTGCCAACACACTCCCCTTGATTTCTTTTTGGGTTGTGTATTGGATATCATACTCAGTTAAGATCATCTGCCATCTTGCTATTCTTCCGGAAAAGGCAGGCTTTTCGAAGATATACTTGATTGGACCCATCTTTGATATCAATAGGGTAGTGTGAATCAGCATATACTGTCTCAGCCGGCGAGCAGCCCATGCCAAACCGCAGCAAGTTTTCTCAGGCAGTGAGTATCGGGTCTCACAGTCGGTAAAATTTTTGCTAAGGTAGTAAATAGCATGCTCTTTTCGGCCAGACTCGTCATGCTGCACCAGCACGCACCCCATTGAATTATCCAACACTGTCAAGTATAAGATCAAAGGTCTTCCTTCAACTGGAGGCATCAGAATAGGGGGCTCTTGGACATATTCCTTGATCCTTTCGAAAGCGGCCTGACATTCATCATTCCATTTTACCACTTGATCTTTCTTCAGCAGCTTGAAGATTGGCTCACAAGTAGCAGACAAATGTGAAATGAATCGGGAAATGTAGTTCAGACATCCCAAAAAGCCTCTGACTTCCTTTTCTGTTCGGGGAGCTGGCATCTCCTGTATAGCCTTCACTTTTGCAGGATCCACTTGAATACCTTTATCACTAAAGAAGAAACCCAACAGCTTACTAGACCTTACTCCGAAGGTGCACTTGTTCGGGTTTAACCTCAGCTTGTACATCTTCAACCTGTCGAATAGCTTCTGGAGATGGTCGAGGTGTTCTTCTTCAGTCTGGGACCTTGCAATCATGTCATCAACGTAAAACTCAATCTCATGGTGAATCATGTCGTGGAACAAAGCGACAATGGCGCGCTGATAAGTTTCCCCAACATTCTTCAACCTGAAAGGAATTACCTTGTAACAGAAAGTGCCCCACTGCATAACAAAAGTTGTCTTCTCCATGTCTTCGGGAGCCATCTTGATCTGATTGTATCCAGAAAAGCCATCCATAAAGGAGAAGACCTTATGCTGCGCGGTGTTGTCGACCAGAACATCAATTTGAGGTAGCGGGAAATCATCCTTAGGGCTCACCCTGTTCATATCCCTATAGTCCACACACATTCATACCTTACCATCCTTCTTCTGCACCGGAACCACGTTGTCAACCCACTGCGGGTAAGAAGTAACAGCTAGAAACCCGGCGTCAAACTGTTTCATGACCTCAGCTTTGATTTTCTCAGACATCTCGGGGCGCATACGGCAAACCTTCTGCTTTACCGGAGGGCAGTATTCTTTGGTTGGCAGACGGTGTACCACAATGTCAGTGTCTAAACCAGTCATATCTTCATAAGACCAAGCGAAGATCTCAACATAGTCGCGCAACATCTGTATCAACCGTTGCTTGACACTAGATTCCAGATTTGCACCTATCTTGACCTCTTTCTTGTCTTCATCCGTACCCAAATTCACTGATTCCACTGGCTCTTCATGAGGCTGTATGGCCCTCTCTTCTTGCAGTAACAGTCTAGCAAGTTCCCCGGGCACTTCACAATCATCCTCACCTTCGTCCTCGGCTTGGTTGATCGGATTTTCGAAGTCATAACTGGCAGTAGCAGAGTCGTTATCAATGGGATCCAGAGTGGATGTGGATCTGCATTATGATATGTGAGTGTGTGAGAGACAATAGTTGTTTTGATAAAGTGCACGATAGAAAGGAAATACAAGGATCGCAAAATTTGTAATGCCAGAGAACGTCCAATGTTTTATTGATGATATATGAAAATGAAAAATAGTAAGCCCTCACAAACAAAGCCAAGGTGTCTCGGGCAAGGCACCGGGCCATAAAGTTGTAAACTGTCTGTTACAAATCTCAAAACAAAAGTCAATTACTGTGTAATAAAAGGAACGGGCGCGAAGTCCTTCACCGTCCAGTTGTTCAAGCCACCGTTGGTAGTCGGGTAAATCCAGTTGTCGAACTCTGACTCTTCTTCATCATCTTCAATTGCATTCACTCCCTGATTACTGATGTGCAGAGGAGGTCTTCCAATCCGCGCGCGCCAAATAGCCCTTTGAGCCTTTGCAGTAAAGCCCAAACCAAACTTGTCAGTCTTGTGTGCAAAGTCAGGGAGTTGGCCCCAATTTTCACACCCACCTTTTTCAATTACAGCCCGAGAATCCTTGAGGGAAGCCATCTTCATTGGAGGTTCGTCAATAGCAACTTCAGTCGACGCCAGAGTCTGGGGGACCTCTTCAAAGTTCTGACATGGGGTTTCGATGAACTCCCCATCTATCTCCACATAACGAAAGGAATTAATATGACTCACCATGTACTCCTCTTCACCTTGTACCGTAACAATCTTCCCTTTCACTGGATATTTCAACATCTGATGGAGCATAGAAGTCACTGCCCCAACCTTATGAATCCAAGGGCGACCCAAAAAGTAAGAATAAGATTGTCGAATATCCATCACATAGAATGTAAATGCAAAAGTCTGAGAGCCAACTTTAACAGGGACGTCCACCTCCCCGCGCACCATCATTTTTGACCCGTCGAAGGCCCTAACCACAATATTACTCGGCTTCAGAGCCAAACCTTCACAGTCCAGATGGTCTAATGCTTTCTTGGGTAAAACATTTAATGAGGACCCAGTATCCACCAGTACATGGGCCAGAGTAGTGCCCCTGCACTCGATCGAGACATGCAGAGCATCATTGTGATTTCTTCCTTTAGCAGTCAGATCTACGTAGGAGAAACCCAAACCGTTATTGGCAGTCAAACTAGCCATACAGTCTTTGAATTGATCAGCAGATGTTTCCTGCGGCACATGCGCAGTTTTGAGGAAAGAAATTAAAGCCTTTGCATGGGCTTCCGAACACAACAACAATGATAACATGGATATTTTCGACGGGGTCTGCCCCAGCTGCTCGACTACGTTGTAGTCGCTCTTCTTGATAATCTTCAGAATTTCCTCTATCTCTTGCTTAGAGGTTTCTACAACGATCTTCTTAGGCGCCTCCATCTGGGCAGGCTCACCTGTGACTTCTTTGCCCCGAGTGTCAGATGGCTCGGCGACAGGGGTGATAATTGGAATATGAATTGGGACAGTAGCTGATGTACTGGCAGATGGAACGGCAACAGGCTTTCGAACAGTCGGAGGGTAAATCTCAGGAGAGAAGATTCTTCCACTTCTAGTGACCTTGCTAGCCCCGACAATATTGCTGACATCAGCATCAACTTCCTCAATCTTCAAATCTTGTTTGACCCCATGTTAATACACATCGGCCCCATAGTTCCAAGGGACAGCCTTATCCGAAGTGTATGGTATAGGACCAGGAATAGTAATGATTAATGGAGCAACTCTTGGAACGGATGTAATCCTAACAGGCTTTCTCGAGGAAGCCTTGGAAGGATTGGCGGAAATGGTTATGATGGACACATCTTCAACAGGAATTAACGAAATCAAAGTCTTCTTGAACTGGATCTCTTTGTTATCCATCAGGCGTCGAACACCTGATTTCAATATGTGGCAACCAACAGGCAGGATTGAACATAGGTGGCAACCTTCACCACAGCCTGGAAATAAACCGGCCAAAAATAGGTTCTTCTTAACTATCATCAACGGAGTAGAAATGTCTTCCACAGAGGTCACAAATAAATCATTGTCCACGGCATTTACACCATGACCATGCATGGGCATAGGAGCAGTTATGACATTGGGTTTCTCTGGAGCATTAAACTCAATTTCTTTAGCTTCAATCAAATCTTGCACCTTATTCTTCAAGGCCCAACAGTTGTTCGTATCATGACCCGGGTTATCGGAGTGATAGGAACAACGGGCGTTCAGATTATACAACGGAGATGTGGTCCTGGGATTCTTTGGGGCTTCCCTCAGAGTTACCAGGTTGGTCTTCAACAATTGCGGTAGAATTTGAGACAAATTCATATTAAGCCAAGTGTATTGTCTTTACAGTCTCTCCATTCTTTGCTGATTGTTACATTGTGGGGAAACGGTGGGTCTTGATATTACTACTGCATTTACTGCTTGACGGTGCTAAGGTCTGCTTTGGCTCCTCGAGCCGTATACTGCACTAGCTTCTTTCCTACCGGCGAAAGGCTTCTTTTTTGCACTTGATGAAGTACCTTTCTGTATCTTCCCACTTTGGATACCAGCTTCTACTCTCTCCCCAATCAAAATCAATTCAGTAAACCCAGATGATAAACTGCCGATCAGATGATTGAAGAATGGACCAGACAACATCCCCAGAAACATATCAACCAACTCCCTGTCAGAGAAAGGGGGTTGGACTCTTCCAGCCAAATCTCTCCACTATTGGGCATAGTCCTTAAAACCTTCACTTGCACCCATAGACATACCCTGAATCTGAGTACGAGTGGGAGCAAGGTCGGTGTTATACTGACACTGCTTGTAGAAAGCAGCAGCAAGGTCTTCCCAGTTTTGGACATTAGATCCTTCCAATTGATAAAACCATTCAAGCTGAGTCCCTGACATACTATCTTGAAAGAAATGTACCCACAAATTCCTATCAGCAGTGTAAGGTTGGATTTTTCTGACGTACGAGCGGAGATGGAGTTTTGGACAGGATACTCCATCGTACTTAGCAAAAACTGGAGCTTTAAATTTTTGAGGGATCACCACCCCCGATGCTAGTCCCAAATCTCCGAAGTCCAACCCAGGTATCTTCTGAATCTCCATAGCGCTCAGACGGTCTTCCAGTTGTTTGTACCTATCCTCAACAGGAGGATACTGTTCTTCATCAAAATCAGTATCATTATCAGAGACCACGGAACTAGGGCCCTTTTATTCCTCTTGATTCTCTCCTCCTTTGGATGAATGAGACAGATCAGCTTCCTGTCGCAACCTATTCCCAAATCTGTGACCCATATTCAGAAGAACCACCTTCTTCTTCTTATTCTTCTTCTTCTTCTTCTCCTTCAGGATGAGAGTCTTCAAATCCTCTTGCCCTTTAGCCAAGCTCAAGAACATCTCTTGGAATTGGGCATTCTGCACCTGAAGAGCTTTGATGGCTTGATCAGTAGGTATTTCAGAAGACATTTTGTGCTGAAATAAACAACGAAGAAGATGATAAACCTGTAATGGTACCTGTAATGATGTGCATGATAATGGAATGCGTATGTAATGATTTCAAAGACCTTGGGAGATTTAAATTTGCAAACCAAAAATAAAACAAACTTTATTAGACTAAACTTGTAAAAATGTCTAACAATGCCTTTTAAGCTATTTACAAAGAAATAACTGAAAACAAATCTAAACTAGCAAAAATCAGAAACCCCATGGTCGCTTTCCCTTCGTGTTGACTGTAGCGGTAGAAATGTTCAATACTAAGCCATTGGGTTGACTAGACTTTATACAAATCAAAATAAAAATCGCCACCGCGCTTTATTGTTTTCAAAGGAATGGGAAAAGAGCGAATAACCCAAAAAAGGGGGAAAGATTCAAGGTAAGGGGGTTGGTTATGCAAAGGGAAGGTATTAGCACCCTAAACATCTACAGTACTCCGCATGAACCTCTTTGAAAAAATCTGTATATTTTGGCTATAAAAAATGTGTTATATATAAAATGGATGGTGGAGGTGAGAAAAGAAATATTTTTTATGATTTTGGCACCCGCCGCGGTTGCGAACCTTTAGTGCCTACGTACCACCTTTCGTGCAATAGGGGATCAGGGTACACGTAGTTCCTCTTCTAAAAATTTGAGACACAAGTGTGTTGGTTAATTTTATGAGATAAGACATCATCGTCATTGTCCGTGTGGAAAACATACTTACTACCCACAATCATGAGAAAGGAGAATTTGCATCATCTCAAAATGGAGGATATGGCTTGGATTTTAAAATCAACAATGCCTCACTCAACACCCAAGTGGAAAATATCTCTCTTCACTACATATTGTAGAAGTATAGTTGTTTGCATCACTACAAGGATTGACAAGAGTCTAATCTTTTAAGAAAAGTTTTAAAATAAAAAGCCAAAGTGGCAAAATGGTTTGAAATGAGATTGATTGGCTTTTAGTCTTCTCACAAAAATGTCAAGGTATTATTAAATTGATTGAAATTTATTTATGAAAATATTTTGAAAATGCATGGACCTAAGTCCAAGTATATTATGAAAGTATTTCAAGTTTAGAAATAAGAAGAGTTTTTTTTAAAAGGAGGGAGAAGATTTTTTTGAAATTAAAGAAGATGGGAGGAGAAGAAGAGGCCATCCTAAAGCATAAGGTAAAAGCTAGGGATAAGGACCATCTAACCAACAAGAAGCCAATACTTGACATTATGAGTCAATATAGAATTCCCATTCTTTGGATTGAAACCAAGCAAGCAAAGATACTAGACCTCTTGAGAGAACCAAACTTCAAGTGTTTTAAATCTTCGCAAAAATTGGGCAGAGTAACGGTTGTATACGGCTGAATTCCAAATTACAAACAAAGTATGTAGTCACAATAAGCTGCACACAAAACAAACAAACAACCCAATGTATTGAGGTAAACCTCAAGAACTCCAGACAAAATAATCAAGTAAGATCACAAGGTCTCCAAGATAGGCCAAGGTCTCTAATCCTAAGTCCAAGAAGTCCAATACTTCATAATGCCAAGGATAGTAACCAAATAGTCCAAGTATCATTAAAGATTTTGTATGGTTCATGTTGATTATTAGGTGTATTTAAAAGGAAAAGAAAAGCTCAAGTGAGCAAAATAAAAATGACATAAAAGTAAATGCTCAAGTGAGCAAAGGGGAAAATAGCATGAAATGTAAATGCAAAAATTAAATGGTACATAAAGCATTAAAAAATAAAAGCATAAAGTAAAGTCAATTGTTAGTAATTAGTGGTTAGTTGGATGACCATATTGAAACTTGCATTTGGAACTCATTAGAGGATTGGTAGAACCAAAGCCTCCACACAACAAGTTACATTTTCTTTTTGTCAAGTATATCATCCATTTTGGAATCCTCAAAAGTAACATTTAATGATCAACGATGTTTAAGTGATCCGTGTTGACCAAAGGTGTTGTAGATCCATTAGAGGATTGGTAGAACCAAAGCCTCCACACAATGAATCTCAAGGTTATTGGATCAAAGAGATCAAATTAACATACTTGGGCTTGCAATCATAAGTTTGGGCTAAGAATGATCATTTATTCGAATCGGTACGAAATTTAGCGCTATGTTAAGCAATCGTAAGTGGACTTATGTAGAAGTCGCACCTATTTTGAGGTTGTTCAATAGCAATTTATGTACTTCATGTTTGGATAAATGATATAGAGATCACCATCCCTTAACATGTAGCACAATTTAAAAAGAGAAAGGGACAAGATGAAAAGGGAGGGGAATGATAAGCTAATTTGGATCACCATTTCAAAATTCTTTCATCTTTAAATCCAACCACTCCTCTAGATGGATTAAAGCACTAAACATATCATTAATCCAAAGCACCAAAAATGAATTAAATAATTCACTCTTAGGTAGATTTGAATTGATGAACATTTATCCAACTTCATCTACATCACAAAGTCCATTGAGTTTAAAAACAAATTGGCCGTTTAAAATTGCAATCCAAATTATCCATCAAAGAGAATGAGCAGAAAAATATTTGAGTCAAAACAGCCCCAAAATAAGGCAGAAAAAGTATTTTTGGCACTGTTACAATCAATTGTGCTTAGACAGCAACCTATTGCATCAGTGCAGTTTTTTATCAAATCAATTTTCTGTGACAATCAATTGCAATATTACAACAATTGATTGCAACCTGTTAAAAATCAGTAGAAAACAACATTTTAAAGCTCAAATTCTTATTCCAAGTTTTCATCAAACACCTTATGATCATGGATCCAATTGAGCATGAAAATTCCATCAAATTATGAGAAAATAGTACTAATGGAATCATAAAACAGTACTCAATGAATCAAAACCAGAAATCCATAAGAGATCACATTGTGAAAGATGATGATCCAACTTACCAAAGGTAGAATTTGAGAATTATCAAACAACTTCCAGAATTTGCTTCAATTCAACCACAAGAATCAGTTATCAAATCTTGGATGTAGAGAATTGATGAAGGAAAAGTGTTTGGATGAAGGTTTATCTCAAAGATTAGTAAGCTTCAATGCAAAGCTTACTAACTTTTTGAAAATGGAGCTTTGAGTGAATTTGGTAGATGGATAGAATTGAGAGATTTTTTAGCAAGATGAGTTTGGCTATCAAAAGCTTGTGATTTGAATGAAATGAGGTCTCTATTTATAGAGTTTTAGGATTGGGATTAGTGGTAATTTGGTAATTTATTCTTGGAGCCAAAATTGAATTAATGATATAATTTTCAAATTATGCAGAAAAATTGGAGCAAAAAAGATGACAATTTGAATTTGCTGGATTTTTTTCAACAAACACGTGCATTTTGCTGTTATGAGTTGATACATGGGTGGTATGCATCGACACATTCTAGAAGTATAACACAACATGTGTCGATACATGCCTCTATATGTCGATACATACTGCTTCTTCAACACATTACAGAATCACACAAACTGCATGAGTAGATACATGGGTGGTATGCGTCGAAACATTCTAGCAGTATAACACAACATGTGTCAATACATGCCTCTATGTGTCGATACATACTGCTTCTTCAATACATTACAGAATCACACAAACTGCATGAGTCGATACATACATGCATGTGTCGACACATGCTAGTTATACACAACTGAATGAGTCGATACATACCTTTATAGGTTGATGCATGCTGTCTTTCGCCACAATACATAATCAAATCAACTTTGCATGAGTTCGACACAAGCCTCTGTGGATTGATGCAAGCTGCCTTTCGAAACAATACAGAATCAAATCAACTTTGCATGGAAAACCTTATTTGTCGGATGCTTTAACTTGGTACCTACAAAACACAATTTTGCAAAGACAAAGACAATTTTTTTTTTGTATTTTTGTTAGAGGTTAATTAATCAACAGATATACAAAATACACAACCAAGGTGCTTGGAAATTACTCAAGAGCAAATTTAAAGATAGGAGATGGAAAAAAGAGGAAGAACCAACCCTAATGTGATTTTGTTATGACCAAGTTGTCATGATATGATAGGGGAATCTTAGGGGCAAAAATTGGGGTACAACACTGACGTAGTCATTGATTGTCCTTTCGTTCTCAAGTTTCCTCGTGAGCTTCAAGATCTTCCTTTCTTACTCATGATACTTCTCCCGATAAGTATCCCTCTCCTCTTTTAGCTTAATCCAGGATCTCTTCAATGCCCCACGATCAGTAGGCATGTAGGCATAAAGGACTGTATCAGGAACGCCTTCTTCATTAGTATGATCCATAATCACTGGCGACACAACTTCATAAGGCATCCCAAGCTTCTGGGCTCGAGCTCGGACCCACTGGAGATAAGGTTACATAGGGAGAGAAGTATTTGGTCCTAGCTCTTGAGGGTCAGACCTGTTCACCATGCCCCAGGCTCGTATAAACCTTCGGTGATGCTCGTCAACGTCTTCCTTGTAGTCAAATGCAATATCTGTAACAAGTAGCTCATGAGGACCATCTCTCCGAGCGCGACCAAAGTGTCGTAAAGCCAAACAAGGACTGTAGGTTATTCCCCCTCTAATTCCAAGCAACGGGACATTAGGGTATTCCCCATATCAATCAATGACAGCAACACTTTCCATATCCTTAGAACTCCAAAGAATGTCTGTATGGGCAAGGGACATTATCATGTAAGACCATCCTAAACCTTCCTCATTCTTCAATACAGACTTGGGGAGGTGCAAAATAAACCACCTCGCCAGCAGCGGCATGCAACACATGAGGGTTCCTCTTCTTCGTGCAGTACGAGTATAGAGGGCATGCAAGATATCACCAAGAAGAGTAGGCACAGGATTGTGGGACAGGAAGATCTTAACCGCATTCACATCTGTAAAGGAATCTGGATTCAGGAAAAGAACCAAACCATAGATAAGGAGAGCCAAGATGTCTTCGATAGCCTGAAAGTCCAAATTATCCCATAACTGCTGAGCTTGATCTATTAGAAACTTGGCTAAGAAACCTTCAACCCCGCTTCGTGTCTCCCAATTGGATACTACATCAGCCCTTTTTAGATGCAAGGCTGAAGCAATGTCCTCTGGTCTAGGAGCCTCTTCCAAACCTGTGAAGGGCATCTGCTCGAGGATGGATATACCCAATAAGTGAGAAAATTCTTCCATAGTAGGAACTAGCTGATAATCCGGGAAGGTGAAACAATGATGCACCGGATCTAAGAAATGGAAGAGCACACTCATCATCTTCTCATCAACCTTTTAGGTAACCAAGCTAAGAAGCTGACCATGTCTTCTAATGAATGAAGAAGTATCAGAAACTCTTGAGGCCAACTCTTTGAGTTGAGCAGGTATTTGCACAAAGTTAACTCGGATGGTGTTTCTGCGCATGGAAGCCATAATCTACAAAATAGAACAAAGATAAATCCCCTCGGTCTTTGAAATGGTTAGTCTAATGAAGTACGCATGCTATGTTATGATGCATGATGTCATGGTAAAACACACATGTATAGAAAATAACAGACATGGTGAAGGAAAACAAGTCACACAAAAGCCCTTAAATTTCAGGCTTGCATGGGGTCTAGGTACTACCCTCTTGAAGTTCAGTTGGTTTCAACCTGTTCTAATAATATTAATCGGGTTCTAGAGGTTCTCAATATCACTGACCATCCTCCATCGGTCATGGTTTCAGCTCACGCAATCTTTTCTTGCAGCCGGAACTATCTCGAGAGTATGGTCTCAATGAGTGTAGTATCGAGTATCAACCAGTTCCCAGCTTTATACCGAGACCGGCTATCTCACTACTTCCTATGGCCAAGTTGGTCAATTATAGGTTCTAAGGTCAGTTTATGCTTAACGACACATATAGCAGCCCCGTATTCTTCTTGTTTCTCCACAAGGGATACCGGTACCAACCAATGTGCCACATCGACATAGCTAATGCTTCAACCATATCGGTCTACGCCGTACAGTTCCCTCACAGTTTATTGCTACTTACCTAAAAGGTGTCCCCCAGATCCGGGTTAGGATCTATAGTAACTCCCAATACAACATCCTCAAAAGTAAAGCAATCAAATCAAACAAGAGAAGCAATATGATGAACTAATCCTAAGGTATACCCCACTTATTATCTTCCCCAGCAGAGTCGCCAGTTCTGTGATACGGTGGCAGAACCGACTGTTAATACTGGTTTGTGTTTTGCGTTTTTTATTCACAAAATGTTGCAGTAAGCAAGAGTCGCCACCGACTTTTATTTTATCCAACTGGAAAGGAAAAAAAGCACAGAAAAATTCCTTTTTCGAGATTTTGAGTACGGGGGGTAGATTATAGAAAGGGAAGGTATTAGCACCCTTTCTATCCGTAGTTTTCTACGGGCTCTTAGGTACTTTCTCATCATTTTAAAAATTGCTTCCGTGTTTGTGTGTTTTGAAAAAAATTTGTTTTACTTTGATTTAACCCTTGCTTCTGTCTTCAAGAGTGTTACGAAGTCGTTTTAAAAATAGTGTAAGTGTGGAAAAGTTTGATTTTGAGCAAGTACCTACTAGCATCTATCTACTCGAAAAGAGAATGTTTCTGTTCTTGTTTCCTTTAGACAGCGTTATCCTACTATTAGTGAGTAGGTAGCACCGTCGTTAGAGTTGTAAGGGTCAATTTGAAAGGGACGTACGATCACTAAAGCAGTGTTAGGATGTCTTAGTAATAACCCTAGTGTCTTAAGATCATATTCGAGGCAACATTTCTGAGGCAACCTTTCCGAGGCAACATTTCGGAACGGGACATTTGATCTTTGTTTAGACAAGAGGGCGACCACTAAAATACCCTATACTTAATGATCGTTTACCGAAGGCAACCGAAGTGAGAGTATACCCTAGGAGTGCGCATGTGCGAGTGATTTGATTTCAAGTTATTATCTTTGCACATTTAGGATTTGCTAACCATTTTAAAATTTACATACATTCTTTTCATGCAATCCTATTATCATACATCTAACAGTTAATATTTGCGAGAATTAAAGTGCGAGAAAATAAAGCTACGCTATTACAAGGCTTCGGGTATTAATTACATAGCCAAAAACCCGCAAAACGATAAATAAAAGAAAAAAGTCCTAATTAATCTATTACATCCCATGAGTAATTACATCAATATTGTAAAAATAAATAAATGCTCGCGATGAATCGAGAACGAGAGCGATTAGGGTTTTGACCCTGTCTAAACCTAATTAAATTTTTTATTATTATTATTAAGAAAAATAAGGTTTTAAATTAAATATAAGCAAACCTAATTACTAATTAAATTAAATTAAGAAAATTAATTATTTTTTACCTATATTTATATTTTGTTATTTTGAGAAAAAATAATTAAATCAAACAAAACCCTAATTTCTAATTTGTTTTAATTTATTTACAAAAACAAATTAAAGTTATCCTAAAATTAAAATAAACGAATTAAATTATTTTTTGATAAAAAATGAAACCTAAATCTAATTTTATGAAAATTGATTTTATGATTTTATATAAAAAAAAAAAGAATTAATTTTTGTGTTAGTAAAAATAAATGAATTAAATAAAGAAAATATAAAAAGAAAAAGAAAAGGAAAATGGGCCTGGTAAACAGCAGTTTGGGGGGTGCCAATAGCATCCTTGGGGCCCAAAAGCAAGGGTCCACGTTGACTTCCTGGATCCAGCACTGCACTTTGACTAGGGACTTTGGTAGACCCTCAGATGATGACCTTTGGATCCTGCGTGTGGACATCTGGCTGACTAAGCGTTGAAGGCGTATGGTGGACGTCTTGGGAATCTGCACATGGAATCACATATAGAAAAACACATTAAAGAAATAAGGGGACCTGGGGATCGAACCCAGGTCCTATGGACTTTTTCACATGCCTCTCACCAACTGAGCCAAGCGCACTTGTTGTACATAGAGAAACAAATAAATAATATATTAAAAAACACAACTTGTAAATTTCCTGCGCACGAAATTTCAAATGGGCAAATGGGGTGGTGCCACGCAGGTCTCCTTCTTCCTCTCTCCATTGGTAAAAGTTATGGACTTTTACCTACGGACAAAGGTCCGTAGCTATAACCCCTGCACATTTCAAAATCTTACACAGGCACGATAAATGAAATCTAATGATGTAGATCAACTCGCCTTGACCTTGTGATCATCATGGCACATTTCTTGTGGACTAATTTTTCCTGTACAAAAAGATCCCAAAACGCAACAAGAAACCCTAGCAATGGTGTTTCTCTATAGGGTTAGCAAAAATGCAATTAACTGTTATGAATAGCTTGCAAATGCTTCCAGGATTCAGAATATATACATGATTCATGCTACAAATGCCTAAATAATGATATTCGATTTCAAGAATTTGTCAAATCCGTGAATCACTTACAGCGAGTTTCAGGGCACGAAAAAGCTTGCTTTTGATTGCTATGGACTCCTTGAATGCCCAGGACACGAAAGGGATGCTTGGCAAGGCTTGAAAGTTCCTGGAAATATAAAAACAGATCACCACTTTTCTTGATTTTTTTGAAGTTTGTTCTTCAACCTACACGCCTTAAAACCTTGTTTTTTTTTGTATGCCTTTGTTCAATATATATCAGTGATTGAATTAGGTTTACAAATGTGCTTTCAATCTTTATCAATTATGGTCTTTGATCATGATTTAATTTTCATGAAAATCTTTCCAAAATAAGCCAAAACCAATCTTTTTATGCACAACCATGCCTTGCACGATTTGATTCCCTTGCTAGCTGTATAAGAGACCTGGAATATGCACAAAATCTTAAGGTTTTAATGATTTGGATATTTCCATGATTTATTTTGATTTAATTTGATTTTATTGAAATAAAAAATCAAAATAAATGGAAAAAATAAAATAAAGGCAAGTGGGAAGAGTTAGGGCTCGTGGACCATGTTACAAACTCAAAACAAGTGCAAAAAGTTGGGGCCATTTGACAAAAATTGCAATTTGAGGCACATTTGACTTTTGGCAATTTTGCAAAAAAGGTCAACTTCAACAATGCATAACTCCTTCAATTTTTACTCTTTGAAGGTGTTCTTGGACTTTTTAGAAATCTTGAGATTTCCTCTAAGCAACCTTTTTTGTCTTGTCTCAATTGAGTCTTCCATATTCATGTATTAAGCTTTGAAAAAAAATGTGTTTTTGTTGACTTTTCAAAATGACCTATAATGTCCAAATCCATAACTTCTTGTGAGTGCATATTTTGAACTTTGGAGATGAAGATGGATTGTATAGAATTTAATCCTCTTCAAAATGAGCTTTGGATGGGTCATTTCTAATAAAGTATGAGAAAGTTATGATTGGTCAAAGTTGAGTTGACTTTTCCTACAAAACCCTAATTTAGCAACTTTTGGGTTTTGATGAATTGTGAGCAATCCTTGATGAATCATGATTAAACCTTGATCAAATGATGAATAACACTTCAAAATGAGGATGTTGACCAAAAATATTGAATTTTGACTGTATGTGGGCCACAGTTGACCTTTGTCCTAGTACAATCGATTTTTAGGCCTTTGAGCAATTGACTGAGCAAACTTTCTCTACAAAGCTTGAAACTTGACATGGATGATCTTGAGGACATATTAGGACAATGGTGAGCATTTTTGATCCCTTGGACTCAAGTATCTTTATGCAACATGAAACCCTAGTTTGAGGTGGACTGCCTTAGGAGAGGGTTTGTCTGGTCAACCCTTAGACTTCTTTGAGTAATTTGAGGTCCTCACTTGAAATGTATTGAGAAATATGGGAGGGAAAATTTTGGTGTACAACAGGAACATATTACCTTGCTGGTTACCTTGAATGCTACTGGATTCGAAGGAAGGAAGCAGAGGCAACGTTTCTACTATTTGATTCGAAAGAGAAAAACAAATGAGATGTCTTTTCTACTGGATTCAAAAGGGAATAAAATGTGTGGGACTTTTCAGAATTGAAGGAAGTAAATGTTAGATTCTGGGTTTTTGCTTTCACAAAATGTTTAAGTGTTTGAAAACTTATGATGTTTGAGAAATTTGAAGATTCCTTCCTCTAGCCCCAAAAAGTCCTCCCAAAACGTGTTGTGAGGCCTCTTATTTATAGGCAAGGCTGTTTGAAGCTTTTGGAGGGAAAATAAAAGGTTTGAACAAATTGAGTAACTTATTCCTTGTAGCTTTCGAGAGACAATGTCTTGTATGCTATTTTGATGTAAGAAAGGGACAGTGCTTCAGGACTGTTGTGCAGCAGTTTTGGGCAGTGTACCAGGCCTGAACTTGGAAGCAAGCATCTTTGAATATTTTACCCTTTTGTTTTGACCCTTCTTAGACCAGACTCTTCTCCAAAAAAAACTATTTGATTTTCCTCTAAAAAGTGCCTTTCGATTGAGTCACTTTTGTGCATCCTTCGAAGGAGCCAAAAGTGTGACCCTTGGATGGGTCACCAAAAACCTACCTTAAAGTGGGCTTGTAAATCCTTCGAATGGACTATCAAGCATATCCTTCGAATGGGATGCCTAGAGTTAGATTCAAAAGATGCTGATTTGAAGGGTAACAGGATGTAAGGAAACATTGTGAAGGTGGTTTTGTCCAGTCAAAGGCTTGCCTACCCAAAGGTCCAAGTGGCCAAACGAAGGAGTGTACATAGGGGGTCCCTGCCTTGTGACTTCATGCCAACATGCAAAAGATCTATGTTCAAACGAAGCTTTCATGAAGGGAACCAACATGCCCAAACGAAAGGTGTGACCAGTAGCTTGTACTGAAAGATTCATGTGCCTAAACGAAGCAAGCATGAAGGGAGTCAAATGCCCAAATGAAAGGTTTGACCAAAACCGTGTGCTGAAGGATTCATGTGCCCAACGAAGGGTGTGACCAGTAGCTTGTACTAAAGGAACCATATGCCCAAACGAAAGGTGCATGCAGGAGGCCAAAAAATGGAAATCAAAGGATGCCAAAAGGGAGCCTTTTCCTTGGAATCGAAGGAGACTATATGAGGCTTTGTGCCTTATGAATCCAAGCCAACATGCCAGAGGCCCACGTCCAGTCGAAGGATGCAAGCCACGCTTGCATCAAAAGAGACCAAAAGGCCAATCGAAGGAGCTGAATCGAAGAACACTTGTTTTTCTCCAAATTTGTCAAAATATTATTTTTATCCGTTTTCCCCCTTTTTTGACAGTTTCCTTTTAATCTTGGTACTGGAAAATCCCGATGTACTTGTGTAAGCTTGAACCTTGAGAATCCTTGCAAGAAATGCCTTGAAAAATGAGAGGGAAACTTTTGGGGTACAACACAGTGGAATAATTATCTCAACATAAAGAAATAATTGATTGAAATCCATACTGACAATCATATCATAAATACTAGGCAATAAGGCTAAACATCACATAATCTCATACATATCCAAATAAAAGAGAGTAATAAAAAACATCTCTCAAAATAAATTAAACATGAGTTCAAATATCCCTTGTATTACATAGAGCAGAGCAATGACTCAATACCTAAGAATAACCATATAAATAAGAATTTATCTCCTCCTCTAATCCTGGAAAGAAGCACCGCTATCTCCGGTACTAGAGCGATGTCGTATAAAATATCATTCCAACCGAAGGGTAAGAGTTCATATCATTATGAAAATATATAATAGTAAGCAATGTAAAACATACATATATATATATATATATATATATATATATATATATATATATATATATATATATATATATATATATATATATATATATATATATATATATATATATATATATATATATATATATATATATATATATATATATATATATATATATATATATATATATATATATATATATATATATATATATATGAATCCATCACTCTTCATAGAACCACGTATTAGGCGTAACATAATCCAATATACCAGTCCACATATACAACATAGCTCATCAATTCATATTCCAAATGAAATTCAATTCCAATTACGACAATTGTACAATTAAATCAATTATCATATGTTGCACATCAAAACACCAAATTCACACTAATATTACATAATGAGTGATAATGCATCAATTCACATTGAACCATGTGACTCCAATGCAACTCAAATGCACTATGCATGTGCTACCAATGTTATCCTTACTGGTCTTGTCGGGTCCACATCTCCAAGACAGATAACCACCAATAAAAGCTTGATTCAGCCTCAAGCTTTCAAAACCCATTAAGTTTTAGGTTTGGGACAAGTCAATAGTTCCCACGGAATTACCAAACCTTACCTCTTGACACAAATGATGCATGTACATGTGCAATCTCAACAACTCATCAAATAATTCAACACATTTTGAATTATCTTCACAACATTGCACAACATACATCCTTCATGCCAATCAATCACATATACACAATCTAATAGTATAATTCATCTCAACACATCATTATAACATGTAGAAATTAGATACAAATCATGTTATATTCAAACATCATCCAATTCCAACACTTACATACATAATTCAAGTGTTAAGTTCCTCATCAAAACGCTTCCAAAGCCAATTCGAATCAAGTCAAATATTAAAATACATGTAAATCTATGATAAATCATAACATACAAGATCCCAATCCCATTCATGCATAGAATAATTTTTCTGTGTCCAGCCACTCGCACTAAGCGGCCCTACCCGCGCTAAGCGCCCTTTACGAAAACTAGAAAAAATTTGTTGCGAACAACTACTGACTTGTGCATGAAAATCACCATAGAGACGTGTTCTAATGCCCAATTTTCACTAAGTAAACATATTATAATATGTATACATCACAGGAAACCTATTTATATCATAAAAACTAGATTTCAAAAACCTAATTTCCAAATCCATAAATCAATTTGAGTGATTCAAAACCTAAAAATTCATATACCCAATCCTATTACATGTTACTACCCATAATATACTCCCATAATAACATAGATTCTCAACCTTGCCTTGAGTGTAGAGTCTTTACGGTTGCCTCTTCACTTTTTGTCATTTCTCCTCTTTCTCCTATTCTCTTCTCTTCTCTTCTTTTCTTTTTGTCTTATGACAATATTAATTCTAATCCATCTTCTTACTACTTTATTTCATTAATGGGCCTAATTCCACTTACCCATTCTATTATGACATAAAGCTCAATTCTAATTATTTACGATTCTTACTTATAACTCCAATTATTCAAATAACACATATTCAAATAATTCAAATATTCACTAAATCATACAATTAAATCAATTACTATATAGTATAATAATTAATAAAATAATTAAATAATAGCAATTAAAAATAGGGGTGTGACACCTTGAATTTCCCAGGATCTTGCTCCCCGATCAGATATATTAGGTCGTCTGAACGGGGTCTTTTGGGTCTCGAGCTCATCGGAAGGGGAGACGCCTGCCCAGCAGTTGGGCTCGACGAAGATGTCCCTGACCCTGTCGGAGGCACACCAGCCACGTCTCCGCCCAGGAGGCTCTTGGAATATAATTTTTGTTCTTTCTTTTCTTTGGTCGCATCTGTTTTGAGCATGCATTCTTGAGGAGTAGACATTTTCTCTGCAACAAAACAAACACGGATTAGTAAAACATGCATATTAGAGTAAGGGAAAGTCAAAAAACAAAACGACTACCTAAATATTTTAAAGGTTCATTACATTCGAGGAGCTCCTTAACATTAATAAGCTCGGGCTCAAATAAAATGTTCCCTTCCTCGTTAACGAGGACCTTTCCCCTTTTGCCCAGTTGTTGAAATGGGAGTATTCCCTTTACAAAGGCCAGCGATGGATCATAACTAGCATGATCAACCTTCACAATGTAATGATCAGTATAATGGTTGAAATGTTCCCTGTTCTAATGAAAGTTGAACCTCTGCACCAACTTCATCCTTGGTTCTCCCTCCTCAGTCAACAACATATCTCCATCCTTACCACATGAGGGGACACTCGTATAAATGTTCAGAATTTCCCTCTCCGAAATAGGTTCGGTCAACAAGTACCTTTCTTTCAACATTCAGACAGACTCAAGGTAGGCCTTGAATAACTTTCTGTTAGCATGCTTCAAGGAGACCCATCCCAACTGATTTCCAATTGTGCCCCCTCTGAAGGTGAAAGCAGTAGAAGAACAAAGGGACAATGGCCCCAATCCTCAAGTAATCACACACAATCTCAAAAGCCCGCATGAAGGTTATCAAGTTGGGGTGTATCTGCGAGGGAGTAAGAAGAAGATAATTGAAAATGACCACCTATAGGTCGGTAAAGGGAATCCCCATACCCATGTCCCTGAAAAAGATCGTGTACATAGGAAGATGACTCACATCAAATTTCGAGCAGATGTAGTGGCGCTTCCCGAGGACATAGATGGCCCATTCCTCCTCAATAACCTCTTCCTCCATTCACGCAACCACAAATGTGAACACCTCATTTGGTTCTTCAGCACTATTGGCCATTTTACCTGAAAAGAAGAGGACAAAAGTGAATTCGACATCAAGTTAAATCCATCCTTCCACTGCTAATCAAGTGAAAGGGCGCGAAAAGGGATGATGACCCTGTCCCCGACCAGGGCCCTCACTTAAACAACAAAAACCGACACAAGGACGATTCCCTCTAACGTGTTAGGCGCCTATCCGCCAGGATAAACCCTAGCACACACAGGGAAAAATCTCCCCGATAACTAGGTATTGAACCTCGCTTAAAGGTTCAGCAAAAAACTCAGAAATGGCCCAAAAAGGTCAATGTAACTCACCATCATCGGCTCTAACGCTAGACACTCCCAAAGAATTTGCGATAGAGCCAACGTCCTTTCCAGTAAACCACCAGAAATGTTTTCACTAAAGCTACTCTAATCCTAACCACATGCATCTCTAAAAGCAAAGTTTGTAAATCTAACCTAAAACAGGGATGAATTTCACAGAAACGGGATAAAGCAAGGAACTTACTGGGTCGGGGAAGATTGACGCCGAAACAAGCTGGAACTCCAGTAGTGAACAATGGAACAGGAAGAACTTCAGCGATGAATGGAAGAGCTTTGAAGAGCTAGCAGAAACGAGCAGAAAGGAAGCATGCGAAAAGTTCAAATGAGGCTTCCTCTGTCCCATTTATAGGAAGCTTCGCCAGCACGTGGGTGAGCACGCGCCTAGGGGAACCTAGGGGTCGCCATCATTATGCCCTAGTCTCTAGACTTACCATCATTATGCATTTATGATAGCATGTGGCTCGACGCAAACGTGGCACACTATCTCCAAGAGTCCAATCAACCACTCGAATCCCCATGCACTGAACACAAGAGACCATATTTGAGCCCCTCGACACAACCGTCCCCGAACACATCTTAAGTGTCCTCGTATCTTATGACGACACCGAAAGCCTTTCCTCCTCGACAAGCAGGCTGGCTCTAATTCATCACTCCAACACCTAGGAGCAACGACTTGGGGGGCTCCTATTCTGGACTAGCCCAATGACTAGAATTGGCCCAATCCACTTCTAATTTCCACATGGCCCAACAACATTAGCCCATTAGCTCTGAACCTTCTGTCGAGCATCCCTGGTCAACCACGCCTCATGAGAAGCAAGGCCAACGATGCCTAAGATACCCGCCTGCCACCATACAGGCAGCTGCCTCCCAGTATGTTTGATGCATGTATAGTAGACAACCAGGAAAATGCTCATGACGCACCTGCCCGTAATCCATTTCGTGCTCGGTGCAAAGGCTAGTTACAGGCACGACTGCCCATTTTAACCAAGTCCTGGCAGTTACCTATTTTTGAGGAACCTAGTATCTAGGCCCAAAAATAGGAACCAATGGCCAAGTGCTAGGGGCATTATATAAACCCGCACACTCTAAACCCTAATCTCTTTCTTGTTTCTCTTTGCACCCATTTTTACTTAATTGTCGGAGTGCCTTGCAGGTAAACCCCCATCCTCTCCTCAAACTTCAAGCCAAGCAGACGTCATCCTTCGGTCCACTTTCAGGTTCTGATCAAGCAGTAAGATCAAATCTCATGGAGAAACTCATGAGTCTCACAGAGAAACTCATGAATCTCGTAGGGAAACTCATGAATCCCGTGGGGATGCACATGAATTCCCCGGAGAAGAACCTTCCCAGAGAATTGAGATCATCTTTAAATCTATGAGTTTCACGGGAAAGAACCTTCCCAAAACATGAAGGTCACTACAAACCTATGAATTCCACGGGGAAAATCCTCCCTGGAACATGAAATTCATCTAAATCATGTGTATTGTGAAGACTAAACACATTGTTAATTGCAAGAAAAAAAAACGCTTACGTGATTAAGGGTTAAACGGAGAGCAAGTGTGAAAATTTTGCAAATGAAATCTTAAGCTCCCTATTTATAAACCCTGCACATTAGACAAAATGTCACTTCGGGTGGCGTGTCAACGCCTTAACAAGCAGTTGTCCACGCGCCTATGCTATAATGACCATTACGCCTAGGCCATAATGGCCATTATGCCTAGGCCATAATGGCCATTATGCCTAGGCCATCATTGCATATTAAATGTTGTGACATGTGGCCCAACAAGCAAGCGTAGACCAAACTTTTCGAATCCCTAGATGACGGGCGAGGGAAACTTTGTCCTTCGCGGGCATACCCCTATAGTACGACTATGAGAATCGCGACAACACCCTCTGCAGGCACACCATAACTCTTGACCATGATAATTATACCACATGCCCCTTTTCGCGAGGAAGATTTTTAATCTGGACGATCACATCCCCCTTTTCATATGTTGGACTGAAAGTTGATGCCTGCGTCTTTATCGACCAACCTCAGGTTGAATATCGAAGGCACGAGGGTCCCCACGGATATCCTCGGTGTCACTACCTCTCCAACATATGAGCTGACCTTAAAGTCATAACTACTCTACTTAGGAGCAACACATTGGGGGGCTCCTGTTTTGGACTAGGCCTGCACTTAGTTTGTCATCGTGCAAGGCCCAACCCAACTCTGTTACGAGGAAGGTCCACTACAGTGGCCCAAATTGCTATAATCATTGGGGAACATATCCCAAATGTTCGCGTCGAGAACGTCTCTCACACGTTCTCGTCGAGGATCTCCTTTTTCACATGCCCGTCGATGATACCTCATCCACGTGCCCGAAAAAGACACCTCCTCCACGTGCCCACCAAGGGTACGTGGCCAACGTTCCTCCAAATATCACAGAGTCATCCTGCCCCCGAAAAGAATGGATCTTCCACCCTCCAAGAATTACGGGGCGATTAAACCAGGATAGAGACCATGAAATGGTCTCATCTACCCATGTAGGATCCTGACTGTCTCTATTATGGGCCTAGGCATCCGACCTAAAATGTGAACATTAGGCCAACATTAGGGGATATAAATACCCTTTGTCACTAGAGAGTCAGGTACACAATTCTACTCAATTACACTTTGTACTTGCTTTCTTGCTCTGAACCTTACTTTGGCATCAGAGTATCTTATAGGTACACCCCACATTCACTTTAAAAACTACAGAATTTCAAGTTTTGCAGGCCACTGAAGATCCTTCTGATCCTGGTAAGATCACAAACTAACCCATGTTTCAATATATTTTCCAAATTATGCCACTTTCAAACAAAAAATTGTCAATATAAAGGAGGTGTCAATCAAATTGACGATGGTGTACAATGCATAAGAGGAAGCGCCAATTCAATTGGCGACAATGTACTATCTCTCTCTCTATCTCTCTCTCTCTCATATGTGTTTGTACAATGTCATAAATTATATTGATGTCTCCTCTTATGTATTATACACTATCGCCAATTAGACTAACATCTCCTTTGTGTTGTCAAATTTTTTGTTTGAAAGTGACTTAGTTTAAAAAATACGTGGAAAATTGGTTAGTTTGAGTATCTATTTAAAAAGTAGGTTATCTGAGTAAAAACTATACACTTGGATACTAAAATAAAGTAAATAGTTTGATCCTAATAAAGACAAACTTTTTCAAAATAATTAACATATTGCTCAATATTATCAAAGTTTATAAAGCTACATGGATCGCTATAATTTTGTCGACTCTTAGGGGAGTTATTAGGAACATTGATACAAAGTTGAGGAATATGCACCTTTGTGAGATACACACTATTTATCTACATAAAACTGTAAGATGATAGGTGTAGCGGTAGAAATGTTTAAGACTAAGCCATTGGATTGACTAGACTTATACAGATCAAAATAAAAATCACCATCGCGCTTTATTGTTTCCAAAGGAATGGGAAAAGAGCGAGTAACCCAAAAAGAGGGGGGAAGATTCAAGGTAAGGGGGTTGGTTAGGAAAAGGGAAGGTATTAGCACCCTAAACATCTACGGTACTCTGTAGGAACCTCTTTGTAAAATCTGTATATTTTGCCTACAAAATGTTGTATAAAAATATATGGTGGAGGTGAGAAAAGAAATATATTTTTATGATTTTTGCACCCGCCGCGGTTGTGAAACTTTAGTGCCTACGTACCACCTTTCGTGCAATAGGGGATCAGGGTACACGTAGTTCACCTTTTTAAAAATTTTAAAACACAAATGTGTTGGTTAATTTTATGAGATAAGACATCATCGTCATTGTCCGTGTGGAAAACATATTTACTACTCACAATCATGAGAAAGGAGAATTTGCATCATCTCAAAGTGGAGGATATGGCTTAGATTTTAAAATCAACAATGCCTCACTCAACACCCAAGTGGAAAATATCTCTCTTCACTACATATTGTAGAAGTATAGTTGTTTGCATCACTATAAAGATTGAGAAGAGTCTAATCTTTTGAGAAAGGTTTTAGAATTAAAGCCAAAGTGGAAAAATGGTTTATAATGAGATTGATTGACTTTTAGTCTTTTCACAAAAATGTCAAGGTATTATTAAGTTGATTGAAGTTTATTTATGAAAAGGTTTTGAAAATGCATGGACCTAAGTTCAAGTTTATTATGAAAGTGGTTCAAGTTTAAAAACAAGAATAATTTTCAAAAGGAGGAAGAAGATTTTTGAAATTAAAGAAGATGGGAGGAGAAGAAGAGACTATCCTAAATCATAAGGTAAAAGCTAGGGATAGGAACCATCTAACCAACAAGAAGCCAATACTTGACATTATGAGTCAAGATAGAATTCCCATTCTTCGGATTGAAACCAAGCAAGCAAAAATACTGGACCTCTTGAGAGAACCAAACTTCAAGTGCATTAAGTCTTCACAAAAATTGGGCAGAGTAACGACTGTATACGGGTGAATTCCAGATTACAGACAAAGAATATAATCACAATAACCTGCACACAAAACAAACAAACAACCCAATGTCTTGAGATAAACCTCAAGAACTCCAGACAAAATATCAATTAAGGTCACAAGAAGCCAATGCTCCATAATGCCAAGGATAATAACCAAATAGTCCAAGTATCATTAAAGGGTTTTATGGTTCATGTTTATTTATTGGTGTCTTAGAAGAGAAAAGAAAAGCTCAAGTGAGAAAAATAAAAATGGCATGAAATGTAAATCTTAAAGTTGTAATTGCAAGCTTCTCAAGTCATATTTAAAGAATTTGTTTTGATGAAGACAACATGGATTTCAACATTCAAAGGATGTGCAAAAAGCTTATCAACATCATATAAAAGTCTTGAAGATTATAGAAGAATTATTGAAGAATCATCAAATGTCAATATGGTATAAATAATTCTTAATCTTGAATATACATGTTCACAAAAATATGCATTCATCAACATATACATATCCCATAATTTTAATATCAAGAAAAACTTTGTTTGAAATAATTTTCAAAAAGTATGTTTGAAAATAACCCTTTAGGAACCGGTTCCTCCCTAACAGGGAACCGGGTTCCAGACTTTCTCAAAAAACATGTCCCTGGTTTTTGTACCAGGAACTGGGTTGTACCAATAGGGGAACCGGTTCCTGCGTAATATTTTTTGAAATCTGACTTATAACGTTCACTAAGAACCGGGTTCTGTCAGTGTCGGAACCGATTCCTAGCGAACCAGTGCAGCTTTTCTTTTGGTTTTTGAACATTTTTCAAGTGGTATCTTTTCATGAATGCATTGCAACTTTTCATATGAATTGGCATGAATGAAGAGGTTCTTGTGACTTTATAAAATGCTGCAGTTTTTCTTATTTCAAAAATATACAAGAATGCTTTAATTTTCAAATTAAAAATATACTTCTTCAATAAACAATTTTTCATCATTCACATTTGAATTCATATTTTCATGTGTTCATAATTTTGTGAAACTTGCCATATACACTTTCATTATCATTACAAGTTTCATACATACATTGTGAACATTTATATACATTGTTTGAGAATTGTTTATATCTTGAAGAAGAAGATCAATTGAAGATTGATAAAGCTCTCCACATATTTCAAATCAATCATTGTATTACTTAAAGAATTTATTCCCTTACTATCCAGGATTGTTGGAAGTAAGTGTTGTGATTTGAAGAGGATTGTTCTTCATTCACATTAGTGTTTGTTTGGTCTTAAAGGTGTTAAGAACCTTTGATCACCCTATAGGTTAGATAGTAAGCATAGGCTGTACAATCATTCTAACTATAGTGAAATCTCTTTCGTGTTGGAAAGGGGACTGGAGTACTCTCGGATTGTGAGGGGAACCAGGATATATCACCGTGTTCTTTACTTTTCCGCATTTATCGCTTTCATCACCATAATCAGGAAAAGATAAAGATACAATCAAAACCTTCAAACACTTAACCAAAAAAAAGTTCTACAAATATTCTCATAAAACCGAATAAATTTTATAAGACCTAATTCACCCCCCCCCCCCCCTCTTAGGCACTCTGAGACTTACAATTGGCCTCAGAGCAAGTTATAGGTAACTTGTTCCTAAAGATCCAGAATGGCTTCCGCAAATCCAAATCAAAATTCGGTTTTCAAAGATGGTGGTAGTAACAACAAGCCTCCACTGTTTTGTGGTGAATACTTCGACTTTTGGAAAATTCGCATGAAGGCTCATCTTGAAGTTCAAGGAGAAGAAATATGGAATGCTGTTGAGAATGGTCCATTTACTCCGGTATGTGTTGTCAATGGTGTTGGGTCATCAAAGCCTAAAGCATCATGGGATGACGATGACAAGAAAAAAGTTCTCTTTGACAAAAAGGCAATCAATATTCTCCAAAGTGCTCTTAGTATGGATGAATTTTTCCGAGTATCGGCATGTACATCGGCAAAGGAAATTTGGGACACTCTTGTAGAAACTCATGAAGGAACCGCCGAAGTAAAAAGGTCTAGATTGAACACTTTGAGTCAAGAATATGAATTATTCAGAATGTTGCCCGGAGAATCCATCCTTGACTTGCAAAAGAGATTCGTTCACTTGACAAACCATTTGAAGGCACTTGGTAAAACTTTAACAAATGATGAATTAAATCTTAAAGTGCTTAGATCTTTAACAAGGGAATGGCAACCAAAAGTGACGGTAATATCCGAAAAGAAAAGCCTAGCAACTATGACTTCTGCAACACTTTTCGGAAAGCTTCAAGAATATGAGACGGAACTTGGAAGACTTGAAAAACATGAGAATAATGAGAAGAAATCCAAAGGCATTGCTTTGAAAGTTGATTCAAAAGAAAGTCAAGATAAAGATGCATCGGAGGAAGATGAAAATCTCTTGCTTCTTGTAAAAAGGTTAGGAAAAATTTTTGGTCATAAAAATAATCTTCATAATGCTAACTTTGTCAAAAGAAAGAAATTCTATAAGCATAAAGACAAAGAAGCCTCCACATCAACACAAGATGTCACATGCTATGAATGTGGAAAGCAAGGTCACATAAAGCCGGATTATCCAAAACTCTCCAAGAAAAATGGATTCAAAGGTAAAAAGGAGTTCAAGAACAAAAAGGCTTATGTTGCATGGGAAGATAATGAGATAAGTTCTTCATCCGATTCGGAAAGCGACGAATGTGCAAATCTAGCATTGATGGCTTCACATCACTCCGACGATGAAGAAGAGGTTAGTAATGAATTTAATATTTTTGATGATGATGTTCAAGGTGCTATTGATGAACTCTTGGGAGAATGCAAAAGTTTATACAAAAATGTGTCAAATCAAGAAAAAGAACTTTTAATTTGTCTAGAAAAAATTGACACCATGACTAAAGATTTTGATCTTCAAAAACAAAATTTTATTAAAGAAAAGGAAAACTTTGCATGCTCCAAGTGTGAATCAAATGTCTTTCAAATTGTTCAATTGAAAAGAGTCATTGAACGATATGAAAAAGGACAAATAGGATTGGAAGGATTACTAAGCCAACAACGTTATCCAAATGATAAAAGAGGTCTTAGTTATGTGAATACTAAGAAACCAAGTAACAATCCCACTGTTTTTGTAAAGGCTAGTAATAGTTCCAATCCCAAGAAAGTAGAAAAGAAGCAAGTTGTTCATAATCATCAAAAGAAAAAGGCTAATGTATCGAAAAAGAAAAAATTTCCTAAAAAGAAATCTTATCCTTCTAGATATAGAAGTAACTTTGAACCTACTTGTTTTTATTGTGGTATTAAAGGCCATACACCTAATGCTTGCTATGTTAGAAACTTTAGTATAGCAAGTGGGCATTATGTATGGGTGAAAAAGGGAACTAACTATGAAGGACCCAAGGCAACTTGGGTACCTAACAAAGAATAATTTGTTTTTGTAGGTATGCTTGAAATCCACATCAAATGTTTGGTATCTTGATAGTGGATGTTCAAAGCATATGACAGGAGATGTACACCAATTTTCATATCTAGTACATAAAGCCAAAGGGTATGTCACCTATGGAGACAACACCAAAGGAAAGATTCTTGGCGTTGGAATAGTTGGCACACCTCCATCCATTCAAATTGAGGATGTTCTCTATGTTGAAGGATTAAAGCACAATCTTCTTAGCATAAGTCAACTTTGCGATAGAGGGTTCAAGATCAAATTCAACAAAGATGAATGTCTTATTATGGATGAGGCAACCAATGAGGTAAAACTCAAAGGTATAAGAACTAACAATATTTTTATGATTACTCTAGATGATTAGTCTATGAAGGTACAATGTATTATGGTAAACAACAATGACGCTTGGTTATGGCACAAAAGGATTGCTCACATTCACATGGAGCACTTGAACAAATTGGTTAAGCATGACTTAGTTATTGGTCTACCAAAGATGAAGTTCATCAAAGATAAATTATGTAATGCATGCCAAAAGGGAAAACAGACCAAAACAACTTTCAAATCTAAGAATGTGGTGTCTACTACAAGGCCACTACAATTGTTACACATGGATCTCTTTGGTCCATCAAGAACAAAAAGCTTCGAAAAGAACTTGGTATTTTGGATGAAGGTGATCACTAAATGTTTCTCATAAGGTGCACTCCTTCTTTTATATGTTTTTTATTTGATAAAATATGTGTGTATATATTGTTTGTACAAAACTTTTCCGTTCATAACAAATTTTTTTCAAGTTTTTGGTAAAATTTACATGTGGAACCCGGTTCCCATAATGGTAGGAACCGGTTCCTGGTTCATTTTCCAGAAACGTTACTTTTTTCAAAAGCCAGGAACCGGGTTCACTATAGTGCAGAACCGGTTCCCAGCATGCAGACCGGCCACACGCACCTTTTTGTGCTTAAGTGCTTTTTTAATGTGTTTTATGTCATAGTCAACATTCATCTCTCATTCCAACTTCATATTCCTCCTCTCAAACCCTTCCACCTCCATTGACACACCTCATAAAAGCTCCAACATCTCTTTTTCTTCACCAACATTTTAATACCCACTCCTCCAAATCACTACAAAATCACTTCTCCTTCCATATTTCATACTCAAATATCCCAATCTCTCACCTATTCCGAAAATCCCAAATCAAAACCCCAACTTTCAGATTTCTCATAAATCTCCATGGGTCCTAAGAGAGCTACTAGGTCCAGCAAGGGAAAGGCTCGGGTTGAAGAAGAGTATTCTAACATTCATCCTCAGACCATCAAATCCAGAAGGCTCACCTTCAAATCTCGTAATCGGAAGGTTCTTAAAGCTAAGTTTTGTAGGCTTCATACCTTTCCTGCTCATAGCTTTTTATTTCCTACTCAGTTGGCCTCTGCTGGGGTTGCCAGGTTTGTAGGTAACAATGGTGAAGTGTTTCCTGACCTTGTTAGAGAATTTTATCACAACTTAAAACTTATCCCTGATGAATTTGGTGATATTACTCTAACCTCTCATGTTCTGTCAAAGAGTATCTGTTTAACTGTTGAGGAATTTGGTGAATTGTTGGGTGTTCCGCATGAAAGTTTGGTTCTTGTTAATGGTGTTATTCCACATGATTGGCTACCATACAATAAGGTAGAAGTTTTTATTAACATGTGTAGGCCAAATCAGCAAAATACTGCTCGTCAACAACTTCTCTCGTCATCAAATTTGTTTGGCTCAAATCTCTCTGTAAGTGACAGAATGCTCCACCTTATTATTGCATATATCCTCTTTCCAAAGAATTCTAACCACTCGCGTATCAATGAGTTTGAATTAATGGTCCTTAATGCATTGAGACGCCGTTGTTCGGTTAATTGGGCACTTTCTATTATGTACCATATGCAACTTATGGAATCTCTTGGTGGTGGTTTACCATATGCTCGAGCCATTTCTCTCATCTTGGAAAATGCAAATGTTAACCTTCAACGGGAAGTTACAAGAATTCAAGGAGATAAGGAGGCAATTACAGATGCAACCGCCCTTAAGAACACAGGAATCATTCTAGATGCAAGATGTCACTTTCACTACAAAGAGGATTTCGAACCAACTGTCCAATATGTTGCTCAACCTCCCGAAGGCGGCTACACCTTAGACATGTTGTTTAATCAGATGACCATCTTCCAAAGACATGTGGATGATTGCTTTGATGTGCTCCAACAAGAAAATGCTTCTGCACGGCGACAAATACGAAATATCCAAAGAACTCAAAAGCTTTTTCTTGATCACTTTGATAGAAAAGAAGTTCTAGAGGAAGAGGAATCCGGAAGTGGTAGTGGAAGTGAAGAAGATGATGATGAGATGAATGAAGATGAAGGCTAAATTTTTTTTTAATTTCTATGTCATTTCTTTCATTTTCGTTAAGTTCTTTGTAATGTCTAGACAATGTTCTATCTTTTGTTTCATTGTTATTTGATGTAATCGTACAATTCGTTGTTCGTGTTTTAGTGTGTTTAAAATCGTACAATTCATTGTTCGTGTGTTAGTATGTTTTAAAACCGTACAATTCATTGTTTGTGCTTAAAATCGTCTTAATTTTTAAATGATTTTGTTTCACTCTTTTTCCCCATCCTTTTTGATGTTAACAAAGGGGGAGAAGAATATGCATATGTGTTGTTTTGTTTCAAAGAAATTGCAGGCCCAAATAAATATCTATTATACTCACTCCAAAATTCAAGGAATCATGGACTTAGGGGGAGCATACAATTTAGGGGGAGCCTTGCATTTGCTCAAATGTGCTCAACATATTTGCTACTCAAAACAACATAAACAATTCAAGAATCGTTTTCAAGACTTGGTTGTCATCATCAAAAAGGGGGAGAATGTAATTGCAAGCTTCTCAAGTCATATTTAAAGCATTTCTTTTGATGAAGACAACATGGATTTCAACATTCAAAGGATGTGCAAAAAGCTTATCAACATCATATAAAAGTCTTGAAGATTATAGAAGAATTATTGAAGAATCATCAAATGTCAATATGGTATAAATAATTCTTAATCTTGAATATACATGTTCACAAAAATATGCATTCATCAACATATACATATCCCATAATTTTAATATCAAGAAAAACTTTGTTTGAAATATTTTTCAAAAAGTATTTTTGAAAATAACCCTTTAGGAACCGGTTCCTCCCTAACAGGGAACCGGGTTCCAGACTTCCTCAAAAAACATGTCCCTGGTTTTTGTACCAGGAACTGGGTTGTACCAATAGGGGATTCGGTTCCTGCGTAATATTTTTTGAAATCTGACTTATAACGTTCACTAAGAACCGGGTTCTGTGAGTGTCGGAACCGGTTCCTAGCGAACCAGTGCAGCTTTTCTTTTGGTTTTTGAACATTTTTCAAGTGGTATCTTTTCATGAATGCATTGCAACTTTTCATATGAATTGGCATGAATGAAGAGGTTCTTGTGACTTTATAAAATGCTGCAGTTTTTCTTATTTCAAAAATATACAAGAATGCTTCAATTTTCAAATTAAAAATATACTTCTTCAATAAACAATTTTTCATCATTCACATTTGAATTCATATTTTCATGTGTTCATAATTTTGTGAAACTTGCCATATACACTTTCATTATCATTACAAGTTTCATACATACATTGTGAACATTTATATACATTGTTTGAGAATTGTTTATATCTTGAAGAAGAAGATCAATTGAAGATTGATAAAGCTCTCCACATATTTCAAATCAATCATTGTATTACTTAAAGAATTTATTCCCTTACTATCCAGGATTGTTGGAAGTAAGTGTTGTGATTTGAAGAGGATTGTTCTTCATTCACATTAGTGTTTGTTTGGTCTTAAAGGTGTTAAGAACCTTTGATCACCCTATAGGTTAGATAGTAAGCATAGGTTGTACAATCATTCTAACTATAGTGAAATCTCTTTCGTGTTGGAAAGGGGACTGGAGTACTCTCGGATTGTGAGGGGAACCAGGATATATCACCGTGTTCTTTACTTTTCCGCATTTATCGCTTTCATCACCATAATCAGGAAAAGATAAAGATACAATCAAAACCTTCAAACACTTAACCAAAAAAAAGTTCTACAAATATTCTCATAAAACCGAATAAATTTTATAAGACCTAATTCACCCCCCCCCCCCCCCCCCCTCTTAGGCACTCTGAGACTTACAAAAGTAAATGGTACATAAAGCATAAAAAATAAAAGCATAATGTAAAAACAATTTAATGATTAGTGGTTAGTTGGGTGACCATCTGGAAACTTGCATTTGGAACTCATTAAAGGAATGATAGAACCAAAGCCTCCACACAACAAGTTGCATTTGCTTTTTGTCAAGTATATCATCCATTTGGAACCCTCACACAATGAATCTCAAGGTTTTTGGATCAAAGAGATCAAATTAACATACTTGGGCTTGCAAACATAGGTTTGGGCCACGAATGATCATTTATTTGAATCGGAACAAAATTTAGCGCTATGTTAAGCAATCGTAAATGGACTTATGTAGAAGTCGCACCTATTTTGATGCTGGTCAATAGTAATCTATGCACCATTTGTTTTGAGACATGATATAGAGATCATGCTCCAATAACACTTAGTGCAATAAGAAAGGGTTAAGATGAAAAAGAGTGGGAAAGAATATAGAAACCACATTTGAATTAAAATTTAATCAAACTATTATTAAAATCATTCATCCATTTTTGTGGAGTTAGACTCAACACCATGGATCCAATGATGTTAATAAAGTTCATGATCAAAAATTCAACCCAAGATCAGCCAGAAAATATACAAAAAATAAATTGTATTTTAAAATAAAAGAATTACGGTTTAAAAAATGAAAATAATAGAGAAAAAAGGAAACTATGTTCAAATTAATCAAGAAATATTAAGTAAGACCGTATAAAAATCAGAAATGAACTCGAATATTTTTATAAATTTTTTGGTAATTTTTTAAGTCAGAAACTATTTTTTAAATTTAAATAAATGGGAAAAATAAACCAATAAATGATAAAAAATAAAAAAGTCAAAAATAAAAAATAAATGAGGTCACTAATATTTGTCATAATATCATTGGATCATTCCATAATTTTTTTTCAGAATTTAAAAATGCATAAAAGTATTTTTAAACATTTAAAACAATTCAAATAAAGTGAAAATTTATAAATAAAAAAATCAAAACATAAAATAAAATTGTGAAAAAATAAAAATCAGAAGAGAAAAATCAAAAATATTTTTCATAATTTTTTTCATATTTTTTGGACTAAAAATGAATTTTCTATGATTTTTTGAAATTTAAAATAATTAAATATAAAAAATCAGAAAAGAAAAGTAAAGTCAAAAATATGTGGACCATTGGATGAGAGTCAAAACGCGTTAGTAATCAAATCTAAGGGATCTGGCGCGTTGTGCATATCATGGTCATTAGTGAATAAAGCACTGAATCATTAATTAAATCAGATTTTCAAAAAAAAACAAATGGCGCGCCTTCATTGGTTGGAAGATGACACGTTGGTCATCTTCAACCTCCAGCCAAAGTGAATTTCATGTCTCTCAAACTGTAAAATCAGAAGCTCATACCTATGCCATTCGCTTCGTCTCTTCAAGACGAAGACAACCACACCTTCGCGAAAAATTTATATAAATTGTAGCTCAAGTAATTTGGAAGGAAAGTTTTGAAAAGGAATTTGAAATTTTATGGTCAAAACGTGTTTCCAGATAAAAGTAAGTGTTGCAACTAGAACCAGGGCAATGAGAGCATCACAATGATATCAAAGTTTTGAAGAATTGATGGAGAAATCTACCTATTGAAGTTGAGTTGCAGAGCTCTGGAACTGGACTTCTGTGGAGCAATATAGGGCACGATTCTTAAATATAATTGTATGGTTAGCTTCAGGGAAGATCAAGGAAGGTAAGTTGATAGAAAAATTGGATTGAAAAAGGCTTAAACACTGATTTCGAAGTTACAGAAATTTGAGTTATAGAACAAGTTTGGCAGAGTGATTCTAGCTATCCAAACTTGAGGAAGTGAATGGGGGATGACCCTCTATTTATAGGCGAATTAATGGAATCCTCAAGCGTGTGAAATGATGAAGTTTGGAGGGAAATCGTGGGAGGTCTGCAGCTTGAACAAAGTGTGACTTGTTTAGCATCAAAACTCATCCAAATCGTGTGTTTCATGATGCTAAACACCTTTGGATAGTTGTTAAACATGATTAGAAGCAAAAATGCATCGAAAACTTGTGATTAGAAGCCAAAACAAAAATTTCAAAATCTTACTTGTGATGAAACTTCAGTTTCAAGCTACCAATTTCAAAACAATGGCATTTTCAACTCAAGGGGTCTTAGGGCATGATCCTTAATGCTTTAGAAAGATGAGGTTACAAGATTTTAAATGGAAAAAGAATGGAATCAAATGGATGCTTAAGCTGAGAGTTGAATTGAGTCAAAGTTGGAGAAAAATGATTGACTTTTCATACTTAGAAATATTTCAAATTTTTCTTCAAAAGTGACCTATAATGTTTTGCATCCAAACATGGCCTTCCACTTGGAAATTTCTCTTGACCAAAAAATATGGCATGAAATAGACCTCTTGAATGACATTTTAAGACTTTAACCATTCAAAATATCCAAAAATTGAGAGTTATGAATTGTTGAAGTTGGAAAAAAAGCATGAAATGACATGTAATATTTTGTATCCTTAGGGAACCTTCCATCCATTTTATCACTTTGCACATAAAAGAAGGAATAAAGTTTGTATACTCAAGATAAATTTGGAAAAAGAGTGGGATCAAGGTGATAAAAATTGACCAAGTTATGATCATTTGAAGCCGCACATGAGAAAATGAGGGTTCATCTGGAGGACTTGTAATCTTTCTTCATCATCAAGTTTCTTCCACATGAAAACTCCTTGAAACTTTTGAAGTGATTTGTTAATAACCCTTTGAAGAGAAGGATGTTTTTGAATAACTCAAAAATACCAAAATATGAGCAAGATATACTTCTTTGAAGTTCAAAACCGTAGCTCCTAGATCAAGAAAATGCTTTGAGGAACTTTGACAATTTTGAACAACCTTCTTGTACCAAAACGCTTTCTTTGTAAATATAAGTTATTGAGGATGATAATGAGAATTCATAGCCATCAAAACCACTTCCATATCTTGAGAATTTATAGAAATGCGCACTTGTGACCAATTGGAACAAGGCCTTGTCCAACCATGACAACTTCTTCAATCAACCCCTTGTACTTTTGAATCAATCTTGATAACTTTGAAATGTGATGAACCAAAATAAACCTTGCCATGCATTTCTTCCAAAACAAATTCAATGGTGAGGTTTGAAGTTCTCAAGTTTTAATGACTAGGGCATGGAAATAAACTCATGAACCCATGGATCAACTTGCTAAGACACATTGCCTTTTCCTACATTATTAACAAGTAAGACAAGCCAACATTGTATTTTATTAATCAAAAGAAAAATCAGGACAAAACATTCATGATCACAAAAGAAAACAAGTCAAGGTGCTTGGTGATTCATCAAAGAGAATAGCTAAAGATAGGGAGGAGAACCAAAAGCCCTAATGTGATCTTTTTGTTATTGAATTAACATGGTATGGTGAAGGGATCTTAGGGGGGGGGGGGAATTGGGGTACAACAGCCGCCCTTTTTAAGTTTCTTCTATCCAGAGATACGAAGGTTAACAATATTCGTGTCGACGCGATCGAAGATACTTAAATATAAAACAAACGATATTTTTTCCCTAAGCTGTCATGCAATTCTTATGAATGCATATGAACAGAACCAAAGAGACGCAAAACACCACTGGGGATATAACAAAGGAAATAAAGAAACAAAAGAAAAACCCGACCAGGAAAATAAATCACTGGTGGATCAAAAGACCCGACTTATAGAGGATGATAAAAATTCAAAGGATACACCAACTTCTACTGAAGGTGAAACTACCAACGTTCACTAAAGGTAGAAAGGGAGAAGAAATAATAACACCGACGTTCACTGACGGAGAGCTACCAACGTTTACTGAAGTTAGATAGAAGATATCATCGACGTTCACTGACGATGAACTACCAGCTTTCACTGATGGTAGAGAGAAAAGAAAATATCATAACACTGTCGTTCACTGACAGTGAACTACCAACGTTCACTGAAGGTAGAAAAAAGATAACAATCACCAACTTACACTGAAGGTGACCTACCAACTTTCACTTAAGATAGAAGAGAAAATATATCATAGCACCGCCATTTACTGATGATGAACTACCAACATTCACTGAAGGTAGAAAAAATATAACAAGCACCAACTTTCACTGAAGGTGACCTACCAACTTTCACTGAAGGTATAAAGAGAATATATCATAGCATCACCGTTCACTGACGATGAACTACCAACGTTCACTGAAGGTAGAAAAAAGATAACAAGCACCAACTTTCACTAAAGGTGACCTACCAACTTTCACTAAAGGTAGAAAGAGAATATATCATAGCATCGCTGTTCACTGGCGATGAACTACCAACGTTCATTGAAGGTAGCAAAAAGATAACAAGCACCAACTTTCACTTAAGGTGACCTACCAACTTTCACTAAAGGTAGAAATATAATATATCATAGCATTGTCATTCACTGACAATGAACTATCAACGTTCATTGAAGGTAGCAAAAAGATAACAAGCACCAACTTTCACTGAATGTGACCTACCAACTTTCACTTAAGGTAGAAAGAGAATATATCATAACATCGTTGTTCACTGGCGATGAACTACCAACGTTCACTGAAGGTAGCAAAAATATAACAAGCACCAACTTTTACTTAAGGTGACCTACCAACTTTCACTGAAGGTAGAAAGAGAATATATCATAGCATTGTCGTTCACTGACAATGAACTATCAACATTCACTGAAGGGAGCAAAAATATAACAAGCACCAACTTCACTGAAGGTGACCTACCAACTTTCACTGAAGGTAGAAACAGAATATATCATAGCATCGCCGTTCACTGACGATGAACTACCAACTTTCACTAAAGGTAGAAAAAAGATAACAAGCACCAACTTTCACTGAAGGTGACCTACCAGCTTTTACTAAAGGTAAAAGAGAAAATATCATAGCATCACCATTCACTGACGATGACCTACCAACATTCATTGAGGGTAGCAAAAAGATAACAAGTTTTTTCCCAAAATTCTGGCGTTTCACCTAGAATGGGTCTCAACTTCTTCTTTAAACAAGGCACTCTGCCTGGAAAGGGTAATATATGAGTTGTCTCAAATAAAGAGACCTGCTACTTGTTGTTATATGAAGGATTGTAAAAATGACTTTCTGGGGAAAGCAATATGGCTTCATGGGGAAAGAAATATGACTTCCTGGGGAATGAAACATGACTTCCTGGGGAATGACATACAACTTCCTGGGGAAATGCCAACATATTCCTGCTGAGGAGATAAAAGTCTTCTCGTGCAAAATAAATGCACATTCTCAAACCAAAACTCAAAGCTTCCAGACATCCAAAGTAATAAAAATGTTAGGAAACAAAGATTCAATCCAGAAATAAACTGGAGTAAAACGGTCTACTAAAATACATCCTTTGAGAAATAAACTCAAGAGGGAAACCCAATTTATCCATACAAAGAGCTGTGTAAGAAGGCTAAAGCAAAAATCTTCCACGAGGGATAAATCAGTGGGGAAATTGAAAGAATATACACTTTCTACTTATGACTGACACTTTATTGGAGAGAGGACAACACAACTCTGAAAAACAGGGCAATATGTCCACAAAATATTAACGAGTGTAAATGAGAAATGATTTGCTACATTTAACTATGTATGATGTATGTATGAGTGTATGAGTGTTATTATGTATATGCTGACAAAATATACATATAATACTGGGAATACACAAACAAAACCAACTCGAGCGCACACAACACTCGGCCAAATCACATCCAAGACGATCATCCCAAAAGAAGAAATAAGCATCAACTGAGGAAACAAAGTCCTACTGCATGGCTTAACTTTACTGGGGAGAAACATAATATAGTGATGAAACACTACAGATACATGGATATAACATCCTTCTCCAGGCTTCACCAAAGAGTAGCACTCAGACTTCAACGGGGAAATAAATATTTTCAAATGTAACACTTCTAATGGGGATTGCAAAACTAATTTCAAATAAAGCATATGGACACCAAATCATCAAAATATTCACTGGGGAATTCAGGCCCATTTTGAAGGAGGAAAAACATACAAACTTCACTAAGGCATATAATGCTTCATCATTGAGACATCAACTCAGGATTTCGTGCTGACTTCATTGGGGAGGTCAACACCACATTCTCGAGGGGAAACCAATATACGTTCTTTACAGGAGAAACCGAAGATACATGTTCTTCAAGAGTAATTATTGTACCAACTTCTCTGGGGAGAAAGGACTTCTATCAAATAAGCGAAACCTTCACTGGAGAAATCTTGGATTGATTTTTCATATCATGCAGACTCAGAAAAGAAGAAAAATAAAACAAGACTTGACTGGGGACACTGGAGTCATAAACCCAATACAGTGAAAACATCCTGAGTAAACCTTCCCGGGGGAAACAAAAACTTGTCAAAACTACTGGAGTTCGTCCATTCCTGAGATCACCACTTTTGTTTTTCTCTTGAATCACAAAATCTAAAGTAAAAGTAAATTGTAAATTCTTTTTGAAAAACAATTTTGTTATTTAATCTTTTCCCTTTGAAATTATTATCAATAATAAATGGAGTCTTTGCAAGCTAAATAAAACAAGAAATAAAAAAGAATTGGGAAAAAGCTCAAATTTCATTGATAGAATGGTAGTCTGCGAATAGCGAGACTCCATGGATGATTACAAAGTTCGGAAAATGGTAATGTATAATGGAAAAGATACATTGAGATACAATGACCAATATCCTATCTAACAACTTTGGAAATCCTGAGCAACAACTTCCGTTGAAGTATGATGAGTATCCAAGAAGATTGTTGCTTTAATGATCAAGTCTTGTCTGATGTAGTTACTTGCCATGAAAGTCCCTAACTTTTTCCTAAGCTGCCCTTGCGGGTTTTCAACTTAGCGGGAATTTTATTCTGTTTATGTCTCTAATTTTTTCCTAAACCCCCCTTTTGGGTTTTCAGCCTACCGAGACGTTCTTTTTTGCCTAAGCCACCCTTTCAGGTTTTCAACTTAGCGAGCTATTCTTTTATTTCTTTAGGCGAAGTATTTCTCAACTGCATCAACATTCATGGGACGTGGGAACTCCTCTCCATCCATAGTTTCAAGAATTAATGCACCGCCAGAGAAGGCTTTCTTGACAATATATGGGCCTTCAAAATTGGGAGTCCACTTTCCCCTAGAATCAGTGTTAAAAGACATGATCTTCCTGAGCATGAGATCACCTTCTCTGAATTCACGAGGCTTGACCTTCTTATCAAAAGCTTTCTTCATTCTCTTCTGGTATAACTGCCCATGACACAAAGCTGTCATTCTCTTCTCTTTGATCAAATTCAATTGGTCAAACATGTTCTGGACCCATTTAGCCTCTGACAACTTGGTTTCCATTATCACACGCAAAGAGGGAATCTCAACCTCGATTGGGAGTACCGCTTCCATTCCATACACAAGGGAGAACTGGGTTGCTCATATTGAAGTGCGAACAGATGTCTGATATCCATGCAAAGCAAAAGGGAGCATTCCATGTCAATCCTTATAAGTAACAACCATCTTCTGGATAATCTTCTTGATATTCTTATTAGCAGCTTCAATAGTCCCATTCATATTTGGCCTGTACAGAGATGAGTTGTGATGCACAATCTTGAATTCCTCACAAATTTTTGTCATCACCTTGTTGTTTAGATTCGAGCCATTGTCAGTGATAATTCTGCTCGGCACACTATACTGACATATAAGATTATTCTTAATGAAGCGCACCACCACCTATTTAGAAACATTAGCATATGAAGCTGCTTCCACCCATTTGGTGAAGTAATCAATTGTTACCAAGATAAAACGGTGTCCATTCGAAGCTTTGGGTTCTATCATCCCAATCATGTCAATACCCCACATAGAGAAGGGCCACGGGGAAGAAATAACATTGAGAAGTGTCGGAGGCACATGAACCTTGTCCGCATAAATCTGGAATTTATGACACTTCTTTGCAAATTTGTAATAGTCAGATTCCATTGTCATCCATTAGTAACCTGCCCTTAGCATCTTTTTAGCCATTGAACGTCCATTGGCATGAGTGCCAAATGAACCTCCATGAATCTCATGCCTCAACATGTCTGCTTCGTGTCTATCCACGCATCTGAGCAAGACCATGTCATAATTTCTCTTGTACAACACATTTTCACTGAGGAAGAAACTGCCAGCCAATCTTCTCAATGTCTTTCTATCTTTATTCGATGCACCAATCGGGTATTCCTGAGTTTGAAGAATATGATTGATATCATAATACCAAGGTTTCTCACCCGCTACCTCCTCTGTTGTAAACACATGAGCAGGCCTATCCAGTCGCCGAACTATAATTCGAGGTATATCATTCCAAGTATTTATTTGATACATAGAATCCAGAGTTTCCAGAGCATCCGCCATTTGATTTTCATCTCTAGGAATGTGATGGAATTCAACTTTATTAAAGAAGGGTAACAATCTTCTAGCATAATCTTTGTAAGGGATCAAGCCATGGTGACGAGTATCCCACTCTCCTTTAATCTGATTTATTACCAAATCTGAATCACCATACACATCGAGAATTTTAATTTTGAGATCAATAGCTTCCTCGAGACCCATGATGCAAGCCTTATATTCTGCCAGATTATTAGTATAATCAAATGTCAACCTTGCTATAAAAGGAATGTGTGATCCATGTGGAGTGACAATCACAACACCAATTCCTTTACCATAAGCATTCACAGCTCCATCAAATATCATACTCCAGCGAGATTCAGGGTCAAGACCTTCCTCGGGCAATGGTTCATCACAATCTTTCACTTTCAGAAACATCACATTCTCATCAGGAAAATCATACTTCATAGACTGATAATCATCGACCCATTGGTGAGCAAGATAATCTTCCAATACACTGCTTTTAATAGCTTTTGAGTGCGGTATTCGATGTCATATTCAGATAACAACATCTTTCAGCGAGAAATTCTCCCAGTAAGAGCAGGATTTTCAAAAATGTACTTGATTGGATCCATTTTGGAGATCAACCAAGTAGTGTGATTCATAATATACTGCCGCAAAAATTTTGCCGCCCAGGCTAGAGCACAACATGTCTTTTCCAACATGGAATACCGCGACTCACAATCAGTAAAAAAATTTACTGAGATAATTAATGGCATACCCTTTCTTCCCCGTTTAATATTGTTGTCCCAGAATACAGCCCATGGAATTATCTAACACTGTCAGATACATAATCAATGGCCTTCCTTCAATAGGAGAGAGCAAGATAGGAGGTTCAAGAAAATATTCTTTAATACTTTCAAATTCCCTTTGGCAGTCATCTGTCCACACACAACCTTGATCTTTCTTTAACAACTTAAAGATTAGCTCACACGTTGCAGTCATGTGGGAAATAAACCTGGAAATATAATTCAAACGCCCAAGGAACCCTCTGACTTGCTTTTCAGTTTTCGGCGCTGGCATTTCTTGAATTGCTTTGACTTTATCAGGGTCAACTTCAATCCCTTTCTGGATAACAAACGCGAAATCATATCATATATTTACCATAAAATTTATCCATTTTATGTCGTATTTACCCGATTAACTCTCGAATATTCCGAGTTTTGTATGGTTTTATGCAGGTACAACATATCTCAGCTCAAACTAGAAAGAAACGTGAAATGTGCGAGAGAACAGCCAAGACCAGAAGAGAAAAGATAAATCTGTCAAGAAATCCATAATTGCTGCCATTACGGTCGTCACGCCCTTGCCACGACCGTAAGACGCTTCAGACGCGCGTTACGCTCGTCACGCCCCTGCCACGACCGTAACGCGCTATTTCATACAAACTGCGCGTAACGCAGCAGCCACGCCCGTAACAAGCTTATAAGTGTTAAATTTTGAACGTGGTCAAGCAACAGAACATGGTAAAGCAAAATGAAGTGGTCAAGCAAAGCATGCATACGTGCCTATTTTCTCTCCAACTTCCAAGGCCACTTTCTCCTCATTTTTCTCAGTAAAACCAAGAATCTAGGAACTCAAATATAATTCCAACCGTACTTTTACTCTCTATATATAGCTTAGACTTAGAAAGAAAAAGAGGAGGAGAGTTGAGTTCACAAAAACCTTGCGGAAGCTCTGCCGATTTTTAATCTCGATTTTATTTCTGAATTCCGTCCATTTAAATTTTCATTTCGACGTTCCAATCTTGCCGGCTTGTGGAAGAAGGATCTTAGATTTTATTGCTTTTCAGGTTTTTATTGTATTTGATATAATTGCAATTTTATTTATGTTATATTTCTATTCTTTATTTATTATGCATGCGCTATTGTTTTCTGAATTTATTTCCTGCTTTTTAATTCCGAACCATATGAGTAGCTAAATACCCGTAGTCGGGGTGTGATGAAATAACCGAATAAATTAATGTTTTTCTAAGCTAAAACCTTAATCAACTTAATTCCTGGCCGTGACTTTTTATAATTAAAAATTAAGCTTTTTATTACGAGAGTAAAGAAAGTGAAATAGGGAGAAATCAAGACCACGAGAGTGTGAGGTTTTAACCGGATAGCTAAAGTTAGGCATTCGATTTAAATACAGCGAGAGCGCTTTAAAACGAATTAGACTTATTTAGTTTTCAAAAAGATGCTTTCTAAACACTTATGGACTAGCGAGAGCAGACATTTGGCTTTAGGAGTATGATCTGAGGTAAGACCACGAGAGTGTGAATCGAGGGTTTTTAAACTGATAAGTACTACAGAACAATTGAGTTAAATATTTTTATATGCTTAGGTACAACTTAATTCGCATAGGTTCAAATCATTACGCTCCGACCACTTTAATATTAATTCCTTTAATTGAATTTAGTTTCCCTTTAGTTTTAACCTTCTAAAAAAACCAAACGTGACAATTTCCGCCTTAGCTAAACTAACCTGTTTTATAACACTAGAGTGATTACGAAGTCCCTGTGGGTTCGACATCTTTTTATTACTACCGCGATAGACTGTGCACTTGCAGTTAAGATACCGTTAGACACATTAGGTCAATCGCAGACACATCAAGTTTTTGGTGCCGTTGCCGGGGACTTTAGTTTAGTCACTAATGTAATCTGAAAACAACGCTGTCTAGACTAAGGCAACTTTTTATATTCCCCTCTGTTGTATGCCAAACACTCGTTCTCAAAATGAGCCTTTGCATCTACAAATCTTGTCCTAGTTACTATGTATCACCCGAATTTTTTCTACAACCCCCACTCTGAGTATTTCGAGGAATCACAAGAATCCCATAAATCCGACCTCGAAATACTATTGGAGAATTTCAATGCATCACAGACCCATTCTCACCCGAATTACCTTTCCAACCACCAATCCCAACATTTTGAGGAATCGCAAGAATATTATTATTCCAACCAAACTTATCCTCAACCAAATTTCCCCTACAATCACTACACCCAATATTTCGAGGAGACGCAAGTATCCTATAAATCCGACCTCGAAATATTAATGGGAAATTTTAATGAAATATCAATGATGAGAAAGCGCTTTACGGAAACACAAAATGTGACTCTAACTCAATTTGAAGAATCAGAAGAATCGCATGATTTCAACTTCGAAACATCAATGGAGGATTCCGACGCGACGCTAATTCACTCTAGGTTAGAATCTCTGATGGAGCACTTTGTAGAGACACAAACTGTCCAGAACGAAGAGTTTAGAAAACAAAGTCTTCAAAGCAGTGAAAACCTTAGGCAACTGACCACTGTGGTTGAGTCGCTCGCGACCCACAACATAGCCTTAGAGACCCAAATCTCCCAGCTTGAACAAAACCCTCTAGGACCCTTCCCTGAGGAGAAATTGGATGTTGTAACAACCAGTAGTGAAAAACAAGTTGAAAATCCTAAGAATAGCGATAATGAGGTTGAGGAGAGTTATAATGAGGTTGAGGAGAGTGATGATGTGGACGAGGAGAGTTCAGACGAGGAAAGAGTAAAGATTAAGAAAAATCCTCCAACGCCATCTAAAAGGGAGGTTGTAGAAGAGGTAGAAAAGGGAGCACCTATTGTTATGCCTCACCCCTATACCCCATCGTTTCCTTTCTCGAAAAGTTTTATGGAAGCTCAGATAGACTCCAAATCTAAAATGTATGTGGAGGTATTGGAAAATATCCACACTAATGCACCCTTGTTGGAAGTCTTGCATAAAAAGAGAAAATTAGAGGATCGTGAAACTAGGGATATAATTACTATTAAGAAGGTAAGGTTAACCTTTGAGGTGGTGGATGAAATCACTAAGCCCAAACTTGAAAAGTTGATACTTAGGATAGATCCAGAACCACCACCACAAGTTCAGAAGAATGAACCACCCCACAGAAGAAAGAAAAGAAAAGGTGAGGGATATGTGAAATGGCTTGATAAGTGGCCATGGAAAATGAAAACTACTAAAAGTTCAACCGAGGAGTCATCCTCGAGAGAACCACCATGAGTGCTTGCACTCCTGTTCGTCAGGCTTATAACGTTAAACAAAGTGTTAAGTGGGAGGCAACCCACCTAATTGTTAATTGTTATTTATTATACTTTTCATTTCTGCATTTATTTCTATTTAAGTTTCATTTTCATTTTCTTTCTTCTGTTATAATTTTCATGAAAACTGCTGCTAATTTCAAAAATAATTTTACTTGCCACAGGATTTCTGAAAAGTTTTTGTTTCTCTTGTACCTTCTCTTCTGACTAGTTTCCCTAACAATAACCATGGAACCAAAGCCACATAATTTCTTAGAAACCACCTTTAGGGGTATAAACCAAAAGAGAAAATTCGAGGAATTATCTAAAAGAAACATTGGCATAACACTTTATCATGATGAACCCACTATGAATGCCCTAGGTATATTGGATAGTGTTATGTACTTGTTTAACTAGTTGGGGTGGGAAAAAGCCCTTATTAAGACTAGGTTTGCCACCTACCGTGAGCTCACCTTTGAATTTCTAAGCTCACTAGTCCATTTACCAGAACATGGAAAAGGAACCCGTAAAGGATTCATAAGTTTCCGTCTCTTTGGCATTAATTTTGTTTACAATCATAAGGAACTAGCTGACCTGTTAGGATTCCCTAGCGGCCCTTTTGCCTATTCCACTACCCAGGTTGAGCTGATGGATATTGAGCTAGACTACTTTTGGGGAACTTTGACTGGTAATTATCACCCTGATCCGGATAACATGGATAATGATGAAATTCATAACCCCGCTATCCGCTATTTCCATAAGATTCTAGCCCATACTGTATTCAGGAAAGAGGAGAACCAGACTGCAGTGTCTAAGGACGAGATATTTTTACTGTATTGTATGCACCAAGGCCACCCCGTTAATGTCGTACCCTTCCTGATGCAAACCTTTTACCGCATTATCGATAACCCTGATGAACCAATCCTCATAGGTGGCCTGGTCACAATGATTGCACATGCCCTCGGCCTAAGACACCAGCTGAATAGGTTCCCACATTTTGGTACGATTCGTCCCATGAATCTTGCTTTTTGCTTTAACCGCCGTATGATAGCAAACCATGCTTACCCACCTTATGATTATCTGATAAGAGACGAAGTTGTAAACTTATTCACCCTTCCAAACCATAACAAAGTGAGTGTCCATAACCGTGATAACTGGCTTTATGAGCTAAACCCGCCCGACCAACCTCCTACACCCGAGACACCGCAAGATTATCAAATTTATGATGATATTATGTCCGATATGGGTGACCCCGAGACTCCTCCTAGTTATTACGAAAATGTCAACATGGTGGAAGCCCATGCAGCCCCTGAAACAACAACGAAGGATTATACTGATAACCTTAACAAAATTGTTACCACACTTAATACCTACCAGACAAACATTAATGGATTAAAAGATGAAATAAAAAGCATGCGTCTGGAGATACTGGGATTAACCGACATAACCGTGGAGCAATTTTATTACATTCATAATTCACTAGAAGAAATAAAAGCAAAGCTTGGATGAAGTCACAAATGGCAGCTACAGTTTTATATTTCATTTCGTTTTGTTTCTAGGAAGTTTCCCATTTTTGCACACTTTCAGTTTCGTTTTAAATTTAGAGCAAATTTATCTTTATGTAATTTTTTAGTTTATGTTGTTGAACATGCAGTTTTACGAAATCATCATTTCAGTTGTTTAATACTGGTTTGCTAGATTCCTCTGCATGAATTATAATGCTTTACATAAATTGCGGGCTTTTACTCTAATTGCTGATGGTGTGATGTTTTGGAACATATATGCTTGCATTTTCTTGGTATACCATTGAATTTATATTGCTATGAAAATGCCTCTGTGTAAAGATAGAATGTTGCAGACTTGATACATCACAGTCTGTTAAGAAATTGCACATTTTGCAGTTGTTACGATCGTCATACCCCCCTTACGTTCGCCACACGCCTTTCAGTGTGTTACGATCGTCATCCCTGTGTTACGACCGTAACACGGGTTACATCAGTGACCCTTGTAGCAGACAGTAGCGCTTCTTCTGCAACCTTCCCTCTTTTTCCATTATTTCAAAACCTTCCCACTCCCTCCATCATTCCCCACTCACACCACTTAACTCACCTTCATTCTCCATTACTTTTCATCCTTCCCAATATTTTCCCTCATCATAAACTCCATCCCACAACCCAAACCCACTATCTCTAACGCTTTAGCATTCTAAAATGGCAAACATCAACCAACAAATCCCAGGCATCTACTTACGCGATGGTGAAGCAGGTGAAACCCAGCGCACGAGGTTCCTGAAGTTCCAACACCGAGGCATCCATCCCACGAGGTTCGTCGACATTGACTGCCTCCGAGACCTCGGATTACTTGAAAGTGTCCAACATCTCCTACAGAATGTCAACCTTTGGACCCGCTGTAGCCATCCCCAACCAACGTACGAGAATCTCACCCTCGAGTTCCTCAGTTCATTCTGCTACATCACTCTGAACGGTCCAAGAAATCAACTTACCGGTGTGGTAAGGTTCCGCATTTTCGGCACCGAATATGACTTCTCTCAGAATGCATTCGGTCGCCTACTCGACTTCTGTACTGATGAAGGCGCTCACCTCCGTGTGCCTGACACCTTCCATGAGGAATCCTTTAACCTTTGGCATAGCCTGACCAACAATCGGGCTAACTCCTATGATCACCTCAATGCTACCCAAATCCATAACCCCGCCATTCGCTACTTCCATCGCATCTTATACAACACCATTTCCGCAAGGGATAGTAACCACAAACTTAACTCTAAAGAGCTGTTCTTCATGCACTGTGCGTTTACCAATCAGAAAATCAACGCCGCACCATTCCTCTTGGCCCATATTCATTCTATTTGCACTCGCGGCGGAAAACCCTTCTATTTCGGAGGGCTTGTCACTTCTATTGCATTGGCCCTGAATCATGGCGACACCCTTGCCCATCTGCCCTCCAGAGCACCGGTCTTGCTTACCTTAGACCATTGCAAATCTGCTCATCTCATTCACCAACGGGACGACGGACGGTTCCATCCAGTGATCCGTAACGTTGTTTATTCTAACATTGTTTTGCCTTGCATGGACCGTATCGATCCGCATAACCGAGCCAATTGGCTATTTGATGCCCCTGACGGCCATGCTCCTGTGCACGATGCCCAGCCAGATGCTCTAACTGACGAGATCCAGGAGGAATTGGACCGCGAAACACCTTCCCCCGACATTCCTGAGTCCTCTTCTGCACCACCTCCTTTTACTATGGAGGACGTCCTCAGAGCCCTCCATCAGCAAAATCAGATGGCTGTAGCTGTTGAAAGAAAGCATCAGGAGCAGTATGACACTCTACATGCGCAAAACGTCCAAATCCTGAGCGGCCAGCGCAACATCAACGAGAAGTTGGACGAGGTTTTCTCCGAGCTAAACGCCTTACGCATGGACGTCACCTCTCTTGGCTCGCATGATACCGGCCTGGAGGCCACACCTACCCGACGCTCCCGCACTCGTAGCAGAGGCAGAGGCCACCAGTAGTTTTCTTTTGTTTTTGTATTTCATTTATTTCCCTTTTTCGTCAGTTTTTCTATTTGTATTCCTTCCTGTCTTATATCATGCCATTGAGTCAATGTCTGATATAGTGTGGGAGAGACGTTATATTTTCTTCATTTTCTTCATGTTGCAATAAATTTATGGTTATTCTATGATATTTTCAAGTTTTTCAAGTTTTCCCCGTATTTTAAGCCATACCAAAAAAATTCTCCGCTCGCATAGCTCGACATACCTACCTTAAAGCGGAAACCTAGTTAGGAAGATGAGAACGAGTAAACAAAAATCAATACGACTATGACACCGTGAACATCCTACTTATGCAACCCGTCTAAACGAGACGTTATATGTACATCTCGATTTTTAAGTTCTGAAGTAACCCCCAGTAGTTTATACTAGCAGTCAGCACCGTCTGGACACAAACCACGTGGGGAGCCGATGAATATAAGCGTTTGATGCCTAATCAATGAAACACCCTTCTCATCTCGATGCTAAGCAAAGAAAATCTTGTGCCAAAAGACAAAGATCGCATACGAGATATAAGTATAAGAGAAGAAGTCCATTGTTGGTTGGTTCAGAGGTATCTGGTTCTGAACTTGGTAGGGCATGCTACGGCTCGATCCCCCGCAACCTCCAATTTGGAAAAATCCAGGGTAACCACATCCGTGTACCAGACCCCGCGACAAAAATAGGATCAAAGTCACTAACCGGCTACTCCACTACGTGCATGCAAAGACAAAGGGCTTAATGTGATTGCGCCAGAATGAAACCGGGCGAAAAAGCACGAGAAGATCGAGGTCAAAATGTGACGCAGCGATTAAGCGGTTTGTTAAGGTGGAAATACACGACTCGATTGTGTCATTGGCATATCACTGACGTTTTACTCGAGTACCGACCGACTGACGATTGGTTTCTTGTGTTTTATCTTGAAAACAAAAGGTATGTCGTGCACGTGCGCCTAGCGAACACTTGTCCGATTTTTTACGACTATTTGCTTGAGGACAAGTAAAGGTTTAAGTATGGGAGGATTTGATAACGCGAAATCATATCATATATTTACCATAAAATTTATCCGTTTTATGTCGTATTTACCCGATTAACTCTCGAATATTCCGAGTTTTGTATGGTTTTATGCAGGTACAACATATCTCAGCTCAAACTAGAAAGAAACGTGAAATGTGCGAGAGAACAGCCAAGACCAGAAGAGAAAAGACAAATCTGTCAAGAAATCCATAATTGATTCCATTACGGTCGTCACTCCCTTGCCACGACTGTAAGACGCTTCAGACGCGCGTTACGCTCGTCACGCCCCTGCCACGACCGTAACGCGCTATTTCATACAAACTGTGTGTAACACAGCAGCCATGCCCGTAACAAGCTTATAAGTGTTAAATTTTGAACGTGGTCAATCAACAGAACATGGTAAAGCAAAATGAAGTGGTCAAGCAAAGCATGCATACGTGCCTATTTTCTCTCCAACTTCCAAGGCCACGTTCTCCTCATTTTTCTCAGTAAAACCAAGAATCTAGGAACTCAAATATAATTCCAACCATACTTTTACTCTATATATATAGCTTAGACTTAGAAAGAAAAAGAGGAGGAGAGTTGAGTTCACAAAAACCTTGCGGAAGCTCTGCCGATTTTTAATCTCGATTTTATTTTCGAATTTCGTCCATTTAAATTTTCATTCTGACGTTCCAATCTTGCCGGCTTGTGGAAGAAGGATCTCGGATTTTATTGCTTTTCAGGTTTTTATTGTATTTGATATAATTGCAATTTTATTTATGTTATATTTCTATTCTTTATTTATTATGCATGCGCTATTGTTTTCTGAATTTATTTCTTGCTTTTTAATTCCGAACCATATGAGTAGCTAAATACCCGTAGTCGGGGTGTGATGAAATAACCAAATAAATTAATGTTTTTCTAAGCTAAAACCTTAATCAACTTAATTTCTGGCCGTGACTTTTTATAATTAAAAATAAAGCTTTTTATTACGAGAGTAAAGAAAGTGAAATAGGGAGAAATCAAGACCACGAGAGTGTGAGGTTTTAACCGGATAGCTAAAGTTAGGCATTCGATTTAAATACAGCGAGAGCGCTTTAAAACGAATTAGACTTATTTAGTTTTCAAAAAGATGCTTTCTAAACACTTATGGACTAGCGAGAGCAGACATTTGGCTTTAGGAGTATGATCCGAGGTAAGACCACGAGAGTGTGAATCGAGGGTTTTTAAACTGATAAGTACTACAGAACAATTGAGTTAAATATTTTTATATGCTTAGGTACAACTTAATTCGCATAGGTTCAAATCATTATGCTCCGACCACTTTAATATTAATTCCCTTAATTGAATTTAGTTTCCCTTTAGTTTTAACCTTCTAAAAAAACCAAACGTGACAATTTCCGCCTTAGCTAAACTAACCTGTTTTATAACACTAGAGTGATTACGAAGTCCCTGTGGGTTCGACATCTTTTTATTACTACCGCGATAGACTGTGCACTTGTAGTTAAGATACCGTTAGACACATTAGGTCAATCGCAGACGCATCAGATAACAATGAAACCAAAAAATTTCCATGACAAAACACCGAAGGTGCATTTATTTGGATTCAAGCAGAGACGATACTTCCTCAAACGCTCAAACAACTTCAACAAATATTCTATGTGCCCTTCTTCAGTCTGGGATTTAGCAATCATATCATCAACATATAACTCGATTTCCTTATGCATCAGATCATGGAATAGGGTTGTCATGGCCCTCTGTTACGTTGCACCAGCATTCTTCAACCTGAAGGGCATCACTCTATAACAGAATGTTCCCAGGGTGTGATAAACGTTGTTTTATCCATGTCCTCAGGAGCCATCTTTATTTGATTATACCCGGAAAATCCAGCCTTGAACGAGAAAACTTTGAATTTTTCTATGCTATCCACTAACATATCAATGTGTGGCAATGGAAAATCATCTTTTGGACTAGCTTTATTTAAATCTCTGTAATCTACGCACATGCGAACTTTTCCGTCTTTCTTCAGTACTGGGACAATATTGGCAATCCACTGAGGGTACACTGATGTCACGAGAAAACCGGAATTAATCTTCTTTAGAACTTCCTCTTTGATCTTCCCTGCCATATCTGGGTGAGTTCTTCGAAACTTCTGTTTGATTGGCGGACACTCTGGCTTCAACGGCAAACGGTGCTCTACAATATTTGTATCTAGACCAGGCATATCTTGGTAAGACCAAGCAAAAATGTCCACATACTCTTTCAACAACTCAATTAACTGGCTCTTCACATCAGGATGTAGTGAAGCTCCAATCTTGACTTCCTTCGGATCTTCTTCTGAGCCCAAATTTATTACTTACGATGGCTCTTTATATGGATTAATGGCATTCTCCTCGTGCTCAAACAACCGTGAGACCTCTTCTGGAATCTCATCATAGTCTTCTTCTTCGGCCCTATACACAGGACATTCAAAGATGGGAGAGGATGCAGGGTCATTGTATTCAACAGTTTTTTTAATTAATCTGCACATATGATTTATGATTGTTTTTAGAAATTGACACATATAACAAGTGATCATGCAGATTGAATTTCAATTATTATTTATTTTGAAAGGTTTTTTCTTTTGATTACCATTTTCCAATAAAAAGAAAAAAATAAAAACACAATTTTGGAGACAAAGACAACTTTTATTATTGATTTTAAAAGTTACAACAAACATATAAGCCCATACAATATTAATACTTTCACCTTGGGCAGAGTGAAAGCTTTTCAAAAATATTAACAAAACAAATTACTTTGAAACATGTATGCAAGAGGGAACATCAATGGTGATCCAGTTCTGAACCCTAACTCCATGCGTCACATAATTTGGCATTTCCGGCTCTGTTTCATCTTCCACAATGGCATTAATCCCGGAAACAGTTGGATGAAGATAACCCCCGCTACGGAAGATGTCTTGATACTTGCCTGCAGTAGACTTCGGCTTCATGATATTACCTTTAACATTCTTCAAATAGAACCCCAAGCCAACTATGTTCTTGTTTACAAGTGGATCTATAATTTGTCCCCATACCTCACTATGACCATTACGCACAACGTGCTGCACATCCTTAAGTGAAACCACGGAATTCTCATTTCCCCTTATGTTGTCAATGGATAAAGCTTGGAACTGGGTTCCAACAGCAGCTTCTTACGCCTCCACAATGCTGAAAGAGGACAAATGAGATATCAATAATGCATGTTCTCCATTTATAATTACCACTTTTCCTTCACGTACAAACTTCAGCTTTTGGTGTAAAGTCGAAGTGACAGCCCCTGCCTCATGTATCCACAGTCGTCCCAGCAAGTAGCTATAAGAGGGTACAATATCCATGACCTGGAAAGTAATCTGAAACAAATGTGGGCCTATATGAATAGGTAAGTCCATTTCACCAATAACATATTTCCTTGATCCATCAAACGCTTTCACAATGATGCCACTTGGGCGCATGGGAGTTCCTTGATATTTCAACTTCATAAGTTTACTCCTTGGTATAATGTTCAAAGCAGATCCATTATCCATCAGCACATTGGATAGTGAATCATTCTTGCGGTTCATAGAGATGTGGAGGGCCAAGTTATGATTCCTTCCTTCATCTAGCAATTCATCGTTGCAGAAACTCAAGTTATTACATGACGTAATATTCCCTACTACACTGCCGAATTGGTCTATAGGCATGTCACTTTCCACAAAAGCTTGGTCCAATACCCTCATCAAAGATTCTCTATGAGCAGAGGAGTTCATCAATAAAGCCAAGATAGATATTTTTGAAGGAGTCTGCAGTAGCTGATCCACAATTCTGTAGTCGCTCATATTGATTATCTACAAAATATCATCCACCTCTTTCTCTAGTGTAGCTCCACTAAATTCACCCATTTCCTTCTTGGGTTTAACATTTTCAACAATTTTCTTTCCAGTACTCACATCTCCTCAAACAACTGGTGCAAATACACAACCGTTGCGGGTCACTCTGCTAGTCTCAGCAATATTTCCAACATCAGGCATTGGCTGGATGGGAACTTCCATATCATCCTTCAAAATTGTAGCATTATATTTGTAGGGTACTGCCTTATCTGACTTGTAGGGAACGGGACCCGGTCAACTAATCACCAATGGAGTAATAGCTGGCTTGCTATGATACTCAACTTCAAAATGGGCAGGTGTGCCAAAACAAGGCACAATAATGTTTACTCCCTCTTCAACACAATCACTCATTACAGAGTCATCTCTGGAAAATAAATCCTCATTTGAGGAGAAGTACTCATCTGCAGAGGCATACTCATCATCTGACTCCTCTTCAGCCAAACAGACCTCAATCACATCAACTTTATGGTAATCATCCATTTGGCCCGTAACCTTGATAGTTCCATTATCCAACAACAACTGAACACCTTTATTAATAATTGAACATCCTCGGGAGTCCCGACAGCAAATTCGGCAAGATCCATATTGATGTTCTACCTGACCAACCATGTGGCAGAAAGTAGCATGCAATTGTACAAGATCCTCATTCATATGTTCCACATCAAAGATTCTGAATTCTCCAGGACATCCAGAAACCATATTTACTTCCTCTTCGTACTCTACCCTAGGCCTGATTATGTGGATGAGGCCCTCATCCATCACCTCCTACAGATCAACCTTTATCTTGTTGCAACCCTGTATGTCTATACTGCAAATAACACAACTGGCATGGTCATGCGTATAGTAGTTAAGTTCAGAGATCTGCATGCATTTTCACCAAATGTCCTCTAACCAGATTAATATTAAAAATCCAAAAGTCGCCTGGACAACCGACCACCATATTCACAGCATTTTCTCCTCCATGCTTTGGTAGAGGACTGTCTTTCACATTAGGGCCCATATCTTTGAAGGATAGAATATCAGACTTTACCAATTTCTGCACCTCGGTCTTCAAAGGATAGCAGTTATCAACATTATGCCCTGGTGCTCCCTGATGAAAAGCACATGTTTGGTCCGCCTTGTAATACCAAGGCAATGGTGATGGTACAACGGGAGGTGGTCAGGTATGAACCAACTTCTTCTAAATTAATGTCGGTAGTAACTCTATATAACTCATAGGAATAGGGTCATAACTCTCCCTTCTCTGATTATACCCTTTATTCTCCTGCTAGGATGGTCTCTGATAAGAAAAGATGGTTGGAGCCATACCAACAACTGGAGTAACTGAGGCGACTTGCTGATGACGTTGATAACTTCTTCTAGGAGGATTAACTCTCCTCTCTTGCATAACAACATTTGTATCTCCTTCCTTATTTTTGGTAAACCCATAGGACGTCTTCTTCGTATTTCCAGAACCTTCACTCTTTGTTAAGCGGCCCTCTCTTACAGCCTCTTCTAACCGGATGCCCATGCCTACCATTTCAGTAAAGTCACTTGGCGCACTCACTACCATCCTCTCATAGTAGAAAGCACCCATAGTTTTCAAGAAAATATTAGTCATCTCCTTCTCTTCCATGGGAGGAATTACTTGGGCGTCTACCTCACGCCATCTCTGTGAATATTCTTTGAATGATTCCCTGTATTTCTGAACCATGGCCATGAGTTGATCACGGTCAGGCGCCATTTCCATGTTGTATTTATATTGTCTGATAAATGCTTCTCCCAAGTCATTAAAAGTATGGATGTTGACACTGTCCAAACTCATATACCACTTTAGCGCAGCACCGATCAAACTATCCTGAAAGAAGTGAATCAACAGACGCTGATCATCAGTATAGGTAGACATTCTCCTTACATACATCACAAGATGAGCACGAGGACAGGTGTTGCCCTTGTACTTCTCGAACTCCAGGACCTTAAACTTTGCAGGTATCTTAACATTTGGGACCAAGCATAATTCATTCACGTTCTTCCCAAATAACTCTTTTCCCCTAAGGGCCTTCATCTCCCTCTGCATCTTGTCAAACTGTTCTTGAAAGTCATCTATTCTGTCATAAAGACCCAAGTCTTCACTTGGTGGAGTAAAAGGGCGACACATATCATCATTAACAAATGGAACCAAATTCACCGAAGGAGGTGCATCATGCACCACAGAAGGTACAAGAGTAACAGTAGTATGAATAACCCGAGCTTCTTGAGGACCAATATTGAAACTTTCAGGCACAAAGTTCTCTGGCATTCCCCATGGATAACCTTAAGGAATGTGATTTTGAATAACAACTGGAGTAGCAGACACAGGAACAGCCAGAGCTTCAGCAGTAACCCTTGTTGGTTGAGGTTGAACACTTGGTGGCTGATTCTGAGCAGCCACCAGAGATTCCATTAGAGCAGCAAGATTGGCCATGTCGGCCTTCAAAACAGAAACCTCCTCGCGCAACTCATGATTCTCTTATTCTAAGTTGTCCATCTTCCTTCTAAAATTAGCTCGAGTGTTGTAGTGGTGAGTCAGCTTGCTGAACGAAGTAAAGAAGCTTGGTAAGACACTTGGATATGCATAACAAATGTAAGAAATACGTGCAATATGATGCATGATATGCAATGCACATGATTAATTTTTATTTCAAGGGATTTAAAGATTTATAGACACATTGCAAATATCAAAGTAATAACACATTTTAAATACTGAAAATTTTTATTATAATAACTTTAAAATGGATTACAACTTTCAATAATCCCAAGTACAAGATGAAAATAAAGTCTAAAACCCTAAGAAGTAAAGCTGACGAAGATCACTCTATACACTGGCGCTTTCCCATAAGCCTGGTAATCTGAGCCTTCAACCTCTGGTTTTCTTCAGCATATCTGGTGGCCACCTCCTTCCAATCACTTGAATCAGGAAGTGAGCAACTAGAATCCGACTGAGGCATAGGATAAAATAAATCCTCTTGCCTCTCCATGATATCTACATACCGACTCTCAGGGATCTCAATCAAGTCGTCTTTCTCCTTCAAGTCTTCTCTATAGGAAATCTCTTAAGTTTGGCACTTATTCTTCCCAGTATCCTTTTCTTGTTGCATCCTGACCAAAGCAAGTTGTAGTTCTTCCACATCATCCAATAAGGGAGGAGTGGTCTTCACAAACAAAGCAGGCATAGGTGCTTCTCGGGAATACGGCATCTTCAGCTGAATAGCTCTCGTTTGGACCCACTGAAGATAAGGCTCCAAAGAAACATCTCCCCTAGGTCTTAAGTATTTCCTACTCTTCTTATGAATGTGATGCAAAGCCTTCACAATATGCTCCCTAGCTTCCTTATAGTCTTAACCCTCCTTCAGAAAGAAACTACTCAAATGAATACTATTTGGTTTATCCCTCATCGGATAACCAAGCTGTCATCGTGCAAGAATATGGTTATAGTTAATTCCTCCCTTTGTACCAAGAAGAGGTACATTGGGGAAACTACCACAACTGTTAACAATCTCTACATCCTGGTAAGCTCGATGATACCAATCAATATCCGAGTGAGTAAGTGCCATGATCTTAGGATCCTAACGGGGTTCCTTCCTGATATCCCAAAAAGCATCGGACTGAGGCATATGAGAGATAAATCACCGGTACAATAGAGGCGTACAACAGATAATCATCCCCCCATGATAAGAATTTTGAAGATAAATAGAGTAATAAGCTTCACCCAACAATGTAGGAACTGGGTTTCCAATCTTGAAGATCCTGATAGCATCAACGTCAACTAACTTATCCACATTAGGAAATAAGAACAACCCGTAAGCAAGTAGAGCAAAGATGGCCTCAAAAGCGACTGTACTCTTCATCCTGGAAAAGTAACGATCTTTCTCCAATAAGAACTGAGCTGGTAATCCTCTAATCCCTCCTTTAGTAGTCATATGGGCTTCAACCTCAGACTTCCCCAGATGGATCAAAGCAGTAATCTCGTGTGCTTTTGGCTCACCCTCCAAACCAGTAAAAGGAACATGATCGGTAACAGGTAAATCCAATAGATAAGAATACTCCTCCAGTGTAGGCATCAACTGATAATCATGGAAAGTAAAGCAATGATACATCGGATCATAGAACTGGACAAAGGTCGAGAGAATACCCTATGTCATCTTAAGCTTCATGAGAGGAATGATGGATCCATACTTCTTCCAAAAATCTGCAGAACACTTAATCTCGGGAATTAGACTGATCAACTCATCTATCTTGGGATCCTTGAAACTGTATTTTTCGGTCTTTATTTTTCCAAAATCCATGTTCAAAAGGTACCTAAGCTATTCACAAATGGTCAATTTTTAAGTCCCTTGAAATGAAATTCCTTCAAAAGATGCTTATGAGTGCATGGATGCATGATGCAACAATCACACACAAGATCACACATATAGGGTTCATAGGTTCAACGTCACGAGCATGAGGTCGAAGGTACTACCCATAAGGTATGGTCTAAGAATTATCACCTTCTGAACAAGGTTCTAGAGGTTCCCAGAGTCTATATCCTTCCTTCAAATATTACCAACTTCCTGATTGACTCGGTAGTTAGTAATATTCTCAAGAAAAACTCGTCCGATCATAGTATCGCGTGACAACTGTTTCCGGATTACTCCGCCGTAGTTTCCGCACTACAACTAAAAGACCAAGATGGGTTAGGTATTCTATGGTCCTCAGCTTCAAAAGGCTCCCAGGTCGAAAGCAGTACATCTTCTCGATTACTCGGTAAACGACACTACAGTCAAAGGGGCCTCCATTGAGTGGGGGATCTCATGCCTCTTTTTTTGGGATTACTCCCTCAAAGTTAACATGACTATACCGCCCGTCCTATCTTAAAGTTTGCCCAAGTCCGGGTATAGGACTTATAAGTAATCACCAAGCACCCCGAAAACCGGGAAAATCCAAACAAACATATGTACAACATATAACACATAAACAACAATAGCACATATACATATATAAATAAAGATAGGTTTAACCCACTTAGGTATGGACCAACAGAAGGTCAATCTTTCCCTAGTGAAGTCGCCATTTTTTTCTGTAGCGGTAGAAATGTTTAAGACTAAGCCAATGGATTGACTAAACTTATACAGATCAAAATAAAAAATCGCCACCGTGCTTTATTATTTCCAAAGGAATGGGAAAAGAGCGAGTAACCCAAAAAGAGGGGGAAAGATTCAAGGTAAGGGGGTTGGTTATGCAAAGGGAAGGTATTAGCACCCTAAACATCTACGGTACTCCGTAGGAACCTCTTTGTAAAATCTGTATATTTTGCCTATGAAATGTTGTATAAAAATAGATGGTGGAGGTGAGAAAAGAAATATATTTTTATGATTTTTGCACCGGCCGCGGTTGCGAACCTTTAGTGCCTACGTACCACCTTTCATGCAATAGGGGATCAGGGTACACGTAGTTCACCTTTTTAAAAATTTTAAAACATAAATGTGATGGTTAATTTTATGAGATAAGACACCATCGTCATTGTCCGTTTCGAAAACATACTTACTATCCACAATCATGAGAAAGGAGAATTTGCATCATCTCAAAGTGGAGGATATGGCTTGGATTTTAAAATCAACAATGCCTCACTCAACACCCCAAGTAGAAAATATCTCTCTTCACTATATATTGTAGAAGTATAGTTGTTTGCATCACTACAAGGATTGACAAGAGTCTAATCTTTTAAGAAAGGTTTTAAAACAAAAGCCAAAGTGGCAAAATGGTTTGAAATGAGATTGATTGACTTTTAGTCTTTTCAAAAAAATGTCAAGGTATTATTAAGTTGATTGAAGTTGATTTATGAAAAGGTTTTGAAAATGCATGGACCTAAGTTCAAGTTTATTATGAAAGTGGTTCAAGTTTAAAAACAAGAAGAATTTTCAAAATGAGGAAGAAGATTTTTGAAATTAAAGAAGATGGGAGGAGAAGAAGAGACTATCCTAAAGCATAAGGTAAAAGCTAGGGATATGAACCATCTAACCAACAAGAAGTCAATACTTGGCATTATGAGTCAAGATAGAATTCCCATTCTTTGGATTGTAACCAAGCAAGCAAAAATACTAGACCTCTTGAGAGAACCAAACTTCAAGTGTATTAAGTCTTCACAAAAATTGGGCAGAGTAACGACTGTATACGAGTGAATTCCAGATTACAGATAAAGAATGTAATCACAATAACCTGCACACAAAATAAACAAACAACCCAATGTCTTGAGGTAAACCTCAAGAACTCTAGAAAAAATATCAATTAAGGTCACAAGGTCTCCAATATAGGCCAGGGTTTCTAATCTTAAGTCCAAGAAGTTCAATGCTCCATAATGCCAAGGATAATAACCAAATAGTCCAAGTATCATTAAAGGGTTTTATGATTCATGTTGATTATTAGGTGTCTTAGAAGAGAAAAGAAAAGCTCAAGTGAGCAAAATAAAAATGACATGAAATGTAATGCTTAAAGTAAATGGTACATAAAGTATAAAAAATAAAAGCATAAAGTAAAAACAATTTAATAATTAGTGGTTAGTTGGAAGACCATCTTGAAACTTTCATTTGGAACTCATTAGAGGATTGGTATAACCAAAGCCTCCACACAACAAGTTGCATTTACTTTTTGTCAAGTATATCATCCATTTGGAATCCTCAAAAGTACCATTTAATGATCAACAATGTTTAAGTGATACGCGTTGACCAAAAGTGTTGTAGATCCATTAGAGGATTAGTAGAACCAAAGCCTCCACATAATGAATCTCAAATTTATTGGATCAAAGAGATCAAATTAACATACTTGAGCTTGCAAACATAGGTTTAGGCCACGAATGATCATTTATTCGAATCGGGACAAAATTTAGCGCTATGTTAAGCAATCGTAAGTGGACTTATGTAGAAGTCGCACCTATTTTGAGGCCAATCAAGAGCAATCTATGCACTATTTGTTTTGAGACATGATATAGAGATCATGCTCCAATAACACTTAGTACAATAAGAAAGGGATAAGATGAAGAAGGATGGGAAAGAATATACAAACCACGTTTGAATTATAATTTAATCAAACTATTATTAAAATCATCCATCAATTTTTGTAGAATTAGACTCAGCACCATGGATCCAATGATGTTAATAAAGTTCATGATCAAAAATTCAACCCAAGATCAGCCAGAAAATATACAAAAAATAAATTGTATTTTAAAATAAAATAATTAGGGCTTAAAAAATGATTAAAAATGAAAATAATAGAGAAAAAAGGAAACTATGTTCAAATTAACCAAGAAATATTAAGTAAGACCATAAAAAAATCAGAAATAAACTCAAATATTTTTATAAAATTTTTGGTAATTTTTTGTAAGTCAGAAACTATTTTTAAAATTTAAAGAAATGGGAAAAATAAACCAATAAATGATAAAAAATAATAAAGTCAGAAATAAAAAATAAATGAGGTCACCAATATTTGTCACAATATCATTGGATCATTCCATAATTTTTCCAGAATTTAAAAATGTATAAAAGTATTTTTAAACATTTAAAACAATCAAATAAAGTGAAAATTTATAATACATATCAAAACACAAAATAAAATTGTGAAAAAACAAAAGTCAGAAAGTGAAAAATCAAAAATATTTTTCATTATTTTTTCATATTTTTGGACTAAAAATGAATTTTCTATAATTTTTTGAAATTTAAAACAATTAAATATAAAAATCAGAAAAGAAAAATAAAGTCAAAAATATGTGGACCATTGGATGAGAGTCAAAACGCGTTAGTAATCAAATCCAAGGGATCTGGCGCGATGTGCATATCATGGTCATTAGTGAATAAAGCACTGAGTCATTAATTAAATCAGCTTTTCAAAAAAAAAAAAACAGATGGCGCGCCTTCATTGGTTGGAAGATCACACGTTGGTCATCTTTAACCTCCAGCCAACGTGAATTGCAGGTCTCTCAAACTGTAAAATCAGAAGCTCATACCTATGTCATTCGCTTCGTCTCTTCAAGACGAATACAACCACACCTTCGCGACAAATTTATATAAATTGTAGCTCAAGCAATTTGGAAGGAAAGTTTTGAAAAGGGATTTCAAATTTCATGGTCAAAACGTGTTTCCAGATAAAAGTAAGTGTTGCGACTAGAACCGGGGTAATGAGAGCATCACAATGATATCAAAGTTTTGAAGAATTGGTGGATAAATCTACCTATTGAAGTTGAGTTGCAGAGCTCTGAAACTGGAACTCTATGGAGCAATATAGGGCACGATTCTTGAATGTAATTGTATGGTTAGATTCCTGAAAGATCAAGGAAGGTAAATTGATAGAAAAATTGGATTGAAAAAGGCTTGAACACTGATTTCGAAGTTACAGAAATTTGAGTTATGGAACAAGTTTGGCAGAGTTATTCTGGCTATCCAAGCTTGAGGAAATGAATGGGGGATGACCCTCTATTAATAGGATAATGAATGGGATCCTCAAGCTTGTGAAATGATGAAGTTTGGAGGGAAATCGTGGGAGGTCTGCAGCATGAACAAAGTGTGACTTGTTTAGCATCAAAACTCAGCCAAAACGTGCGTTTCATGATGCTAAACAACTTTGGAAAGTTGTTAAACATTATTAGAAGCATAAATGCGTGGAAACTTGTGATTAGAAGCCAAAACAAAAATTTCAAAATCTGACTTGTGATGAAACTTCAGTTTCAAGCTACCAATTTCAAAACAATGGCATTTTCAATTCAAGGGGTCTTAGGGTATGATTCTTGATGATTTAAAAGGATGAGGTTACAAGATTTGTAATGGAAAAATAATGGAATCAAATGGATGCTTAAGATGAGAGTTGCATTGAGTCAAAGTTGGAGAAAAAAGGTTGACTTTCCATACTTAGAAATATTTCAAATTTTTCAAAAGTGACCTATAATATTTTGTATCCAAACATGGCCTTCCACTTGGAAATTGCTCTTGACCAAAAAAGATGGCATAAAATAGACCTCTTTAATGACATTTTATGACTTGAACCATTCAAAATATCCAAAAACTGAGAGAGTTATGAATTGTTGAAGTTGACAAAAAATCATGAAATGACATGTAATATTTTGTATCCTTAGGGCACCTTCCATCCATTTTCTCACTTTTCACATAAAAGAAGGAATAAAGTTCACATCCTCAAGATCATTATGGAAAAATAGTGGGCTCAAGGAGATAAAAATTGACCAAGTTATGATCATTTAAAGTCACACATGAGAAAACGAGGGTTCATCTGGAGGACTTGTAATCTTTCTTCATCATCAAGTTTCTTCCACATGAAAACTCCTTGAAACTTTTGAAGTGATTTGTTAATAACCCTTTGAAGAGAAGGATGTCTTTAGAATCACTCAAAAATACCCAAATATGAGCAAGATATACTTCTTTGAAGTTCAAAACCCTAGCTCCTAGATCAAGAAAATGCTTTGAGGAACTTTGACAATTTTGAACAACCTTCTTGTACCAACACTCTTGCTTTGTAAATAGAATTTATTGAGGATGATAATGAAAACTCATAGCCATCAAAACCACTTCCATATCTTGAGAATTTAGAGAAATATGCACTTGTGACCAATGGGAACAAGGCCTTGTCCAACCATGACAACTTCTTCAATCAACCCCTTGTACTTTTGAATCATCTTGATAAATTTGAAAATATGATGAACCAAAACAAACCTTGCCATGCCATTTCTTCTAAAACAAATTCAATAGTGAGGTTTTAAGTTCTCAAGTTTTATTGACTAGGGCATGGAAATAAACTCATGAACCCATGGATCAACTTGATAAGCCACATTGCCTTTTCCTACATTATTAACAAGTAAGACAAGTCAACATTGTATTTTATTAATCAAAAGAAAAATCAGGACAAAACAGTCATGATCACAAAAGAAAACAAGTCAAGGTGCTTGGTGATTTCTCAAATAGCAAAGCTAAAGATAGGGAGGAGAATCAAAAGCCCTAATGTGATCATGTTGTTATTGAATCAACATGGTATGGTAAAGTGATCTTAGGGGCAAAAATTAGGGTACAACAATAGGTAAATGGGTTATCCCACTTATATATGTTCAAGTCTCTACATTTCTATTTAATATGAGATTATTTCTCTAATTACTCACACTTACATTATTATTCTAACATGGACAAAAAATATTTTCTTCGTTAAACTTGAAATGTTGATATTGTGAAATCTTTGCTGATAATAAATCTTATTTTATTTGTTGAGTTCGAAAATGTTGATTGGATTGGCATTGTAATATCATGTTTTGTAATAGAAAATCTTGCATTTGTGGAGCTGAGAATGTTGATTAGGTTAATATTGAATCATGAAATGTTGCATTTGTTGAACCTTTGAATGCGGAACGGATTGGCATTGTGGAGTAACAACCACATTGGTAAATATTGTCACCTTTTTCTTGTTTTCACTTTTAATTTGACAGTTCATTCCATAAATATTGTCACCTTTTTCTTGTTTTCACTTTTAATTTGACAGTTCATTCCATGCTTATGCTCATAAATTTTGCATAAAACCCAATCATCCTACAACATAAAAATATGAATTTCCATGAAATATTAAATTTTGTATACATATAATGTAAATAATATTACTCTTTTCACACTCAAAAAAAACGTATAAATAATATTGTAAAAAAATGAGAATTTGAATTTATTTAAATAATTTAAAATGGAAATTAAAATAGAAAACAGAAATTGTGAATTCATTCTACAAAACAAAAAACTCACTAATTTTTATTAGGTAAAAAATCATGAAAACGGTATGAAATGTATAAAACCTTTAAAAAAAATTATAAGTATGTGATAAGTAAATAATTGACATTTTATTATGAAACTATTTTAAATTTAAATATTATATAAATTAAATTTAATGTTTTTTTTGGGGTTTTATTATTGAGCATAAATTACAAAATAATTTGTTACTCTTTTATCTTTCAAAATTTAAATATTTCCGGTCATTTAATAGAATATAGAACTTATTGTTATTTTTTAATATAAATTTTTAGAATTTTTTTGTATTTAAATTTCAGAAGAAACTTCTTCTCTTAAATCTTATATTTATTGACACCATCATCAATAATAAATATATTTATTAAAAAAATTAATATATATATATATATATATATATATATATATATATATATATATATATATATATATATATATATATATATATATATATATATATATATATATATATATATATATATATATATATATATATAAAGTTACACCAAAACTTTCTAAAATATTTAATTCTGAATTCTTGTATAATCCAATTACCCTTCCGATTCACAAACTTTTTGCATGTTTACATGTGTAAACACAGAACACTAAAGTTTTTTTTAATCCAATTTCCATATCATTTTTCATCATTTGTAACAATGGTTTTCAACTGCTTGATCAGGCTGTTCTCCATTTTCATATTTCTTATTTTTTGGAATAAAAAAATACATTTTGTACTCTCTTTTAAGTATATAATTTTTTTTGCATAAAATACATCAACATAATATTAAAAAAGAAATTCGTAAGTAAAATAATATTAAAGAAATGATAAAATAAATTAATGTTTTTTATGTATAATAAATAATATACATAATTTTTTAGAAAAAAAAATTGTAAACGTCAACTATGAATGTATTATGGAATATCATGTAATGAGAAGCATGTCTTTATTTTTTTTGTAGTGATATATGATTGAAAAGTTGAGAATATGGTGTTATAGATGAAATTAATAAATGAAAATTAAATTGTAAACTGAAATATAGTGTATTTATAGTTTATGTGAGATTAAATTGTTATTCTTTTAATGTAATAATTTCATTTCCCAGTTTAATTTGATTATGAGTTTCAAACTATTAGATCTTGTTATTTAAAATTTGAATAAATTTGAAATTTTCTTTTATTTTCGAAATTCATTGTAATAATATGTAAGAGAATAGTTAGCCTGGAAACATGTGTATGATTTGAATTATAAAACTATCTGAAAATAATTTTACTTTTTGAAAATTTTATTTTGTCTTTCATAAATTTATAAAATTGATAATTAAAATCAATTTTGACTTTAAAAAATTGCTAACATATTTTTTTTTAGCAAAAATCTATTTTCAAATTTTAATTAATCAAATTTTTAAAACAAAATTTTGCAAATATTTTTTAACAAAGGTTTAGTTATGCCTCGTTTAATCTCTTTTAAATTGTTTTGAGAAGATTCCAACCATTTATTTTTTTAATTAGGATATCCAGTAAAATGAAATATATTTTATGTGATTTATTTATATTTTTGGAAAAAACTCTAACTAATCTATCTATTTTTTTTTTTTGGAAAATAAGATGTTATATATATTTAAAAAAACAGTCAAATACAAAGCGATCTTAAAAGTCTAGTTAAAAACCACCGTAACTTATATCAAGTATGGAGCAACATGCTCACGCAACTTAGGTTTTCTTCAAACCCTATGAACTATTCTATCTATAATTTTCTTATCTATTCCATTATCATTTCTATATTTATCTTTGTCCTTATACACAATCTCATTTTTATACAATCAGCACATGTACACTGTTTCAGAAAAAGTTGTCTTGAGAATTTTTGTGCGCCAGCCTTTACCTTTGCAAGTAGACAACATCTACTCCATTTCTTGCTCCCAGCCATTAGGACTATGAGTAATATGCAACCAATTCAACACATGAGACTATATATTTTTCATAGTACAACACTCAAAAAACAAATGCTGCAAGCTTTCCTTCTCGTGGCAGAATTCACAGTTAACCTCACTAATCATGCCAAACTTACTCAAACGATCTCTGGTAGCCAGTCTTTTGTTACAAGACATCCACAAGATAAACAAAGCCTTAGGAGACGCTTCATTATCATACAGAAATTTCATCTAGGGAACTTTAGGTCTTTCCTCAGTGACACTATGATAGAACTTCTTTGTCTTGAATATACCATTATCAACCATATCCTGCCACTGACTCAGCCCAGCAACCTCAATGTTATTATTCTGAATTTCTTTCAAAATCCAAGAACAAGATGATTTAATTGGGACACTCATCACATGCTCATCTTTCACATAATAAGTGTGAACCCATCTTACCCGGAGATTATCACCTTTTCTGCACAAGTTCCAAAGCAGTTTAATTAGACAAACCTTATTCCAACGAGCCAAATCTACCATATACAATCCACATTGGCTTTTAGGCTCACAAACTTTATTCCATACAATTGGATCTTTCCTTGACATGATGCCCTTACTTGTCCATATAAAAGACCTACACAGAGCTTCAATTCTTTTTCTAACACCTTTGGGCAAAGGAATATAGTGCAACCAATAATTGAGAGTGCTAAAAATAGCACTATTAATGAGTTGGACTCTTCCTTCATAGCTTAATAGGTGAGCACCCCAATGGTTAATTCTAGCACCAATACTCTCCACAAGGGCTAAACATTGGCAGTTGGTAAGCTTTTTGCTGGACATGGGAATACCCGAGTACCTGAAAGGAAGCACACTAGAACAAAAACCAATGATGTTATATTTGTAGCATAGTATCGTCATCAACTCCACCGCAGTACATCTTGCACTTAATAGGATTCACAAACAATCTTGTATCCTCATAAAAAGATTTAAATATGTCCATGACAAGCTGAACAAAAATCACACCCCCTTTTGTAAATAATAAGTGGTCATCAACAAAGCTCACATCCACGATTTTCAACTTCTCATATTTACTATGGAAATTGAAATTAGGAAAAATGTTTAGATCTTCCAGCTTTCTATGCAAATACTTCGTCACAAGCACAAAAAGCATAAGGGATATGGGATCACCTACCCAAGGCCTCTCTTAGCATGCATCTCTCTGTAGTGGTAGAAATGTTCAAGACTAAGCCATTGAATTGACTAGACATTGCACAAATAAAAAATAAAAATTGCCACCGCTCTTTATTGTTTCCAAAGGAATAGGAAAAGAGCGAATAACCCAAAAAAGGGGGAAAGATTCAAGGTAAGGGGGTTGGTTATGCAAATGGAAGGTATTAGCACCATAAACATCTACGGTACTCCACAGGAGCCTCTTTGTAAAATCTGTATATTTTAGCTATAAAATGTGTTGTATATAAAATGGATGGTGGAGGTGAGAAAAGAAATATATTTTTTATGATTTTTGCACCCCCTGCGGTTGCGAACCTTTAGTGCCTACATACCACCTTTCGTGCAATAGGGGATCAGGGTACACGTAGTTCCTCTTTTAAAAGTTTGAAACACAAGTGTGTTGGTTAATTTTATGAGATAAGACATCATCGTGGTTGTCCGTGTGGAAAACATACTTACTACCCACAATCATGAGAAATGAGAATTTACATCATCTCAAAGTGGAGGATAATGGCTTGGATTTTAAAATCAACAATGCCTCACTCAACACCCAAGTGGAAAATATCTCACTTCACTACATATTGTAGAAGTATAGTTGTTTGCATCACTACAAGGATTGACAAGAGTCTAATTTTTTGAGAAAACTTTAAAGATAAAAGCCAAAGTGGCAAAAAATGGTTTGGAATGAGATTGATTGACTTTTAGTCTTCTCACAAAAAAAATGTCAAGGTATTATTAAATTGATTGAAGTTTATTTATGAAAATGTTTTTGAAAATGCATGGATATAAGTCCAAGTTTATTGTAAAAGTGTTTAAGTTTCAAAACAAGAAGGGTTTTCAAAAGGAGGGAGAAGATTTTTGAAATTAAAGAAGATGGAAGGAGAAGAAGAGGCTATCCTAAAGCATAAGGTAAAAGATAAAGATAAGGACCATCTAACCAACAAGAAGTCAAAACTTGACATTATGAGCCAAGATAGAATTCCCATTCTTTGGAGTGAAACCAAGCAAGCAAAGATACTAGACCTCTTCAAATGTATTAAGTCTTCATAAAAATTGAGCAGAGTAATAAATGTATACGGGTGAGTTCTAGATTACAAACAAAGAGTGTAATCACAAAATCCTGCACACAAAAACAAACAAGCAACCCAATGTCTTGAGGTAAACCTCAAGAGCTCCAGACAAAATAATCAAATAAGATCACAAGGTATCCAAGATAGGTCAAGGTTTCTAATCCTAAATCCAATAAAAAGTCTCATGCTCCATAATGCCATGGATAGTAACCAAATAGTCCAAGTACTATTAAGAGTTTTTTAGGGTTTATGTTGATTATTAAGTGTCTTAGGAAAAGAAAAAGAAAAGCTCAAGTGAGCAAAGTAAAAATTACAAGAATATAAATGCTCAAATAAGCAAACATGAAAATGGCATGAAATAAAAAATGCTAAAAAATAAATTGTGCATAAAACATAAAAGAATAAAAGCATAAAATAAAACAAGTCAATAATTAGTGATTAGTTGGATGACCATCTTGAAACTTGCATTTGGAACTCATTAGAGGATTGGTAGAACCAAAGCCTCCACACAACAAGTTGCATTTTCTTTTTGTCAAGTATATCATCCATTTGGAATTCTCACAAGTACCATTTAATGATCAACGATGTTCAAGTGATCCGCGTTGACCAAAGGTGTTGTTGATCCATTAGAGGATTGGTAGAACCAAAGCCTCCACACAATGAATCTCAAGGTTATTGGATCAAAGAGGTCAAATTAACATACTTGGGCTTGCAATCATAAGTTTGGGCCACGAATGATCATTTGTTTGAATCGGGACAAAATTTAGCGCTATGTTAAACAATCGTAAGTGGACTTATATAGAAGTCGCACCTATTTTGAGGTCGGTCAATAGCAATTTATGCACCATTTGTTTTGAGACATGATATAGATATTATGCTCTAACAACATTTAGTGTAATTAGAAGAGGATGAGATGAAGAGGAATTAGGGTAAAAAAAAAAGAAACCACATTTGAATTAAAAATTTAATCAAACTATTATTAAAATCATTCATCCATTTTGATGGAGTTGAACTCAACACTTAAGATCCAATAATGTTAATAAAGTCATGATCAAAAAAATCAACCCAAGACAACCAGAAAATAATCACAAAATTATATATATTTAATATGTACATTAAAAGGTTTAAAAATGTTTTTTAAAAAATAAAATAATGAGGAAAATATCAATTATATTCAAATTAATCAAGAAATGAAAAATAAGACCATAGAAAAATCAGAAAAGAGGCCAAGTAATTTTACAAAATATTTGGGAATTTTTAAAAGTCAGAAACTATTTTTAAAAATTAAAATAAATGGGTAAAATAAACAAAAATAGTAAAAAATAGTAAAGTCAGAAGAAAAAAAATAAGGTCACCAATATTTGTCACAATACCATTGGATCATTCCAAAAAAATTTCAGAATTTAAAAATATGTAAAAGTATTTTTAAACATTTTAAACAAATCAAATAAGTGTAAAATTCATAAAAAATACCAAAACACAAAATTAAATTGTGAAAAACTAAAAATCAGAAAGAGAATAATCAAAAATATTTTTCATAATTTTTTTAGATTTTTTGGACTAAAAATGAATTTTCTATGATTTTTTGAAATTTAAAACAATTAAAATATAAATATCAGAAAAAGAAAATAAAAGAAAAAGACGTGGACCATTGGATGAGAGTCAAAACGCGTTAGTAATTAAATCCAAAGGATCTGACGCGTTGTGCATATCATGATCTTTAATGAATAATGTACAAGATAATTAATAAAATCATAATTTGAAAATAACAAATGTCACGCTTTCATTGGTTAGAAGATGACACGTTGGTCACCTTCAACCTCCAGCCTTCACGAATTACAGGTCTCTCAAACTGTAAAATCAGAAGCTCAGACCTATTCCATTCCCTTCGTCTCTTCAAGACAAAGACAACCACACTCTCGCGCCAAATTTATATAAATTGTAACTCAAGCAATTTGGAAAGAAAGTTTTGAAAAGAGATTTGAAAATTGATGGTCAAAACGTGCTTCCAGATAAAAGTAAGTGTTGCGACTAAAACTAGGGAAATGAGAGCAACACAATGATACCAAAGTTTTGAAGAATTGATGAAGGAATCTACCTATTGAAGTTGAGTTGCAGAGCTCTGAAACTGGACTTCTATGGAGCAATATGGGGCACGATTCTTGAATGTGATTATATGGTTAGCTTCAGGGAAGATCAAGGAAGGTGAATTGATGAAAAAATGGATTGAAAAAGGCTTGAGAATAGGATTCGAAGTAGCTGAATTCTAAGTTGTGAAGCAAGTTTGGCAAGGTGATTCTGGCTATCTAAGCTTGGGAAATTGAATGGGGGATGACCCTCTATTTATAGGGAATCAAATGGAATGTTTAAGCGTGTGGAATGATGCAAATTGGAGGGAAATCGTGTGAACCTGATACATGAGTAAGGTGTGATCTGATTTGTATCAAAATTCATCTAATCCTTGCGTTTCAAGGCTCTAAGCCACTCTGGCAACTTGGTTAAACATGTTTAGATCACAAACGCATGCTAATTTGATGTTTAAAGGCCAAAACATGAATTTCAAATTCTGACTTATGGAGAAACTTCAGTTCCAAGTTACCAAGTTCAATCCAATGGCATTTCCATCTCAAGGAGTCTTAGGGAAAAATTCTTGATGCTTTGGAAATATGAGGTAACAAGATTTGCAATGGAAAAATAATGGAATCAAATGGATGCTTGAGCTGAAAGTTATATGGAGTTAAAGTTGAAGAAAAATAGTTGACTTTCCATACTTAGAAATATTTCAAATTCTTCTTTAAAAATGACCTATAATATTTTGCATCCAAACATGGCCTTCCACTTAGAATTTGCTCTTTACCAAAAAAGATGGAATGAATTAGATCTCTTGAATGAAAATTTTCAATTTGGACCACTCAAAATCTCCAAAAATTGAGCAAGTTATGACTTGTTGAAGTTGGCAGAAAAATCATGAAATAATCTATAATCTTTTGCATTCTTAAGGCAACTTCCATCCATTTTTTCACTTTTCACATTAAAGAAGGCATGAATTAAACATCCTTAGGATCATCATGAAAAAATAATGTGCTCAAGGTGATAAAAATTGACCAAGTTATGACCATTTGAAGTCACACATAAAAAATTGGGGATTCATGTGGATGACTTGTAATCTTCCTTCTTCACCAAGTTCCTTCCACATGAAAAATCTTTGGAACTTTTGAAGTGATTTGTTGGTAACTCTTTGAATAGAAGAATGTTTTTGGAATCACTCAAAAATACCAAAAGATGAGCAAGATATGCCCCTTTGAAGTCCAAAACCCTAGCCTCTATATTTAAGAGAATGCTTGGTGGAACTTTGCCAAGTTTGAACAAACTTCTTGTGCCAATATTCTTCCTTTGTGAATAGAGATTGTTGAGTATGATGATGAGGACTCATGGCCACCAAAACCACTTCCATACCAACTTCAAAACAACTTCAATGGTGAAGTTTGAATTTCTCAAGCTTTTGACTAGGGCATGGAAATAAACTCATGAACCCATGAAGTAATTTGTTAAACCTCATTGCCTTTACCTACATTATCAACAAGTAAGACAAACCAATATTGCATTTTTTTAATTAGAGCAAAATATCCATGATCACAAAAGAAAACAAGTTAAGGTGCTTGGTAATTCCTCAGAAGAGAAAACTAAAGATAGGGAGAAGAACCAAAAGCCCTAAATGTGATTTTGTTGTGATTGAAATAATATGGTATGATGAAGGTATCTTAGGGGCAAAAATTGGGGTACAACACCCTATAGTATAAGTACCATTCACACTAAACATGTAAGTAAGTTTCCTAGTAAAGCCCATTTCGTCTAAAATAGTCTTTAAAGCATACCACTCAACAGAGTCATAAGCCTTCTGGATCATCTTATAGGTAAGGAGAACAGGGTCATGAATCTTCTACCCAGAGACGAAAGTAGTTTGATTCCTGCTCACAATACTATTTAACACCTTGCATGTTCTATTTTCCATGATCTTGGAGATAATTTTGTAAACAATTGTACAACAAGAGATTGGTTTACAATCTCTAATGGATTTGGAATTATCCTTCTTAGGGATAAGAGTCTCAAGGGTCATATTGAATCTATTATCTAGCTTTCCTTCATTAAAGAACTCCATAAACACTTGAATCACATCCCTCTTCACAATACTCCAAGCATTCTTGAAAATTTTAGACCTAAAATGATCAACCCATGGAGTTGTCAGGCCCCCAATGCTCTTGAGAGCTTTCTCAATTTCCCCAACAATCACGTTTCTAACTAACATTTATATTTGGTCCATAAATACCTGATTGCCTCTCCTAAAGACAGTGATATCCACACCCTCAACATTACTTCTAACAGTCCCCGTGAGGCTCTCATAAAAAATCATAACCTCCTGAATTATATCCTCCTGACTTTCAGATATACTGCCATCATCCTTGTGTAACCTACTGATTTGGTTTTGCTTCTGCTTGCATTTAAGGGGTGAATGACAAAATAAGTTGTTACCATCACCAAGCCTAATCCAGTAAACCTTAGATCTTTGCCTCATCATTTTCTCATCAATGTCATTCAGGTATATGAGCTTACCACAACAATTCTTTTCCTGCAGAATCATAGTTATGTTCATTTTATCCTTATACAACTTCAAGTGAGCCTCTTGTAAGTCTTTTCTAGCTGTTTCAATCTGATGTTTGATCCCCATCAAAGGCTTTCTCAACTTCCTGATCACAGGAATCAGTCTCATAAGATTTTTCCAAAGACCATCTTCACCTCTGAAATTACTCCAGATCTTAGCAATTTATGTGATATAACCTTCCATCTCAATAACAATATTAATAAACCTGAATCTCCTATTCTTTGTACTTATATACTCATCACTTGTTATGCATAGCATATTATGGTCAGATATGCCAGGATCCATCACATGAAGATTCATGCAACCACTCTACATTATCAATTACTCTATCAATTCTAGAGTATATGGAACCATTTACATGCTTATTAAACCAAGTATATTTCTCCCATTCGTTGTATACCTCAAACAAACTATTATGCTCCATCATCTTGTGCAAGTCATTGTACTCATATTCTTTTACAGGTTTACCTCCTATTTCGTTCTGAGTACTCAGGACATTGTTAAAGTCTCCCATAATACTCCAAGGCCCCTATTGAACCTTCCCAATATTTTCTCTGTCAGACCATAATTTCCTTATCTCATGAAGCTTTTTAGAAGCATATATTGTAGTAAATTAATTGATGAAATAACCATCAACATTATAAAGACCACAATGGATAAGTTGAGTTGTGCTATGAACCATCCTCAGCTCCAAGTAATTATTGTCCCAAATAATCAAAAGACGTTCATTTTCATGGTCCTTATAATTGTCAATAAAAGACCATTTATTTCCCAAAAATTTCCTATTTTTCTTAGCATTATTTCTTTTAACACGAGTTTCAGCTAAAAATGCAATCTTAGGGTTAAGCCTAGAGAGACGGGAGCTAATCTCTCTACTTTTGGCCACCTTATTGAGCCCCCTTATGTTCCAAGCATAATCATGTCACTCCCTTAGGAGTAACCTCAGGGTCATTTCCAAACCCTAAGGTACCAAAGCCATTAGAAAAAAAAAGTAGTTGCTTTACAATACCTTTCAAAACCTTCTTACCAGTTTCTCTATTCTTCCTTCCCACCTCAGTCTATTTGCTCTCGTCATCGGGTGTTGATATAGAATCATTTGAATTTCTAATGATTATTGTGTCTTCAACCTTTTCACAATCTTCTATAACTTCCTTATGCCCTCCTCTCCTAGTACCTTCATTATGTGGTTCTTGAACAGTTTTAGGTTTCCATTTCTTCATTGCAGCCTTCTTCTCTTTACTACACACATGCCCAATTTTTTGAAACCTTTCACAGAATTGAGGCCTCCACTCTTATTCCACTTTATGTTGCTTCAAATTACCTTCATGGTCTCTTATAGTTATCTCTTCACAAAGCTTTTGTGTCACATCAACCTCTACAAGGATACAAGCATATGTGACTCATAATTTCCCTGTTGTACACTCATCGACGAACATAAGATTTCCAATCACACTCCCAATTTTCCCCAAACTCTTTTCCCCCATAGATACAAAGGTAATTGAGGAAATTTAATCCAAATTGGCACTGTTCTAAGCATATCCATTTTCATCTGAAAATCCCGTCTCCATTCTAAAATCACCATAGGCATGTTGTGAATGGTGTAAGGTCCTTTTTTCAACACTTCATCACGATCCTTACCAAATTTGAATTTCAAGATAAAGTAGCCTTCATCATTGTAGAACATTTTCGGCATCGCAACGAAACTCCACGTCTTGATCATAAAGTTTTTAACCGCATTCATACTCATGTTAGCTCAAATTACATACATAATCAAAGACGTGTCCCAGAAATGTACCTCCGATTCAACATCTCCCGCTTCAATTACCACTTCTAGTTTTCCATCAATGATCTTTGGGCAACAAATTGAATTTGAATTCTATTGTTTGTATTCCTGTTGTCACGAATAATATCCACTGATAGATTTTCATCCTTATTCAGTTCTTCGCTCTTCCTTTCTTTGATTCTAGGGTTTCCAATTTTTGTATTTTCACTACTTTCTTCCTCAAGTCGAACTTTTACATCCTGCACAGGCTCTCCCACTATAGTCGCGGTTTCTCCCTCCAAACCCTCCTCCTTCGTCTCCAATTTCCGACCACCATTTCTCGTTCCTGGAGATTGAGACACCTTCTTCAACGGCCTTCCCCTTCCCCGAGTCATCGAGAGAAACTTTTATTTCCTCCAACCCTTCCACCTTTTAATCTATCTATTACTATCATTATTTAAGCAAGTTAAATTTCTATCCACTTAATTGGATAAAGGTGGTAGATGATTAAATAGAGAATTAACATTTTTATTATTTTATATTGATAAAAATGGGAAATTCTAATGAGTGCATTGGGCGACTCTTTGAGAGTTTAAAAACGTTTTTTTAAAGTACTTGTATTTAATACATTAGATATTTAAACAATTGACTTTTCTAATGAATAAAAAGGTATATTTTTTTGGAAATACTAGTATTTAATGCATCAAAAATAGAAATAATTAGTTTATTTAAAAAAATTATTTAGAATCATTAAAAAGTGCCTCTGGAGCATTCATTAGAATGACCTTAAAAAAGTATTATGTTTTTTTTTTATACATTTAAATATACAAAATGATTGTCTATAGCACCCCATATAATATACATCTAGAAAATATATTATACGAAAGATTAATTGGTACTGATACAACACAAGTGTCTAACAACATCATTATATATATATATGTCCATAAAAATAATATATTGTATGGCACATGACATACAATAGTTCCTAAACAAAACCTAAGATTTATATACAATATCTACATTGCACATAATCTACGACGGAAGATCACGATAACAAAGTCTTTGAAACATCATCCGACAAGATTTCCCTTGCCTTTAACCTGCAAAGAACTACCTGAAAAATAATAATAATCTCAGTGAGTTCCCCTATCCTATGGGTTCACTCGGCTCTAAAGAGGTCTCTTACTGATTCCTTGACTTAAGTCATTCATTTTCATTACTTGTGTATTACTGACACAATGTAACTAGGACTTAAGCATCTAAAGGGAATTTACGCTTTGTATGGATAACGCACAACATGAGTTCACATAACTCAGTGAATCATTATTCGGGAAATAAAATAGTAAAACAAGGGTGGTTATCCCAAAACTGATCACAAGGATCTAAACAATCATCTGTCAGATATGGTCGATGGAAAACCATACCTCCACTACACAGACTATACTATCTACTAGATATGGTCAATAGATACCAGAATCCACTGCATGGATTCCACCATCGGATGTTGTCAATGGAATCTAGACCGCTACTGCGTAGAACACACTCCCCGTCAAATATGGTCAATGTACACCAGACCTCCATTACATGGGTCACAATCTCCATCAAATATGATCAATGGATACCAAACCTCCAATAAAAGGAATGGACCAAGCCCTTTCACCAAATATGTTCAATGGATACCAGAAATCCACTATATGGATTTTTATCCCTAATAGGTATTGTCAACGGAGCCCAGACCTCCGTTACATGGAATACGCTTAACAGAGTTATAATCATTTGTCTCAATGATTCATCTTTCGTGTTTACTACTCTATATAACTCTCGAACTTGGGACAAACACGAATAAGGGTTATTCCTGAATATGTGATTGGTTCAACAATCACCTTGTGACTGTTCTCATCAAACACCATGTAATCATATAACAATCACATGGGTTGATATAACAAATATTACGTAATCATATAATAATCACCATATAACGTCGATGCACTTCTCACATTCAAGTATTGTAACCTAAGTTATTTACCATAACCTAAGTTATCTTTCTAATTCATTCACCTAGTTATACTCCTAGGTTTTTCGCACTCTTCATCATACAGTTAGTCCAAGATATCCTGCACAAACAAGTCAAACTTAATTCAACCATATATGGTTCACATAAAGCTTATGATCATTTCCATTATTCACTAAAAATCCTTGGGTTTAATCCATGTTTTATCATCATCATACAATGTCCAATTGGATTAGCTATCTAATGCTTTAAGTCTCGTATCAATCAAAGTCACGATTCTCGAGTTATGATGAAAACTATAACCGAATATTTTCCCAATATTGTCAAGCTCACCTGACGAGACAAGTCAGTAGCCCAAAACTCGGATTCTCTCCTGGAAAAGACACAACAAGGCCATCTCGCCTGGCGAGACTGACAGAAGCAGACCAGTGCAAAAACGTGACAAGAAGGGGAAAATAGTCACACATATCATCATATTGTACCCAACAACCCCAATTAACATGGTTCAACACAAATAGGCATGCAAAACAACAAGATGATCAAGTATAAACATATTGTTGTACCCCAAAATTTGCCCTCTCTTTCTTCAGGAAATCATCTTGAATTTTCAGAGTCCCTCTGAAACAAATCCAAGTCCTGAATTGTCATTTTTTGCCCAAGCAGACCATTTACAAGAGCAAGATGATCACACAAGCTCTGAAGACAACGTTTTTGAAAAAAAATTAAATTCTAAGTACTTGGAATTTTTCTCTAAAAAAATGAGTGTTTAAGAAAAAATCAGCGCTTCAGAACTTCTGGACCAATTCCAGATAGAAACGATCAGAAGTTGCAAGCTTGGCTCAGCGCAGTCAGAAGTTAGCTCTTCAGCAGCTACATCAGCTCAATCAGAAGTTGTAAACGTGGTTCAATACGTAAGCCTTAGACAGAACATGACTCTTTCAGCGGTTACGCAAGCTCAGCCAGAATTTGCTAAAAGAATGCAAAAGAAGCAAGGAAGTCTGAAGGCTCTTTCAGAACATGCTGAAATCAGAAGATGAAAAGGTACGAAGAGTGGGTGTTACACTGATACAGAATCTCTAAGCCCAGGAGTTCCAGAAGCAAATCCAAGGAACGTGTCAGAAAATCAGGAGAATCCCGAAAACTTGCTAAGACAACAGGAGGCCAAGGCCAGAGCAGGGTTTACGTTGTCCTTGTTGAAACAGAACTGCTGGTTCAAAATTTGGTTTCCATTACCAGAATATTGATGTTGATAAGTCTTATCACCATTTAATGCTCATTAATGCTTCCAACCACTCCTGAACATTTATCCAAGTAATCCCTTCACGTGTGGCTTGGAAAACGCCTTTATGCAGATTCTGGCATGGGTCTACACGCCACCGTCCACCTAAGAGGTCACTTCTCTCCAATCCACGCCTGCTGCTGCAGCCTAGGCTGAAGGCTATCTGTTATCACAACTTCCCAGGAGTTTCTGTCAAAGAACAATTCAAACTCTGTTGGCGCCTTTAATGTTCAAGACACCCACAAGATCTTTGCCTATAAATAGAGATCCATTGTCCACTAAAAAAGGGCGTTCAAGAAACAGAAAAATTTCTAAGAGAGAAACAGAAATCTTTAGCAAGATAGTGTTGTGAAACTCTGCCAAAATCTCCAGTGTTTCATAACTTTGAATTTCTCACCTTCAAACTTTATCCAATACCCAGTTTTCTGTGTGAACTAAAAACCCCTTTTCAAACTTCTGACCCTATATACGCATACACCTTCACCCACCCTTTTCAAAAAGAACCTGTCCAGAATACCATCAGAGCCAAAAGCTATCTCTCATCCACAAACTTCTCCAACAGCCAGGTAAGCACCTGCTGACCTTCATCACGCTGCTAAGCATCATCATCTGTGCATACTCAAATAAACATAATGTAAACATTATGTTGTAGCTGTTTGTGTTTTGAGGATTTTCATACCTCAGAACATTCTGAGCCAGTGTAGAACCTGCCTGTGACCTTATTGGTTCTGCCATCTGAAACACTTTGACATTTGCTGGAGCTGTTCCAAATATGTTTCCTGTTTTGTGGAATAATAACAAAATTGCAGATGTTCTGATTAGTACAGGGAAAAGCCAAGTGCTGACTTTGACGTTAGCACATCTGAAGCCTGTTTTGCTGTCAATAATATCAGAACTTCTGAGAGTTATTGTCTTTCCAGCAGGATCAGAACTTTTGAGTTCTCCATTAACAAACTTCTGTCTTGCAGCGCAGGGGAGTCAGAACTTCTGATTTCTCCACTAACAGGTTTTTGTTTTGCAGGTGCCAGAGTCAGAAGTTCTGACTCGTACAGTTTAACCAAAAGGTTGATCATCTGGCAGCGGGTCTGAGTCAGAACTTCTGATGACCTCTCAGCAGCGCGCTGGCTCCCTCTCTCTTTCCCTTTATCTTGTTTTTTGCTATTTTCTTTTTTGTCTATTTTTCTCGTTGAACCCCCCATGTACAAATGTGTACCCCCACTCCCTAATTGTTGTAATAGCGTAGGATTTTATATTTCCTCTTTTTATTGCTAGTAATTAGGATATGTATGGCAAGATAAAATCAATAAAATAGAAAATCCTAATTCAAAGATAAACTCTTGTATGCAATAAAACACACTTGCACACTAACACCCCTAGGGTTACATCCACTTGTTGCCTTTCAAAAATGGGCCATATTACGCATACAAAGTATCTTGGTAAAACAAACAAAATCAAAAGATCATAGTCCCTCGATGACGCTTTCGAAAGTTGCCTTACAAAAATGATCTTAGTCCCTCAAAATAAAAAAAACTAAGATACTTTGCAACATTGCTATCATGGTCTATACGATGACCCGCGCCTGTCCCGTTTACATCCTAACACAAGGTTGTCCACCAAATACAATGGTGGAACAAAATTGTTAAAAGGGTTAAAACATAGCAAAGATCTTTGAGTAAAATAGGGTAGACAACTCTTAGTTACTTGATCAAAAATCTTGCAAAACATCCTTGATATTTTTCAAAACACACTCCACAACACACTTTCAAAACAACTTTCAAAAACATTGAAAACTTTTCAAAAGACATACACCTTTGTATACATCCCAACATGGATCATTACAAAGGTTGCCACCACATTAGCCTCTTTTTAAAACATTTTTCAAAACCACACACACAAAGCACCATTTCAAACAATTTAAAATCAAGGCAAGTTGATCTAAGCAAGTAACTAAGAGCCCATGGATAACCATGGATAGAAAGGGTGCTAATACCTTCCCTTTCTATAATCTACTCCCCGAACCCAAGAAAACATCTCAAAGGTTTTTGTTGTGCTTTTTAACCTTTCCTTAGGATAAAATAAAAATTCGGTGGCGACTCTTGCTCAACCGAAACATTTGCGAAAATAAAACGTAAAACCTCAAGTCAGTTCTCCCACCGTATCACAGAACTGGCGACTCTGCTGGGGATTTCTTTTTAAGTGGAGTAACCTTAGGGCCTAGATCACCCTTTTGCATGACTAATTGTTTGCTTTGATTGCTTTACATTTTGGTTCTCTTATTTGGGCTTGAAATCCTCCACCCAGATTTGGGAAACATTCATAGATAGCAATACGTTGTGGAAACTGTGCGGGGTATACCGACACGGTTGAAGCAATAGCTATATTAGTGCGACATATTTGTGAGTACCGGTAACCCTTGAGTTCAATCAAGGAGAGTACGGGGCCGCTGAGTGATGTCACTAAGCACTAATGACCTAGAACCTTACTTGACCATCTTGGCCTTTCATTAGGGGTAGTGAGATGACCGGCTTTGGTGCAGTCCGAAGTTGGTAGATACTCGATACTACACTCATTGAGGGTTGTTTTCTTGGAATATTTTGGTCGCTAGTTAAGTGGCTAAACCAAAACAATGAACAATGAAAACAATCCAATGATATTGAGCTCCTTAGAACCCGGTTACTATTTATAGGACAGGTTTTTAAGCCAACTACACTCAAAAGGGTACTTACCTATGAAACCCCATTCAAGCCTGAAACTAGGGTTTTGTGTGAATTGCTTGTACATATGTTTGTGCATGCATCATGAACATCATAAAGCATCATATGCATTCACTAACCATTTCAAGGGTTTAGATCTTCATCTTTGTTCTTGTTTTGTAGGTCATGGAAATTCCTCGCAGGAAAACCATCCAAGTCAACCTTGTGAGAATCTCTCCTCAACTCAAAGAGCTCACATCAAGAATCCCGGAAAGCTCTCCCTTCAGTGAAAGACATCGTAGACTACTCAGCTTAGTCAACACCAACATTGAAGAGGACATGATGAAGGTGCTGTTCCAGTTCTTTGACCCTCTTCACCACTGTTTCACTTTCCCTGACTACCAGTTGGTGCCCACTTTGGAGGAATTTTCTTAACTCCTGAGAATTCCTATCCTTAATCAACTACCCCACAACGGTACGGAAAAGGAACCAAAGCCTGAAGATGTTGCTCGAGCACTACATCTACAGCCATCCAACATCAAGGGGCACTGGGAAACTAGAAGCAGTGTCAAAGGCTTCTTAGCAAAATTCTTGTTTGAGAAGGCACAAGAGTGTTGGAATTCATTGGACCTACAAGCCTTTGAAGAAATTGTGGCCCTCCTTATCTATGGTTTGGTTTTGTTCCCAAATCCTAACCAGCTTGTAGATGTCAACGCCGTCAAGATCTTCTTATCCGGAAACCCAATACCAACATTGCTTGGGGACGTTCTTCACTCATTTTACACTCGAACAATGAGAAAGAGGGGTGTTCTCATGTGCTGTACTCCTCTCCTTGCAAGGTGGTTTATTTCGCACCTTCCACAATCTGTCTTGAAGAATGACCAAGGCTTAAGGTGGTCACAACGATTGATGACCCTCACTCACTCTGATGTACATTGGTGTTCTCGGTCCAGAGAAAATGTCATCATCGTCGATCGTTGTGGAGAGTTCCCTAATGTTCCATTACTTGGCATTAGGGGAGGCATTACCTACAACCCTTGTCTAGCCTTGAGACAATTTGGATATGCACGAAGAGATGGCCCTCACGACATGTTGATTCCGGACCTAGTTTTTGACTTCGACAACGATGCGTAAGGACTTCGCCAAAGATTCATCAGAGCTTGGAGGATGCCTAACAGGGTTGACAGCAAGACACTGGGGCACAAGAACTCCATCCCTCTTGAGCCTTACCTCAAGTGGGTACGAGCCCGAGCCCAGAGTCTAATGATGCCTTATCCTCATGTTCTCCCTGTAATTAAAGAGCCCGTTACGGAAGGAGAGGTTCCCTACACCATCCTATATCCTGACATGCCTACATCGTGGGAGGAGATGCAGAAGAGTTGGATCCAACTCAAGGAGGAACGGAACACTTTTGAAGCCATCTTCTACGCCAGTGAGAAGAAGGTTCTAGAGCTTACCCGCCGACTCCATGAGGAAGAGACCCTCAACACCTACATTGCACCAAAGAGGATGCGCAATGTCTTTTTACCTTGAGAAGTTTTGTAATATTTGGCCCATGGGGCATTTATGTACTGACAAGTTTCTTCTTAATATGACGAGCGTTCTTTTTGTTTGCAACAATTTTGAATGTTCTAAATCCTTGAATGCATTGCATACATAAGAATACCATTCATCATGTGCATAGACAGGTCTCCACACCAGGTTTCCTTATCTTTCTGCTGTTTATTTCAGTAAGATGGATCTCGAACAGACGGTCAAGGACTTGCAGTCTCAGAATGCACAGTTTCAACAACTCCTGATGACCTTGGCTAAGGGTCAGGAAGATCTGAAAGCCCTGCTGGGGAACAAAGACCAAGTGAAAAAGAAGAAGAAGAGAATCGGGGTGGCTACCTTAGGAAGAAGGTTTGAGGGTGAAGCCAGAAGAGTGCTTGAATTTCCCCCTACACCTGAAGAAGGAACCAGTAAAGGGAATGCGGCTGCGGTACCTTCCGAATCCGAGGTTGAAGAAGAGGAGGCTGAAGAAGACGAAGACAACTCTGATCAACAATACCCGCCCGCTGATGATAAGTACAAAGGCTTGGAAGACAGGTTGGCAGCTATGGAGCTGCAGAGAGTTCCGGGCTTAGATTTTGAAGACTTGGGATTAGTTGCTGGAATTGTGATCCCCCGAAGTTCAAAGTGCCAGTTTTTGTAAGGTATGACGGGCTGTCCTGCCCGAAAATGCATCTTAGATCATATGTAAGAAAGATCCAACCTTACACTGCAGACAAGAACCTTTGGATCCATTTCTTTCAGGATAGCCTTTATGGGGCTCAACTCGAGTGGTTCTATCAGCTGGATGGAGCCAGTATCCAAAACTGGGAAGACTTGGGCACCGCATTTTATAAACAATATCAGTACAATTCTGACCTCGCTCCTACGTGTACTCAACTTCAGGGTATGTCACTGGGGACGGGCGAAGGATTCAAGGAGTATGCGCAAAAGTGGAGAGATCTGGCTGGCAGGGTGCAGCCACCTTTGACTGACCGTGAACTTGTTGACATGTTCTTAGGAACCTTGTCCGGTCCGTTCTTTAATCATCTGATTGGTAATTCTTCTGATGGGTTTACAGATTTGATTTTGACTGGTGAGAGGATAGAAGCTGGTATCAAGTCGGGAAAGATACAGAAAGGTGCCGCTGCGAGTACTGAAAAGAAGCTCTTCAAGAAGGAAGCTAGTGCTGTGTATGGTCCCAGAAGACAGAACAAACCGGAACGCCGCCAAGCTGTCAATGCATTGGTAATTTCAAAGCCTGTTGCTGCTCCTCAACAGTATAATCAACAAAGGGGAGAGAGACCCAAAAGACAGTACACTCGGCTCAGTATGACCCTGTCTCAGATATTGCCGCAACTGCTGTCAACCAACCTGGTAACTGTCAAGGAAGCTCCGAAGGTAGTGAACACAGCTTCTCCGAAGTACAACCCCAATGCCCGTTGCGCTTATCACTCTGATAGCCCCGGGAACACTACGGACGATTGCTGGGCTCTGAGGAATAAGGTTCAAGACCTTATTGATGCTAAGGAAATACAGTTTCAGGCGCCCGAAAGGCCCAATGTTGTGATTGCTCCCATGCCCCAGCATGGAGTGAGTGTCGTGGAAGAAGACCGACACGTAGCCTCCGTCGAAGAGATTGTTACTCCGTTATCAACTGTTAAAAGGAATCTGTTGCTAGCCGGTTTATTTCTGGGATGTGGTGAAGATTGCCTTCTATGTGCTGTTTCCCCTTTTGGTTGTCCTTTGCTGAAATCAGGTATCCAAAGCCTGATGGATAGCAAAGAAATATTGTTCGAGAAGATTGTTGTTCCTGCTGTCCCTGCCGAAGAAGTTTCTATTGTCACTATTTTCAACAAACCTCCCAAGGCTCCTTCAAAGAAGCCTGTCAAAATTATGTCCACTCAGAAAGATGCTCCCATCATCATCACTGTTCCGAGGCCTCTCCCTTATACATCCGACAAAGTTGTCCCATGGCACTATGGGGCAGATGTTTATGTGCTTGGAGTGAAGCAAGAGTTTGATACAAGTACCGGTGTCAGTAACATCACCGGGCCTGTCAAGATTACCCGCAGTGGTAGATTGTTTTCGCCAGATATCGCTCCACCAGCTATTCATAAACCCCTTATCATCACACCTGCAAGGTTGCATGTTCCTCTTCCTAATCAAGTTCCTATTTCTATCCCTGCTGCCGAGTCCCCTGATGCTCGGGGCAAAAGGGTTGCTACTGATTTGCCTGCCCTGACGGAGGCACCTAAGACAACCGCTGTTGAAGCCTCCCAGCAAGAGATGGAGGAGATCCTCAAGATTATCAAGAAAAGTGATTTCAATGTTGTTGAGCAGCTGGGGCACACCCCGTCAAAAATTTCTATGCTATCGTTGTTGTTATGTTCAGAGGCCCACGCCAAGGCCCTGATCTCCTTCCTGAAAACGGCCCATGTGCCACAAGAAACGTCTGCTGATCAATTTACTGATTGTGTGGCCAACTTGATTGCTGATAATGGTTTGGGCTTTTCTGACGCCGATCTGATTGCAAAAGGAAAAAAACATAATGACGCCCTGCATGTCTCTATCGAATGCATGGGCACTACTCTTGCCCATGTGTTGGTGGACACCGGTTCTTCATTGAATGTATTGCCCAAGAAAGCCTTAGATAGGTTAGATTGTGAGGGTTTGGAGCTCAAGCCTAGTAACATTGTTGTCCGAGCCTTTGACGGTTCGAAAATAATGGTACATGGCGAAGTTGACCTCCCAATCAGAGTTGGTTCTCAAGTTTTTGATTCAACTTTCTATGTGATGGACATCCGTCCATCCTACTCTTGTTTTCTGGGTCGTCCATGGATTCACAAGGCCGGAGCTGTGACCTCCACACTACATCAAAAGCTTAAGTACCCAGTCAGAGGAAAGATTGTTACAGTTCAAGGGGAAGAGGAGTATATGGTCAGCCACTTAAACTCGTTCCGATACATAGAAATGGACGGGGAATTCATTGAGACCCCCTTTCAACACTTTGAAGAGGTGCCTCAGACGTTGGCGTCAGCTGAAACTGTAATTGAAGACCCTCCTTTGAAGATGGCTTCCTTAAAGGATGCCCAGGCTGTGATTGAGAAGGGTGAATGTGCAAACTGGGGCTGACTTCCTGACTTTACTCCAAAGACCGACAAGTTTGGTTTGGGCTTCACTACAGAGGCTCAGAAGGTTGTTCGTAAAGCAAGAATCGGAAGACCTCCTGTGTTCATCACCAATCCAGGAGTGAATGCTATTGAGGACGACGCGGAGGAATCGGAATTTGACAGCTGGATCTACCCAACAACCGACAGTGGACCGAGCAACTGGACTGCCAAAGACTTCACACCTATTACTTTTGTCACTCAGTAATAAACTCTTTTGTTTTCAATTTGTAACAAACAATATGTTGAAACTTTTATGGCTCGGTGTCCTACCCGGGGCACCAGGGCTCCATTTGTGAGGGCTTTTGTATGACATTTTCATATATCATTAATCAAAACATTGGACGTTTGTTGCATTTCAAATCTTGTGCTCCTTTTCTTTCTTTATCATATATTGCAAAATAGCTATATTTACACACACTCACTTATACAGGTTCCAATCCACTCTGGATCTCACTGGTAACGACTCTGCTACTGCCAGTTATGACTTCAAAAATCCAATCAACTTGGCCGAAGACGAAGGTGAAGATGATTGCGAAGTGCCTGGTGAACTTGCAAGACTGCTACTCCAGGAAAAGAGGGCCATTCAGCCACATGAAGAGCCAGTGGAAACGGTGAATCTGGGTACTGAGACAGATAGAAAGGAAATCAAGATCGGTGCCAACCTAGGGCTCAATGTGAAACAACGGTTGATTCAGATGCTGCATGACTACATGGAAATATTTGCTTGGTCTTACGAAGACATGCCTGGTTTGGATGCCGACATTGTGGTTCATCACCTACATACCAAGGAAGACTGCCCTCCGGTAAAACAGAAGATCCGACCGACGACATCCAACGGGCACCGCTTCATCTTGGTAGCGATTGATTACTTCACAAAGTGGGTTGAAGCAGCTTCCTACGTCACTGTAACCAAGAGCATCGTGGCACGTTTCATTCGACACAACCTGATCTGTCGATACGGTGTACCTGAGAGGATCATTACGGACAATGGTACCATTCTTAACAACAAGATGATCACTGAGCTCTGCGAGCAATTCAAGATACAACACCACAACTCTTCTCCCTACCGGCCGAAGATGAACGGGGCTGTAGAAGAAGCGAATAAGAACATCAAAAAGATTATGCAAAAGGTGATGGTGACCTACAAAGATTGGCACGAAATGTTACTGTTTGCTCTTCATGGTTACTACACCTCAGCACGAACGTCGACATGGGCAACTCCCTTTTCCTTGGTCTATGGCATGGAGGCAGTCTTGCCTATTGAAGTCCAGATACCCTCTCTCTGGATAATGAAGGATGCAGGCTTGAGCGAAGATGACTGAATCTAGACTCGGATTGATCAGTTAAACCTAATTGACGAAAAGAGACTCACTGCTATTTTTCATGGTCAAGCGTACCAAAAACGGATGATCAAGGCATTTAACAAGAAGGTCAGACGACAAGAGTATCAAGTCGGAGACCTGGTAATCAAGCGCATCATTCTTCCTCAAAGTGATCCCAGGGGAAAATGGACCCCTACATACGAAGGGCCATTTGTGGTTAAACATATCTTCTCAGGAGGAGCTATGATTCTAACCACTATGGATGGTGACGACCTTCCTCACCCTGCCAATGCAGACATAGTAAAAAGATACTACGCATGAATTAAAGACCCGCTAGGTTGTCACACCTAGGCAAAAATAAGGACTTCCCGGCGAACCAAAAGGGTTCGGGCAAAAATAGGGGGATGAAATGAAAAAATCTGTACACCCGGCAAGTCGAAAACCTGAAAAGGCGGCTTGGGCAAAAACGGGTATCCCGGTGGACTGAAAACCCGAAAGGGTGGTCCAGGCAAAAGTTAGGGATAAAGCGTAATACTATGTCTCATTGGATCACCTTGCATCCAGAATTCGGCATCAACTATCGGACTCAGATGACTTCAATCAATCAGCTTCATCTTCAACTAAGCAGCAAAGTGATGAGACGCTTGAAGACATAAAGGTGATAGCAAAGTTGGAACCCAGTGGGATTATTTTTCACATACCTGTTTTGTTTCCTTTTCACAAAGTTGTATAAACTCTATTTTGCTCGGCGGCGTTCTCTTACTAGGACGTCAGCCTCCTGTACATAAAACGCCTATTTTCAGGCAAAATTTCAAAAAAAAACTCAATACAAATCCACTTTTCCAGACAAATTGCTGATTGTTTTTCTTTTTCTGTTGTGTTTTACAAAGAACGTCCAATGTTCATTTTTGATATATGCATTTTACATTAATTGCTAATCACGAATAGTTGCATGCGAAACAAAAGACTAATTACAGGTGACATCAGAAACAGGGGCAGTTTAGAATTGTCCAAGCAGCCTAGTTGCTCTGCCTACCAAGGTACTAAGGTAAGTTCAGCTGAAGAATGTAACCAAGATACCTTCACTCCCCGCAGAGTAAGACAAGATCCAGCCATACTCTCCCCCAAGCAGAGTTGGTCTCCCAATCAGCCCGAAAAGGCACAATGTTCCCCTAGCAAGTCAGCGATACTCTCCTCAAGCAGGATCAGTCTACTGTCAGCCTTAAGGAAGTTGGGTATCAACAATCCCCAGCGGAGTATAGACATTCCTCAGCAACCATCCCCGGCAGTCTTGATATAAGGTTGTTCCCCGGCGGAGCACCAACACCCCAGTACAGTCTGAAAGTTTCCCCAGGAAAGTGGAATCCATATCCCCAGCAGGTCTTGAAGCTTATCCCCTGCAGGGTACGGACGCCTCTCCCGGACTTTATTCAAAGTTATTCCTCATAAGAGCTTATAACTGGGTTATCCTCAGCTAATAACCACGGAAAAGATCTTCCTCGGCGAAATTCTTCCTATCGGAGATCATCAAAGTTCCCCAACATAACTTATCAGCAAAATCCCCAGCGGAGTTTATCGTGGAATCCCCGGCTGAGTTCTCATCCAAACCTCAGCGAAGTATCTCTTCCCACAGAGTAATACTCCGCAAAGTAATCTCTTCACCTACTTTATTCCCCTCAGGGTAATCTCTCCAACAAATTTGTTCCCCAACGGAGTCATCTTCTCCTGCCGGTTTATTCTTGCAACCATCACCCCCAGTGGAAGCGAAGAACTCTACTCTTCAACATTAGCCCAGGATTTGATTCCCCGGCCGGTCGTCAAGGATTTATTTTCCTAGACGAAAATACATTCATAAACATTTTGCGTTTCATACATCCTGCTCGCATACATGATAAAATGCATACAACACTGTCTCATTTTGAGCATCATAACATCATGCATCTCATACATCGTGACATTTCACACAACTAATGTTTTGCCTTTTCAGGAAAAGTCAATCCAAGGATGATTACTATCAACTATCACAATTCCAGATTCGATACCTGTATCTAGCCAGGGCACATCTGTGAGTGATTGATTGTAGATTCGATACCTGTATCTAGCCAGGGCATATCTGCATGAAGAGTTTGAAGATCAACCCCTGTAACAAGCCAGGAAATTATCTTTCATTCTCAGGTCAGAGGTTTATGCCTGTATCCAGCCAGGAAAGCCATCTCTACCAATCTTTTATAGTTCCAGATTCGATTCCTGTATCTAGCCAGGGCACATCTATGAGCAACGTTTTCCAGATTCGATACCTGTATCCAGCCAGGGCATATCTGTAGACAACATTTTCCAGATTCGATACCTGTATCCAGCCAGGGCATATCTGTAGACGACAATTCCAGATTCGATTCCTGTATCCAGCCAGGGCATATCTGTAGATAACATTCCCAAATTCGATACCTGTATCTAGCCAGGGAACATCTGTGAGCAACCAATTGTAGATTCGATACCTGTATCTAGCCAGGGCATATCTGCATGAAGAGACTGAAGATCAACACCTGTAACAAGCCAGGAAACATCTTTCTTTCTCAAAGTACGCAAGTTCTCGCTAAGGAATCTCTTACGCGATCAGCACTTCCAAATGGCATCTATAAGCCCATTACCGACAAGGTTCTGTCACGTCTCCAGATGGCATCTATAAGCCCATCATCCTATCCACCATCTCTCCAAATGGCATCTATAAGCCCATTCCCGACATCACATTGTTGATACTCCACTATGCGAGTGCAAATTTCCGGGCACTCTAGTGTCCAATCTCCTTTTACCCTCAAGTCGCGAAAGGCAAACTTGCCAATCTAACTCTTCAGGTCCAAGAAGATTGAACAGGGGCAACTGTTGTACCCCAAAATTTTCCCTCTCTTTCTTCAGGAAATCATCTTGAATTTTCAGAGTCCCTCTGAAACAAATCCAAGTCCTGAATTGTCATTTTTTCCCAAGCAGACCATTTACAAGAGCAAGATGATCACACAAGCTCTGAAGACAACGTTTTTGAAAAAAAATTAAATTCTAAGTACTTGGAATTTTTCTCTAAAAAAATGAGTGTTTAAGAAAAAATCAGCGCTTCAGAACTTCTGGACCAATTCCAGATAGAAACGGTCAGAAGTTGCAAGCTTGGCTCAGCAGAGTCAGAAGTTAGCTCTTCAGCAGCTACATCAGCTCAATCAGAAGTTGTAAACGTGGTTCAATATGTAAGCCTCAGACAGAACATGACTCTTTCAGCAGTTACGCAAGCTCAGCCAGAATTTGCTAAAGGAATGCAAAAGAAGCAAGGAAGTCTGAAGGCTCTTTCAGAACATGCTGAAATCAGAAGATGAAAAGGTCAAAAGAGTGGGTGTTACACTGATACAAAATCTCTAAGCCCAGGAGTTCCAGAAGCAAATCCAAGGAACGTGTCAGAAAATCAGGAGAATCCCCAGAACTTGCTAAGACAACAGGAGGCCAAGGCCAAAGCAGGGTTTACGTTGTCCTTGTTGAAACAGAACTGCTGGTTCAAAATTTGGTTTCCATTACCAGAATATTGATGTTGATAAGTCTTATCACCATTTAATGCTCATTAATGCTTCCAACCACTCCTGAACATTCATCCAAGTAATCCCTTCACGTGTGGCTTGGAAAACGCCTTTATGCAGATTCTGGCATGGGTCTACACGCCACCGTCCACCTAAGAGGTCACTTCTCTCCAATCCACGCCTGCTGCTGCAGCCTAGGCTGAAGGCTATCTGTTATCACAACTTCCCAGGAGTTTCTGTCAAAGAACAATTCAAACTCTGTTGGCGCCTTTAATGTTCAAGACACCCACAAGAACTTTGCCTATAAATAGAGAGCCATTGTCCACTGAAAAAGGGCGTTCAAGAAACAGAAAAATTGCTAAGAGAGAAACAGAAATCTTTAGCAAGATAGTGTTGTGAAACTCTGCCAAAATCTCCAGTGTTTCATAACTTTGAATTTCTCACCTTCAAACTTTATCCAATACCCAGTTTTCTGTGTGAACTAAAAACGCCTTTTCAAACTTCTGACCCTATATACGCATACACCTTCACCTACCCTTTTCAAAAAGAACCTGTCCAGAATACCATCATAGCCAAAAGCTAGCTCTCATCCACAAACTTCTCCAACAGCCAGGTAAGCACCTGCTGACCTTCATCACGCTGATAAGCATCATCATCTGTGCATACTCAAATAAACATAATGTAAACATCATGTTGTAGCTATTTGTGTTCTGAGGATTTTCATACCTCAGAACATTCTGAGCCAGTGTAGAACCTGCCTGTGACCTTGTTGGTTCTGCCATCTGAAACACTTTGACATTTGCTGGAGCTGTTCCAAATATGTTTCCTGTTTTGTGGAATAATAACAAAATTGCAGATGTTCTGATTAGTACAGGGAAAAGCCAAGTGCTGACTTTGACGTTAGCACATCTAAAGCCTGTTTTGCTGTCAATAATATCAGAACTTCTGAGAGTTATTGTCTTTCCAGCAAGATCAGAACTTCTGAGTTCTCCACTAACAAACTTCTGTCTTGCAGCGCAGGGGAGTCAGAACTTCTGATTTCCCCACTAACAGGTTTCTGTTTTACAGGTGCCAGAGTCAGAAGTTCTGACTCGTACAGTTTAACCAAAAGGTTGATCATCTGGCAGCGGGTCTGAGTCAGAACTTCTGATGACCTCTCAGCAGCGCGCTGGCTCCCTCTCTCTTTCCCTCTATCTTGTTTTTTGCTATTTTATTTTTTGTCTATTTTTCTCGTTGAACCCCCCATGTACAAATGTGTACCCCCACTCCCTAATTGTTGTAATAGTGTAGGATTTTATATTTCCGCTTTTTATTGCTAGTAATTAGGATATGTATGGCAAGATAAAATCAATGAAATAGAAAATCCTAATTCAAAGATAAACTCTTGTATGCAATAAAACACACTTTCACACTAACACCCCTAGGGTTACATCCACTTGTTGCCTTTCAAAAATGGGCCATGTTACGCATACAAAGTATCTTGGTAATACAAACAAAATCAAAAGATCATAGTCCCTCGATGACGCTTTCGAAAGTTGCCTTACAAAAATGATCTTAGTCCCTCAAAAGAAAAAAACTAAGATACTTTGCAACATTGCTATCATGGTCTATACGATGACCCGCGCCTGTCCCATTTACATCCTAACACAAGGTTGTCCACCAAATACAATGGTGGAACAAAATTGTTAAAAGGGTTAAAACATAGCAAAGATCTTTGAGTAAAATAGGGTAGACAACTCTTAGTTACTTGATCAAAAATCTTGCAAAACATCCTTGCTATTTTCAAAACACACTCCACAACACACTTTCAAAAACATTGAAAACTTTTCAAAAGACATACACCTTTGTATACATCCCAACATGGATCATTACAAAGGTTGCCACCACATTGGCCTCTTTTTAAAACATTTTTCAAAACCACACACACAAAGCACCATTTCAAACAATTGAAAATCAAGGCAAGTTGATCTAAGCAAGTAACTAAGAGCCCATGGATAACCATGGATAGAAAGGGTGCTAATACCTTCCCTTTCTTTAATGTACTCCCCGAACCCAAGAAAACATCTCAAAGGTTTTTGGTGTGCTTTTTAACCTTTCCTTAGGATAAAATAAAAAGTCGGTGGCGACCCTTGCTCAACCGAAACATTTGCGAAAATAAAACGCAAAATCTCAAGTCAGTTCTCCCACCGTATCACACATATATTTCACACATATAGAAGTTTTCACACAAAAATCTAATTCCAAAAACATGAATTCCCCTCCCCCCCCCCCCCCCCCCCCCACCTTCAAAGCTAGTCTGACTAGGAACCCACCTTTAGGAAGAAGATGAGGATGGAAGATTTGATATGATTTGATGAATCAAGCTCTTGATCCTTGAGTATTCCAAGCTTTTCTTCTTCTTATCCATTCTCTTCTCTTTTTCGCCTTTTTTATTTTCTTTTCTTCTTTTTCTCTTTCTCCTCTTCTTACTAACAAAATGGTATATATATATATATATATATATATATATATATATATATATATATATATATATATATATATATATATATATATATATATATATATATATATATATATATATATATATATATATATATATATATATATATATATATATATATATATATATATATATATATATATATATATATATATATATATATATATATATATATATATATATATATATATATATATATATCTGTGTGTGTGTGTGTGTGTGTGTGTTTGTGTGGTTGGTAAATATAGAGAGAAAAGAAAACATCATAAAGGAGATTTTATCTTTTAGTGATATTGACCATTCATTAATATTATGAAATGTCCTTTCTTGTACCGATTATTAATTATAAAGTCAGTTAAGTAAGTATTAATATCTTCTGAGTCCACTAATTACTCTATTTTTCTAATTGACAACTAATAGAGCATTCATGAACTCAATATGTCGCAATTAACAACAACTGACAACTAATACCACACTTAAGGTGATATGGGGTACTGCACTCCCCCCTCCCTTAAATTGAAATTCGTCCTCAAATTTTGTCCAACTAAGGAGACAAAACACTTTTGACATCACTGACTTAGGTCAAAACCTTCCTTTGCTCGGGTTTAATTTCTGACATACACGATCTTCCAATTTCTTCATACTTTCCATATTCATTCTTTCATGACTTCACAAATATCATGAGTCAAATATTCTCTTATTTCCCATCATTGGTTACTCTTAACCTTCTTATACAATTTTCTTCCTTGAATCATCCATTTTGGTCTAGTTGCATAGCCAATACTTCCCAATATCCATGACATTAACCACTGATAACTCTTCTCTTATGTATCCTACAACGTTGGTGTCACGCTTGGTAACCCATCTACTGATATTCTTATTAACTTCACCTAAACTGATATTGCATACCAAACGTGTACATGCCTGATGCATTTCTTCTTCCACACGACTCCAATAAAATATCGTTCACTTGGTGCAAAATTGCCTCACTCCCATATTAGGTGAAGTCAACTCTCTGATTCTCCATGAATTTTACTGAGTTATCCACTGTGATGTTCTAACTCAACAACTTGAGAAAAAAGATATCTTTAGGAACTACTTGCTAGCCTACAACCTTTAGACAAATCGTAGCTTCTCCCAAGACCCCTATCGATCATAACCTTATTAACACTTTAATAATATAGAATTTTGAGTCACTAACAAGATGATATCTTCATGGAACATTAACCCACTTCTAGGTTACATCCTCTCAAATAAGAAAAAATAATTCTCATGCTCATGGGGTCTACCTCTGAGGCCATGTATCTGGATGAATTGTTTAGATATTAAAACCTTGACTATCCCATTAAAACTTATGGCACATTGGTCAGATGCCGGACCAATCTTGTCGAGATTGCCACCTGAGAAGTCTCACCCAAGCTCTCCTCAACTAGAATTGATTTTGATAAATCCTTTCTCTCGAATTATAAATGATATTCAAATTATCCATCAATACACAAGTCATAGTCCATGCAAATAAAAGGTTGAGATTGTAACAGTCTGGGCCCCTCGCAAGGCACTCTCCGCACTGCTACCTCACGATCTTATCTACCCCCTCACTAGTAGAGTTTTTACCATTTGTGGGTGTTGTACCCCAAATTTTTCCCTCCCAAATACCTCATCATGCTCTTAGGATTCTCAATTGCTCAAGATTACTCAAGGTTTGACTAGACAAACCCTTCTCATAAGCAGTTGACCTACAACTAGGTGTTGTACCCCAAAATTTTCCCTCCCATATTTCTCAATACATGTCAAGTGAGGTCCTCAAATTGCTCAAGGAAGTCCAAGAGTTGACCAGATAAACTCTCTCCTAAGGCAGTCTACCTCAAATTAGGGTTTCATTTTGCATCAAGATTCTTGAGTCCAAAGGATTCCAAATGCTCACCATTGTCCTAATATGTTCTCAAGATCATCCATGTCAAGTTTCAAGCCTTGCAGAAGAAGTTTGCTCAGTCAATTGCTCAAATGCCTGAAAATCAACTATGCTAGGTCAAAAGTCAACTGTGGCCCACATACAACCAAACTTCAAGATTTTTGGTCAACATCCTCATTTTGAAGTCTCATTCATCATTTGATCAAGGGTTGATCATGATTCATCAAGGATTGCTCACAATTCATTAAAACCCAAAAGTTGCTAAATTAGGGTTTTGTATGAAAAGTCAACTCAACTTTGACCAAGCATAACTTTCTCATACTTTAACAAAAATTACCCATCCAAAGCTCATCTTGAATAGGATGCAATTCCCTACAATTCATATTCAGCTCCCAAGTTCAAAATATGCACTCACAAAAAGATATGAATTTTGACATTATAGGTCATTTTGAAAAGTCAACAAAAACACCTTTTGGGTCAAAGCTTCATACATGAACAAGGAAGAATAAATTGAGATGAGACAAAAAGGATTGCTTAGAGGACATCTTAAGCTTTCTAAAAAGTACAAGAACACCCTCCTATGGTAAAAAATGAGAGAGTTGTGCATTGGCCAAGTTGACCTTTTTTACAAAATTGCCAAAAGTCAAATGTGCTCAAATTTGCAGTTTTGTTAAATGGGCCCAACTTTTTATGCTTGCACCTCAATTATAATGTGGTCCACGACTCAAATTCTGACCCATCATTTGTTTTCTTCATTTTTAAATTTATTTTGATTTTTCATAAATTAAAAAATTGAATTAATTCAAATAAATGATGAAAATGATCAAAGATTTGATTTGATTGGTTTTTTTGACAGGTTAGCAACCAAGATTTGATGAGCTTGCAAGATCAAAAGGAATCAGTGGTAATTGGAACAAAAAGAGCATGATTAGGCCAAATTTAGAAGGTTTACAAATTCCATGAAAACAAAATCGAATCTTGAATAACTTCCAAAATGTGATCAGTTTTATAACCCTAATGCATTCTATAATATATATTGAACATTTCCAAAGCAAGCATAAGGGTTAAGCAGTCGTGCAGAGCAAGAACAAAACTAAAAAAAAACTCAATAAAAGTGTTGATCTAATTTCCATACTAGATACCAAATCGTGCCATCTTTCCTTTGCTCATCAACTGCTAAAGGTCCCAGGAACATATCCCAATCAATTGCAAGTCGTTTCACGCCTGGAATTGTAAGATATAGGTATCACGACATGCTTCCAAATTTAAATTCGATTTCATTGATTTACTCATGTTATGCATATTTTGATTGTATATTCGTGTTTATCATTAAGTTTGCAAATGATTGGTACCATTTAATTGCATTTCTAACGCCTGTACAGGATGTTGCCATAGCTAGGGTTTTGTGCTCTTGATTAGGGCTTTGTAGGATAGGCAAAATTGGGCGTTGATTCTGGTACCATGAGACTCGTGAGGATGAAACGAGTTAATTGGTACCAGCCATGGCCATTTATCCTGAGCACACCCGATTTTAGAGATGGACATGGATATACCTACAACAAGTGTCTATAGGTAAAAGTTTGTTTACCTAAAACGACGGTTGGGAGGTAGACGATGATGCGTGTCATCCCTTGGTTGGGCCCTTTGAATTTAGTGCGTTTTTTCCCAGGAATCATTGTTTTCATTATATAATATATTTTTTTATTGTATATGCAAATGAATCATGCAGCGCAGATGGCAAGCGTGCCTTGGAAAATGCCTAAGGACCTGGGTTTGATTCCCAAGTCCCAACCTTTATTCATAATATTTTTTCACAGGCAATCCAGCGCTTTGCAAATCAAGAGGTTCATCATACACCATCAGGATCTGGCCATCCAATTCATCAACGCCCCAGATCAACATACCACCATTGGAGGACCACCATACGCCCCAGTCAAATGTGCACACTGGATCAGGCAAAGTCAAAAGGGCCAGGATTATTTGGGCTCAGAATTCCACATCACACCCCCATAATTGCTATTACAGACCCATATCTCTTTCTTTTAGTTTTTTTAAATCTTTCATTATTTATTTTATTTTCCTTAATTCACAAATTAATTTATTTTTCACAAAAACCATAAAATCAATAATTCACAAAATTAGGATTAGTTTTTTTATTTATCAAAATTAATTTAAATTAGTTTAATTTAGGAAATTATAATTTGTTTTCAAAAATAAAATCAAATAGAAATTAGGTTAAACTTATCCTTTAATTTTATTTTGCTATTTTTCTCAAATAAATAAAAATATAAAAAAATAGGCTTTTAGATGAATTAATTAATTTATTTTTCTTAATTTAAAATTAAATAGGATTAGGATTTTCTTTTAATGTAATAATTTCTTTATCTTCTTAAAATAATAAAACAAAACAAAAACATTTTTTAACTAATCGCAATTAGGTTAAGGAAAGGGTCAAAACCCTAGTTGCTCCGCATTTGATTCATCGCGTGCGTATTATTATTTTTACCAATATTTCTGTAAATGCTCATGGTTTGTAATAGTTTAATCTAGGGCTTTTATTTACCGCTTTTCCCGGGTTTTTGGCTATGTAATTAATCCCCCTCCCCAAAGCATTGTAATAGCGTAGATTTATTTTCTCGTATTTTAATTCTCGCAAATATTTGACTGTTTAGATGAATGCTAATAGGGTTGTATGACAAGAATGCATGACAAATTAATCCAGTTAGAAAACCCTAATGTGCAAAGATTAAATGATTGAAAATAGATCAGTCGCACATATCACTCTTAGAGTATACTCCCACTTCGGTTGCCTTTGGTAAACGATCATTAAGTATAGGGTGTCTTAGTGGTTGCCGTCCTGTCTAACAAATATCAAATGTCCCATTCGAATGTTACCTCAGAATGTTGCCTCGGAAATGTTGCCTCGAATATGATCTTAAGACTCTAGGGTTATTACTAAGGTGTCCTAACATTGCTTTGGTGATCGTACGTCCCTTTCGAATTGACCTTTACAAACTCCAACGATGGTGCTACTTATTTCTCAATAGTAGGATAGCGATGTCTAAAGGAAACGAGAATAGAAACTATATTTTTCAAGTAGGTAGATGCTAGTAGGTACTTGCTCAAGTCAAAATTTTCACACTTACACTTTTTCAAACAAATTTTCAAAACAACTTCATCACACCTTTGAGGACTGATACAAGGGTTATCACGAAGTCGAACTTTTTCAACAAAACAAAGCACATACACAAGTAATTTTTAAAAGATGAGAAAGTACCTAAGAGCCCATGGGGAACCATGGATAGAAAGGGTGCTAATACCTTCCCTTTCTATAATCTACCCCCCGTACTCAGAAACATCTCGAAAAAAGGTTTTTTATGTTCTTTATTCCTTTTCCGATTGGATGAAATACAAGTCGATGGCGACTATTGCTTACCGCGACATTTTGTGAACACAAAACGCAAAACACAAACCAGCACTCAAAACAGTCGGTTCTTCCATCGTATCACAGAACTGGCGACTCTGTTGGGGAGTTAATAAGTGGGGTATACCTTAGGACCTAGTTCATCATAATTTCTTCTCTTGATTGCTTTGATTGCTTTACTTTTAAGGGTTTTGTTTGGGAGTTACTATAGATCCTAACTCGGATCTGGGGACACCTTTTAGGTAAGTAGCAATAGACTGCGAGGGAACTGTACAACGTAGACCGATACGGTTGAAGCAGTAGCTATGTTGATGTGGTACATTGGTTGGTACCGGTATCCCTTGTGGAGAAACGAGGAGAATACGGGGCCACTGCGTGGTGTCGTTAAGCATCAAATGAACTTAGAACCTTTAATCGACCAACTTGGCCATTAGAAAGTAATGAGATAGCCGGCCTTGGTGTAAAGTTGGGAACTGGTTGATACTCGATGCTACACTCACTGAGACCATACTCTCGAGGTAGTTCCGGCCGTAAGAAAAGATTGCGTGAGCTGAAACCATGACCGATGGAGGATGGTCAGTGATATTGAGATCCTCTAGAACCCGGTTAACTTTTCTAGGATAGGTTGAAACCAACTTAACTTCAAGAGGGTATTACCTTTGACCTCATGCAAGCCTTAAACCTAAGGGCTTTGTGTGATTTGACCGTGTTTGCAATATCTGTGTTTGCTATACATTTGGTTTACCATGACATCATGCATCATAACATGGAATTCATACTTCATTATACTAACCATTTCAAAGACCAAGGGAATTTATCTTTGTTCTATTTTGCAGATTATGGCTTCCGTGCGCAGAAATACCATTTGAGTCAACTTTGTGCAAATACCTGCCCAACTTAAAGAGCTAGCCTCAATAGTTTCCGAGACTTCTATGTTCATTAAGAGACACAGTCAACTTCTCAACTTGGTTACTTCAAATCTTGATGAGAAAATGATGAGTGTACTTTTTCAGTTCTTCGATCCCGTGCATCATTGCTTCACCTTTCCAGATTACCAGCTGGTACCCACCTTGGAAGAGTTCTCTCATCTATTGGGCATATCCATTCTTGAAAATGTACCCTTCACAGGTATGGAAGAAGTTACTAGACCGGAAGACATTGCCTCAGCTCTGCATTTGAAACGGGCTGATGTAGTATCCAATTGGAAAACACGAAGCGGGGTCGAAGGTTTTCTAGCCAAATTTCTGATAGACCAGGCTCAGCTATTCTGGGATAATTTGGATTTTCAAGCTTTTGAAGATGTCTTGGCTCTCCTTATCTATGGTTTGGTTCTCTTCCCAAATCCAGATTCTTTTGTAGATGTGAATGCTGTCAAGATTTTCCTTTCTCGCAACCCTGTGCCTACCTTGCTTTGAGATATCTTGCATGCCCTCTATACTCGTACCGTGAGGCGAAGAGGGACTCTTATGTGTTGCATGACATTGCTGTCGAGGTGGTTTATTTCTCACCTCCCTAAGTCTGTGCTGAAGAACGAATAAGGTTTAGGTTGGTCCTACAGAATAATGTCACTTGCTCATACAAATATTCTTTGGTGTTCCCGGGCTATGGAAGACACTGCTGTTATTGACCGTTGTGGGGGATACCCTAATGTCCCATTGCTTTGAATCAGAGGAGGTATAACTTACAATCCTTGTCTGGCTTTGCGATAGTTTGGTCGTGCTCGAAGAGATGGTCCCCATGAGTTACTTCTTGAGGTCATTGTATTTGACTATAAGGAGGATGTTAAGGAGCATAGTCGAAGGTTCATACGAGCTTGGGGCATGGTGAACAAATTTGACCCCCAAGAGTTGGGACCAAAGACTTCCCTTCCTATGCAGCCTTATCTCCAGTGGGTCCGAGCTCGTGCCCAGAAGCTTGGGATGCCCTATGAAGCCGTATTACCAGTGATTGTAGAGCCCACTAATGAAGAAGGCATTCCTTACACAATACTCTATCCTTACATGCCCACTGATCCTGGGGAGTTGTAGAGGTCTTGGATTCAGCTGAAGAAAGAGAGGGATACTTACCGGGAGCAGTACCATGAGCAAGAAAGGGAGATTTTGAAGCTCACCAGGCAGCTTGAGGAAGAAAGAGTGATCAATGACTACATCGGCACAAGGAGGAAGCGTCCATGGGACTTTTGATTTTTCTTTTTCTTGTTTTAGATTTTGTTTTATTTACTTCTTTTTAATGCCTTAAAGGCATTGTTGAACCTTTCAAAGTTTAAGCTAATAAAGTTTTGTTTATTTTTTGGTTTGCAAATTTAAATCTCCCAAAGTCTTTGAAATCATTACATGTGCATCCCATTATCATGCACATCATTACAGGTACCCTTACAGATTTCTCATCTTCTTCACTGTTTATTTCAGCAGAAATGTCTTCCGATCAATCCATCAAAGATCTTCAGGCACAAAATGCCCAATTCCAACAAATGTTCATAAGTGGCTAAAGGGCAGGAGGATTTGAAGAACCTTATTCTAAAAGAGAAGAAGAAGAAGAAGAAGAAGAAGGTCGGGATTCTGAACATGGGTAGAAGATTCGGAGAAATGTTGAGACAACCAGATGATCTAACCTCCTAATCCAAGGATGGGGAGAACTAAGAGAGGGTAAAGGACCCTAATCTAGCAGTTTGCGATAACGATATGGATTACGACGATGAGCAATATCCTCTTGCCGAGGATAGGTACAAGCAGCTAGAAGACCGTCTAAGTGCTATGGAGATTCAGAAAATCCCTGGTTTGGACTTCGGAGAATTGGGACTGGTATCGGGAGTGGTTATCCTTCATAAGTTCAAAGCTCCGGTTTTTGCCAAGTACGATGGCATATCCTGTCCAAAACTCCATCTCCTCTCGTATGTCCAAAAGATTTAACCCCACACTGTTGATAGAAATTTGTGGGTGCACTTCTTTCAAGATATTCTGTCAGGGACTCAGCTTGAATGGTTTTATCAGTTGGAAGGAGCCAGTGTCCGAAACTGGGAAGACCTTGTTGCTGCTATTTACAAGCAATATCAGTATAACGCCGACCTTGCCCCCACTCATACTCAGCTCCAGGGCATGTCTATGGGTGCAAGTGAAGGTTTTAAGAACTATGCTCAAAAGTGGAGAGACTTGGCTGGAAGAGTCCAACCCCCTTTTTCTGATAGGGAATTGGTTGACATGTATCTAGGGACGCTATCTGGTCCATTTTTCAATCACTTGATCGACAATTCGTCATCTGGGTTTACTGAGTTGATTTTGTCGGGAGAAAGAGTAGAGGCTGGCATTCAAAGTGGTAAAATACAGAAGGATGCTTCATAAAGGGCAGCAAAGAAGCCTTTCACTAGTAAGAAGGAAGCTAGTGCAGTCTACGGCCCGAGGGGCCAAAGCAGACCTGAACACCATCAAACGGTGAATGCTATAGTGATATCAAGACCCGCAGTTTCTCCACAATGCAACAATCAACAAAGGGTGGAAAGACCACAACGACAGTTTACCCGCATCAACATGACTTTGGCTGAAATTCTACCTCATCTGCTGAAATCCAACTTGGAAACTTGGAAAGAGGCTCCCAAGAATCCTAACACCGCTTCTCCCAAATACAATCCCAACGCGCGGTGCGCCTACCATTCGGAGAGCCCATGCCATGATACAAACGATTGCTGGGCTCTGAGAAATAAAGTGCAAAATTTGCTGGAAGCTAAGGAGATTGAGTTTGATGCTCTAGAGAAGCCAAACGTTATAACTGCTCATATTCCCAAACATGGTTGTGGAGTCAATGTTGTGGATACCGATTCATTTGTGACCTCTGTGGAAGAAATTTCTACTCCTTTGATGACGGTTAAGAAGAATTTGTTGTTGGCCGGTTTATTTTCGGGCTGTGGTGAAGGTTGCCACATGTGCACGGTCCTGCCTTCCGGTTGCTGTTTATTGAAGTCAGATGTTCTACGCCTGATGGATAATAAAGAAATTTTGTTTGAGAAGACTATGATTTCCTTTGAAGATGTTGCCATCATAACCATTTCTGCCAATCCTTCCAAGGTTTCCTCGAGAAAACCTATTAGGGTTACACCTGTTCCAAGAATTGCTCCGTTAAAAATCACCACTCTGGGTCCCATCCCATATACCTCAGATAAGGCTATCCCATGGCATTATGGTGCTGATGTATATTACCATGGTGTAAAGCAAGATCTACAGACTGAAGAAGCTGATGCTGACATCAGTAATATTGTCGGGGCTAGCAAGGTCACCAGAAGTGGAAGACTCTTTTCTCCCGAGATTTCCCATCCGACTGTCCACAAACCTATTGTCATTCTGTCTGCTAGTACATCAACTACTGTCCCAATTCCTACTCCAATTTTCACCCCTGCTGTTGAGCCTTCTGGGACTCGAGGAAAAGAAATCATAGGTGAGCCTGCCCAGACGGAGGCACCTAAGAAAATCATTGTAGAAACCTCTAAACAAGAAATAGAGGAAAATTTGAAAATTATCAAGAAGAGCGACTACAACGTAGTCGAGCAGATGGGGCAGACCCCGTCAAAGATCTCCATGTTGTCCCTGTTATTATATTCTGAAGCCCATGTGAAGGCTTTGATTGCATTTCTCAAGACTGCGCATGTGCCACAGGAAACTTCAGACGATCAGTTCAAAGATTGCATGGCCAGCCTGACTGCTGACAATGAGCTAGGTTTTTCAGATGCAGATCTGACCCCGAAAGGAAGAAATCATAATGATGCTCTGCACGTCTCGATCGAGTGCAGGGGAACCACTATGGCCCATGTACTGGTAGATATCAGATCCTCATTGAATGTTTTGCCAAAGAAAGAATTAGATCGTCTGGATTGTAAAGGTTTGATTCTAAAGCCGAGTAACATTGTGGTAAGGGCTTTTGATGGATCAAAGAGAATGGTGCACGGGGAGGTGGACATGCCTTTCAAAGTTGGCTCTCAGACTTTTGAATCCACCTTCTACGTGATGGATATCAGGCCATCATATTTTTTCTTGCTGGGTCGTCCTTGGATTTATAAGGCTGGGGCAGTGACTTCTACACTCCATCAAATGTTGAAGTATCCGGTGAAGGGGAAGATTGTCACGGTGCGAGGTGAAGAAGAGTATATGGTGAGTCACCTCAATTCCTTTCGTTACGTAGAGATGGATGGGGAATTCATAGAAATGCCTTGTTAGAACTTCAAAGAGGTCCCTCAGACTTTGGCGTCAACTGAAGCTACTACCAACAAACCTCTACTGAAGATGGATTCTCTCAAGGATGCCAGGGTTGTAATTGAAGAAGGTGGGTGTACCAATTAGGGTAAGCTCCCTGATTTCACTCACAAAACTGAAAATTTTGGTTTGGACTTTACTACAGGGGCTCAAAGGGTTGTTAGGCGCGCACGGATTAGAATACCTCCTCTATAAATCAGCAACCAGGGAGTTAATGCAATTAAGGACAGTGAAGAAGATTCAGACATCGACAGCTGGATCTACCCAACAACCAATGGTGGACTGAACAACTGGACGGCAAAGGACTTCATACCTATTTCTTTTATTCTGCAGTAATTGAATTTTGTTTTAAGATTTGTAATAAACAGTTCGAAACTTTATGGCTCGGTGTCTTACCCGAGGCACCTTGGTTTTGCTTGTGAGGGCTTATTACTTGTCATTTTCATATATCATTAATAAAATATTGGACGTTTCTTGCATTACAAATTTTGCGCTCCTTGTTTTTCTTTTCTGTTTTCACTATATCAAAGCAGTTATTCTCTTACACGCACTCACGTATCATAATACAAATCCATATCCATTCAGGATCCCATTGATAACAACTTTACTACTGCCAGTTATGACTTCGAAAATCCGATCAACCAAGTCAATGACAAAAGAGAGGATGATTGTGAGGTGCCTGAAGAGCTTGCTAGACTATTACAGTAGGAAGAAAGGGCCATACAGCCACATGAAGAGCCAATTGAGTCAGTGAAATTGGGTACAGAGGAAGACAGGAAAGAGGTCAAGATAGGTGCGAATCTGGGGCCTAGTGTCAAACAACGATTAATACAGATGCTACACGACTACGTTGAGATCTTCGCCTGGTCCTATAAAGATATGCTTGGTTTGGACACTGATATTGTGGTACACCTCCTGCCGACCAAAGAAGACTGCCCTCCCGTAAAGCAGAAGGTTTATTGTATGCGCCCTGAAATGTCAGAGAAAATCAAAGCAGAAGTCATGAAATAGTTCGATGCAGGATTCTTAGCTGTCACTTCTTATCCGTAGTGGGTTGCCAATGTTGTTCCGGTACCTAAGAAGGACGGTAAGGTAATGATGTGTGTGGACTATAGAGACATGAACAGGGCAAGCCCAAAAGATGACTTCCCACTCCCTCACATTGATGTTCTAGTCGACAACACCATGCAGCACAAGATCTTCTCCTTCATGGATGGTTTTTCTAGCTACAACCAGATCAAGATGGCTCCTGAGGATATGGAGAAGACAACCTTCGTTACACAGTGGAGCACCTTCTGTTACAAAGTAATTCCTTTCGGGTTAAAGAATGCTGGGGCAACTTATCAGCGCGCCATGGTCTCTTTGTTCCACGATATGATTCACCACGAGATCGCGGTTTATGTTGATGACATGATAGCCAGGTCCCAGACTGAGGAAGAGCACCTTGATCATCTCCAGAAACTGTTTTACAAGTTGAAGACGTACAAGATGAGGTTGAATCCGAACAAGTGTACCTTCAGGGTAAGGTCTGGTAAGTTTCTAGGTTTTTTCGTCAGTGATAAGGGTATTTAGGTAGACCCTACAAAGGTAAAGGCCATACAAGAGATGCCGGCTTTCCGCACAGAGAAGGAAGCTAGAGGTTTCTTGGGACGTCTGAATTACATCGCCAGGTTCATTTCACATCTGACTGCTACTTGCGACCCAATCTTAAAGCTACTGAAGAAAGATCAAGTGGTAAAGTGGAATGATGAATGTCAGACTGCTTTCGAAAGAATCAAAGAATACCTTCAAGAACCACCAATTTTGATGCCTCTAGTTGAAGGAAGACCTTTGATTTTATACTTGACAGTGCTAGACAACTCAATGGGGTGTGTGCTGGGGCAACATGACGAGTCTGGCCGAAAAGAGCACACTATTTACTACCTTAGAAAAAAGTTTACCGACTGTGAGACCCGATACTCATTGCTCGAGAAAACTTGTTGCGCTTTGGCATGGGCTGCTCGCCAGCTGAGATAGTATATGCTGACTCACACCACCTTATTGATATCAAAGATAGATCCGATCAAGTATATTTTCGAGAAGCCCGCTCTCTCCGGAAGGATAGCAAGATGGCAGATGATCTTAACCGAGCACGACATCCAATACACAACCCAAAAAGAAATCAAGGGGAGTGTGTTGGCGGATCATTTGGCGCATCAGGCCGTGGATGACAACCAGACCATGAATTTCGAGTTCCCGGATGAGAATATCATGTTGGTAACCGACTGCGAAGAACCTGGACCAGATGAAGGACCTAAGGAAGGATCCCTATGGTCTATGTATTTTGATGGAGCTTTAAATGCATTGGGTAATGGCATTGGCGCTGTAATTATATCTCCTGAGGGCTGTCATACTCCATTCACCGCCCGATTATGTTTTAACTGCACCAACAATATGGCGGAGTATGAAGCGTGTATCATGGGTCTTCGAGCTGCTATTGACCTGAGGATTAAGTTCTTGAGTGTATTTGGAGATTCCGCTCTGGTGATAAGTTAGATCAAAGGTGAGTGGGATACGAAGCACCTAAATCTTATTCCTTACAAAGAGTATGTACTGACATTGCTCCCACACTTTGAGGAGATAACCTTTGAACCCAAGAGAGGAAAATCAGTTAGCGGACGTGCTAGCTACCATGTCTTCTATGTTCAAAGTCAGATGGGATAACGAAGCTCCCCGGATTACCATTGAGAGGTTGGACGAACCCGCACATTGGTGTGACATTGAGATTGAAGAGGTAGCAGATAAACCCTGGTTTCACGAGGTAATCCATCCATCGCAAATCGTTCCTGAGGTATCATAGAGTAAGTTTGGATCATTCTTGATGATTAAAGGTGCCTAAAACATGCATTTCTAGAATCGCCGGTTTTGCATATTATGTGAAATCCATATTTTTATTTTTATGATGCTTTGATTTAAACTAACAATCTTAATGTGTTCTTGAGACAAAATAATTCAGGCTTCATCCCTTGCATGAGGCCTATGATGTCAGAACACTCCATCATCATTACTGCACTATTTTGCTTTATTTTGTTCGTATCTCCCTGTACAGGTCGAATTAGCAAAAAATAATGCCACTATTGGTTTCACAGTGGTCGAATTAGGGGGATATGGTTCTTCTTGATCTCTAACGCGTGCTATTTTTGCAGGCGGAAAAACGATATCACCGGAGAAGACGATCGGAGCTAGGGCTCTGGCGCTTCTCCGGTCCACTGGTTTATAATATATTTGTTGGTTTGTATTATATGACGGAATTGAAATATAGCGCAGTTGGTTGAGGCGAAGGCGTGTAACATAAAGGGCGTGGGTTCGATCCCTGCGTTTTGCAATATTTTTTGATATTTTCCATCTAACGCATAGGTTTCAAATATATCATTCAAGTTCTATTTCCAAACACCAACATGCACTTAGCCTAGTGGCAATCAATGCAGTTTTCGAAGCCAGGGGCCGTGGGTTCAACACTCACCCCATGCAAATCCTTTTTCCCTATTTTTTTCTTTTAACCTAATTTCCTTTCTTTTTCTTTTCTAACCCTAATTATTTTTAATCAATCATTAAACTAACCTAATTTTTTTTCTTAATACTAATAAATTAGGATTAGGGTTTTTTAACCAATATTTAACTTTCTGAATTTTTTTTATTTTACTAAATTAATTTAATTAGTCAAACTTTTTCTTAATCTTTAAAATCAATTAGAATTTAGGTTATTAATTATTATCACTTAAATTATTTTCCATAAAATACTAAACATTAATACTTAGAACCTTAAGTCTCTCAAACTTTTTTTTCTTAAAGCATTTTCTTATTTCTTTTTTTCATTTATTTAAATTCATAGAAAAATGTATAGGACGCACGTTCTATTATAATAGTGTAGATTTCTTTTCTCGCTTTTTTTTTCTAATTATGTAACTGCTCACAAGATGTAATAGCTTAAGTTTAATTTTTCCCATTTCACATTCCGCACATTATATTTTTAACTGTTAGTAATTAGGGTTTGTATGGCAAGGCTAATAATTGAACCTAGAAAACCCCAATTCTCAAGATAAATAAACTGAAAACAAACACTTTGCACACTTGCATCTTTAGGGTAACCTCTCTTGTTGCCTTATGAATATTGGTCACGTCCCTCGAAAGTGGGGATACATTAGCAAAAGACCCTCGATCAAATCATCATGTCCCTTTTGAATAAAGATCATAATCCTTCGATGACTGTAATACGGTGGGATAACTGACTTGTTTTTGTATTTTTTCGCAAATATTGTGGATAGCAAGAGTCGCCACCAACTTTTATAGAAAGGGTGAAAAGAACAGGAAAGACCTTGACATTAATGAGTTCGGGGGGTAGGTTATGAAAAGGTAAGGTGTTAACACCCTTTTCATCCGTAGTTATCTACGAGCTCTTAATCTCTAGCTCACTTTGAAAATTGCTTTGTGAATCTGGTTTTGAAAAATATTTTGAAAGTGTTTGTGTGAAAAATATGTTTTTATTTTGAAACATTTGTGAGCAAGCGATTACGAGCGATCTACCTACTCAAAGTCTTTCTTGTAATTTTACTCCTCTGTTAGATAGTGCTATCCTACCATTAGTTAGTAGGAAGCCCTATCGTTGGATGTGAAGGGACATGTGAGGTTCATCGTATAACCATTGAAGGCAAATTGTACAGGCGCTTTAGAAATTTTGTAAGGGACTAGATCGTTTACCAAAGGAAGCATCAAAAGGGTCATCAAGGGACTAAGATCTTTGTTTTTGAGGGACAGTGCTAAAGCATCCCCACGTTCGAGGGACATGACTGTTTTTCGAGGCAACAAGGGAGATTACCCTAAAGGTGCGAGTGTGAGAGTGATTTGTTTTCAATTATGTTTATCTTTGAAATTAGGGTTAGTGTAACGGTAGAAATTTTCAAGACTAAGCCATTGAATTGACTAGACTTTGTACAAATCAAAATAAAAATCGCCACCGCGCTTTATTATTTCCAAAGGAATGGGAAAAGAGAGAATAACCCAGAAAAGGGAAGGTATTAGCACCCTAAACATCTATGGTACTCCGCAGGAGCCTCTTTGTAAAATCTGTATATTTTGGCTATAAAATGTGTTATATATGAAATGGATGGTGCGGGAGAGAAAAGAAATATATTATTTATGATTTTTGCACCCGCCGCGGTTGTGAACCTTTAGTGCTTACGTACCACCTTTCATGCAATAGGGGATCAGGGTACACGTAGTTCCTCTTTTAAGAGTTTGAAACACAAGTGTGTTGGTTGATTTTAAGAGATAAAACATCATAGTCATTGTCCGTGTGGAAAACATACTTACTACCCACAATCATGAGAAAGGAGAATTTGCATCATCTCAAAGTGGAGGATATGGCTTGGATTTTAAAATCAACAATGCCCCACTCAACACCCAAGTGGAAAATATCTCTCTTCACTACATATTGTAGAAGTATAGTTGTTTGCATCACTACAAGGATTGACAAGAGCCTTAATCTTTTGAGAAAAGAGTTTTAAAGATAAAAGCCAAAGTGGAAAAATGGTTTGAAATGAGATTGGTTGACTTTTAGTCTTCTCACAAAAATGTCAAGGTATTATTAAATTGATTGGAGTTTATTTATGAAAATAATTTTTGAAAATGCATGGACACAAGTCCAAGTTTATTATAAAAGTGGTTTAAGTTTCAAAACAAGTTGAGTTTTCAAAAGGAGGGAGACGATTTTTTGAAATTAAAGAAGATGGGAGGGGAAGAAGAGACTATCCTAAAGCATAAGGTAAAAGCTAAAGATAAGGACCATCTAACCAACAAGAAGCCAAAACTTGACATTATGAGCCAAGATAAAATTCCCATTCATTGGATTGAAACCAAGCAAGCAAAGATACTAGACCTCTTCAAGTGTATTAAGTCTTCTCAAAAATTGGGCAGAGTAACGGCTGTATGCGGGTGAATTCCATATTACAAAACCAAGAGTGTAATCATAAAAACCTGCACACAAAAACAAACAAGCAACACAATGTCTTGAGGTAAACCTCAAGAGCTCCAGACAAAATAATCAGATAAGATCACAAGGTCTCCAAGATAGGCCAAGGTTTCTAATCCTAAGTCCAAGGAAAAGTCCACTGCTCCATCATGCCAAGGATAGTAACCAAATAGTCCAAGTGACATTAAAAGTTTTTTAGGGTTTATGTTGATCATTAAGTATCTTAGAAGAAGGAAAAAAGAAAAGCTCAAGTGAGCAAAGTAAAAATGACAAAAAAATAAATGCTCAAATGAGCAAAGATTAAAATGGCATGAAATGTAAAAATGCTAAAAGATAAATAATACATAAAGCATAAAAGAATAAAGAGCATAAAATAAAGCAAGTTAATAATTAGTGGTTAGTTGGATGACCATCTTGAAACTTGCATTTGGAACTCACTAGAGGATTGGTAGAAGCAAAGCCTCCACACAACAAGTTGCATTTGCTTTTTGTCAAGTATATCATCCATTTGGAATTCTCATAAATACCACTTAATGATCAATGATGTTTAAGTGATTCGCGTTGACCAAAGGTATTGTAGATCCATTAGAGGATTGGTAGAATCAAAGCCTCCACACAATGAATCTCAAGGTTATTGGATCAAAGAGATCAAATTAACATACTTGGGCTTGCAATCATAAGTTTGGGCCACGAATGATCATTTATTCGAATCGGAACAAAATTTAGCGCTATGTTAAGCAATCGTAAGTGGACTTATATAGAAGTCACACCTATTTTGAGGCCGGTCAATAGCAATCTATGCACCATTTATTTTGAGACATGATATAGAGATCATGCTCCAACGACATTTAGTGCAAGAAGAAGGGGATGAGATGAAGGGGAATTAGGGTAAAAAAATAAAACCATATTTGAATTAATATTTAATCAAACTATTATGAAAATCATTCATCCATTTTTTGTGGAGTTAGACTCAACACCATGGATCCAATGATATTAATAAAGCCATGACCAAAAAAATCAACCCAAGACAGCAAGAAAATATTCACAAAATGACATAATATTTAATATATGTATTAAAGGATGAAAAATATTAAAATAAGCTAAAAAATAATGGGGAAAATATCAATAATATTCAAATTAATCAAGAAATGAAAAATAAAACCATAGAAAAATCTGAAATGGGTCCAAATATTTTTATAAAAATTTTGGGAATTTTTAAAAGTCAGAAACTATTTTTAAAAATTAAAATAAATGGGTAAAATAAACAAAAATGGTAAAAAATAGTAAAGTCAGAAACAAAAATAAAATAAAGTCACCAATATTTGTCACAATGTCATTGGATCATCCCATAGTTTTTCCAGAATAAAAAAATGTGTAAAAGTATTTTTAAACATTTTAAACAATTCAAATGAGTGTAAAATTCATTAAAAAAAACTAAAACAGAAAAATAAATTCGGAAAAAATAAATATCAGAAAGTGAATAATCAAAAATATTTTTCATAATTATTTCTGATTTATTTGACTAAAAATGAATTTTCTATGATTTTTTGAAATTTAAAACAATTAAAATATAAAAATCAGAAAAAGAAAATAAAAGAAAAAGATGTGGACCATTGGATGAGAGTCAAAACGTGTTAGTAATCAAATCCAAAGGATCTGGCGTGCTATGCATATCATGGTCTTTACTAAATAATGTACAGAATCATTTAATAAATCAGAATTTGAAAATAACAAAAGTCACGCTTTCATTGGTTAGAAGATGACACGTTGGTTATCTTCAACCTCCAGCCCTCAGAATTGCAGGTCCCTCTAACTGTAAAATTAGAAGCTCAGACCTATTCCATTCGCTTCGTCTCTTCAAGACGAAGACAATCAAACCTTCGCGACAAATTTATATAAATTGTAACTCAAGTAATTTGGAAAGAAAATTTTGAAAGGGGATTTGAAAAGTCATGGTCAAAATGTGCTTCCAGGTGAAAGTAACTGTTGCGACTAGAACCAGGGCAATGAGAGCAACACAATGATACCATAGTTTTGAATAATTGATGAAGGAATCTACCTATTGAAGTTGAGTTGCAGAGCTCTGAAATTGGACTTCTGTGGAGCAATGTAGGGCACGATTCTTGAATGTAAATGTATGGTTAGGTTCAGGGAAGATCAAGGAAGGTGAATTGATGGAGAAAATGGATTGAAAAAGGCTTGAGAATAGGATTTGAAGTAGCTGAATTCTGAGTTGTGAAGAAAGTTTGACAGGGTTATTCTGGCTATCTAAGCTTGGGAATTTGAATGGGGGATGACCATGTATTTTTAGGGAATCAAATGGAATGCTCAAGCGTGTGGAATGATGCAAATTTGAGGGAAATCGTGTGAACCTGATACACGAGAAAAGTGTGATCTGATTTGCATAAAAACTCATCAAATCCTTGCGTTTCAAGGCTCTAATCCACTTTGGAAAATTAGTTAAACATGTTTAGATCACAAACACATGCTAATTTGATGTTTAAAGGCCAAAACATGGATTTCAAATTCTGACTCATGGTGAAACTTCAGTTCCAAGTTACCAAGTTCAATCCAATGGCATTTCCACCTCAGGGAGTCTTAGGGCAAAATTCTTGATGCTTTGGAAAGATGATGTTACAAGCTTTGTAATGGAAAAAGAATGGAATCAAATGGATGCTTGAGCTGGAAGTTACATGGAGTCAAAGTTGAGGAAAAAGAGTTGACTTTCCATACTTAGAAATATTTCAAATTCTTCTTTAAAAATGACCTATAATCTCTTGCTTCCAAACATGGCCTTTCACTTATAATTTGCTCTTGATCAAAAAATATGGAATGAATTAGACCTCTTGAATGACATTTTTAAATTTGAACCACTCAAAATATCCAAAAATTGAGCAAGTTATGACTTGTTGAAGTTGGCCAAAAATCAAGAAATGACCAATAATCTTTTGCATTCTTAAGGAAACTTCCATCCATTTTTTCACTTTGCACATAAAAGAAGGAATGAAGTACACATCCTTAGGATCATCATGAAAAATTAACAGGCCCAAGGTGATAAAAATTGACTAATTTATGATCATTTGAAGTCACATATGGAAAATTGGGGATTCATCTGGATAACTTGTAATCTTTCTTCTTTACCAAGTTACTTCCACATGAAAACTCCTTGGGACTTTTGAAGTGATTTGTTGGTAACTCTTTAAAGAGAAGAATGTTTTTAGAATCACTCAAAAATACCAAAAGGTGAGCAAGATATGCCCCTTTGAAGTCCAAAACCCTAGCCTCTAAATCAAGAGAAAGCTTGGTGGAACTTTGCCAAGTTTGAACAAACTTTTTGTGCCAATGCTCTTCCTTTGTGAATAGAGATTGTTGAGGATGATGATGAGGACTCATGGCCACAAAAAATACTTCCATACCAATTTCAAAACAACTTCATGGGTGTGGTTTGAATCTCTCAAGCTTTGACTAGGGCATAAAAATAAACTCATGAACCCATGATGCAACTTGCTAGAACTCATTGCTTTTACCTACATTATTAGCAAAAAAGACAAACCAATATTGCATTTTGTTAATTAGAGAGAAAATCAAATCAAAATATCCATGAACACAAGAGAAAACAAGTTAAGGTGCTTGGTAACTCCTCATAGAGCAAAGCTAAAGATAAGTAGAAGAACCAAAAGCCCTAATGTGATTTTGTGGTGATTGAAACAATATGGTATGATGAAGGGATCTTAGGGGGGGAAATTTGGGTACAACAGCTTCCCTTATTTAAGTTTCTTCTATACGGAGATACGACGGTTAAAAATCTTCGTGTCGACGTGATCGAAGATACTTAAATACAAAACAAACACTATTTTGGCCCTAAGATGCCATGCAAACAATTATGCATATGAATGCATAAGAATGGAATAAAAGAGACACAAAGTAGAATTGGGGATGTGACATGAAATGTAACAACAAAAGAGCAATCCCACCAGGAAAATAAATCACTGGTAAACCACAAGAAAAGAATCAGAGAGGAGGATAACATGAATTGACGTTCATTGCCGATGTACTACCAACGTTCACTGAAGGTAGAAAGAGAAAACATAACATATCACCGCCATTCACTGACGATGAACTATCCACATTCACTGAAGATAGAAAAAAGATAACCAACACCGACGTTCACTGCCGATGTACTACCAACGTTCACTGAAGGTAGAAAGAGAAAACATAACATATCACTGCCGTTCACTGACGATGAACTATCCATGTTCACTGAAGATAGAAAAAAGATAACCAACACCGACGTTCATTGTCGATGTACTACCAACGTTCACTGAAGGTAGAAAGAGAAAACATAACATATCACCGCCGTTCACTGACGATGAACTATAAATGTTCGCTGAAGATAGCAAAAAGATAAGAAACACCAACGTTCATTGCCAATGTACTACCAACGTTCACTGAAGGTAGAAAGAGAAAATATATCATATCACCGCCGTTCACTGACGATGAACTGCCAACATTCACTGAAGATAGAAAAAAGATAAGAAACGCTGACGTTCACTGCCAATGTACTACCGACGTTCACTGAAGGTAGAAAGAGAAAATATAAAAAAAGATATAAAGTTTCCCCAAGATTCTGGTGTTTTGTCAAGAACGGGTCCCAACTTCTTCTTTAACCAAGGAAATCTGCCTGGAAAGGGTAATACATAATCTGTCTCAAATAAAGAGACTTCCACTTATTGTCAAGGGGAATTTGCAAAGAGAAATGACTTTCTGGGAATAGCGATATGACTTCCCGGGGACATGCCAAGATATTCCTGCTGAGGAGATATAGTCTTCCTGTGCAAAATAAATGCACGAACCAAAACTCAAAGTTTCCAGAGATCCATAAATCCAATTCAGAAATAAACTGGAGCAAGACGGCCAGTGTAGATACATCCTTTGAGAAATAAACCCAAGCGGGACAACCAAAATCAACTGAGCCAAGAACGCTGCAGGAAAGGTCAGAACACAATGCTAATGAATGATGATTTTTAGTTATGCATGATGCATGTATGAATGCATGAGTGCTATCGTGCATATGTTGATAAAAGGATACATAATCAGCACAAACAAACAAAACCGCCTCAGGTACTAACAACAATAGGCTAACTTCAACCAGAAAGATCAATCCAAAAGGGTAAAAACAACCGCGGAAACCAAACCCATTGTCTGCCTTAACTTTATTGAGGAGAAACATAATCCGGATGTAACCAAGTCAAACAAATATCGGGATAGAACATCTTTCTTCCGGTTTCATCGGAGAAAACAGCTTTTCAAAAGCAACATGCCTACTGGAGATTGCAAGACCAACCTCAAACAAAGCAGACTGATGCTGACACAACCAAACTTCTTTGGGGAATTCAAGCCTACCTCACTGGAGAAACCTTTCATCATGAATACTCATTACCAACAAGAGATGCCCTGGGATAACCTTCCTGGGAAATCAAGAAGTCAACTGGGGATAGTGGGGTCACAAATCCAATACTGCACCTTGCACCCACTGATATCGTCTTTAACCATCTGAAAGGCACACAAGGGTTGCACATGTACCAGCAAAATGACCTGAGAAATACTTTCATGAAGGGAGTAACCTTTCTTAAAACAACTGGAGTTTGTTCATTCATGGGATCACCATTCTTGTTGTCATTGTTTCATCACAAATTCCAAAGTAAATTGAATTGTAAAGATCTCTTTTTTTTTGAAAAGTCAATTTTGCTTTTTAATCTCTTTGCATTAAAAGTTATTATCAGTAATAAATGACGTCTTTGCAAGATAAATAAAAATAAGAACACAAAGAATTGGGCAAAAGCTCGAATTTCATTAATAGAATGGTAGTCTGTGAATGGTGAGACTCCATGGATGAGTACAAAGTTTGGGAAATGGTAATACATAATGGAAAAGATACATCGAGATACAATGACCATTATCCCCCCTAACAACTTTTGAAATCCTGAGCAGCAGCTTTCGTTGAAGTATGGTGAGGATCCAAGAAGATTGTTGCTTCAACGATCAGGTCTTATCTGACATAGTTACTTTCCAAGTCCCTAACTTTTGCCTAAGCTGCCCTTGCGGGTTTTCAACTTAGCGGGAAATTTATTCTATTTATGTCTCTAATTTTTGCCTAGACCGCCCTTTCGGGTTTTCGGCCTACCGAGACGCTCCTTTTTGCCTAAGCCGCGCTTTCGGGTTTTCAACTTAACATGTTGTTCTTTTATTTCTTTAGGCGAAGTATTTCTTGACTGCGTCAGCATTCATGGGACGTGGGAACTCCTCGCCATCCATAGTTTCAAGAATTAATGCATAACCAGAGAAGGCTTTCTTGACAACATACGGGCCTTCAAAATTGGGAGTTCACTTGCCCCTAGAATCAGTGTTGAAAGACATGATCTTCCTAAGCACGAGGTCGCCTTCTCTGAATTCACGAGGTTTGACCTTTTTATCAAATGCTTTCTTCATTCTTTTCTGATATAACTGCCCATGACACAAAGCTGTCATTCTCTTCTCTTCAATCAAATTCAATTGGTCAAACATGTTCTGAACCCATTCAGCCTCTGTCAATTTGACTTCCATTATCACACGCAACGAGGGAATCTCTACCTCGATAGGGAGTACAACTTCCATTCCATATACTAGACAAAACGGGGTTGCTCCTGTTGAAGTGCGGACAGATGTTCGATATCCATGTAGAGAAAAAGGGAGCATTCATGCCAATCCTTATAAGTAACAACCATTTTCTGAATGATCTTATTGATGTTCTTATTAGCATCTTCAACAGCCTCATTCATCTTTGGACTGTATGGAGATGAATTGTGATGGACAATCTTGAATTCTTCGCACAGTTCAGTCATCATCTTGTTATTCAAATTAGAGCCATTGCAAGTGATGATTCTGCTCGGCACACCATACTGGCATATAAGATTGTTTTTGATGAAACACTAACCACCTGTTCGGTAACATTGGCATATGAAGCAGCCTCTACCCATTTGGTAAAGTAGTCAATTGCTACCAAGATAAAAAGGTGTCCATTCGAAGCTTTAGGTTCTATCATCCCGATCATGTCAATACCCCACATAGAGAAAGGCCACGGGAAGGAAATCACATTGTGCAGTGACGGAGGTACATGGATCTTATCTGCGTAAATCTGGCATTTATGGCACTTCTTTGCAAACTTGTAACCATCAGATTCCATTGTCAACCAATAATATCCTGCCCTTAGCATCCTTTTAGCCATTGAATGTCCATTAGCATGAGTTCCAAATGAACCTTCATGGATCTCATGCATAAACATGTCTGCTTCGTGTCTATCCATGCATCTTAGCAAGACCATGTCAAAATTCCTCTTGTATAACACATTTTCGCTGAGGAAGAAACTGCCTGCCAACCTTCTCAGTGTCTTTCTATCTTTCTTTGACGCACCAAACGAGTATTCCTTTGTCACAAACACGTGAGCGGTCCTATCGACCCGACGATTTGTAATTCGGGGTATATCATTCCAAGTATTCACTTGGTACATAGAGGCCAAAGTTTCCAGAGCATCCGCCATCTGATTTTCATCCCTAGGAATGTGATGGAATTCAACTTTATTGAAGAAGGGTAATAATCTTCTAGCATAATATTTGTAAGGGAACAAGCCAGGGTGACGAGTATCCCATTCTCCTTTAATTTGATTTATTACTAATGCTGAATCTCCATATACATCTAGAATTTTGATTCTGAGATCAATAGCTTCTTCGAGACCCATGATGCAAGCCTCATATTCTGCCATATTATTAGTGCAATCAAATGTTAACCTCGCAGTAAAAGGAATATGCGATCCATGAGGAGTAACAATCACAACACCAATTCCTTTACCATAAGCATTCACAGCTCCATCAAATACCATACTCCAACGAGATTCAGGGTCGGGTCCTTCCTCGGGCAATGGTTCGTCACAATCTTTAACTTTCAAGAACATCACATCTTCATCGAGGAATTCATATTATGCAAACTGATGATCTTCCACCAGCTGGTGAGCAAGGTAATATGTTGTTGTACCCCAAAATTTTCCCTCCCATATTTCTCAAAACATTTCAAGAAAGATCCCCAAGTTGCTCAAGGAAGTTCAAGGGTTGACCAGACAAGCTCTCTCCTAAGGCAGTCTACCTCAGATTAGGGTTTCATGTTGCATCAAGATACTTGAGTACAAGGGATCCCAAATTCTTATTAATGTCCTAATATTTTCTCAATATCATCCATGTCAAGTTTCAAGCCCTACAGAGAAAGTTTGCTCAGTCAATTGCTCAAAGGCCTGAAAATCGACTGTGTTAGGGCAAAAGTCAACTGTGGCCCACATACAGTCAAACTTCAATATTTTTGGTCAACATCCTCATTTTGAAGTATATTTCATCATTTGATCAAGGGTTGATCATGATTCATCAAGGATTGCTCATAATTCATCAAGACTCAAAAGTTGCTAAATTAGGATTTTGTAGGAAAAGTCAACTCAACTTTGACCAAGCATAACTTTCTCATACTTTATGAAAAATGACCCATACAAAGCTCATTTTTAAAAGGATTCTATGATATACAATCCATCTTCATATCCCAAGTTCAAAATATGCACTCACAAGAAGTTATGAATTTGGACATTATAGGTCATTTTGAAAAGTCAACAAAACCACCTTTTATGTCAAAGCTTCATACATGAGAATGGAATATAAAATTGATATGAGACCAAAAGGGTTGCTTAGAGGACATCTCAAGCTTTCTAAAAAGTCTAAGAACACCTTCAAAGAGTCAAAATTGAGGAAGTTGTGCATTGTTGAAGTTGACCTTTATGTAAAATTGTCAAAAGTCAACTATGCCTAAAAATGCAATTTTTGCCAAATGGGCCCAATCTTTGCATTTGTTTTGAGATGGCAACATGGTCCACGAGCCCTAGCCTTTTCCACTTGTCATTACCTTGTTTTTATTATTTATTTTGATTTTGATTTTGAATTAAATCAATTTAAATCAAAATAAATCATAGAAAATCCAAAATATTGAAATCTCAAGATTTGGTACATGTTTCAGGTCTTAAATTCCAGCTAGCATAAGATTGAATTCGTGTAAAAGCTTGGAGTGCACAAAAGGATTGGTTTTAGGCTACTTATGTAATTATTTTCAAGTGTATCAAATCCAAATTAAATGCAATGATGGAGGAAGATTAAGCACACTCTTTCAACCCTAATTCACTCCTCAATACATAAGGAGTATTTGTAGAACCAAAGAGACGCTAGAGAGAGGCGTATGAACAAGAACAAAACTTGAAAAAAAATAAGAAAAAGTGCAAACACAAATTCACATTTTGAATAAATTTCAAGATCCTTTCACCATCCCAATCGCTTCCTGGGACCCCCAGCAAGCAAAACCAATCGAAAGCAAGCATTCCCAGGCCATGTAACTCGCTGTAAGTCAGTCACGTCTTTGCTATTTTCTTGAATTCGAATTGCATAATTGTTGCATCTATAGCATGAAATATTGTTAGATTCTTAATCCTTAGAACATTTGCAAGCTTTCTGTAATGTTTAATTGCATTTATATGGATTATATGAGATTTCACCATTGTTAGGGTTTGTAGCTTCGATTTGGGATTTTTGTTTACAGGAAAAATTGGGCCATGAAAGGGCCACCATTAAACTCAGCAGGTCTAGACGAAGCTATCCATGGCTTTAGTTTTTATTTATCATGCTTGTGTTTGATTTTGAGAATGCGCAGATTTGTAGTGACGGACATGGTGCTGTAGGTAAAAGTCTGGGACTTTTACCAACAGAGCAAGGAGGAAAAAGATGTCGCGACAAACCATCATTCGTGTGTTTGAAAATTCACACGTTTGGATCTGGGAATCTTGTTGTTTTCCATATTGTTGTTTATGTTTAATTATATAACAACTAACGCATGTAGCGCAATTGGTAGCCAAACGAGTGTACAATGCATAAGGGCCTGGGTTCGAATCCCAGGTCCCCCACTTTCTTCATATATTTTTCTTTTGGGTAATCCAGCGCATACCTAAGACCAAGGTCCATCATGGGACCTCATCATCCAGCCTGCCAAATGGCCAGATGGCCAGATCCAAAGGCCATCAATGATGGAGTACCAAAGGCATTGGTCAAGGCAAAGCATGAGAATCAGGAAGTCAACGTGGACCTCCTTGTTTTGGGCCAGATTTCTATTCACACCCCTAAAATCATCTTTCAGGCCCAATAACTCTTTCTCTTTTATTTTTACATTTTGTTTTATTTAATTTATTTATTTTATTTACTAACACAAAATTAATTTTCCTTTTATCAAAAAAGTCACATAAAAATATTTTTCACCCAATTAAACTTAGGTTTATTTTTTTATCAATAAATTAATTAATTTAATTAGGTTGTTAATTATAGATAACTTTAATCATTTTCTAAATAAATTAAAAATCAATTAGAATAATTAGGGTTTTGTTTCTAACTTAATTATATTTTATTAAAATAACCAAAAACATAAAAATAGGCCATGTAATTTATTTTCATTAATTAATTTAAATTATCTAATTAATTTAGTATTTAATTTAAAACCTAATTATTTTCTTAAAAAATTAATTAAAAACAACAAAAACATTTTTTCTTTTAATTAGGTTAAAAAGGGTCAAAACCCTAATTTTTCTTATCATTCAAATTTTATCGCGCGCTTTATTATTTTTACCATATTGATATAACTGCCCACAAGTTGTAATAGTTTAATTAGGACTTTTATCTTTCATTTATCGCTTTATTTTTTAAGGGTTTGTTTTTGGCTATGTAAATACCTGAAGCCTTGTAATATCGTAGTTTAATTTCCGCACTTTAAATTCCACAAAATATTAAAATGGTAGATGTATGATATTAGGGATGCATGACAAGAATGTATGTAAAACTTTAAAACAATTAGCAAACCCAAAATGTGCAAAGATAAATAATCAGAATGGAATCAGTCACACATGCGCACTCCTAGGGTACACTCCCACTTGGTTGCCTTCGGTAAATGGTCATTAAGTATAGGATGCTTTAGTGGTCGCTCTTTTGTCTAAACAAAGATCAAAGTCCCGTTCAGAAAGTTGCCTCGGAATAGTTGCCTCGGAATTGTTGCCTCGAATAATTGATCTAAGACATTAGGGTTACTACTAAGACGTCCTAACATTGCTTTAGTGACCGTACGTCCCTTTCGAATTGACCCTTAAAACTCCAACGATGATGCTACCTACTCACTAATAGTGAGATAGCATTGTCTAAAGGAAACTAACATAGAACGATTCATTTTTTCGAGTAGGTAGATTAGTTCTTAAGTACTTGCTCAATCCAAACAAACTTTTTCACACTTACACTCCTTTACAAACAAAGTTTTCAAAAACACTTCGTAAAACTCTTGAAGATAGAAGCAAGAGTTAAATCGAAGTCAAAAACTTTTTAAATCACACAAACACATAAAGAAGCAATTTTGAAAATGATGAGCAAGTACCTAAGAGCCCGTAGATAACTACAGATAGAAAGGGTGTTAATACCTTCCCTTTCTATAATATACCCCCGTACTAAGAAAATTTCGAAAAAAGGAATTTTTCTGTGCTTTTTTCCTTTCCTTGTTGGATAAAATAAAAGTCGGTGGTGACTCTTGCTTACCGCGACTTTTTGCAAACACAAACGCAAAATGCAAACCAGCAATTCCTAAAAGAAACAGTCTCAGTTCTGGCCACCGTATCACAAAACTGGCGACTTTGATGGGGATTTAATAAGTGTGGTGTACCTTAGGATTAGTTCATCATATTGTTTTCTATTGTTTGATTTGATTGCTTTATCTTTGTGGGCTTTGTATCAGAGCTACTATAGATCCTAACCCGGATCTGGGGGACACCTTTTAGGTAAGTAGCAATAGACTGTGAGGGAACTGTACAGCGTAGACCGGTACGGTTGAAGCAGTAGCTACGTTGATGTGGCACATTAGTTGGTACCGATATCCCTTGTGGAGCAACAAGGAGAATATGGGGCTGCTATATGGGTCATTAAGCATCAACTGACCTTAGAACCTATAATTGACCAACTTGGCCATAGGAAGTAGTGAGATGCTACACTCATTGAGACCATACTCTCGAGATGGTTTCGGTCACAAGAAAATATTGTGTGAGCTGAAACTATGACCGATGAAGGATGGTCAGTGATATTGAGAACCTCTAGAACCCGTTTACTATTATTAGGACAGGTTGAACCGACTAAACTGCAAGAGGGTAGTACCTAGACTCCATGCAAGCCTAAACTTAAGGGTTATTATGTGACTTGTTTGCCCTTACCATGTTTGCTATTTGTGATACCTGTGGTGTGTTTTTATCATGACATCATGCATCATGACATCGCATGCATATTTCATTAGACTAACCATTTCAAAGACCGAGGGGATTCATCTTTGTTCTGTTTTGCAGATCATGGCTTCTATGTGCAGAAATACCATTTGAGTCAACTTCGTGCAAATCCCTGCTCAGCTCAGAGAATTAGTCTCAAAGGTTCTTGATACTTCTTCATTTGATAGAAGACATGGTCACCTCCTTAGCTTGGTCACTTCAAAGTTGGATTAGCAAATGATGAGTGTGTTATTCCAGTTCTTTGATCCATTGCATCATTGTTTCACCTTCCTGGATTATCAGCTAGTCCCTACTTTGGATGAGTTTTCTGATTTACTAGGCATATCTATCCTCGAGCAGACACCCTTCACCGGTTTGGAGAAGGTTCCTAGATCTGAGGACATTGCTTTAGCTTTACACTTGACAAAGGCTGATATAGTGTCTAACTAGGAGACTCGGAGTGGGGTTAAAGGTTTCTTGGCTATGTTTTTGATCGATCAAGCTCAACTGTTCTGGGATAACTTGGATTTTCAAGCATTTGAAGACATCTTGGCTCTCCTCATCTACGGCTTGGTTCTTTTCCCAAATCCATAGTCTTTCATAGATGTGAACACGGTCAAGATCTTCATGTCTCGTAACCAAGTGCCTACTCTTCTAGGTGATATTCCACATGCTCTCTATACCCGTACTGTGCGGAGAAGGGGAACTCTCATGTGTTGTACACCGTTGCTGGAGAGATGGTTTATTTCGCACCTCCCCAAGTCTGTATTGAAGAATGAGAAAGGTGTAGGTTGGGCTTATGGAATCATGTCCCTTGCTCATACAGACATCCTTTGGAGTTCTAAAGATATGGAAAGAGTAGCTGTCATTGATCAATGTGGGGAATACCCTAATGTTCCGTTACTTGAAATTCGAGGGGTATAACCTACAATCCTTGTTTGGCTTTACGACAGTTTGTATGCGCTCAGAGAGATGGTTCCCATGAGTTGCTGCTTACAGACCTTGTCTTTGACTACAGGGGGGTTGTTGAGGGACATCTCCGCAGGTTTATACGAGCCTGGGGCATGGTGAATAGGTCTGACCCACATGAGCTAGGACTAAATACTTCTCTCCTGATGCAACCATCTCTCCAGTGGGTTCGAGCCCGTGCTCAAAAGCTGGGGATGCCTTATGAAGCTGTTTTGCCGGTGATCATAAAGCATACTGATAAAGAAGGTGTTCCTTATACGGTCCTCCATCCATACATGCCTACTGATCTTGGGGCATTGAAGAGATCTTGGATCCAGCAAAAGGAAGAAAGGGATACCTACAGATAAAAGTATCATGAGTAGGAGAGGAAGATCTTGAGGCTTACAAGGCAGCTTGAGAATGAAAGGACGATCAATGATTATGTCAGCACGAAGGGAAAGAGACCATGGGATTTCTGATGTCCTTTATTGTTTCTAGTTTAGATTTTCTTTTTAGTATTTATTTTGTAACGCCTTGAAGGCATTGTTAAATATTGTTACAAGTTTTATCTAATAAAGTGTGTTTATTTTGGTTTACAAATTTGAATCTCCCTAAGTCTTTGAAATCATTTCATACGCATTTCATTATCATGCACCTCATCACAGGTACCATTACAGGTTTCTTATCTTCTTTGCTGTTTATTTCAGCAATCATGTCTTCTGAAACACCTACTGATCAAGCCATCAAGGCTCTTTAGGCTCAGAATGCTCAATTTCAGGAGATGTTCTTGAATTTGGCCAAAGGGCAGCAAGATTTAAAGTCTCTCATCTTGAAGGAGAAGAAGAAGAAGAAGAAGAAGAAGAAGAAGAAGAAGAAAGTGGTCCTCCTGAATATGGGTCGCAGATTCGGGAACAATTTGCGACAGGAAACTGATTTGTCCCATTCATCTGGAGGAGGAGAGAATCAAGAGGAAAGAAACGGGCCTAGTCCTGTGGTCTCTGATAATGACACAGATTTTGATGAAGACTAGTATCCTCCTGTCGAGGATAGGTATAAGCAACTTGAAGACCGATTGAGTGCAATGGATATCCAGAAGATACCTGGGTTGGACTTCAGAGATTTGGGTTTGGCATCTGGGGTGGTGATCCCGCACAAGTTTAAAGCTCCTGTCTTTGCTAAGTACGATGGAGTATCCTGTCCGAAGCTACACCTCCGCTTGTATGTCAGAAAGATTCAACCCTATACTGCTGATAGGAACCTGTGGGTTCATTTCTTTCAAGATAGTTTGTCAGGGACTCAACTTGAATGGTTCTATCAATTGGAAGGAGCTAATGTCCGCAATTGGGAGGACCTTGCTGCCGCTTTTTACAAGAAATACCAGTATAATGTCGACCTTGCTCCCATGCGTACCCAACTTCAGGGTATGTCTATGGCTACAAGCGAAGGCTTTAAGGACTACACTCAGAAGTGGAGAGATCTTGCTAGAAGAGTCCAACCCCCTCTGTCCGATAGGGAGTTGGTGGATATGTTTCTTGGGACGTTGTCTGGTCCCTATTTCAATCATTTGATCGGTAGTTCATCATCGAGGTTCACTGAACTGATTTTGACTGGGGAAAGAGTTGAAGCTGGTATTAAAAGTGGCAAGATACAGAAAGGTGCTTCGTCAAGTACAGAAAAGAAGCCCTTCAGGAAAGACGCTAGTGTAGTTTACAGCTCGAGGAGCCAAAACCGACCCGAACGCCACCAAGCAGTTAACGCGGTGGTAATATCAAAACCAAGGGTTTCCCCACAACGCAACAATCAGCAAAGAGTAGAGAGACCGCAAAGACAGTATACTCGGCTCAGTATGACTCTATCTCAAATTCTGCCGCAATTGATGAAGACTAACTTGATAACTCTGAGGGAGGCTCCGAAGAATCCCAGTACTGCATCTCCGCTGTATAATCCGAACGCCCGCTGCGCCTATCACTCCGATAGCCCAGGGCATGATACGAACAACTGTTGGGCCATGCGGAATAAGGTGCAAGATTTGATTGAAGCTAAAGAAATTGAGTTTGACGCGCCGGAAAAGACAATGTCATAACTGCTCCTATGCCTAAACATGATCAAGGAGTGAATGCAATTATGGATGATGAAGAAGAGTCAGATATCGACAGTTGGATTTACCCGACTACCGATGGTGGATTGAGCAATTGGACGGCAAAGGACTTCGTGCCCATTTCTTTTATACACAGTAATAGACTTTTGTTTTAAGATTTGTAACAGACAATTTGAAACTTTTACGGCCCGGTGCCTTACCCGAGACACCGTGGTTTTATTTGTGAGGGCTTACTATTTGTCATTTCCATATGTCATCAATAAAGCATTAGATGTTTTCTTGCATTACAAATTTTACGCTCCTTGTTTTTCTTTTCTATCTTTCACCTTATCAAAACGGCTATTTGTCTTACACACACTCACATATCATAATACAGGTCCACATCCACTCTAGATACCACTGATAATGACTCTGCTACTGTCGGTTATGACTTCGAAAGTCCGATCAACTAAGCCGAGGACGAAGGTGAGATTGATTGTGAAGTGCTTGGGGAACTTGCTAGACTGTTACTACAAGAAGAGAGGGCCATACAACCCCATGAAGAGACAGTGGAATCAGTGAATCTGGGTACAGAAGAAGACAAGAAAGAGGTCAAGATCGGTGCAAATATGGAGTCTAGTGTCAAGCAACGGTTGGTTCAGATGCTACGTGACTATGTTGAGATCTTTGCTTGGTTTTATGAAGATATGCATGGGTTGGATACCGACATTGTGGTACACTGCTTGCCATCTAAAGAAGACTGTCCTCTAGTGAAACAGAAAGTTCTCCGAATGCGCCCAGAGATGTCTGAGAAAATCAAAGCTGAGGTCATGAAACAGTTTGATGTCGGTTTTCTAGCAGTTACATCTTACCCACAGTGGGTTTCCAACGTGTTTCCAGTGCCGAAGAAAGATGGTAAGGTTCGAATGTGTGTTGACTATAGGGACCTGAATAGGGCAAGCCCCAAGGATGATTTCCCTCTGCCTCACATCGATGTTTTGGTCGACAACACCGCACAGCATAAGGTCTTCTCTTTTATGGATGGATTTTCTGGTTACAATCAGATTAAGATGGCTCCCGAGGATATGGAAAAGACAACGTTCGCTACGCAGTGGGGTACCTTTTGCTACAAGGTCATGCCATTCGGATTGAAGAATGTTGGGGCAACGTATCAGCGTGCCATGGTCGCTTTGTTCCACGACATGATTCATCATGAGATTGAGGTATACATTGACGACATGATTGCAAGATCCCAAACTGAAGAAGAACATCTTGACCACCTCCAGAACCTATTTGATAGGCTGAAGTTGTACAAGCTGAGGTTAAACCCGAACAAGTGCACCTTCAGGGTAAGGTCTGGTAAGCTGTTGGGTTTCGTTGTTAGTGAGAAAGGTATTCAAGTGGATCCTGCAAAGGTGAAGGCTATACAGGAAATGCCAACTCCCCGAACAGAAAAGGAAGTCATAGGCTTTTTGGGACGTCTAAACTACATTGCCCGATTCATTTCGCACCTGACTGCTACTTGTGATCCAATCTTTAAGCTGCTGGAGAAAGATCAAGTGGTAAGATGGAATGATGAATGTCAAGCCGCTTTCGAAAGGATCAAGGAATATCTCCAAGAGCCACCTATTCTAATGCCTCCAGTTGAAGGGAGACCTCTGATCTTATACTTGACAGTACTCGATAATTCAATGGGGTGCGTGTTGGGGCAGCATGACGAGTCTGGCCGAAAAGAGCATGCTATTTACTACCTTAGCAAAAAGTTTACTGACTGTGAGACCCGATACTCAATGCTTGAGAAAACTTGTTGCGCTTTGGCATGGGCTGCTCGCCGGCTGAGACAGTATATGCTGACTCACACTACTCTATTGATATTGAAGATGGATCCAATTAAGTATATCTTCAAAAAACCTGCCTTGTCCAGATGAATATCAAGATGGAAGATGATCTTGACTGAGTATGACATCCAATACACGACCCAAAAAGAAATCAAGGGGAGTGTGTTAGCAGATCATTTGGCGCATCAGGCCGTGGATGATTACCAGTCTATGAACTTCGAGTTTCCGGATGAGAACATCATGTTGGTGACTGACTGTGAAACACCTGGACCGGATGAAGGACCTGAGGATAGATCCCGATGGTATATGTATTTTGATGGAGCTTCAAACGCGTTGGGTAATGGCATTGGCACCGTGATCATATCTCCTGAAGGCTGTCATACTCTGTTCACCACCCGATTATGTTTTAACTGCACCAACAACATGGCGGAGTATGAAGCATGCATCATGGGCCTTCGAGCAGCTATTGACCTAAGGATTAAGTTCTTAAGTGTGTTCGGAGATTCCGCTCTCGTGATCTGTCAGGTCAAAGGCGAGTAGGATACGAAGCACCCAAATCTTATTCCTTACAAAGAGTATGTATTGATGTTGCTTCCACATTTTGAGGAGATAACCTTTGAACACTTCCCCAGAGAGGAGAATCAATTAGCGGACGCGCTAGCTACTATGTCTTCTATGTTCAAGGTCAGGTGGGACAATGAAGCTCCCCAGATTACCATTGAGAGGTTGGACAAACCCGCACATTGTTGTGACATTGAGACTGAAGAAGTAATAGATAAACCCTGGTTTCATGAGGTAAAAAGGTATCTTGAGGCTCAGGAGTACCTCAAGGGTGCATCTGTTAATGATAAGAAGTTTCTGAGGAGGTTCGCGGCGAAGTTCTTCATCAGTAATGGCATCCTTTACAAGCGTAACCATGACTCAACCTTACTGCAATTTATGGATAAGAACGAGGCAGAAAGGATTATGGTAGAGTTACATGAAGGTACTTTCAGAACTCATTCCATTGGACATACCATGGAAAAGAAGATCCTACGGGCAGGATATTATTGGTCCACCATGGAAGCCGACTGTTATCAGCATTCTCGGACCTGTCATAAGTGCCAAGTCTATGCTTATAAGGTGCATATACCTCCAGTTCCTCTGAACATTTTGACGGCTCCTTGGCCTTTTGCAATGTGGGGCATTGATATGATTGGTGAGATCAGACCTACTGCGTCCAACGGGAATCGTTTCATCCTGGTAGCGATTGATTACTTTACAAAGTGGGTTGAAGCAGCTTCATTTTCTACAATGACCAAGAATGTCGTGGCATGGTTTATTCAGCACAATTTGATCTATCGATATGGTGTACCCGAGAGGATAATTATGGACAATGGTAAAAATCTCAACAATACAATGATCATCGAGCTCTGCAAGCAGTTCAAGATACATCATCACAACTCTTCTCCTTACCGACCGAAGATGAATGGGGTTGTTGAAGCGGCTAATAAGAATATTAAGAAGATTGTGCAGAAGATGACAGTGACATACAAAGATTGGCATGGGATGTTACCATTTGCTCTTCATGGGTACCGAACCTCAGCACATACGTCAACAGGGGCAACACCCTACTCTTTGGTGTATGGCATGGAAGCAGTCTTGCCCATTGAAGTTCAGATACCCTCTCTTCGGATTATGAAGGATGCAGGTTTGAGCGAGGACGACTGGATCCAGACCCGACTTGATCAGCTGAACTTAATCGATGAAAAAATATTTACTGCTATTTGTCATGGTCAGACGTATCAAAAATGAATGATCAAGGCATTTAACAAGAAATTCAGATGACAAGAATATCAAGTTGGGGATCTGGTGATCAAACGCATCATATTGCCACAAGGTGATCCCAGGGGAAAATGGACCCCTACTTATGAAGGGCCATTTGTGGTTAAGAACATTTTCTCAAGAGGAGCTATGATCCTAACCACCATGGATATTGACGACCTTCCTCACCCCGTCAATGCGGACATAGTGAAAAAATACTACGCATAATCAAAGACCCGCTAGGTTGACCGGCCTAGGCAAAAGTAAGGGCTTACCGGCGAACCAAAAGGGTTCGGGAAAAAATAAGGGATGAAAATGAAAAAATATGTACACCTGGCAAGTCGAAAACCTGAAAAGGCGACTTGGGCAAAAAAGGGTATTCTGGTGGACTGAAAACCCGAAAGGGAGGTCCAGGCAAAAATTAGGGATTAAAGCGTAACACTATGTCTCATTAGGATCATCTTGCAACCAGACTTCGGTATCGACTATCAAGCTCGGACGACACTAATCAATCTGATCTACCTTCAACCAAGTAGCAAAGTGATGAGATGCTCGAAAAACATAAAGGCAATAGCAGAGTTGGAACCCAGTGGGATTATTCACATAGCTGTTTTTCTTTACACAAATTGTATAAACTCTATTGCTTGGCGGTGTTCTCTTACTAGGATGTCAGCCTCGTGTACAAGAAAAACGCCTATTTACAGGCCAACTTCAAAATCAATACAATTAATTTTCACAAAGAGATTTCAAATTGTTTTTCTTTTTCTGTTTTGTTTTGCAAGAACGTCCAATGTTCATTTTTTATATATGCATTTGACAATAACTGCTACTCATAAATATTTACATGCAAACAAAAGACGATTACTCGTAATATCAGAAACAGGGGAAAATAAGAAATGTCTGAACCATACAGTTGCTCTATCCACCAGGTATAGGGATGGACCTAGATGGAGAAAACAATTGAAGGTACATTCACTCCCCGCAGAGTAAGAAAAAGACGGTGATATTAGCGGTCCCGAACAGGACACTACTCTCCACAGCTGAGGCTTACAACCACGAATGAGTCAGCGATATTCTCCCCAAGCAGAGTTTATCTATCACCAGCACTGGAAGATTATCCCCAAAGGAGTTTGGAGAATTATCCCCAGTAGAGTCTAAAGGATTGCCCCCAGTAGACTCTGAAAGATTATCCCCAATGAAGTCGCCACTGGAAAATCATCCCCAGCGGAGTTCATTCCTTTCACAAATAGAAACTCAATTCCCAACAGAGTCCATCATCGCCAACAATGGTAATTCATCCCCAGCTGAGGTTATCCTTCCAAATTAACAGATCCTCCGATAGAGTATGTCCTCCCCAGAGTCATTTCCTCGTCAGTTTATTCCCCATCGGAGTTATTCTTTCCCATAAGATTATTTCCTCGCCGGTTTATTCTCCAGCAGGATTATTCTCACAATCATCTTCATTCACTATCCCCAACGAGAGCGAAGAATTCAACTCTTTTCTCTAGCAGCAATCCGGGATTTATTTTCCCCAGCTAGAGGATATCATAAAAACATTGCATGCCCATACATCATGACATACGCATAGAAATCATACAACACAATCTCATTTATTTTGAGAACATCATTGCTTGATACATGTCATGCATTACATACAATTAAACTTTACCTTTCAGGAAAGATACAATCAAATTCTCACAAGGTTTAAGCTATGAAGCCCGGATCCAACTGGATAGTACCTTGATTTCTATAGCATATTGTGAAGCCCGGATTACGACCGGATAGCAGTATCAAACCCTGTGAAGCCTGGATTCGACCAGATAGTGGTTTATCTTTAAATTTATGAAGCTCGGATTACGACCGGATAGTAGTTTAATCCCCAGTGAACCGTGAAGCCCGGATTTCAACCGGATAACAGCTCAGCAAGTTATTATGAAGCCTGTATTATGACCAGATAGCAATACAAGTTTCTGTGAAGCCTGGATTACGACCAGATAGCAGCCAAAGACACCACGAAGCCTGGATTACGACCAGATAGTGGTATATCTTTAACACAAGTTATGAAGCCCAGATTACGACTAGATAGTATCTTGATTTCCTCCGAACACCATGAAGCCTGGATTTCGACCTGATAGTGGTATGAGACACCATAAAGCCTGGATTTCGACCAGATAGTGGTAAAAGACATTGTGAAGACTGGAATACAACCAGATAACAGTGAGGGACACTGAAGCTTAGATTTCGACCAAATAGCAGTTTACCCGACCAAATACTATGAAGCCCGGATTACAACCGGATATTAGTAGGCCCAAAGCCAAAGGGAAGCCCGGATTACATTGGATAACCATTTGATCTCTTTTGAAGCCTGGATTACAACCAGATAAGAAGTAAGGTATTATGAAGCCTGGGTTACGACCAGATAGCAGTTCAGAACACCATGAAGCCTGGATTCGACCAGATAATGGTACAAAGCATCGTGAAGCCCGGATTACAACCAGATAAGAAGTAAGGTATTGTGAAGCCTGGGTTACGACCAGATAGTAGTTCAGAACACCATGAAGCCTGGATTCGACCAGATAATGGTACAAAGCATCGTGAAGCCTGGATTACGACCGGATAACGATAAAAGGATTGAAGCCTGGACTACGACCAGATAACAGTACGAGACACTACGAAGCTTAGATGTCGACCAAATATAAGTTTACCTGGACAGTTACTAAGAAGCCCTGAGTCGACCGGATATTAGTGTGCCCTAAATTCAAGTTGAAGCCCGGATGCGACTGGATAACAACTTAATTCCTCCTGAACCCTGGATTACGTCCAGATAAGAATCGAGAAATTGCGAAGCCTGGATTACGACTGGATAGCAAGTTTAATCTCATCTCCCCTGTAAGTCACTGTAAAGCCTGGATTACGACCATATAGCAGTCGGTCTTATTACTATGAAGCCCGGATCACGACCAGATAGTAGTTCAGTTTCACCTCTTCAGAATAACGAACGACCGAAGCTCTTAACATTCAACTTTTCTAAAAATAGAGATAACTCCCCAGTAGAATAACGGACGACCGAAGCTCCTAAAATTCAAATTTTCTCAAAACAGAGATAACTCCCCAGTAGAATAACGGACGACCGAAGCTCCTAAAATTCTATTTCTCTCAAGACAGAGATCAGCATTCCCCAGCGGAATATTCCTCAACAACAGGTATACTGACTCTCGGTAAGGAATCTCTTGGGAGATCGACACTCCTTCGGATGGCATCTTTAAGCCCATCCCCCGTCAACAATTTCCAAATTGCATCTGTGAGCCCATTCCTGACATCACAAGACAAGTACCATATCATGTGAGTGCAAATTTCTGAGCACTCTAGTGTTCAATCATCTTCCACCTTTGGATCACGAAAGGCACGAAAGCCAATCTACATCCTCAGGTTTGAGAAGATTGAACAGGGGCAGCTGTTGTACCCCAAAATTTTCCCTCCCATATTTCTCAAAACATTTCAAGAAAGATCCCAAGTTGCTCAAGGAAGTCTAAGGGTTGACCAGACAAGCTCTCTCCTAAGGCAGTCTACCTCAAATTAGGGTTTCATGTTGCATCAAGATACTTGAGTCCAAGGGATCCAAAATGCTCATAAATGTCCTAATATGTTCTCAAGATCATCCATGTCAAGTTTCAAGCCCTACAGAGAAAGTTTGCTCAATCAATTGCTCAAAGGCCTAAAAATCGACGGTGTTAGGGCAAAAGTCAATTGTGGCCCACATACAGTCAAACTTCAAGATTTTTGGTCAACATCCTCATTTTGAAGTATATTTCATCATTTTATTAAGGGTTGATCATGATTCATCAAGGATTTCTCATAATTCATCAAGACTCAAAAGTTGCTAAATTAGGGTTTTGTAGGAAAAGTCAACTCAACTTTGACCAAGCATAACTTTCTCATAATTTATTAGAAATGACCCATCCAAAGCTCATTTTGAAGAGGATGCTATTCTCTACAATCCAGCTTCAGCTCCCAAGTTCAAAATATGCACTCACAAGAAGTTATGAATTTGGACATTATAAGTCATTTTGAAATGTCAAGAAACCCACCTTTTTTTGTCAAAGCTTCATACATGAGCATGGAATATCAAATTGAGATAAGAGAAAAAGGGTTGCTTAGAGTACATCTCAAGCTTTCTAAAAAGTCCAAGAACACCTTCAAAGAGTCAAAATTGAGGAAGTTGTGCATTGTTGAATATGACCTTTTTTGCAAAATTGTCAAAAGTCAATTATGCCTAAAAATGCAATTTTTGCCAAATGGGCCCAATCTTTTGCATTTGTTTTGAGTTGGCAACATGGTCTACGAGCCCTAGCCTTTGCCACTTGTCATTATCTTGTTTTTATCATTTATTTTGGATGTTGATTTTGAATTAAATCAATTTAAATCAAAACAAATCATAGAAAATCCAAAATATTGAAATCTCAAGATTTGGTACATGTTTCAGGTCTTAAATTCCAGCTAGCATAAGATTGAATTCGTGTAAAGGCTTGGAGTGCATAAAAGGATTGGTTTTAGGCTATTTTTGGAATGATTTTCAAGTGTACCAAATCCAAATCAAATGCAATGAAGAAGGAAGATTGAGCACACTCTTTCAACCCTAATTCACTCCTCAATACATAAGGTGTATTTGCAGACCCAAAGAGAGGCTAGAGAGAGGCGTATGAACAAGAACAAAACTTGAAAAAAACAAGAAAAAGTGCAAACACGAATTCAAAATTTGAAGCAATTTCAAGATCCTTTGACCATCCCAATCGCTTCCTGGGACCCCTAGCTAGCAAAACCAATCGAAAGCAAGCATTCCCAGGCCCTGTAACTCGCTGTAAGTCAGTCACGACTTTGCTATTTTCTTGAATTCGAATTGCATAATTGTGGCATCTGTAACATGAAATATTTATAGATTATTAATCCTTAGAACATTTGCAAGCTTTCTGTAATGTTTAATTGCATTTATATGGATTGAATGAGATTTCACCATTGTTAGGGTTTGTAGCTTCGACTTGGGATTTTTGTTTACAGGCAAAATTGGGCCATGAAAGGGCCACCATTGAACTCAGCAGGTCCAGACAAAGCTATCCATGGCTTTAGTTTTTATTTATCATGCGTGTGTTTGATTTTGAGAATGCACAGATTTGTAGTGACGGACATGGTGTCGTATGTAAAAGTATGGGACTTTTACCAACGAAGCAAGGAGGAAGAAGATGTTGTGGCAAACCATCATTCGCGTGTTTGAAAATTCCCGCGCTTGGATCTGGGAATATTGTTGTTTTCCATATTGTTGTTTATGTTTAATTATATAACAACTAACACATGTAGCGCAGTTGGTAGCCAGGCGAGTGTAGAATGCATCAGGGCCTGGGTTCGAATCCCATGTCCCCCACTTTCTTCATATATTTTTCTTTCAGGTAATCCAGCGCATACCTAAGACCAAGATCCATCATGGGACCTCATCATCCAGCCTGCCAAATGGCCAGATGGCCATATCCAAAGGCCATCAATGATGGAGTACCAGAGGCATTGGTCAAGGCAAAACATGAGAATCAGGAAGTCAACATGGACCTCCTTGTTTTGGGCCAGATTGCTATTCACGCCCCTAAAATCATCTTTCAGGCCCAATAACTTTTTCTCTTTTATTTTTGCATTTTGTTTTATTTAATTTATTTATTTTATTTACTAACACAAAATTAATTTTCCTTTTATCAAAAAAATCACATAAAAATATTTTTCACCCAATTAAACTTAGGTTTATTTTTTTATCAATAAATTAATTAATTTAATTAGGTTGTTAATTATAGATAACTTTAATCATTTTGTAAATAAATTAAAAATCAATTAAAATAATTAGGGTTTTGTTTCTAACTTAATTATATTTTATTAAAATAACCAAAAACATAAAAATAGGCCATGTAATTTATTTTCATTAATTAATTTAAATTAGCTAATTAATTTAGTATTTAATTTAAAACCTAGTTCTTTTCTTTAAAAAATAATTAAAAACAACAAAAACATTTTTTTCTTTTAATTAGGTTAAAAAGGGTCAAAACCCTAATTTTTCTTATCGTTCTAATTTCATCGTGCGCTTTATTATTTTTACCATATTGATGTAACTGCCCACAAGTCGTAATAGTTTAATTAAGACTTTTATCTTTCATTTATCACTTTATTTTATAAGGGTTTGTTTTTGGCTATGTAAATACCCGAAGCCTTGTAATACCGTAGTTTAATTCCCGCACTTTAAATTCCAAAAAATATTAAACTGGTAGATGTATGATATTAGGGATGCATGACAAGAATGTATGTAAAACTTTAAAACAATTAGCAAACCCTAAATGTGCAAAGATAAATAATCTGAAATTGAATCACTTGCACATGCGCACTCCTAGGGTACACTCCCACTTGTTTGCCTTCGGTAAATGGTCATTAAGTATAGGATGCTTTAGTGGTCGCTCTTTTGTCTAAACAAATATCAAAGTCCCGTTCAGAAAGTTGTCTCGGAATAGTTGCCTCGGAATTATTGCCTCAAATAATTGATCTAAGACATTAGGGTCACTACTAAGACGTCCTAACATGGCTTTAGTGATCGTACTTCCCTTTCGAATTGACCCTCAAAACTCTAACGACGATGCTACCTACTCACTAATAGTGGGATAGAATTGTCTAAAGGAAACGAACATAGAACAATTCTTTTTTTCGAGTAGGTAGATTAGTTCTTAAGTACTTGCTCAATCCAAACAAACTTTTTCACACTTACACTCCTTTACAAACAAAGTTTTCAAAAACACTTCGTAACACTCTTGAAGACAGAAGCAAGAGTTAAATCGAAGTCAAAAACTTTTCAAATCACACAAACATACAAAAAAGAAATTTTGAAAATGATGAGCAAGTACCTAAGAGCCCGTAGATAACTACGGATAGAAAGGTTGCTAATACCTTCCCTTTCTATAATCTACCCCCCGTACTTAGAAAATCTCGAAAAAAGGAATTTTTCTGTGCTTTTTTCCTTTCCTTGTTGGATAAAATAAAAGTCGGTGGCGACTCTTACTTACCGCGATATTTTGCAAACACAAACGCAAAACACAAACCAGCAATTCCTAAAAGAAACAGTCCCGGTTCTGGCCACCGTATCACATATGCCAACACACTACTTTTGATAGCTTTTTGAGTGTGGTACTCAATATCGTATTCAGACAACAACATCCGCCAATGGGAAATTCTCCCAGTAATAGTAGGATTTTCAAAAGTATACTTGATTGGATCCATTTTGGAGATCAACCAAGTGGTATGATTCAACATATACCGCCGCAAACGCTTTTCCGCCCTGGCCAAAGCACAACATGTTTTTTCTAGCATAGAATACCGTGACTCATAATCAGTGAAATTTTTGCCGAGATAATAAATGGCGAACTCTTTCTTTCTCGTTTCATACTGTTGTCCTAGAATACAACCCATGGATTTATCCAACACAATTAGATACATAATTAAAGGTCTTCCTTCTATGGGAGGGAGCAAAATAGGAGGTTCAAGCAGATACTCTTTAATAATTTCAAATGCCTTTTGGCAGTCATCCTTCCACACACAACCTTGATCTTTCTTCAACAACTTAAAGATCGGTTCACACGTTGCAGTCATATGGGAAATAAATCTGGAGATATAATTCAAACGCCCAAGGAAACCCCTGACTTGCTTTTCAGTTCTTGGTGCTGGCATTTCTTGAATTGCTTTAACTTTGTCAGGGTCAAATTCAATTCCTTTCTGGCTAACAATAAAGCCGAATAATTTCCCCGATCTAACTCCGAAAGTGCATTTATTTGGATTCAAGCGTAGGAGATATTTCCTCAAACGCTGAAACAACTTCAACAAATCTTCTATATTCCCTTCTTCAGTTTGGGATTTGGAAATCATATCATCAACATATACTTCGATTTCTTTGTGCATCAGATCATGGAATAAGGTTGTCATAGCCCTCTGGTACGTTGCACCAACGTTCTTCAACCCGAAGGGAATCACTCTATAATAGAATGTTCTCCAGGGTATGATAAACGTTGTTTTTTCCATGTCCTCTGGAGCCATTCTTATTTGATTATACCTGGAAAATCCGTCCATGAACGAGAATACCTTGAATTTTGATGTGCTATCCACTAACATATCAATGTGTGGCAATGGAAAATCATCTTTTGGACTAGCTTTATTTAGATCTCTGTAATCTATGCACATGCGGAATTTTCTGTCTTTTTTCGGTACTGGGACAATATTGGCAATCCATTGAGGATACACTGACGTCACAATAAAACCAACATTAATCTGATTTAGGACCTCCTCTTTGATCTTTACGGCCATATCCGGGTGGGTTCTTCTCAACTTTTGTTTAACTGGCAGATACTCTGGCTTCAACGACAAATGATGCTCGACAATGTCTGTATCTAGACCAGACATATCTTGATAAGACCAAGCAAAAATATCCACATATTCTTTCAACAGCTCAATCAACCCGCTTTTTACATCAAGATGCAACGATGCTCCAATCTTGACTTCCTTTGGATCTTCCTCTGGACCCAAATTAACCACTTCCAAAGGCTCTTTGTATGGTTGAATGGTATTTTCCTCGTGCTCAAGCAACCGTGAGACCTCTTCTAGAATCTCATCATAATCTTCTTCTTCAGCCCCAAACACAGGACATTCAAAGTTGGGAGAGGGTGCAGGGTCATTGTATTCAATGGGTTTTTTAATTAATCTGCACATATGATTTGTGATTGCTTTTAGAAACTGACACATATAACAAGTGATCATGCAGATTAATTTTCAGTTATTATTTATTTTGAAAGGTTTTTTTTTATTATTTTTTTATTACCAATTCCAAAGAAAAAGGCAGAAAATAAAAGACATAATTTGGAAGCAAAGACAACTTTTATTAATGATCTTAACAGTTATAGCAAACAGATAAGCCTTATAACATTAATACTTCCACCTTGGGCAGAGTGAAAGCTTTTCAAAAGAAAGAAACAAATTAACAAAACAAATTACTTTGAAACATGTATGCAAGAAGGAATATCAATGGTAACCCAATTTTGAACTCGAACTCCATGCGTCACACAATTCGGTACTTCCTGCTCCGCTTCATCCTCTTCAACAACATTAATTCCAGACCCAATCGGATGGAGATAGCCTCCACTGCGAAAAAAATCCTGATAACTGTTCACATAAGACTTTGACTTCAAACATTCACGTTTGCCACTCCTTGAAGAGAAACCCAAACCAACTATGTTTTTGTTCACAGGTGGATCCATAAGTCGTCCCCAAACTACATTATGACCATTGCGCACCACCTACTGCGCATCCTTCATGGAAACCACAAAATTCTCATTCTTCTTATGTTGTAAATGGATAGGGCTTGGAACTGGGTTCCAACAGCAGCCTCATTCACTTCTACAATACTGAAATAGGATATATGGGATATCAACAATGCCTGCTCCCCATTTATGATCACTACCTTCCCTTCACGCACAAATTTTAGCTTCTGATGCAGAGTTGAAGTGACAGTCACTGCTTCGTGTATCCATGGCCGTCCAAGCAAACAACTATATGCGAGAATAATGTCCATTACCTGGAAAGTTATCAAGAACAAGTGTGTTCCTATATGGATGGGCAAGTCCACTTCACTGATGATAGATTTTTTCGACCCATCAAAAGCCTTCACAATGATGCCACTCGGGCGCATAGGTGCTCCTTGATACTTTAACTTCATAAGGGTACTTCTCGGTATAACATTCAATGCAGATCCGTTATCCATTAGCACATTGGACAGTGAATCCTTCTTGCAATTCATAGAAATGTGGAGGGCCAAGTTGTGATTCCTCCCTTCATCTGGTAACTCATCATCGCAGAAACTCAAGTTGTTACATGACGTGATGTTTCCAATTACGCTGATGAACTGCTCCAATGGCATGTCATTCTCCACAAAAGCTTGGTCTAGTACTCTCATTAGTGATTCTCTATGAGCGGAGGAATTCATCAATAAAGCTAGGATGGATATCTTTGAAAGAGTCTGCAATAGCTGATCCACAATTTTGTAGTCGCTCATTTTAATTATTTTCAAGATATCATCCACCTCTTTCTCTAATGTAGCTCCACTAGTCTCTCCTGCAGTCTTCTTCGGTTCATCATTATCAGCAATTTTCTTTCCAGTAACAACGTCTTTTCGAATAACTGGCGCAAACACACGACCACTATGGGTCACCCTGCTACTATCAGCTATATTTCCAACATCCGGCATTGGCTGGATGGGAACTTCCACCCTATCTTCCAAGATTGTAGCGTTGTATTTGTAAGGCACATCCTTATCCGATTTATAGGGAACAGGACCTGGCAGACTAATTATCAGTGGGGTAACAGTTGGGAATAGGTTCATAGTTCTCCCTTCTCTAATTATTCCCCTCGTTCCCCTGCTGGGACTGTCTCTGATAAGCAACGGTAGTCAGAGCGGCATTCATAACAAGAGTAACTGAAGCAACTTGTTGATGACGCTGATAATTCCTTCTAGGAGCATTCACTCTCATCTCTTGTATGACAGCATTGGTATCCCCCTCTTTCTTTTTTGTAAACCCATAAGCTGGCTTTTTCACACCTCTGGATCCTTCACCCTTTGTCAAACGGCCTTCTCTTACTGCCTCTTCTAGGTGGACGCCCATTCCTACCATCTCTTGAAAATCACTCGGGGCACTTGCTACCATTCTTTCGTAGTAGAAGGCTGTGATCGGTGGATCTGGAACTGACTGTTTAACGCTGGTTCGCGAAATGTCGCGGAAGCAAGAGTCGCCACCGTCTTTTATTTTCTCCAAATGGAAAGGACAAAAGCACAGAAAAATTCCTTATAGAGATTGCTCTCGGTTCGGGAGGTAGGTTATAGAAAGGGAAGGTGTTAGCACCCTTTCTATCCATGGTTATCCATGGGCTCTTAAATACTTGCTCATTGTGTTTTCAAAATGTTTGTTTGCTTTTCAATGTGGGTTTAAAAAGTTTCTTTGAAAAATTTCAGTTCGACTCGTACGTCAGAGTGTTTGAAAAATTTGCTTTGAAAGCTTTTGAAAAGTGTTGGTGTGAAAAGTCTTTTTGAGTTTGTTTTGAGATTAGAGCAAGTATCCTTGAGAACCTACCTACCCTAAGGAATTCGTCTGTGTAGATGTCCTTTAAAGTAATGCCATCCCACCATTGAGAGGTAGGTAGCACCACCATTGGAGGTGTTCGGGTCAATTCGAGTTTTAGGGACATGGTGATCACCAGAGCAATAGGAAGACACCTTAGAAGCTACCCTCATGCCAGGTTCCCGGATCATGAGGACTTACTAAGACATCCTCTACTCGACGACCACCTTTCGAGGCAAGGCAACAGTGAGGCGTACCCTAGGGGTGGTGTGTGCGAATTGTGTGTCATGTTCGTTTGTATTTGTCTTGTCATGTTTGTTGTGTTCTACGCTTGATTTTAATTAGGACATACATTCTTTCAGGCTTTATTAAACAGTTTATATTTGCGGGAAAATAAATCTAAGGCTATTACAAATGGCGCGGGTCCACATCGCCAAAATTAAACCGGACCCGATTTGACTGAAAAATAAATAAAGCGAATAAAAGTGCGAAAAGTAAAATTGTTACAAGGCTTTGGGACACGTACATAATTATAATAAGCGACAAAGTAAAATGCGCGAAATTAAATAATTAACAATGTGGGCGTTGGACCCTTTTACAAATAATTAAGATTAATGAGGAATTGATTAATTAGAATTAAACGTTTTTGGGATTTTATGTTTTTTAAGATTTAAAAGGAAAAGAATTTATTGAAATTAAAAAGGAAGCGTCAAACCCTAATTCTATTGTTTTTTTAAATTTATTGTGAAAATATTATATTAACCTAAATTAAACCCTAATTTTTATTTATGTACATTTAATTATAAAAATAAATAAATAAATAAATAATATTGTGATAAAAAAAAGGAAAATTTAAAAGGTATAAAAATTATCAATTAACCTAATTCTATATTTTTTGGATTTTATTAAAAAAAGGAATTAAAGTTAAGAACCTAATTAAACTAAATAATTTACATATTAATTATTTACAAGAAAATAAATAAAATAAATACTTTTTATGTTTTTATCCTCTTTCTGATTTTTTTTGATGTCTTTATATTTTATGGCAATAATTAATTAAATTAAACAATCAAGAAAATAAAATAATAAATTAAGTAAAACACAAGAAAAATAAAAAGAATGGCAAACCAGGGGGGGGGGGGGGGGGTAGCCCCAAATTGGAGGTAAGGTTCAGCAAATCAGGCCCAATGAGCATGGCCTTGTGGACTTTTCCAGATTCCCTATGGTGCGTTGACTAAGGCATAATGCGTTCTTTGAATCTTGGCCTTTAGATCTGATGTGCTTGGACGCGTGTAGGGTCTGATCTGGATGGAATATGGTAGTCCTTAACGCTAGCGTTGCATAGGAATCTGTATGAAAAAATAATATGAGGAATTGCACAGACCTGGGACTCGAACCCAGGTCTTAGAGGTTGCACGCATTGGTACCTGCCAGCTGAGCCATTTAACTTATTTGATATATTAATAACACACAAATAACAAAAAGAAAGAACAAACGCATTCATGATTAAACGCGCGAAAATTTAAAAGATCCAACCAGTGCTTGCCAACACATCATCTTCCTCATTGTGTTTTTATTTTTTTCTGAAACATAAACGTATGGCCACGGTTTTCTGGGCGTGGTCTAAAGCTGGTTTCAAAAAAATAGCGATTAGGTCCCTAACGCTCATAAATTGAGCGCGAGGGTTCCATTGCTTTCGTCTCAATGCACCGGTTTGAATGATGGTGGTTAGGGATCCCAATTTTTCCTCTAGTAAGAACCCCTAATTTTGAAGCTCAAGAAACCCTAATGTTCGATCATGGCATAATCTCGTATGGCACAGAAAAACTCGATTAAACATATCAGTTAGCTTCAAAACATTATGATAAACATGAATCAATAAAGAAATTCCACAAATAACGCTTGAATCATGATATTCGAATGGCAATTTTCTTCTGTACAGTTTGAGATTGTCTTACCAATTCTTGAAGCTTTAGTTGATATTAGGGATTGGAATATATTCAGGAGACCACAAGGAAACTATTGAGACACGAATGGAGCTTTGAATCGGTCTTTAAGGTTGATTTCAGAATTAGAGTTTTCAAGCAATTTCTTAAGTTTGTATATTGGCCTTCTGCACAGCTTTTCGTCTAATAGCTTTAGGGTTGTGATTCTGATCATATAGTGAAGCTTTTAGGTCAACAAATTTGGATAATATCCAAGGCATTCATTGTTTTCAATCTTTGATTTTCTTAAGATTTTTTCAAATCTTTTCCATGTGCAATTTTGTGTCCATTAGCTCCAATCAACCAAATCTTGCCATATTTAATTGTACACGAAATCTTGAGCCTAGAATGTGCATAAAAAGATTTTTTAGGTCAAGCTTTATATTTTTCATGTATTTAAATAACTTAAATGAATTAATATTAATATAAATTCAAATAAATAATTAAAAAATGAGAAAATACTTCCCTTTGGGCCTAATGGTCGTGCATAGGCTTGGCATGAAGAAACTTGGAAGAAAAATGGGCCCATTTGCATTTTTGGATCATTTGCACCATTGTTGACTTTCCAAAATTCCCAAAAATTTCCCAACTTCCACAAGGCATAACTTGCTCAATTTTTAAGCTTTTCACATGTTCTTGGACATTTTGGAAAGGTCTTTGAGTCCTCTAACCAATGCCTTTGGTCCCATGTCATTTTGATTTACCAATCTCAAGTTATGGCCTTTGACTTAAAGTCCCTTTTTGTTGACTTTTGAAAATGACCTATAATGTTGAAATTGATAACTTTTTGTGAGAGCATTTCTTGGACTTGGAATATGAAGATGAATTGTAGGAAATGTCTTTCTCTTCAAAATGAGCTTTGGATGGAATTTTTCTGATTATCCATGTGAAAGTTATGCCCTGGTCAATTTCAGTTGACTTTTTCAGCTGTCCAAATATAGTAACTTTTGCATCTTTGATGATTTCTGAGCCAAATTTTGAGAATCATGATCAAGCATTGATCAAATGATGTTTGTGGCTTCAAAATGATATGTTGACCAAAAATTTGAACTTTTGACTGTCAAATGACCATTTTGCCCCTACAGTTGACTGTAGTGCAATCTAGGGTTTTGACTGTGCAATTTTGAGCTGAATGCCTTGAAACTTGATATGAGGGTACTTGAACATCTTTGTAAGCATATGAGACTTGATTGGGCCCTTGAAAACTTTGTTCTCTTGATCAGAACACAAACCCTAGTTTTGACTGTATAGGAGACTGTTGAGCTGTGCAACCCTTGGGGAATTTTGTGACTTGGCTTGGCAATTTCTTGAAGAATATGGGAGGGAAAATTTTGGGGTACAACAGTTGCCCCTGTTCAATCTTCTTAGACCTGAGGATGCAGATTGGCTGACGTGCCTTTCGTAATCCGAGGGTAGAAGATGATTGGACACTAGAGTGCCCAGAAATTTGCGCTCACATGTTAGCAGTGTGATGGGGGAATGGGCTTATGGATGCCATTTAGAGGTTGATGAATAGGATGATGGGCTTATATATGCCATATGGATGTCGATCGCGTAAGAGATTCCTTAGCGAGAACCTGCATACCTGCAAAAGAGAAAACGAGTACCTGACACGTTGCAGGAGCTGATTTTAGATGCTTGGTATAGATGTGTCCTGACTGGTTACAGGAGCTGAATCTGGAGCTTCGAACGCTGATGAATGAACCAGGGACGGTTACTGCCTTAGCATGGATGGTAAGAGAACCTTGGGCGATTTTAACTTCAACAACGCTCGTTGAGAAAAATCTTGGGTGTCTTCTACTGGGATAAGAATCAGGGAGATCTTAGGGTCGATCTGACTGAACCAGAGGAGGCCTTTGACTGGATAAGCATCAGGAAAATCTTAGGGTCGATTTAACCGAACCGGACAAGGTCTTGGAATATCTTCAACTGGATAAGCATCAGGGAGATCTTAGGGTCGATCTGACTGAACCAGAGAAGGCCTTTGACTGGATAAGCATCAGGAAAATCTTAGGGTAGACTTAACTGAACCGGTCTAGGTCTTGAAATATCTTCAACTGGATAAGCATCAGGGAGATCTTAGGGTCGATCTGACTGAACCAGAGAAGGCCTTTGACTGGATAAGCATCAGGAAAATCTTAGGGTCGATTTAACTGAACCGGTCTAGGTCTTGAAATATCTTCAACTGGATAAGCATCAGGGAGATCTTAGGGTCGATCTGACTGAACCAGAGAAGGCCTTTGACTGGATAAGCATCAGGAAAATGTTAGGGTCGATTTAACTGAACCTGTCTAGGTCTTGAAATATCTTCAACTGGATAAGCATCAGGGAGATCTTAGGGTCGATCTGACTGAACCAGAGAAGGCCTTTGACTGGATAAGCATCAGGAAAATCTTAGGGTCGATTTAACTGAACCGGACAAAGTCTTGAAATGTGATTGAGAATTTAAACTGCATCTTTCCTGAAAGGTAAAAGTCAGTCATATGCAATGCATGATATGGATCAAGCAATGATGTTCTCAACATAAATGAGATTCGTATGATATGATGCGTCTATGCATGCTATAATGATGTATGTGATGTTTTATGTATGTTTTTGTCTAGGAAAGTGAATCCTTGATGGGTGCCGGGAAGTCGTATCCTGGGCTGATGTTGAAGAATATATTTTGCTTCCGCTGGGGATGATAACTGCAAGAACACCGGTGGGAGAGGATGACTCCGTTGCGGGATAAACTTGGCAAATGAAGAGTCTACGGGGAGAAAAGATACTCTAGCGACCGTGCTGGGAGGCGGTACTCTGTGGGGACAGAGATGCTTTGCTTGAATGACTTGCTGAGGATACCGTTGTTGTATGAAGTGTTGACGGACTTCGCTGGGGTAAGAAGACTTTGTCGACGACGCTCTTTCCATGGCTTTTGGCTGAGGATAACCCAGTTATATCCTATTAAGGACATAACTCTTTAAATAAAGCCGGACGACGCGTTCGTGCTCTGTGAGGATAAGCTTCCAGAATTTACTGGGGGTAAGCTTACTGCTTGGGGAGATACGAATTCCAACTTTCCTGGGGAAACTGGGTTGGACTGGACTCTTTGAGGAAGTTTTGAACTGCGGGGGAAGTGATTCCTTTGAATGTTGGTATGCCGCCGGGGAACAATCTTTAGACCAAGACTGCCGGGGATGCTTGTTAAGAATATATGTATTGCTGCTGGGGAATGTTTGAGATTGGCTGGAGGATACTCAATTTCTTTGATATTTGATGATTTGCTTGGAGAAGAATGTATTGTTTTACTTCTCTGGGGAACTAATATGTACTGGTCGTGTTCTTTAGCTGAACCTACCTTGGTACCTTGGAGGATAGAACAATTGGATTGTTTAAACAACTCTTTATTGCCCCTGTTTCTAGTGTCACTTGCAACTAATTCCTTTGTTTCGTATGCAAATATTTATGAGTTAGCAAATTATTGTCAATGCATATATCACAAATTGAACCTTGGACGTTCTTCGCAAAACAAAACAGAAAAAAGAAAAACACTTGGCACGTTTAACTGAAAATATATTTGTATTGATTTTGAATGGCCCGTGAATAGGCGTTTTGTATACAAGAGGATACGTCCTAGTAAGAGGTACGTCGCCAAACAAGAGAGTTTATACAAGTTTTGTACAAAAGAAAATAAACAGCTGTGTGAAATATGAATGATCCCACTGGGTTTCAACTCTGCTATTGCCTTTATAACTCCGAGCGTCTCATCACTTGATGACCTTGGTTGAGGGTGAAGCTGACTGATCGATGCCGTTTGAGCTTGATGCCGATACCGGATTCTGGATGCAAAGTGATCAATGAGACATAGTATTACGCTTTATCCCTAATTTTTGCCTGGACCGCCCTTTCGGGTTTTCAGTCCACCGGGATACCCATTTTTGCCCAAGCCGCCTTTTCAGGTTTTCGACTTGCCGGGTGTACAGATTTTTCATTTTCATCCCTTCATTTTGCCCGAACCCTTTTGGTTCGACGGGAAGCCCTAATTTTTGCCTAGGCATGTCAGCCTAGCGGGTCTTTTTTTTATGCGTAGTATTTTTTAACTATGTCTGCATTGGCGGGGTGAGGAAGGTCGTCACCGTCCATGTTGGTTAAGATCATTGCTCCTCTTGAGAACACATGCTTAACCACAAATGGCCCTTCGTATGTAGGGGTCCATTTGCCCCTTGGATCACTCTGAGGAAGGATGATTCGCTTGATCACCAAATCCCCGACTTGATATTCCTGTGGTCTGACCTTTTTGTTAAATGCCCTGATCATCCGTTTCTGATACGTCTGACCATGACAGATAGCAGCAAGTCTCTTCTCGTCAATGAGGTTGAGCTGATCAAGTCGTGTCTGGATCCAATCATCTTCGCTCAGATCTGCATCCTTCATTATCCGTAGAGAGGGTATTTGCACTTCGATCGGCAAGACTGCCTCCATACCATAAACCAGAGAGAAGGGAGTTGCCCCGGTTGACGTCCTAGCTGAGGTACGGTACCCATGCAGAGCGAACGGTAACATCTCGTGCCAATCTTTGTAAGTTACTGTCATTTTTTGCACGATCTTCTTGATGTTTTTGTTAGCTGCTTCTACAGCCCCATTCATCTTCGGTCTGTAAGGAGAAGAATTGTGGTGCTGTATCTTGAATTGTTCGCAGAGCTCAGCAATCATCTTATTGTTCAGATTGGTACCGTTGTCCATAATAATCCGCTCAGGGACGCCGTATCGACAGATCAGGTTGTGCCGAATGAACCGTGCCACAACAGTCTTGGTTACCGTAGCATAGGATGCTGCTTCAACCCACTTCGTAAAATAGTCGATCACCACTAGGATGAAGCGATGTCCATTGGATGCCGTAGGTTTGATCTCGCCGATCATGTCTATGCCCCACATTGCAAACGGCCAAGGCGCAGTCAGAACATTCAGGGGAACCGGAGGAACATGCACCTTGTCTGCATAAATCTGGCACTTGTGGCATGTCCTGGAGTGTTGGTAACAGTCAGCTTCCATTGTGGACCAGTAATATCCTGCCCGTAGGATTTTCTTAGCCATAGTATGTCCACTGGAATGCGTACCAAAGGTCCCTTCATGTAGCTCTTCCATGATTCTTTCCGCTTCAGTCTTATCCACACAACGCAGTAAGGTTGAATCATGGTTTCGCTTGTACAAGATGCCGTTGCTTAGGAAGAACTTGGCTGCAAACCTCCTCAGGAATTTCTTATCGTTGACAGATGCCCCTTCAGGGTATTCCTGAGCTTCCAGATATCTCTTCACTTCGTGGTACCAAGGCTTCTCAGTCACCAATTCAGTTTCGAGATCACAACAGTATGCCGGTTCGTCCAGTTTCCAGATGGTGATCCGGGGAGCCTCATTATCCCATTTGACCTTGAACATTGAAGACATTGTAGCTAACGCGTCCGCTAACTGATTCTCTTCTCTTGGAAAATGCTCAAATGTTATCTCTGTAAAGTGGGGAATCAGGGTCAACACACATTCTCTGTAAGGGATCAAGTTTGGATGTTTCGTATCCCACTCTCCTTTGATCTGATTGATCACAAGAGCGGAATCTCCGAAGACACTTAGAAATTTGATCCTTAGGTCGATCGCAGCTTGAAGACCCATGATACACGCCTCGTACTCTGCCATGTTGTTGGTACAGTTGAAACACAGCCGGGCAGTGAGTGGAGTATGAGTACCTTGTGGAGATATGATGATGGCGCCGATACCATTTCCCAGAGCATTGGAAGCTCCATCAAAGTGCATGGACCATCGGGATCCTGGTTCAGGTCCTTCATCCGGTCCAGGTACTTCACAGTCTGTTACAATCATAATGCTTTCATCCGGAAACTCGAAGTTCATTGATTGGTAGTCATCTACAGCTTGATGAGCTAAGTGGTCTGCCAATACACTTCCCTTGATGGCTTTCTGGGTTGTGTACTGAATGTCGTATTCCGTCAAGATCATTTGCCATCTTGCAATTCTCCCAGACAGAGCAGGCTTTTCGAATATGTATTTTATCGGATCCATCTTTGAGATCAATAAGGTAGTGTGAGTCAGCATATACTGTCTCAGCCGGCGAGCAGCCCATACCAAAGCGCAGCAAGTTTTCTCAAGCAGTGAGTATCGGGTCTCACAGTCGGTAAACTTTTTGCTAAGGTAATAAATGGCATGCTCTTTTCGGCCAGACTCGTCATGCTGCCCCAGCACACACCCCATTGAATTGTCAAGCACTGTCAGGTATAATATCAGAGGTCTCCCTTCAACCGGTGGCATAAGGATAGGTGGTTCTTGGAGATACTCTTTGATTTTGTCAAAGGCAGCCTGACATTCATCGTTCCAGCGTACTACCTGATCTTTCTTCAGCAGCTTGAAGATTGGCTCACAGGTAGCAGTCAGATGAGAGATGAATCGAGCGATGTAATTCAGGCGTCCTAAAAAGCCTCTGACCTCCTTCTCTGTCTTGGGAACTGGCATCTCTTGAATAGCTTTGACCTTAGCAGGGTCCACTTGAATACCTTTATCACTGACCACGAAGCCTAGCAACTTCCCGGATCTTACCCCGAAGGTGCACTTGTTCGGGTTCAATCTCAGCTTGTATAGTTTCAACCGGTCAAACAACTTCTGCAGATGATCTAGGTGCTCTTCCTCAGTCTGGGACCTAGCGATCATGTCGTCCACATACACTTCTATCTCGTGATGGATCATGTCGTGAAATAAGGCAACCATGGCACGTTGGTAGGTTGCCCCAACGTTCTTTAGCCCGAATGGCATGACTTTGTAACAGAAGGTCCCCCACTGAGTAACAAATGTAGTCTTTTCCATGTCTTCAGGTGCCATCTTGATCTGGTTATAACCTGAAAAGCCATCCATGAAAGAGAATACCTTGTGCTGAGCTGTATTATCAACAAGGACATCAATGTGAGGTAAGGGGAAGTCATCCTTGGGGCTGGCCCTGTTCAGATCCCTATAATCAACACACATTCTGACCTTACCGTCCTTCTTAGGTACCGGCACCACATTAGCAACCCACTGAGGGTAAGAAGTCACTGCAAGGAAACCGGCATCAAACTGTTTCATGACTTCGGCTTTAATCTTCTCGGACATCTCTGGACGCATCCGACGAACCTTTTGTTTAACTGGAGGGCAGTCTTCCCTAGTCAGCAAATGATGGACAACTATATCGGTATCCAACCCGGGCATGTCTTCGTAGGACCAGGCAAAGATCTCCATGTAGTCATGTAACATCTTGGTTAACCGTTGCTTCACGCTGAGCTCTAGGTTGGCACCAATCTTTACCTCTTTCCTGTCTGCCTCAGTACCCAAGTTTATGGTTTCCACTGGCTCTTCATGGGGTTGAATTGCCCTCTCTTCCTGAAGTAACAGTCTTGCAAGCTCGCCAGGCACTTCGCAATCATCTTCACCTTCGTCTTCGGCTAAGTTGATCGGATTTTCGAAGTCATAGTTGGCAGTAGCAGAGCTGTTATCAGTGAGATCCAGAGTGGATTGGAACCTGTATGAGTGAGTGTATGTGTAAATACAGCTGTTTTGAAAGTTATGTAAAGGAAAAGAAAGACAGAAAGGGAACACAATATTTGCCATGCGAAAAATACGTCCAAGATTTTCATTCATGATGTATAAAATGACAGTTTGTATGCCCTCACAAAATAGAACCACAGTGCCTCGGGTAAGACACTGGGCCGTAGAATTTATCATTGTTTATTACAAAATAACAAAACATAGGAATTCATTACTCAGTAACAAAAGAAACAGGGAGATTGTCTTTGGCGCTCCAATTGTTAAGTCCTTCGTCAGTTGCTGGGTAGATCCAGCTATCAAATTCAGCTTCATCAACTTCCTCTTCATCCCCAATAGCATTAACTCCATGAGCAGGCAGGGGAGCTATCACCACATTAGGCTTGTCAGATGCCTCAAACTGTACCTCCTTAGCGTCAATGAGGTCCTGCAGCTTGTTCTTTAGTGCCCAACATTCATCAGTAGAGTGCCCCGGGCTTTCTGAATGGTAAGCACAACGAGCATTCGGGTTGTACTTGGGAGATGTTGTATTGGGGAACTTTGGAGCCTCCCTGACAGTCACCAAATTTGTGGCTAGCAATTGCGGCAGAATCTACGATAAGGTCATGTTTAACCGGGTGAACTCCCTCCGGGGTCTTTCAGCCCTTTGTGCATTGTTTGGCCGAGGAGCGGCAGCAGGCTTAGCAATCATCACCGCACTGACAGATTGGCGGTGTTCAGGTCTCTCTGATTTCCTAGAACCATATACGGCACTAGACTCCTTCTTAAAAGGTTTCTTTTCCGAACTAGATGATGATGCACCCTTTGCAATCTTCCCAGACTTCAGCCCAGCTTCAATCCTCTCTCCAGTCAAGATCAAATCAGTGAAACCGGCAGAAGAATTCCCAATGAGGTGGTTGAAAAATGGCCCAGACAGGGTCCCCAGGAACATGTCTACCAACTCCCGATCAGTCAATGGTGGCTGCACCCTGCCAGCCAGGTCTCTCCACTTCTGAGCGTACTCTTTAAAACCTTCGCTTACGCCCAACGACATACCCTGGAGTTGGGTACGTGTGGGGGCAAGGTCGGCATTATACTGATACTGCTTGTAGAAAGCAGTAGCCAGCTCCTCCCAGTTACGAACTTTGGTCCCATCCAGCTGATAGAACCATTCGAGATGAGTCCCTGAAAGACTCTCCTGGAAGAAGTGGATCCATAGATTCTTGTCCGCAGAGTACGGCTGAATTTTCCGAACATAGGACCTCAAGTGCAGCTTGGGACAAGACGCCCCGTCATATTTGGAGAAGGATGGTGCTTTGAATTTATGCGGGATAATCACACCAGTCGGCAAACCCATATCTCCGAAATCCAGCCCAGGTGCCTGTTGTACCTCCATAGCTTTCAACCTGTCCTCCAGTTGCTTGTACCTGTCATCTGCAGGAGGGTACTGTTCTTCATCAAAATCTGTCTCGTTGTCGGAGACCACTGGAGTAGGAACCTTTACTTCTGCCTGAGAAGGACTCTTGCCAACAGAAGAACCAGCCTCTTCGTGTTGCAGAGTATTGCCAAACCTTCGGCCCGAGTTGAGCAGAACAGTTCTTCTCTTCTTCTTCTTCTCCTTTTTCAGGAGCATAGCCTTTAATTCTTCTTGGCCTTTGGCCAGACCCTTGATTAGTTCTTGAAACTGCGCATTCTGCGCCTGGAGAGCCTTGATTGATGTCTCTGTTGATTCAGATCCGGGATTCATGATGCTGAAATAAACAGCGAAGAACTGTAAGCAACCTGAAAAAGGGGAAAAACCTGCTATGCACATGATGTATGAAATGCGTATGAATTATGTTTTCAAAGACAATCGGGAATCAACTTTGTAAACAAAAAAGGAACACACTTTATTAGATTCAACTTTGCAACTGAAATTATTCAACAAGTTGCCCTTAGGCGTTTACATGAAATGAAACAATTGGAAAGGAAATAAAAACTGTAAAGGCACATTCAGAATTCCTCATTGATCCCAAGGTCTTCTCTTCTCAGTACGGATGTATGCATTCAGAGCTCTCTCATTCTCCAACTGCTTTGTCAACTTCTGGATCTTTGATTCCTGCTCGTTGAACTTTTCCCGGTAAGAATCCCGTTCTTCTTGCAGTTGCGACCAAGATCTCTTCAATGTCTCATAATCAGTAGGTATCTGAGGAGGAAGGACAGTTGGAGGAACACCATCTTTATCAGGACACTCAAGAATGACGGGTCTGACAGCTTCATACGGCATACCTAACTTCTGAGCACGGATGCGGACCCATTTGTAGTAGGCTTCCATAGGTAAAGAAGTCTTTGGCCCTAGCTCTTGTGGGTCAGCTTTATGAACCTTGTCCCAAGCCTTGATGAACCTACGACGCAGCTCGTCACTATCCACCTGAAACTCAAAACTGATGAGAGGCACCAACATCTCATGGGGGCCTGCTCTTCTTGCTCTTCCAAACTGACGGAGTGCTAGACATGGATTGTAAGAGATCCCTCCTTGAGTACCAATCAGAGGAACATTAGGATACTCCCCGCATCGATCAATAATAGCTATCTCATCCAAACCTTTGCAAGTCCAAATGATGTCTTTATCGGTGAGAGACATTAACCTGTGAGCCCAACCTCTTCCTTCTTGGTTCTTCAGTACGAACTTAGGGAGGTGCGAAATAAACCACCTCACCAACAAAGGGATACAACACCATAGGGTTCCTCGTCTTCGGGTAGTACGGGCATGAAGTTGTTGCAAGATGTCACCCAAGAGAGTGGGCACCGGGTTCTGAGACATAAAGATCCTAATGGAAGTGACATTGATGAAGTTGTCGGGATTAGGAAACAGGACTAACCCATAGATTAGGAGAGCCAAGATGTCTTCATATGCCCTAAAGTCCAGGTCATTCCAGAAATTGTTAGCTTTGCCAATTAGGAACTTGGCCAAGAAACCCTTAACTCCGCTTCTAGTTACCCAGTTGTCTGTTACCTCTTGATGGGTCAAAGGAAGAGCTGTAGCAATGTCCTCAAGCCTGAGGGTCTTTTCCCAACCAGTAAAGGGAGTCTGATCCAAGATAGGGATGCCAAGTAAATCAGAGAACTCTTCCAGGGTAGGGACCAGCTGGAAGTCTTGAAAGGTGAAGCACTGGTACTGAGGGTCATAGAACTGGGTCAGAACACTCATCAACTGTTGATCCCGCTTTGCAGTGACTAAACTGAGAAGAGAACCATGCCTCTGAATGAAGGAAGTGGTGTTTGGAATTCTGCTAACCAATTCATCAAGCAACTCAGGTGAACGAACAAAGTTGAACCGGATAGTATTCCTTCTCACAGGCATCATAGTGTCCTACAAAACAGAGCAAAGATGAAACCCTCTTGTCTTTGAAATGGTCAGTTCTTATGCAGGATGCATGCAATGCTCATGATGCTATGATGTTATGATAAAGCACACCACATACAGATACAAAGGCAAACATGGTAAGGCACACAAGTCACACAAGGCAAGCCCCTAAAGTTTAGACCAGCATGAGGTCTAGGTACTACCCTCTTTCAGTTTGTTGGTTCATACCTGTCCTAATCAAAAGTAACCGGGTTCTTAGAGGATCCCAATATCATTGACTACCCTCAATCGGTCATAACTCCAGCATCGCAATCTTTTCTTGCGGCCAGAACCATCACGAGAGTTTAGCCTCAATGGGCGTAGCATACTGCTACAATTCTAAAGGCCAAGTTGTGTCAATTAAGGTTCTAAGGTTGTTGGTGCTTAATGACTCCTTAGAAGACCCATATTCTCCTCGTTGCAACACAAGGGATATCGGTACAGACTAAGGTGCCACACCAACGTAGCCACTGCTTCACCCATGTCGGTATACGTCGGACAGGTCCCTCACAGCTTATGCTACCTAAACAGGGTATCCCCAGATCCGGGTTAGGATCTATGTAACTCCCAAGAAACCCACAATTTAAAGCACACAAAGCAATACAATTGAAAACATAGTTATGACCTAGCCCTAAGGTACACCTCACTTTAAGTTTTCCCCAGCAGAGTCGCCAGTTCTGTGATCGGTGGATCTGGAACTGACTGTTTAACGCTGGTTCGCGAAATGTCGCGGAAGCAAGAGTCGCCACCGTCTTTTATTTTCTCCAAATGGAAAGGACAAAAGCACAGAAAAATTCCTTATAGAGATTGCTCTCGGTTCGGGAGGTAGGTTATAGAAAGGGAAGGTGTTAGCACCCTTTCTATCCATGGTTATCCATGGGCTCTTAGATACTTGCTCATTGTGTTTTCAAAATGTTTGTTTGCTTTTCAATGTGGGTTTAAAAAGTTTCTTTGAAAAATTTCAGTTCGACTCGTACGTCAGAGTGTTTGAAAAATTTGCTTTGAAAGCTTTTGAAAAGTGTTGGTGTGAAAAGTCTTTTTGAGTTTGTTTTGAGATTAGAGCAAGTATCCTTGAGAACCTACCTACCCTAAGGAATTCGTCTGTGTAGATGTCCTTTAAAGTAATGCCATCCCACCATTGAGAGGTAGGTAGCACCACCATTGGAGGTGTTCGGGTCAATTCGAGTTTTAGGGACATGGTGATCACCAGAGCAATAGGAAGACACCTTAGAAGCTACCCTCATGCCAGGTTCCCGGATCATGAGGACTTACTAAGACATCCTCTACTCGACGACCACCTTTCGAGGCAAGGCAACAGTGAGGCGTACCCTAGGGGTGGTGTGTGCGAATTGTGTGTCATGTTCGTTTGTATTTGTCTTGTCATGTTTGTTGTGTTCTACGCTTGATTTTAATTAGGACATACATTCTTTCAGGCTTTATTAAACAGTTTATATTTGCGGGAAAATAAATCTAAGGCTATTACAAATGGCGCGGGTCCACATCGCCAAAATTAAACCGGACCCGATTTGATTGAAAAATAAATAAAGCGAATAAAAGTGCGAAAAGTAAAATTGTTACAAGGCTTTGGGACACGTACATAATTATAATAAGCGACAAAGTAAAATGCGCGAAATTAAATAATTAACAATGTGGGCGTTGGACCCTTTTACAAATAATTAAGATTAATGAGGAATTAATTAATTAGAATTAAACGTTTTTGGGATTTTATGTTTTTTAAGATTTAAAAGGAAAAGAATTTATTGAAATTAAAAAGGAAGCGTCAAACCCTAATTCTAATGTTTTTTTAAATTTATTGTGAAAATATTATATTAACCTAAATTAAACCCTAATTTTTATTTATGTACATTTAATTATAAAAATAAATAAATAAATAAATAATATTGTGATAAAAAAAAGGAAAATTTAAAAGGTATAAAAATTATCAATTAACCTAATTCTATATTTTTTGGATTTTATTAAAAAAAGGAATTAAAGTTAAGAACCTAATTAAACTAAATAATTTACATATTAATTATTTACAAGAAAATAAATAAAATAAATACTTTTTATGTTTTTATCCTCTTTCTGATTTTTTTTGATGTCTTTATATTTTATGGCAATAATTAATTAAATTAAACAATCAAGAAAATAAAATAATAAATTAAGTAAAACACAAGAAAAATAAAAAGAATGGCAAACCAGGGGGGGGGGGTAGCCCCAAATTGGAGGTAAGGTTCAGCAAATCAGGCCCAATGAGCATGGCCTTGTGGACTTTTCCAGATTCCCTATGGTGCGTTGACTAAGGCATAATGCGTTCTTTGAATCTTGGCCTTTAGATCTGATGTGCTTGGACGCGTGTAGGGTCTGATCTGGATGGAATATGGTAGTCCTTAACGCTAGCGTTGCATAGGAATCTGTATGAAAAAATAATATGAGGAATTGCACAGACCTGGGACTCGAACCCAGGTCTTAGAGGTTGCACGCATTGGTACCTGCCAGCTGAGCCATTTAACTTATTTGATATATTAATAACACACAAATAACAAAAAGAAAGAACAAACGCATTCATGATTAAACGCGCGAAAATTTAAAAGATCCAACCAGTGCTTGCCAACACATCATCTTCCTCATTGTGTTTTTATTTTTTTCTAAAACATAAACGTATGGCCACGGTTTTCTGGGCGTGGTCTAAAGCTGGTTTCAAAAAAATAGCGATTAGGTCCCTAACGCTCATAAATTGAGCGCGAGGGTTCCATTGCTTTCGTCTCAATGCACCGGTTTGAATGATGGTGGTTAGGGATCCCAATTTTTCCTCTAGTAAGAACCCCTAATTTTGAAGCTCAAGAAACCCTAATGTTCGATCATGGCATAATCTCGTATGGCACAGAAAAACTCGATTAAACATATCAGTTAGCTTCAAAACATTATGATAAACATGAATCAATAAAGAAATTCCACAAATAACGCTTGAATCATGATATTCGAATGGCAATTTTCTTCTGTACAGTTTGAGATTGTCTTACCAATTCTTGAAGCTTTAGTTGATATTAGGGATTGGAATATATTCAGGAGACCACAAGGAAACTATTGAGACACGAATGGAGCTTTGAATCGGTCTTTAAGGTTGATTTCAGAATTAGAGTTTTCAAGCAATTTCTTAAGTTTGTATATTGGCCTTCTGCGCAGCTTTTCGTCTAATAGCTTTAGGGTTGTGATTCTGATCATATAGTGAAGCTTTTAGGTCAACAAATTTGGATAATATCCAAGGCATTCATTGTTTTCAATCTTTGATTTTCTTAAGATTTTTTCAAATCTTTTCCATGTGCAATTTTGTGTCCATTAGCTCCAATCAACCAAATCTTGCCATATTTAATTGTACACGAAATCTTGAGCCTAGAATGTGCATAAAAAGATTTTTTAGGTCAAGCTTTATATTTTTCATGTATTTAAATAACTTAAATGAATTAATATTAATATAAATTCAAATAAATAATTAAAAAATGAGAAAATACTTCCCTTTGGGCCTAATGGTCGTGCATAGGCTTGGCATGAAGAAACTTGGAAGAAAAATGGGCCCATTTGCATTTTTGGATCATTTGCACCATTGTTGACTTTCCAAAATTCCCAAAAATTTCCCAACTTCCACAAGGCATAACTTGCTCAATTTTTAAGCTTTTCACATGTTCTTGGACATTTTGGAAAGGTCTTTGAGTCCTCTAACCAATGCCTTTGGTCCCATGTCATTTTGATTTACCAATCTCAAGTTATGGCC